>JAVJAQ010002299.1:0-677028 GCA_032362365.1 Zygogramma bicolorata
TTCAGCTGATTAGTACACGTTACCTCTGTGCAGTTCTCACAGATTACCGTAGAGTCCAATCCTGCTTTTCGGCACCCACAGGCTCTGCCATAGCCAGTTCTGCATTTGAATTTTCATATTTTGTTTATGTATCGAAATCGCATCATTACGCTATGCGTACTTCGTTCTTAATAACCTTGTACTCGGTAGTACAACATTGAATGCGTTATAACTGGAAAAATATTGATTTTAGAGAAAAAAGTTTTGAATAAAGTTGTAGATAATGTACCGATTCAAAAGTTTCATCATGAAAAATTTATTGTTTCAACTATTATTTAAACAGATATCGGTAAAAAAGTGAATAAACAAAAAGTAATAATAATATAAGTCGTGAACGGTAAGTGCTACGGAAAAAATTATTGGATGAAAAAGATGGGAAATTCAATTATCTATAAAAAAGGTTCCTATAATTGTGGGCCTAAAGTGCACGGTTACGGAGATACAGGCCCAAACGGTTTTTCACAAAATGGCGGCACTTCCGTTCGCCATTTTTGTAAGTATTTTGTGTTTTTGGATTAAGTACGTCAGACTGCAACTATCCATGCAATAAAATAGCTCCTGCCTAATTTTGCAAAACAAAATCCTCCATTACCTGTATTATATGGAGAAATTCGAAGAAATAGCCATTAGGACCGCTGCGAAACAACCCAAATGCTCGTTACGCTACGTAGATGATACGTTCGTGATCTGGAATCATGGTGAAGAAGAGCTGAGAAAACTCCTAAGTCACCTAAATGATGTCAACTCAAGAATTCAGTTCACCATGGAAATTGAACAAAACGAGCAACTCGCTTACTACGCTCCGAAGCGGGTAGTTCAAATTTGAAAAAAAAAATGATCGGTTTTTTTAAGCATAGCTCTTTCATCATAGGTGATAGAATTTTTTCCAGAAACGATTTTGTAGAGCTTTCCAAGAGCTATAAGACTATGTGAATAGAATCACCTAAGATCCCCTAATTTTCAAATCGGGAGAGTTTGAACCGCTTGACTAAGGTGATGTTCGATCGTAAATGTAGGTGTAAAACGGCTTTATCTCGCCGAATATTGACATTACAAAAAATCTACACACAGGAAAATTTTTGTCATCGAAAAAGCTACAATTCAGTACGAAATAGTTTTTTCGTATCTTTAGTAATTTGAGAGATTATTTTAAGAAAAGGGTTAAAAACACGAAATTGAAAAAAATCGTTTTCTTTTTAAACTGCAATTTTTCTAGAATAAGGCATTTTGAATTCGTTAAACTTTGTGGGTGTATTGATAGTACATATATAAAGAGAATCACAGAGGGGTGGCTATCAATTTCAGTTAGGGGGTACTTTGGAGGTTGTTTTCACAGATTTTTTTCGTAAAAAAAAGCAGGTACCGATCTTATTTTGATCATAAGTCGGTCAATTTTCATGCTAGGAAGACTTTCCTTCAGTTGTTTGGAAGCTCTAATTGAATACTTCAAAAGAGAGCCCATGAGCTTTTTTCGAAAAATGCAAACTTTTCCCATTATTTCACTTTAAATTTTCCAATTTTTACATTTGACGAAAAAAGTTAGGCATTAATTTGCTGTATCTCAGTTCGTATGTGTCGTAGGAAATTTGTAAGGGGAGTATTGTTTTTGTTTTTTCAGAAGCTACCATTTGGCTCACTACACTTTTTTTGATAAAATGCATAGTTTCAGAGTTATTTGCAAAAAACCATTTGAAAAAATCGATTTTTTCATCAAAAAACTGTTACTTTCAACTTCGAATAACTCAAAAAATATTGCTTTTACGAAATAAACATATGGAAAAATTTTTTCTCAGAATTACTTTTTCCGTCGATTTCCACAGTTGAAATGTAATAAAAAATTTCCACCTCCGTGATTGGGTGGAGACCACACCCAAGGATCTAGCGTACAGCGTCATGATATAGAAAATGATCCTTGAGCTATTCCCTACCTTCTGTGAGAATTTCAGGTAAATCCATGGTGGACGAAAAAATTGCGAGCCAATATGCTTCATTTCCTGAACTAGGATGAATCGCTTCCGCATGTATACCTGCGTACGCTTACGGGGAATCTTCCAGTCAAATCTCGGGGATCGAATTTTCTCAATGAACCGCGATCCCGCAGGTAACAATCTTTCTTTAACCCCTCAAATTGATTTATTGATTTGAAGGGCCGGCACACACAGCCATACAATTGACTATCATCTTGAAAATTATTAAAAAAAAAATAATCTGTTAGGGAGACCTTCGAATGTCAAGTTCGCGTGAATATTCGTATCAGCACATTTTAAAACCAAATACGATATTTTCCCTGAGATGAGAGTATTCGGAACTATGAGATATGAATATGAAATGAATGAATATGAAATGTTCAGAATAGAAATTAGCTTTTATCTGTTTTCGAAGTATTCAAGAAATATATTTCTATATATAAGGTGAAAACGACGAATTATTTCTCATTGGCCAGTCACTTGCTCAACATGAAACAACAATACAGTCTCTTATTTGCCTGCATATTTGTGCTCGTATTGGTAAGTTTTTTAATTTGATCATTCAACAAAAATATTGCAAAAACTATTCTGGATGGTTCAAATGGGAAACAATATTTACCAATATATTTATTCAAAACAATTCTATGGAGGCATTCTCCTCTTAAGCTTTCAGAGGGGACAAAATATTGATATCAGAATGTACGTGACGAAAGGTTATTTTCAGCACAATTCAGTATCTGTGTGACGTTATGCGTTGCCAATGATATCATCAGAATTTTACTGAGAAGGAAAATCAATTTAGAATCTCATAAAGCTTTTTTGAAATGACAGAAGTGGTTGTTCAAAATGATTTGACTAAAACTATTATTTGAACTACGAACTGAATACATAGTTTTTATTCCAAATTGTCCTCAAAAAAAAATAGAGATTATAGTGGTTGCCTGATTTTATATGTTTCTATTGGCATTCGTGCTTCAAATAAGCATTGTTAGTTTTGTCGAAGTAACATTTCAACTTAGTGTCAACCTGACTTGTGATAAGTGTCTTTGACAATATAAACCTGATTGACAAAAAACATGGTAGTCAATCGACAAATATGAAGCACTTTAAGACCCTTATTGAAAATATCCTTATCATCCTCCAATCATATACAGTGATTATAATAAAACAGACCAGAAACTTGAAATGTCCCCCCTATCTCCTATACAACTGTCTACTTTCGAACACCCCTCAAACCTCGAAACCTCCAGCCGCCATTCAACAATTCTATTGATCTTGAATTCGCAGGGCATTATTCCGTTTGCTGTATTTTTCAAATGATGTCTCCCACGGTATATTGCCATTTTGACAAGGTTGAAGAGGGGAAGAGGGAAACCACGAATGTTGTTCGTCCGTGAAAATTTACTGGTTCATTTTTCTTGGGACACTCTGTATACATATTGCTCTTGAGATGTCACCTTATGATATGAACTATTCCAATGGCCTTTTGGTTATTTGGTCTCATCTGAACCAACAGAGAGGTTTGTCATTAACAAATTTTAATACAATATTTCATTTTGAAGGGCATCTGGATGACCGAGGCACAGGAAACTGCTGGTGGCGAAGAACAGGTATTATTTTTATTTGGTCGTATTGAGACTAACTATGATTCACGTCATACAATTCTATGTTTTTTTATCCTTTTTCCAGTCCTTGCACCAGTGATCACATTGTATGTCCCTCTCCCCAAGTGTGATGTCACATGTTGCAAAAATGAATATTGGACTATTCAATTGAAACAGAATTCTCAAAATGACTTTTTCGATCTATTCGAGACATGTTCTCGAGATCTCAACAATCATTCAATTATATAACTCGTTTTGAATTTGAAAAATGTCACTCTAGATTTCCGGTTAATTTGAACACTAGGAGAAAATATTGGAATCGAAAGTCTAAGGAATTCAATAAGAACATGAAATGTTTTTCGGGAATCACACGTTTGGAAGTGAGATCTCTTCACTCCTCAGTTCGCCCAAGTATGGATTTCTGAGGGTAGGCGTTCGCAGAAGAGAGTTTGCTGGTTGACGAAAAACGACGTCGTTAGAGTTACTGAATGAACTTGTATGTGCTATGATATTCCATAGGAACTACTCATTGAGCTGGTGATATCCTCAATTTTTTGTGGTATTGTCAATACTTCAGATTTCAACTATGGTGATTAGCAAACTCAAAGACCAGAATCTGGCTAGTTGGTCTCTGTCAGTACAATCTGCTGAAGACTCACAAAATTAGACAAGTCGAAGACTTGTTGAATGTCCAGACGGTTCTCTTTCATTTTGGTCATATGCTAGAGCTGTTGCTAAAAACTTCGCTTTCAGTTCATCTTCCATTTCAAGGAAAGAAGAAGGATCATAAGCCACCACTGCCTAACAAAAAGCGAATGTATATGCTACTATGTTTGCCGGAAATTCTACTTTGGACTTATCGGGAAAAGATCGCCCGAATATCACGACTTTAGATGGCCATATAACCTGCAATTATTGATTTATTGATAAAAGTTGAATAAGTGGTTTAGTACTGGGATGCATATCGTTTATGATTTTCTCTGTTCAGAAGAGAAAATATGACAAAAGAGCATTTCAAAGAGTCGGTAACTATGTTCATCAGATGGTAATGTTGCAGATACCTTCTGAGGAGACGTGTTCAGAGCGAAACAATTGGCCATAGACACATCTGTATTGCTACGTTTCTCCTCCACCAATTATCTTCGATCGGTGAAATCTGCTCACCGTTCTTGACATGTGATAAACTATTACGGGATCTATGATGGATCATTGTACACCAAGATATTTATTTATGGGACTTTTGAGTAATTTTGGAGTACCATGAAAGAGAGTATAACAATGTGAATGATAGTTTCGAATATCAAGAATGGTGTCTATGAGGAATATTTCATTCAGAATCGATGTCGAAAATACCACAAAAATGGTTGAAAAGTACAAATTCGTGATTTTTCATTATCAACCGTATTATATGATTCATCTCTCTCCTGCGAATTAGTGATACTACATAACACTGAGTGCCATTTTTCGTACTGATAGTTTTCTCATATTTTTTTTAAAGGGTGCCGTAGATGAAGTTCTGGGAAGCCTAAAAGATCTTCTTCGAATTGTTGACGAATTGCCGCTTGGTGTCAGATCAACCGTCTTGTCAACCGTCCAGAACACAATCCAACTATTGAACAATACCCTCATTGGGTAGTTCAATAAATGTTCCTTCTCTTTAATGCATTAGTCACTGTTTTGGAGATATACATATAGGTAGATGTAACTATTATTATATGAAAAATCAGCATATAATTGAAGACAATCTCTGGAATAATTGTAATGTAATATGGTTGAATAAAAATATAACTATCTGAGAATGTTTCATTGAGGTATCATATAACATATAATTGAAGTTATTTTCATTGCTGTTATTTCTTGCTAATACTCTGTTCCATCCAAAGCGTATATTTAGGAGTGACATTTTCCTTTCATTTCTTGATGAGTACATGATATGGAAAATGATCGAAGAATATCCACATATTTCACGCACGTTGGAATGATTCAATAATCTGAAACTAACCCATTTATATACAGTACTGTCCTTCTTCACTATCGAATTGTTCACAATCATTCCAGTTTCCTAGTGATAGTAGATACACGTGTTTGATATGTTGTCGTGATTCAACACTTGAGGATCATCATGTGTAGTGGGTTGCCAAGGGGGGTATTATTGAAAATTGTATTATTTTGTCAAATAGCAACAGTATTTTCCTCAATCTTTCCATTCGAAAATATTGTTTTCCAATGAGAAATATCGTCAAACAAATTCAAACCCATGGAAAATATCATTATTATGTTATAAGTGTTCGATCATGAAGTGTAGCTCCTTAATATTCAATGATCAAGTTGTAAGTAATATGCCAATACATATCTGTTTCAGAAATGCTCTAACAGTATAGCAAAATATGTCAACTGAACACACCAATAGGCAGTTTTATCAGAAGTACATAGTTCCCAGTAAGTGAAATGGAAAAAAAATTAAAAAAAAAAAGATGAGAAAATTAATTCATCACAAAACAGAAACAATGACAATGACGTCGAATGAATTTCTTGGCATTCCGTTTTATGTAATGATCGCATGGGACCATTATTGTCATCTTGATTGAGTGTTCAGATTCAGAAGGCGGGTTAGGGACGTCATTGCAGGATTTGAGTACTGAGATGAATGCCAACTAGAGTATTATATACCAAGGCATGAATTTTGAATACAATCATTCAAAAATATTTCAAGAAAATAATATTTGCCATATTCATTTCAATACATTCTCTCTCTCTCTCTCTCTCGTAGTCATAGTGAAAAAGACCCTCAACCCTTTAGAGAAAACAATTTTTCTTCGAAAACTAGAAATTGGTTGATGTCATTCAAGAGGTTGAGAATTTGTATGTGTATGTATCAACGTGTAGCTGTTACTTAATGGTTGGAGATCTTCATAAAAAATGAAATAGGAAGCTTCCCATGTTATTCATAAAATAGCGCCCCAAGTTTACTAACAAATTAATATCCCCCAATTCCCAACCTCAACATATTCAGGTAACAGGTTCGTTCGGGTAATTTCGTCTTCAATGCCAAAAATAAAATAGACAAGTTGGAGTTGGAGAAATCTAGAGTTTATAAGCTGGAATATCTGCAGCGTGGGTCAGTGTGGCAGGCATACATTTCATCGAAAGGGTATGCGGAACATGAGGGGTCCCTCAGACTGGGTAAATATTAGTCAACGTTTAGTTGATTTCTTGGAATGTTTTCGAATTCGAACTGTTCCAGAATTTTGCAATCAGTATTCGAGGAAAGATTAGGTACCCAATGATCTAGAATCCTTGTAAATTCATGAGCATAAATATCGTGGAATCAATCTACTGAATGATGAAGCGCATCAAGTCTATGCGTCAGTTTTCAAACTAGCGTACCAATACAGGTTGATGATCATTATTCATTACCGACAACGGTTGTATATGCGAGGAGGATATATAATGGTTTATTACGTAACGAGGAGGGTAAGTAGCCTATTACGAATTAGCAAAAATTGTGAGTACGTGGGGTTAGCCGGGTGCGACAATTCGCGAGTGGACGTAACTAGCCTTATCCTCGAGTTGCGTAGTGTACTTTTTCCACTCCCACCTTGCTTCTGCGGTAATTTCTGCTGGTGTAGGGCGAATTTCTCCGTTATCCCTTGTATCCAATGATCAACGAGCCACTGGATGACAGCAAGTAGGTAAAACAACTGCTTGCTTCATGGATATAACTAAATGCAGTACCAAGTCACAAAGTGTTAAACAACATATTTTTCGAAAATATAATTTTCAAATAAATTTCACAGAGAATCTGCTACGAAAATTTGCTGAATTTGGTTTTTGGGCCATTGAATGTAGCCATGAGATCAAATTCATCATGTCAAATGTTTCATATCCCATATTTAAAAAAAACAATTACAGAAGCGGCTGCATTATTTTAGAATACTCTTGTATTCGAATTGAGCTATTACCTAACAGCTGTCAAATAAACGCAATGAACGGTTCGAAATAGTGGAAGTAAAGAAATGTGTTTTTCTGTACATTAGGCCAGTTTATAGTATTCGTTTGATAATGCTCGTATGGGACGAAAGTGCCCTAACGTTAGTTACAAATATATAAACATTGGATACATATAAAGTTTCATTACCCCTTTTTTCTGAATGTATGAACATTACAGTTGCGATCTTATGAATACGTTTGGCATACCAAATATCAGTTGTCTCATGAGGATTATTGTAAATAGGCAATGTTTGGATGACTCCCTGAATTATTGGCGACATTTCGTACAATAAAAATGGACTGGCTCTGATGAACGACAGTGCAACTCGTGCTGTACCTAATGAAAATGACTGATGTGGGGAAGTGATTTCTGAGACCTAAGTGAAGCTTGAGTCATTGAACGGGTGTGGTGTTTCGATAGAGAAAGCGAGTCTTTTCTGTACTTTTGGCATTGAGGTAGTATGTGATAGCCGTGATAGTGTATCAGGCGGGTTGGCTTCTTTTGTATAGCACTGTGGGTTTTTCCGGCTTTCCCTACAGTTGAAATAGTGAATGTGCTTCTCTAAAAATCAGTTGACACACAGAGCGCTTCGGCACCCAAGACAGTTACTCGACTCTAGCCCGCACAAGGCTCTGTCTTCTGGGCGCATTCGAAAAAGGGAGAGTATACACTGATAAAATAACAATGTTAGTGTCTGTGCGTTAGAGGGTATCTGAAGACTTCTTTCATCTGAATTCCGATTATTTGAATCACGTTATGAATAAAAAACGAAGAGTTCGGAAAGTTTCAAAACTGGTCTTCTTCTGAGTGAGCACTTTGTCACTCCACAATCTGAAGTAGGTTAGGAACAGGTACATTGTCCAATGAATGTTCCTTTGCGAATCTGGCAAAAATTATACTGATTCCTGTATTTTAAAATTCAGATATTCACCTCTAGAGAAATAAAAGCACTGCCGAAACAGAGTGTTGAATAATCATAATCTTTATGAACTATTTCGATACTTTCTGTTCATGGTAGGTGAAATATAAATAATACATCATGTCAGTATATAATCGAAAGATCACCAGAATGCCATTATCAGAGTGAATCAAACAATTGCCACAGTGGCACAACGTAGGTATTTCAGAAAAACAGTTCCGGAAGCTGCCGACATCAATTTAGAATACGAAGCCATTACCTAATAGCTGTCAAATACGTAATGAACAGTTCAAAATAATGGGAGTTGAAAAAATGTGTATTATGAGCAAATGGTGAAACCATGTTTGAGCGTACTCATGTCTTTTCGAGTGCGGTTATGCGTAATCGTCTTCGGATGATGACTGTCATCGCCTAGCATCTTACAGCACCTTATTGAAAGGCCTTCTGATCTACAACCCATTTCATTCTGTGATATTTTCTTTCCTATCGGATTTTCCACCCCTTCTTGTTCAATTTGAAGATACGTTCGAGTTTAATTTCAATCATTTTCAGCTGTCAAAACTTTATTCATTCTGCATATCATTCATACACAAAAAAGGAACTCCCTGCCAAATAAAATATTTTCGCTTGTTGGATTCATAATATACGAAACTTGCTTCATTCGAAGAAAACGATCCCTCGAGTTCCTCAATGAGTATACGATAAAATCATGAAGGGCAGTTGTATCAGATTGACTCTTTTTTTGTATTTGGATCGAATCTTCATGAATGATTCAAATATACCCTTCAACCATTTTTATTTCAACTCGCTTACAGAAATATTGCTCATACCAAGATGCATAAAACCCTGGTGCGTTTACTGATTCTAATCAAGCGACAGCTCACGAGATAATTTTGATATCGACGATCTCATTGGCTAAACTCTGCCAGGATATTCCGTTCACCAATAGAATTGTTTAGTACACAGAATTTGTGTAGACAGGCCACCTTTCAGAAAACTCAACCCCTTACAGACAAATTTGATTTTCGATTTGAAATTTGAATGCGTTTGAAGAGTTCCGATAAACTCATAATTCAATTCTATAGTTCGTTCCATTTCACGTTGTACTTTCCACGTTTTTATCGTTACTATTGCTACTGTTGAATGAATTTTGTGACTCCAGTTTATTGTTTGTGGTGTTGATAGTGCCGAATCTAACATCCATGTCCATAGTATATCAAGTAGCTATCGCAGTTAAATTAATTCCTAGTGTTAGAAATCATATGAGAGTTTAGACAAATATTTCGAGAATAGAAGATAGTTTCAAAAATTGCAGAATCAAAATCATTTGATTATAGAACGCGATATTTTTCTGATGATAAAGAAAACAAATTTCACCTTGATATCGTCCTCTTAGTTGGGTAGATATATCTGTGATATTCACTGATTGTTTTCCAGAATCTCCCAGTTCAACATTTTTTTTTCAGCATCAGTGACATTGATTGTTACGTGTCTGGTAAAATAAAATCCAAAAATGATAATTCAAAATCATGGAATAAAAGCTCTTTCAGGCGAGTTGTCTCAAATGCCTATAACCTACAAAACTGCCGTCGGACGTGCGGGAAATTTGACGTTACGTTTCCAGATTCATATTGGCAATCTCTCGATTCCTTCAGTTAAAATTGTTCAAGATCAAAAGTGCGAGATATCAAGAATTTTTATGCTTAACGACTTATACTGTGTCAATTATTCCGTAATCCAATTTGAATGAACCAGATCGTCTGTATAACGGATTCACCTGAAACCAAAACAACCAGTCGGCAAAAGTGACCCGATGTCAAACGAAGCCTCTGAAATCCGCTACAGAATTGGATTTGCTAACGGCAAAAAATGCGAAATGAATGAATCATTATGTACCTACTACTACTACTATAATATCTCGTAGTATTGGGTATTTTCATATTTGAATGAATTTGTAGACTGAAGTTATGTTTCAAGTTATTTTATTATGACAACGCAAAAACAACATTCCATCAAATTACTTGGGTGACAATGTATTTGTCATTTGAAGGGTGTTCAATAAAATTAAATCATGTAACACGCCCTTTCTTTCTTCATTGAGCAAATAAAACTATAAATCGAAAATCTTCTCAGGCTGAACTCTTCTTCCACTTCTAGTCGTAATGTTCGAATATCTAGGCTTTGATCAGAACTGCTAGGAAAACCATAGTCGAAATTAAAATATGGACTGAAGTAACTGGTTGAATTTTGTTGTGATGTCTGGAATCTATAGGGTTTCAAATGTTCTCTGTTTCTTCTATAAATTATTCCTTCTTTCTCCTCTTTCACCTCATAGTCATTTTCGCGATTTTTCTTCACCACTTCTGCTAATTTCCATTCGTTGTTCAGTCGAAACAATACTTTTTGACCAATAACGAAGTCACTCAGCTTTCCGGCATTCCTGTCATAAAACTGCTTCTGTTCCAACAGTTTCATCTGCATTTTATCACGAACTTCTTCCATTTCGAAAACAGGCATCAGTTGGTTTCGAGGAACGGGTATCAGTGTACGTAATCTTCTCCCCATCAAAAGTTCAGATGGTGAGGCAACCCATTTTTAGGAGTGTTATTATAGTAAAGGATAGCCAATAATGGATCATCAATACTTTCATCCATTACTTTGACGAATAGATTTTTTACAATTTGAATATGGCGTTCTATCATACCATTTGACTTTGGATAGTGAGGACTAGATGTACTTAGTTTTATAGTATATTTTTCGACAAAATTCTTAAATTCAGTTGAACTGAAGGGTTGACCATTATCGGAAAAAAATTTCGAGAGGAAAACCAAAAAAAAACAAATATATATTTCAGGCATGCAATCACTGAAATTGCAGATTCGTTTGCTATCTTATTGACTAAGAGGAATTTACTGGAGTATTCAACGACTACAAGGAAATCAGTTCCTGCAAAATATTTTAACATAATTCCAATTTTTTGCCATGGATGATCTGGAATTGTTTGTGGAATGAGAGGTTGTTCTGTGTTATTTCTTGAATGTCTCTGACAAATATCACATGTAAGAATGAAATTTTCGATATCTTGCATAATACCTAAATTGTTTTCAAATTGTTCGTTTCCGTTAACCAGTTGACGACATCAACCCTCAGAAGTCGAAACTTGTGCGAGCAATGAATCAACGAGGCCTTACCTTTTAACGTGCGATTACCCAGCACGGTGGCCCGGCGAGGATTCGAGCCCGGCCTTCCGCTTGATAGGCAGATATGGTAACCACTACACTACCGAGACCACTGTGCCAATATAAACCATCTTTAGCTAAATTTTGGCAAGCTGTTACCCCTTGATGAACTTTAGGTATCACAGATAGAAATTCATTTCGTTATACTTTGGGCATTTTTCAAAATTGTGTAGAAATATTGGGTCCAAGAAGTACAAGAAAATGAAATGGAACTAAATGAGGTCGATCAGAATATTTCACCTGTCGCATCAACTTCATATGTAAAATCTAGTACTGAGAATATTGTTTGGTCTATTACAGAAAATAATAATAATGTTGTAGAATGGAATGAATCCATCAGAATACAAGCGATTGATGTCAAAATGAAAATTGATACATGAAGTGATGTGAATATTCTTGATGAAAATGAATTTTTGAATATAGGCTGTAAAAAACAATCATCGAAAAGTAAAATTTCTTTAACTTCATATTCAGGACACAAAAATCCCAACAAAAGGTGTTGCATTGTTGGAATGTGAACACAGAAATAGCAGAAAAGAACTACTCTTTCATATAACTGAATCATGTTTATCCCAATCGATTCTGGGCTTACAAGGGTCCATTGATTTGAAAGTCATAAAATTTGATAAAAATATAGTGGTAGACGTTGTAGACTCAACAGATAATATGATATTATCTTTGTACAATTTTGAAAAAAGGGGTGTATTTGATAGGGACGCAGGTTCCTTTATTGACCTTGAGATTCGTTGCACGTTGTAGCAAACCTTGGGTGTGATCGCCAAGTTGAATCAAGCAGCAAAGGAAACAAAGATGAATAAGTCAACTCACCTTATTTGACAACTGGGATCTATGAGGATGAAAGGAAAATGGATGTTCTTTTATCTCGTAACGAAAAACTATTACACCACCGGTATTTTTCGATAGGTCTTTTTGCAGCACGACAATTTTGTCAATACGAAGAAGTTTCTTCACTGCTACGCACTCTGCTCCTCGCATGTCGATAGGAACAATCGGTTTCAGAAAAAAAAGAACAGAATCGGCACAAGGAGATTTGAAGGATTTGTTCAAGTAGGTTTCTCTATTAAATTAGCAAAGGTATTAGGAAAGAATTATATACACGCATAAATTGTGAATGCAATCAAAACAAATAAAGGTATTCGAACTATTTGTATCAAAGGTAAAAATAAAAAAAATCATGAAAATAATAATAATATTTGGTAACGAACCATTTCCCACCCCCCTGAAAATACTAAGCGTATTTTCTGAACTATTTATCGAAATCAGGAAGAGGACACAATTTAACTAAAGGCCTTTTCATAAGGCCTTTGTAAGTCTTCACAAGAGCAACTCTAGGAACCCCGTCGGCACCCGAAATTAATTCAGTTACTCGACTCATCAACCATTCCAAGGGATTGGTATTATCGTTTTTAATAACAACGACTACAGTGACTTCTTCAAGGGGTTTAGTCCATTTGAATCTTTGCTGCAGGGTATGCAAATACACAAGACTCCATCGCTTCCAGAAATCACGATGAAGCCTTTGTAATAATTGCCATCTGGTCAATCGATTCATCTTCAAATGAGAGAGATCAGAATCGGGTAAAGCGGAAAGTGGCTCTAATGTTAAGAAATGTCCGGGCGTGAGTACTGATAAATCATTGGGATCTGTACTGATAGAACATAATGGTCTGGAATTCATCACTGACTCTATCTGAATAATAATTGTGTTGAATTCCTCATACGTGAGAATCTGATTGCCAATTATTCGCAGAAGATGAGTTTTGAAAGATTTAATGTTAGCCTCCCAAATTCCACCCATGTGAGGAGAATAAGGAGGATTAAAGTGCCACGAGATGGATTCAGAAATAGCAGAATTTTCAAATAACTGACGTAAGTATGATGCACTCCCAATAAAATTAGAACCACAATCGGAGTATATATTAAGGCATTTGCCTCTTCGCGCTATAAATCTACGAAAAGCGGCTAGGAAGGCCTCTGATGACATATCAGAAACTAGTTCCAAATGCACTGCTTTAGTTGCACAGCATATAAATAAACAAACGTAAGATTTAATAATTTTTGCTCCCCGTAAACGAGAAGTCCTGAGAGAAAAAGGGCCGCAAAAATCAATTCCAACATTCGAGAAGGCTTTGGCTTGAGAAATTCTGAATTTGGGCAAGTTGCCCATGGGGGGTTGTAAGGGCTCAGGCTTGATTCTCCAACATCTGTAACATTTACTCAAAACCTTTCTGATAACCTTTTTAGCAGAAATATTCCAATAATTTTGAGATAAGAGAAAATGAGTGGATTGTATGCCACAATGTAAATATTTAATATGAATGTCATTTATAAGCAAATTGGTGAATCTTGAAGTATTTGGGAGAAGAATCGGATATTTTTTATCATATGAAAGCGAGGAATAAGTAATTCTCCCACCCACACGTAACAAGCCGTTCCCGTCGATAAACGGATTCAGAGATTTGAAAGTTTTGGAAAGAGGTATACTATTTTTCAATGAACCTATTTCGTCAGAAAAATAGACAGATTGAATATGTAGAAGTATGCGAACATTGGCATTATGTAACTCTTGATATGTTAAAGAGCTTGTATTTCGTGATTTAAAATTTTTAAAATTATGATTCGCACGCAAAATGAGAGCAAATAATCTTTTCATTTTTGATAATGAATTATATTTTTCTAGGAGATCATCAATTAGATTCCTTTTCATAGTGATGTTCAGAACGATGTTCCGTCTCTCTGTTTCAATGTCCGCAGATTTCACCTGTGGAAATTTATCCAAAGGCCAAGATGAAACAGGTTGTTTGAGAAAAGGAGGCCCATTCCACCATAAAACGTTATTTATAATTTCATTCGGAAACGTACCGCGTGAACCACAATCTGCCGGATTCAATTCCGAAGAAATATGGTACCAAAAACTGGGTGCGAGTCGTTCTTGAATGAAAGATACCCGATTGCTCACAAAAGTTTGCCAGCAGTGAGGGGATCCTCGAATCCATTGAAGAGCGACCGAACTATCAGTGAAAGCAAAAATATTTTTAAAACAAATTTTGTCTTTCAAGGTATCGAGGAGAAACTCTATCAGTTTTGCTAAGAGCACTGCGGCGCATAATTCCAATCGAGGGATTGTCAACTGTTTCAAGGGTGCAACCTTAGACTTTGCACAAACGAGATAAGTTTCAAACCCCGATTGTGAGGAAGTCGTTCTAAGATAAACAACCCCACAGTACCCCTTCGAAGAGGAATCACAAAATTCGATCAATTCATATTCCTTTCCGCCCAATGATAAGAATTGTCTAGGTATTTTGATTTCTTGGATTTTGGGTAGATCAGACTTGAATTTCTCCCACTTATTCAAGATGTCAGAAGGGGGTCGGTCGTCCCAACCGAGACCCAATGACCACAAATGTTGAATAAATAATTTTGCAAGGAATGTTATTGGGGTTAAAAAACCCAGTGGATCGAAGATTTGTGCTAACTCTGATAAAATGCTACGCTTTGTACATATTTTATCTTTGTCAGTCGAGATAGAGTAAAAAAATGCATCCTTTGTTGGATTCCAACATAAACCTAAGATTTTCGTTATATTATTTTCCAAATCCAAACAAATACTTATATTTTGTTTATGAGAATCAGGTAAATCAAGTAAAAGTTGCGGAGAATTACTAGCCCATTTGCGAGCCTCGAAACCTCCTTTACGCAATAATTCAATTATCTCATTTTTCATAGTGATACAAGTTTTCAATGAATCATGCCCCCCCAGTATATCATCAATATATACAGAATGGAGCAAGATTTCTGAAGCAAGAGGATATTGTGAATAGTCACTCGCCAGTTGATGTAAAGTACGAATTGCTAAATACGGTGAAGAGGCAACTCCAAATGTAAGGGTATTGAGCTGATAATCTGCAATTGGCTCAGAAGGCGAAAATCGCCAAAGAATACGCTGAAATTTGCGATGTTCTTCTGCTAACCAGATCATTCTATACATTTTTCCGATATCACAAGTGAATACGTACGTATGCAATCGAAAACATATGAGTAATTTCACCAAGTCATTTTGCAACTTTGGACCAACGAACACCGTATCATTCAACGAAACTTTATTCGAAGAATGACTCGATGCATCGAAAACAACTCTAACAGGAGTTGATGAAGATTCTTTTTTTATTACAGCGTGATGAGGTATATAATAATAATCTGTTATTTCTGTTGCAGAAGGTGGAGGCACTTTGATGAGATGGTTTCTTTTTAAATAATCATTCAAAACGTTCGAGTACAAAAAATGTAATTTTTTGTCCTGAGAAAAACGTTTCTCCAGAGAAAGCAAACGCCGTAAAGCAACTTCTCGGGTGTTTCCAAAATCAAGATGGTTTGATTTGAAAGGCAAGGACACTACGTATCTCCCATCAGGAGATCGAGTGGTGGTATTAATGAAATGATTTTCGCAAAATTTATCTTCGGAAGAGATTGCCTTAATATTTGGTACCTCTTCTAGAGTCCAGAAGTTTTGTAGAATATTATCCAAAGTTGGATTTGACACTGTTGCAAAAAATGAATGGACTTTTCTGGTATCAATTTCAGAAGATGGTTGAGGCCATTTTCCCATAACAATCCAACCAAAAACTGTATTCAGATAAACAGGTTTATTTTCACCTAAGGAAACTTTTCCGTCTCTCAAAATGTAAGGGAATATATCGTTACCCAATAATAAATCTATGTGAGATTTTTTGTTGAAGTGAGGATCAGCTAAATTGAGATTTTCTATGAACGGCATATCATATTTTGAAAACGAAATTGAGGGAAGCTCATCCCCGATTTTGTCTATGATTATCATTTCTACAGTAGTGCAATAATCTGGTTGACTTATTGAAGAAATTGTGCAACTGACCCCTGATTGGGCAGTTGAATACATTTCACCCAACCCCTGTAATGACATGGAAATTTTATGCTTTCTCAAACCTAACTTATTAGCTAGAGATCTACTGATAAATGAAGATTGTGCTCCACAATCAAGAACGGCGCGTATGGTTTGCCACTCATCAAAACCATCCTTAATTTTAAGAACAGCAGTAGACAACAATACTTCGTAATTTGCGTTGAGTAACATTCCAACTCGAGAAAGCTGAGAAGTATCGTTATTATTTGTAGAAGAGCCTGATTGAGGAGAATTCGAATTTAGATTCGAATCAGTTGTCATTTCAGATTCTTCCACATTATTATTTTTAGTAACAAAATGCAATAACGTGTGATGTGATCTTTTACAAATTTTACATCTTCCCGGAGAAGAACATTGTAAAGTATTGTGGGAAGTAGCTAAGCAATTTATGCATGCTTTATTTTGTTTAGCAATATCAAATCTTTGTTTGGGTCCTTTCGACTTGAAAATTGGACATTGAAAAATGATATGATCAGCAGAGCACAAAAAACATCTATCCTTTTCATGAGATCGAACAAGAAAAGCAGATTTGTTCTGAGAATGAAAAGTGTTGGCCGTTTTGCGAAATGAAACAATGGTGTTGGATTTATTTTTGACCTTGGACGAACTCGAATCGGTAGAATTATCAACCGCTGAGTCTAAAGCAATGCATTGTTTTTCTAAAAATGACAATAGGTCCTCATATTTCGGAATAGCATTAGAGGCATGTTTTTGTTCAAAACATTTTCGAGTTTGTGAATCCAAACGATTGAGCAGCATATAAGTTAAAATAAAATCCCATTTATCAGTTTCCATACCCATAATTTTCAACACAGATATATTTTTTTTGAAAGTGAATATCAAATTTCGCAAAGAATTTGCATCTTCAGTGCGCAGTGGTGGACAGGCTTCTATTTTACTCCAATGAGAAAAAGCTTGCTCACGTTTATTATTAAATCTTTCCAAAAGAAGGTTATAAGCAGATAGATAAGTAGCACCAGTCACTGGAATGTCGTCAATTAATTCCAGTGCCGGACCACTCAAAACTGATATCAAGTAGTTGAATTTTTCTACGTTAGAGAGTGCACGGTTGGTATGCACCGATGACAGAAACATCTGATGAAACGCAGGAAATTCTGACATGTCACCCGAAAATGTTTTTAACTTCAATTTTGGCAAATAACAAATTTCATTGGGAGTCATCAAAGTACTATTAGAGGTGGGATGCGGAGTCATTTTCCCCTGTTCCTCTGTAGAAAGTTCAAACAATTCATAATAAATAGTTTCCACAGTATCACACCTCGTAGTGAAGTTATCGAATATGGCAGTTTCCGTAACTAAGATATTGGGTTCATTGGCAATCAGACTAATTAAGGTATTGTGATGTTTCTCAAAATCTTTGATTACCTTTTTCAACTTCCGAAAGCTTACTTTGAATTTATTTTTATGTTCCTTGTCAGCAACATTTTTTGATGCTTCTTCAATCAATTTGAAATGACTTAAAGCAATTGAACGTAACGCTCGAGCACGAGCGATCTTCTCATCTGAAGACATGTTTTCGAATCGAATAAATTCAAAAGATTATTAATGAAAATCAAGCAATTACGGACCTGGCTCTACAAAGATTCTGAACCAAAAAACACCTGTTCGATAGTACGTAAAAAGCCAACTCGCAGGATATCTATAAACTTTTGTTGGTTATTTGATATTTATGTCAGAAAGTTTTCTGACGAATATTATGCAATGATAGATTAAAATATTGAAGTTGGGAACAAAGATATACGAAACCAATAAAGATTGCATTCAAAATTTATATCAAAGCAAGGTTTAATACCGCAACGAATCTAAATGTCATTCAAATAACATCCGAGCTCGTGAAGGACCATGTACAATTTTGAAAAAAGGGGTGTATTTGATAGGGACGCAGGTTCCTTTATTGACCTTGAGATTCGTTGCACGTTGTAGCAAACCTTGGGTATGATCGCCAAGTTGAATCAAGCAGCAAAGGAAACAAAGATGAATAAGTCAACTCACCTTATTTGACAACTGGGATCTATGAGGATGAAAGGAAAATGGATGTTCCTTTATCTCGTAACGAAAAACTATTACACCACCGGTATTTTTCGATAGGTCTTTTTGCAGCACGACAATTTTGTCAATACGAAGAAGTTTCTTCACTGCTACGCACTCTGCTCCTCGCATGTCGATAGGAACAATCGGTTTCAGAAAAAAAAGAACAGAATCGGCACAAGGAGATTTGAAGGATTTGTTCAAATAGGTTTCTCTATTAAATTAGCAAAGGTATTAGGAAAGAATTATATACACGCATAAATTGTGAATGCAATCAAAACAAATAAAGGTATTCGAACTATTTGTATCAAAGGTAAAAATAAAAAAAATCATGAAAATAATAATAATATTTGGTAACGAACCAATCTTTCTCATCTGTTTTTGAAGGAATTGGAAAACTAAATATTCATAGTTGCAAAATATATTTAAAGGAAAATGCTATCCCAAAAATTTCTCTAGCGCGAAAAATACCATTGGCAATTAAAGAAAAAGTATTTTTGAAACTGCTAGAAATTGAAAATAATGGTTTAATCAAAAAATACAAGACCCTAGTATTTCTACACTATTTTGAAAAATGCCCTCTCCTCAAACACTTGTAACACGTTTTGAAAAATGCAGGACAACTATTTGGCTTATGTGTACAACCACACTTAAAACATTGCTCAACTTTACTATATGAATCTTTTGACTTTTCTATATTTTTCTTGTGATTTTGATTGTTCTCAAATGGTTTCGAAATCCAATCCACTTGAGAACTATCACCAATATACGGTTCATTTTTCATTTCACTAATAATGATTTTTTGAGTATTCCCACTAAATTCCAAACTACGACAAATATCAATTGCTTCATTCAAAGTTAAATCTGGTTTTTGCAATATTTTTTTTGTATTCGTTTATCATTGATTCCAAAAACGATTATGTCCCTTAGTAAAACATCTTTATCTATGAATTCACAAGACAGAATCAAACTTTCAATATCAGTTAGAAATTGATCGAAGTTTTCATTATATTTCTGATATCCACTGAAAAATTTATAGTGAAGAAGAACAAGATTTCTTATTGGATTGCAATATTTCTCAAATTTTTTCAAGATTATATCATATTTCTCTGTATCTTCGCCATCACTATATTCAAAAGTATTGAAAATTCGAAGTCTTTCATCACCTATCAAATTTAATGATATGGCTATCCTTACTTTCTCCTCTTTTTTGATTGCTCCACTTGCGATCATGTATAAGTTCAATTTCTGCTCCCACAGCTTCCAATTTTCTGAGGCGTTACCATTGAAATTCATTTCTGTCGGAGCCCTCGCTGATGAATCCATTCTTATTTGACTCAGTTTACCGCTGCCACCATATGATATCTCGTAGTATTGGGTATTTTTATATTTGAATGAATTTGTAGACTGAAGTTATGTTTCAAGTCATTTCACTATGACAACGCAAAAACAACATTCCATCAAATTACTTGATTGACAATGTATTTGTCATTTAAAGGGTGTTCAATAAAATCAAATCAATAGGTAACAACTACTACATATTACTGAGTTAATCATATGCTTGGTGGATATTAATGTATTTACCTACTGAGGTTTCTGTCACGGATGCGATGAGGAGGATCAAAGCTAGTGGAACCAAGAGATGAATTGCTCCGATTTACAGGGTGGATTAACATTAAACATCATTCCGACAATGACTGAATATCGAATAAGTGTGACTTTCGTTAATTGTCTGTTCATTTTTTCGAGAAGGTACATTAATCGAATCAGATAGAAGAATGCCACAACTAGAATTGAAATTGAATATTGCATGATTTTGATCATTCTATTTGTTATCGTCTCTCTGCTCACTAGGTGACCTGGACTGATATTTCAGTGCACTAATGGGCAAGCGCAAACTAACACTCACCAATGAGAGAGGTTGTTTTTTGAACATCTTCCTTTTATAAGCCGTGACTTAGCAAGACAGTCTAGGAATGTAGGTTTTCTACGACGAAATCCAGTCGACATAGTCGATTGGCATACTGGTTTGTTGTTTTTACATTTTCTCCACAGGAGGAATAGGCGATTTCGGTTTGTTTTTGGAATACCTCGTTCATGGGTAGATGGCGCAATGACTTCGTCGCATCAGCTTTGGTCAGGGCTCGATACTGACGAGTGGCCAAATAGCCCGAAACCGGTCTGCGAGTGTGTTCGTCCCTGTGATTGAAAATAAATCAATTCATTCATTTGTATCACCAAAGAAACCTACACAAGCACCGTTCGGATATAATTCAATGCCCCTAATGGTATCAGCCAGGGGAGTAGCTGTTTTCTTCAGCCAAAACTCACTGTGTAGCTAGAGACTGTCCTGAACGAATTGATCGAAAGATGATTTGATTTAAGGCCAGTCTTCAGTATGCCAATCAACTATGTCGATTTTTTTTATGAGGTGGCCTGTCTACACAAATTCTGTGTACTAATGATATATTGGTGATAGAAATAACCCGGCAGAGTTTGGCCAATGACATTGTAGGTTTCAAAATTATCTTGTGAACTGCTGCTTGATTAGAATTGCAGCTTTGAAAAATCGCATTGCACCTATCGTCGAGAAATGTAAGCTATCGCTTGGATTTCTCAGAACGAGAGGAATTGACTGAACAAAACAATATCAGTAAACGCACCAGGGTTGTCATGCATCTTGGTATAAGCAATCCTTCTGTAAGAAAGTTGAAATAAAAAAGGTTTCATTCATGAAGATTCGATCCAAATACAAAAAGAAAGAGTCAATCTGATACAACTTCCCTTCATGATTTTATCGTATACCCATTGAGGAACTCGAGGGGTCGTTTTCTTCAAATAAAGCAAGTTTCGTATATGAATCCAACAAGCAAAAATATTTTATTTGGCAGGGAGTTCCTTTTTTGTGTATGAATGATATGCAGAATGGATAAAGTTTGGACAGCTGAAAATAATTGAAATTAAACTCGAACGTATCTTTAAATTGAACACGAAGGTGTGGAAAATCCGATAGGGAAGAAAATATCACAGAATGAAATGGGTTGTAGATCAGAAGGCCTTTCAATAAGGTGCTGTAAGATGCTAGGTGATGACATTCATCATCCGAAGACGATTGCGCATAACCGCACTCGATAAGTCATGAGTACACTCACACATGGTTTCAACATTTGTTCATATTACAGATTTTCTCAACTACAATAAAAACAACAAAGTTCATGAGGATTATGATTATTCAACAGTCTGTTTCCACAGTGCTTTTTTTTCTCGAGGGGTAAACATCTGAATTTGAAAATACAGGAAACAGTAATTATTGCCAGATTCGCAAAGGAACATTCATTGGACAATGCACCTGTTCCTAACCTACTTCAGATTGTGGAGTGACAAAGTGCTCACTCAGAAGAAGACGAGGTATGAATTCTCACCAGACCAGTTTCAAAACTTTCCGAACTCTCCGTTTTTTGTTCATAACGTGATTAAAATAATCATATTTCAGATGAAAGAAGTCTTCAGATACCCTCTAACGCACAGACACTAACGTAGTTATTTCATCAGTTCAATGACTCAAGCTTCACTAAGTTCTCAAAAATAAACTTCACCACATCAGTCATTTTTATTGAGTACAGCATGTTATAAATTGTTTGTGTTATTGAAAACCAAGTAAATTAATTCATCGGTACAAGACTATTTTAATGATTCCCTTTCGTGTCAATTACATCAACATCATAATAATAATCATCCTCACCCTGGTAAGTAATATATGGATACAGAATGTTCTACAATACAATATATAACAAATATATAACATGCCCCCTTTTCGAACAAAAAAACAATTATGTAACAACAATTAAACATAATCATTAAAACGTTTTGGTTTAACTATTTTTCTCCCAGCCCTTGTGAACTGCATATCCTTTACCCTTTCGCTACCAGTACTACATTCACCTGACATGTCCATCACTTTATTCATTTCCGTATTAATAACACTCTTATCCATTTCATAAGTTTTCACCCTTTCTTCAGTCTCACAATTCAAATTCTTTCCATAATCATTCTCCCTACTATAATAAAAATTGAATAATTCATCATATTCATCGTTTGCATTGAAATTATCAGTCGTTACTTTTTTAAGGAACCTTCTGTTTCTGTTCAAAACTATATTTGATCTTTTCAGTCTCACCCAATATGCTCTAGGTCTGTTGTGGTCTACTCTTATTATAACTCCTGGTTCCCAACAGTTTGATCTACTCAATACCACCACATGATCATTGACATTTAAACACTTCAAATCTCTAGCATTTCGATTATAATACTTCTTTTGAATATTTTTGCACTTCTCTAAGTAAGATTTATGTCCCCCAGAAAAGACTTGAGGTTTGAGTAAATCAACTTTCATGGTAAGGTGTCCTTTCAATCTTCGATTGAACAATAATTGCGCCGGGGATGGAGTATCATGACTCAAAGGCGTATTTCTGTATTCTAATAATGACAAGTAAATATCGGTTTTGTCAGCATATGCTTTTTTCAACAAATTTTTAAGTCTGCACATGTCTTTCAATGAAACCATTTGACTGTGCATAAGTAGGGGACGAGGTTCTATGGTTTATTTCCCAATTTTTCATGAAATTTTCAAATTCGTAACTTGAAAACTGTGGACCATTATCAGACTCTAAGACATTAGGTTTACCATGCCTTGCAAAAATTTCCTTTAGTTTAACAATCACTTCCCTACTCGAATTCTCTTTCAATAATACTATTTCTGGATATTTCGAATATGTATCCACTACTAGTAAATAAGTTTTACCTTCAAAATTAAACAAATCAGAAGCAACTATCTCCCATGCTCTATTTGGAACCTCCTTATTTATTATAGTTTCTTTTTGGTTCTTATTTTGATAAGTTAAGCATATGGGACACTTACTCACAAAATCTTCAATTTCTTTAGACATAAATGGCCAAAACATAACCTCCTTAGCTCTAACAATTGTTTTCTGAATTCCCAGATGACTTAAATGCAACCTTTTCAACATTTCATTTCGTAAAATCTTTGGCATTATCATTTGATCGCCTTTGAAAAGTACCCCGCTATTTTCAACTATTTCGTCTCTAATATTCCAATATGGTCTGATATTTTCGGCAACTTTATTTTTCTGAGAAGGCCACCCTGTTTTCACATACATGGACAAACACTGAAGAGTATTATCCTTTTCAGTCTCGATTGCAATTTCATCTAATTTTCCTTTACTGACTATATTGTCGCACAATATTAAATCAACATGTGCATCAATAGATGATTCACTAAATTCAAAATGCCCATCACTATAACCCGATCTTGATAATGCATCTGCAAAAAATAACTGACTACCTGGTTTATACCTCACCTCAAAATCGTAGCTCTGAAG
Source organism: Zygogramma bicolorata (assembly GCA_032362365.1). NCBI lineage: Eukaryota > Metazoa > Arthropoda > Insecta > Coleoptera > Chrysomelidae > Zygogramma > Zygogramma bicolorata. Next base: position 24,165 of record JAVJAQ010002299.1, read on the forward strand.
AGTAATTCTCAATCTCTCTAGTCTAAGAGGACACTTATTCAAAGGTTTTTTAAAAATCATTTCCAACGGTTTGTGATCAGTTTCCACGACAAATCTTTTGCCATATAAATATTGATGAAACCTCTGACACCCAAACACTATGGCTAAAGTTTCTTTCTCAATCTGAGCATAATTAATTTGTGCTTTTGATAATGTTTTCGATGCATAGGCTACCGGTGCATTATTTTGTAGCAAAACAGCTCCCATACAGTCTTTCGAACTATCAACTGATAAAACTATTGGCATTTTTTCATCAAAAAATTGTAATACAGGTCTAGTCATTAATATTTCTTTCAAAAAAGCAAACTCTTTTTCACAAGGTTCAGTCCAATTCCAAACTACATTTTTTTTTTTACTGTCTCAAATTGGTATTCAATTTACTCAAATTGGGAATAAATTTTGCAACATATTGGAGCATTCCTAAAAACCTGCTCAATTCTTTAGTATTTTTTGGCACTTCGAAATGTCTAATAACCTCAACTTTCTCGTTATCTACTCGTATTCCATCTTTTGAAATGATGTGACCTATGTACTTCACCTCTTTCAAGAAAAAATGACATTTTTCCTTATTGAACGTAACGCCTTTTTCTTTCGCCCTACTTAGAACTTTAATCAATATTTTTTCATGTTCTTTTTCATCTTTAGTGTGAATGATAATATCATCAATAAAAACTTTTACATTTGGAATGTCTCGAAAAATTGCTGAAAATACCCTGTGAAAATTTCTGGTGATACGGAAAGACCAAATGGAAGCTTTTTGAAACAATATCTACCAAAAGGTGTGGCAAAGGTAGTCAATTTTGATACATTGTCAGTTAAACATATTTGCCAAAACCCCCGGTATGCATCAAGAGTTGAAAAACATGCAGAACCAGATAAGTCATGAGTCAATTCTTCGAAAGTTGGTAATTCATAATGCTCTCGTAACAAACTTTCATTCAAATTTTTTGGGTCTAGACAAATTCTGATATCACCGCTTGGTTTTCTTACTATAGTTATTGGATTCACAAATTCAGTAGGTTCAGTCACTTTCATTATAATACCTTCTTTACACATACGATTCAACTCTACTTTCAACTTATCTCTAACTCTAAAAGGAACCTTTCTGGCATGTGATACACTAGGTTCATAATTATTCTTCAATTTGAAATCAATTGGTTCAATATCAATCTTATCAAATCCTGAGAATATTTCTTTGAAATCATTGGTCAGGTCTGAATTTTTCTCGAGCATATGAACACGCTTCAATAAATGTAATAGCTGAATTGCTTTTATTCCTAAAATCGGCCAACTATTTGCTGTTGTTTCAACCACAACAAAATCTAGTTCATATCTTGTATCCTGAAACACAACATGTAAATTACATTTTCCAAATGCATTTATTTTGCTACCAGAGTAGTTCGTTATTCTGTAAACACAAGGTTTCAAAATTTCGTCTAGATCAAAAGTATCAAAAATAATTTTTGGTATTGCATTTACCTGAGCCCCAGTATCTAATTTGAAAGAAAGTTCAGTCTGCATTTCTATGACAAACATTTTTTCTACCCATATATCTGTCAAATTAGAGTTTTGAATTACTCCCAACATAAAATCACCATGCAATTCATCAACCCGCACATTTTCAGGATATTCATCTGCTTTCATTTCATTCATCTGCGCTTTCACTCTACACATTTTTGCAAAATGATTCATTTTTTTACAAGAATTACATGTTCTACCTAGGGCTGGGCAATAATTATGAGCCAAATGATATTTTAAACCACAACGAGTACAAATATTTAGCTTCAACCTATCCTGTTCCACATGTTCGTTATCAGTGACTCCAAACGCAGATTTCTGGACTCTATTTGTGAAAAATTTCGAAGTACTCCCTTTCTTTTTCCTGACTTCATCCATTTCCATGGTCCCTCCTGATTCCAATAAATTCTTAATATGATGTTCTGTTTGTTCTGAAGCTCTACATATTCTACAAGTCTTTTCTAAGTCTAATTGTTCTTCTCTCAGTAATTTTTCTCTAACTCTTTGATCTTTGGTACCACACACAATTCGATCACTGATCAAAGCATCCTTCCAAACTCGCAGGTCGACGCCAAAGTTTTTAAATCTTTCAAGAACATATCGAAAGTTTCATGAGTACCTTGAACTCTCACATTGAATTTATGACGTTCAACTGTGAGATTCTTCTTTGGAATGAAATATTTCTCTAATTCAACCAGTAGCTTCGTTTTGTTTTCTCTGACCTCCTCAGATAATCCCAAACTTTCAATGATTTCAAGTACTTCATCACCAATAATATGTAACAAAACTGCTGCCTGTACCTTTTCTTCCTTAAGAGCACATCCTGTGGCGACGAGATACAATTCAAACTGCTGTTTGAACTTCTTCCAGTTGTTGGCTAAATCCCCTTCCATTACCATTCTGCTCGGCTGTTTGAGGAATTCCATTTTGACAACTTGTCAAATTTATGTCATACAATTTTTTACTTTTTCTTTTCTTTCTTCAACGTTGGAGTTTCTCTAGATTCCACTTGCCTTTTTCGACTGCGCCATGTTATAAATTGTTTGTGTTATTGAAAACCAAGTAAATTAATTCATCGGTACACGACTATTTTAATGATTCCCTTTCGTGTCAATTACATCAACATCATAATAATAATCATCCTCACCCTGGTAACTAATATATGGATACAGAATGTTCTACAATACAATATATAACAAATATATAACACAGCACGAGTTGCACTGTCGTTCATCAGAGCCAGTCCATTTTTATTGTACGAAATGTCGCCAATAATTCAGGGAGTCATCCAAACATTGCCTATTTACAATAATCCTCATGAGACAACTGATATTTGGTATGCCAAACGTATTCATTAGATCGCAACCTTGATGTGCATACATTCAGGAAAAAGGGGTAATGAAACTTTATATGTATCGAATGTTTATATATTTGTAACTAACGTTAGTGCACTTTCGTCCCATACACGCATTATCAAACGAATACTATAAACTGGCCTAATGTACAGAAAAAACATCTCTTTACTTCCACTATTTCAAACCGTTCATTACGTTGTATTCGACAGCTGTTAGCTAAAAGCTCAATTAGAATACACGAGTATTCTAAATTGATGCAGCCGCTTCTGTATTTGTTTTTTTTTTAATATGGGATATGTAGCATTTGACATGACAAATTTGATCTCATGGCTCCATTCAATGGCCCAAAAACCAAATTCAGCAAATTTTCGTATCAGATTCTTTGTAAAATTTATTCGAAAATTATATTTTCGAAAAATATGTTGTTCAACACTATGTGACTTGGTACTGCATCTAGTTATATCCATGAAACAAGCAGTTGTTTTACCTACTTGCTGTCATCCAGTGGCTCGTTGATCATTGGATACAAGGGATAACGGAGAAATTCGCCCTACACCAGCAGAAATTACCGCAGAAGCAAGGTGGGAGTGGAAAAAGTACACTACGCAACTCGAGGATAAGGCTACTTACGTGCACTCGCGAATTGTCGCTCTCGGCTAACCCCACGTACTCACAATTTTTGCTAATTCGTAATAGGCTACTTACCCTCCTCGTTACGTAATAAACTATTATATATCCTCCTCGCATATACAACCGTTGTCGGTAATGAATAATGATCATCAACCTGTATTGGTACGCTAGTTTGAAAACTGACGCATAGACTTGATGCGCTTCATCATTCAGTAGATTGATTCCACGATATTTATGCTCATGAATTTACAAGGATTCTTGATTATTGGGTACCTAATCGACTAAACGTTGACTAGTATTTACCCAGTCTGAGGGACCCCTCATGTTCCGCATACCCTTTCGCTAAAATTAATGCTACACTGACCCACGCTGCAGATATTCCAGCTCATAAACTCTAGATTTCTCCAACTCCAACTTGTCTATTTTATTTTTGGCATTCAAGACGAAATTACCCGAAAGAACTTGTTACCTGAATGCCACTTCAACATTGATATTTCTTGAATCCCGCAATAGTCTGTGTTCTTTCTGCAGAATATGTTGAGGTTGGGAATTGGGGGATATTAATTTGTTAGTAAACTTGGGGCGCTATTTTATGAATAACATGGGAAGCTTCCTATTTCATTTTTTATGAAGATCTCCAACCATTAGGTAACAGCTACACGTTGATACATACACATACAAATTCTCAACCTCTTGAATGACATCAACCAATTTCTAGTTTTCGAAGAAAAATTGTTTTCTCTAAAGGGTTGAGGGTCTTTTTCAATATGACTACGAGAGAGAGAGAGAATGTATTGAAATGAATATGGCAAATATCATTTTCTTGAAATATTTTTGAATGATTGTGTTCAAAAATTATGCCTCGGTATATAATATTCTAGTTGGCATTCATCTCAGTACTCAAATCCTGCAATGACGTCCCTAACCCGCCTTCTGAATCTGAACACTCGATCAAGATGACAATAATGGTCCCATGCGATCATTACATAAAACGGAATGCCAAGAAATTCATTCGACGTCATTGTCATAGTTTCTGTTTTGTGATGAATGAATTTTCTCATCGTTTTTTTTATTTTTTTTCCATTTCACTTACTGGGAACTATGTACTTCTGATGAAACTGCCTATTGGTGTGTTCAGTTGACATATTTTGCTATACTGTTAGAGCATTTCTGAAACAGATATGTATTAGCATACTACTTACAACTTGATTATTGAATATTAAGGAGCTACACTTCATGATCGAACACTTATAACATAATAATGATATTTTCCATGGATTTAAATTTGTTTGACCATATTTCTCATTGGAAAACAATATTTTCGAATGGAAAGATTGAGGAAAATACTGTTGCTATTTGACAAAATAATACAATTTTCAATAATACCCCCCTTGGCAACCCACTACACATGATGATCCTCAAGTGTTGAATCACGACAACATATCAAACACGTGTATCTACTATCACTTGGAAACTGGAATGATTGTGAACAATTCGATAGTGAAGAAGGACGGTACTGTATATAAATGGGTTAGTTTCAAATTATTGAATCATTCCAACGTGCGTAATATATGTGGATATTCTTCGATCATTTTCCAAATCATATACCCATCAAGAAACGAAAGGAAAATGTCACTCCTAAATATACGTTTTGGATGGAACAGAGTATTAGCAAGAAATAACAGCAATGAAAATAACTTCAATTATATGTTATATGATACCTCAATAAAACATTCTTAGATAGTTATATTTTAATTCAACCATATTACATTACAATAATTCCAAAGATTGTCTTCAATTATATGCTGATATTTCATATAATAATAGTTACATCTGCCTATATGTATATCTCCAGAACAGTGACTGATGCATTAAAGAGAAGGAACATTTATTGAACTACCCATTGAGGGAATTGTTCAATAGATCGATTGTGGCCTGGACGGTTGATCTGACGACTGATCTGACACCAATCGGCAATCCTTCAACAACTCGAAGAAGATCGTTTAGGATTTCCAGAGCTTCATCTATGACACCCTTTAAAAAAAATTTGAGAGATCTATCAGTACGGAAAATGGCACTCAGTGTTATGTAGTATCACTAATTCGCGGAAAAGAGATGAATCATATAATACGGTTGATAATGAAAAATCACGAATTTGTACTTTCCAACCATTTTTGTGGTATTTTCGACATCGATTCTGAATGAAATATTCCTCATAGACACCATTCTTGATATTCGAAACTATCATTCACATTGTTATACTCTCTTTCATGGTACTCCAAAATTACTCAAAAGTCCCATAAATAAATATCTTGGTGTACAATGATCCATCATAGATCCCGTAATAGTTAATCACATGTCAAGAACGGTGAGCAGATTTCACTGATCGAAGAAAATTGGTGGAGGAGAAACGTAGCAATACAGAGGCTAATGTGTCTATGGCCAATTGTTTCGCTCTGAACACGTCTCCTCAGAAGGTATCTGCAACATTACCATCTGATGAACATAGTTACCGACTCTTTGAAATGCTTTTTTGTCATATTTTCTCTTCTGAACAGAGAAAATCATAAGCGATATGCATCCCAGTACTAAACCACTTATTCAACTTTTATCAATAAATCAATAATTGCAGGTTATATGGCCATCTAGAGTCGTGATATTCGGGGGATCTTTTCCCGATAAGTACAAAGTAGAATTTCCAGCAAACATAGTAGCATATATATATTCGCTTTTTGTTAGGCAGTGGTGGCTTGTTATCCATTCTCTTTGCTTGGAGTGGAAAATGAACTGAAAGCGAAGTTTTCAGCAACAACTCTAGCATATGACCAAAATGATCGAGAACCGTCTGAACATTCAACAAGTCTTGGACGACTATAATTTTGTGAGTCTTCAGCAGCTTGTACTGACAGGGACCAACTAGCCAGATTCTGGTCTATAAGTTTGCTTATGACCATAGTTGAAATCTGAAGTATTGACAATTCCACAAAAAAATTGAGGATATCACCAGCTCAATGAGTAGTACCTATGAAATATCATAGCACATACAAGTTCATTCAGTAACTCTAACGACGTCGTTTTTCGTCAACCAGCAAACTCCCTCCTGCGAACGCCTACCCTCAGAAATCCATACTTGGGCGAACTGAGGAGTAACGAGATCACATTTCCAAACGTGTGATTCACGAAAAAAATTTTTTGTCCTCATTGAATTCCTTAGACTTTCGATTCCATTATTTTCACCTAGTGTTCAAATTAACCGGAAATATAGAGTGGCATTTTTCAAATTCAAAACGAGTTATATAATTGAATGATTGTTGAAAACTCAACATGTCTCATGTCATTTTGGGAATGCTGTTTTAATTGAATAGTCCAATATTGATTTTTGCAACATGTGATATCACAGTTCGGGAGAGGGACATACAATGTGATCACTAGTGCAAGGAGAGGAAAGAGGATGAAAAAATGGAATTTGTTTGACGTTAATCATAGTAAGCCTCAGTACGATCGAATGAAAGAAAAATACCTGTTCTTCGCCACCAGCGGTTTCCTGCGCCTCGGTCATCCAGATGCCCTTCAAAATAGAATATTGTGGTAAAATTTGGTAATGACAAACCTCACTAATGGTTCAGATGGAAACCAAGATCCAAAAAGCCATTGAAATAGTTCATATCATAAGGTGAAAGCCCGAAAGCAATATGTATACAGAGTGTCCCAAGAAAATTTAACTAGCGAAATTTCACGAACGAACGACATTCGTGGTTTCCCTCTACACCCCGCACTCCATCCAATTCAACCTTGTCAAAATGGCAATAGACCATGAGAGGCATCATTTGAAAAATACAATAAACAGAATAATGCCCTCCAAATTTGATATCAATCAAATTGTTGATTGGCGGCTGGAGGTTTCGAGGTTTGAGGGGTGTTCGAAAGTTGATAGTGAGGAGAGAGGAAGGACATTTCAAGTTTCTTGACCGTTTCATAATAATCACTGTATATGATTGGAGGATGATAAGGATATATTCAATAAGGGTCTTATAGTGCTTCATATTTGTCAATTGGCTACCATGATTTCTGTCAATCAGGTTTATATTGTCAAAGACACTTATCACAAGTCAGGTTGACACATTAGTTGAAATGTTACTTCGACAAAACTAACAATGTTGATTTGAAGCACGAATGCCAATAGGAACATATAAAATCAGGCAACCACTAGAATCTCTTTTTTTTTGAGGACAATTTGGAATAAAAACTATGTATTTAGTTTGTAGTTTTAGTCAAATCATTTTGAACAACCACCTCTGTCATTTCGAAAAAGCTTTTTGAGATTCTAAATTAATTTTCCTTTTCAGTAAAATTCTGATGATATCATTGGCAACGCATGACGTCACACAGATACTGAATTGTGCTGAAAATTAACTTTCGTCACGTACATTCTGATCTCAATATTTTGTCCCTTCTGGAAGCTAAAGAGGAGAATGACTCCATAGAATTTTTTTGAATAAATATATCGGTAGATATTGTATCCCATTTGAACCATCGTGAATAGTTTTTGCAATATTTTTGTTGAATGATCAGTTCAAATTACTTACCAATGCGAGCACAAATATGCAGGCGAATGAAAGACTGTATTGTTTCATGTTGAGCAAGTGACTGGCCAATGAGAAATAATTCGTCGTTTTCACCTTATATATAGAAATATATCTCTTGAATACTTCGAGAACAGATAAAAGCTGATTTCTATTCTGAACATTTCATATTCATAGTGATATCTCATAGTTTCGAATATGTATCTCAGGAAAAATTTCGTATTTGGTTTTAAAATGTGCTGATACGAATATTCACGCGAACTTGACATTCGAAGGTCTCCCTAACAGGTTTTTGGTTATTTTTTATTATTATTCAAGATGATAGTCAATTGTATGGCTGTGTATTATCGAACTGAAAAATCTTGATTTCAGTTCAAGTGTATGATTTCAGCTCACATTGAAATAGAACAAGGTATGGAATTCGACTCATCACGTCATCAAAAACATTTTTTTCGAATTCTCAGTCGCCCACGGAGATGAAAGTCAACTGCGTACCTACTTCTATAAATTCAGAATTCAAAATTTCCTTTTCTATAGAAAAACTTTACAAAATTTTTGACATAATTGATTTGCATTTCAATGATTAATTTTTTTCAATCGAAAGTGAACTTCCATATTCTGATTTTGATACAGGTAGGCAATCGGACTACATCTTCGTTGAAATTCTCAGTGATGACGTGGTTGGTCGCTTGATATATTATCTTGAGTTTTACCAAAAAATTTCACCTCGAAGACTATATACTCAAATGTAGCATATGATATGACCTCTTTTGGTTTCTCAAAAATGTAAAATGTGTTCTAGCATTTCTGAATATGGAGGAATATTTTGTTACGATTCCATCAATATCATAAGTAGTTCTGTTCTGAAGTATGCGTTAGAAGGGATAGATGCATATGGTTCCTTTGGAATCAGGATGGAAAATGAGTCGATTCTGTGCATATTTGGTGTATTCCTGTCTGTCTGACTGCATGACTCAAATTTTGTAAGGGTCAGAGATATATACTTTCTCAAAGAACTCTGTTTTTTTTTTCGATTTTCACTATCAGAGTTCCTTCTGAATAGAACTCTTCAAATTAGTCAAGCAACTTCTCGTATATCTCAAAGTTCTCAACTTAAATATACATAAACTTATAATACTTGGTCTCGGTAGTGTAGTGGTTAGCATATCTGCCTATCAAGCGGAAGGTCGGGGTTCGAATCCTCGCCGGGCCACCGTGCTGGGTAATCGCACGTTAAAAGGTAAGGCCTCGTTGATCCATTGCTCGCACAAGTTTCGACTTCTGAGGGTTGATGTTTGTCAGCTGGTTAACGGAACGAACAATTTTTTATCTTTGACGTTTAGAAAACAAAATCCGCTACCGTACTCAAAACTTTCAATGAACTATTTTTGGATTTTTCCATCAACTTATCAGGCTAGACTAAAAATCTGTCTTCTACACTTGTATAGATTTCAATATCATCTCTAATTTTTTCAGATTGTGATAGGTTTAGAACACAAAAAACTAGAAGAAAGAATCCACGAAAAAATGACATTCAAACAGTACTTGGTATTAAATGTTTGTTATTTTGAAATGGGACAGGAGTTGAAAGAGTGTAAACATGTTCATCTCGTACAACATCAAGGAAAAATCAACACATTTTGAATAATTCATGGTAAGGAAATCGGTAAATTATAAATTTTTTAGCATGAGAGGAAATTCGAATTGATATACGGATCTGAATATTTCACTTTCAAACTTTGCACATACTTGATGGACATGAAACACCGGAAAGTTATTACCTATGAAAATTGGAAACTTAGAAAGTTTTCCAGCGAATTGACAGGAATTCATTATAATTCCTCTTCTAATATAAAGACTCAATGAAGAAAAAGGGCCTGGAACGCATCTAGTGCGGTAATTCAATCTTCACTGAATTAAAAATATTTTTCTACAAATATTCCATGTTATCAATGAGTCAGGTCTGAAAAGACTCAAGATGTGGAGAAGAACAGGTCCGTATAAAAATTTGAAGTATGAGGTGCCCCAAGGAATGCAACACCCTGTAGGGTAATTTTTCACCTATGGCAGATTTCTATGTATCGCTGAAAATTGCAATATAAAATTGCAAATTTTTCATGGAAATCTATGATGATCTTCTTTTTCATTTTCTTCTGTGAATCTCTAAAAAATAGAGGACTGATGAAAATTTCTCAATATCATGATTATACTCTCTATAGTTCATACTTTTTTGTCTATAGTTTTCTGCAATCATACCCCCTCCCCCCTTCCGTTTCCAGTATAATAATTGATCAATAATATGAGTTATGTGCGTTTCTGATAGTGTGGTCATCATCTCCAGATGTAACATCAGTCATAGTAGACTCGGAGAGGAGAGTTAAACTACGTACACGGTCCTCAATCCCGAGAAACTTGCGAAATGAAATAGTTGATAGTATAACTACTTTTCTTCGGGCTTGAAGGCCGTCGTTCTTTGGAATTTCTTCCTAACGTTTCGCTAGCGCGAGTTGCCAGCTTCTTCAGAGGCTTGCTTACTCATTTCCGATGACTAAACGTTTCGATTTCTAAAGGCGTATTTATGTTGAATGTTGATGCAGTTAGTCTGGAGTGTTAGTTACTTCTGTCGGGTTCGGGGAATAATCATCATTATTAGTTGCCGCACTACCTGCCGTGATTTCATTAGTTATTCTTGATTTCCTCAGAATGGGATTCCAAATTCTGTTTAGACTCAACGCTTCTTCCTTTCTATTAAAATTGTCCGCATGTTTTTGGATCTCTATTGCCTCCCGTACCAGTTGGCTATGGTAACCCTGGTTGGGGGCAATCAGTTTTGCATTTTCGAACAGAATCCTGTGGTCACCTTCACTCAGTGCGTGTTCCGCCACCGCCGATTTATCGATTTGCCCCAGCCTGCAGTTCCTTTGATGCTCTTTGAGCCTTGAACCCATGGTTTTTTCCGTGGTACCGATGTAAACCTTCCCTCAGGTGCACGGTATGCGATAAACCCCTGCTGCTGACAGTGGGTCTCTTTTGTCTTTAGCCGACCTGAGGCTTTGTTGGATCTTCTTGGTCGGCTTGAAAACCGTTTTTATGTTATATTTCCCCAAGAGTTTCTCAATTCTGTCAGTGACCCTCGGGATATATGGCAGATATGCATTCGAAACTACCTGAGAGTCCTTCCTTTTATGAACCGTGGGACTCTTCAGTTTCATGGCCCTGTTGATCTCAGATACACTATATCCATTTGACCTCAAGGTCACTTGAAGATGTTCCAGTTCCTGCTCTAGATGTTCTGGTTCACAAATTCTTCGAGCACGTTCAGTTAAGGCAGATATGACTCCTCTCTTTTGACTGGGATGGTGGTTCGATAGTGCGTGCAGGTACCTATCCGTGTGCGTGGGTTTTCGGTATACCTTGTGGGTTAGTCTACCACCACATCGTTCAATCAGAACATCTAAGAATGCTAACTGCTGGTTCTGTTCGGTTTCCATGGTGAATTTGATGCTGGGGTGTTGAGCGTTCAGGTGGTCCAGAAAAAGGTTCAGAGTCCCTTCCATGTTTCCAGACGACGAAGGTGTCATCCACGTAACGTAGCCACATACGTATGTATTTGGCATAGGACGGTCTTCAAATGTTTTCTTGTGTAAATACTTCTCCAACATTTGTGTCAGATATATTTATTTTATTGGCAAATATCTATAGTCAGACGTAGTCATGTGTGCATAGAATTAGGTTCAGTAGGTTGAGTGAAAGAGCGCTGCATTTCGAATATGTTGAAAATTCACAAACTCTGACATTCATCAAAGTGTTACGATTTCTCATTCGTTGATTGAAATTCCAAAAAACACTAATCTACTTTTATTACAACTCTTCATCACCATGATTTACAATTTTCTCAATTATATTAAAACTATTATAGCTACAGCGTCGTAACTTTATGACATCTCACAGTAAACTTCTAGAAGCCAGTTGCCTGAGTTTCATGCGAAGGGATAGTTTTATTTCTTAGAAAATTTGCAAAGAGTGCGTCAGGTACCTGCTTTGGGACTGATAGTCCCAGCGCGACTGCCTTCGACTCATTTTTGATCCGTACATTGAACAAGCGTCTCAGTACCGTATTTGTAGGCTTCGTTGTTTGAAGGTTATCTTTTCTTGTTCATTTGTTACTGTGCCGTGTATTTTTGAAACAAAGTGCATAATTATGGACATAAAGCGTTATAATTTTGATAACCCCGCTGACGTGGAAGAATTGAGTCGTTTAGCTTTCAACCTAGGACGAGCCGAAGAGCGGTCAAGAGAAAACGTTGCGAACCTTGTTATAACAAATCTAAGAAGGACGCCAGAACAACCCATACATATCAAAAGTGTGATACCTATATATGTTTGAAAAAACATGTCCAAGTAATATGTAAAAATTGCTTAGAAAATATAACTGAAGAGGAAACAGCTGGTGAATCTGAATAAATCAAACTACAATAAAATCGGATTGATGCCATTTATAACCTACTTGCTTTCCTGTTCCCTAAATATTTTCATGTGAATTGTGTGAAGTCGTACCCACAAGTACTACTATAAGAGGTATAAATATAAAAAATAATTCATAAATAATAAAAACACTAGTTATAAAACACAATAAAATTATAGTGCAATTGCAAATGCAATTTAACTCGCTTTAGTAATAAACTAATTTACCAAAAACATTTTGAGCCAAAATAATTCATATGACCAAAAATTAGGCTGCGTTGTTGATATGGGACTGGCAGTCCCAGCGCGACTAACGACGCGACGTTACATATGGTGGCGCGCCTAACGGAAGGTTAAATTGCTCTGCTAACTTTCCAACGCTCGGTACTAAATCTCTCTGTGGCAGAAATTGTCTATTTTGACTTCTGCACTTAGCAATACCAATGCTCTCTCCTATAAAAACTCTTTGAAACTTTCTTCCTCTCCACTAAGCTAGAAACTCTGTTAAATATCTGAATAACTTTCTCTGAATAACTATGCTGCATCGGATGATGAATCGTTTCCGTATGTATACCTGCGTAAGCTTACGGAGAATCTTCCAGTCAAATCTCGGTTATCGAATTTTCTCGACCCCTCATATTAATTTGACAGGGCCGGCGCTAGGAGATTTCGTAACAAAAGGAAATCCATATCTTTCAATGCGATACATAATACACCTTTGGCGATAAGATCAAAAATTACAACAACAATTGTGATAAGATTGGCCAAAAAGTTCTTCTGATTACTAGAATAACTGAAAATAACATAATTTCCTGAATTTTGAGAGAAAACACAATAAATTGAGTTGAATTTCATCAGGTAGATCAGTGAAATATACCTCTGTATGCATGTATCTGTGCGAAAACCCAGATACTTGGTAGCCCTGGTGGGTTGACTCATACCTGAAAAATAGTTTACCCAACCTGGTTTCGGGCTATCAACCCTCTCGTCAATATAAGATAGTACCTCCATAAAGTAGAAGTCGAGGGTTTCTCATCTCAAAAAAAGGGGAAGGTAACATCCAGAAGTAAATGAATATCACCGATTACCTAATATATGGACAACAACTTCATAATAGTAATAATATTGTGATGATATTGATGAATCGTCTTCTACTGGGCGAAGTTTTGTTTAAAAACCTTTCTTTCGCCAAACTAATAAGTCAGTGCAGTTTAGTTGAGACTTTAATTGACCAATTAGTCTTCTAGTTGACATGATTTGTAGCCTATCTTCGATTAAGCTCAGTGACTCTTGATGGGAAATATAGAAAAATTAATATAATTCGATACCATTTCCAATGCTTTCCAACGACAACAAATATTAAGACCACCCCTTTCTAATAATAGTGGAAAACGAAACAAAAAGCAGGCGTCTAAGACCAAGAAATTAGATTATCTCTCAGAATTGAAATTTCCTTTAACTTGGTTTTCGGCCTTTGTGATTATGCACCATTTTCAAGGAAACGTGCATGATTAGTGAGTTTTTCATTATTCGAACAGAGAAAGGCTTTTCCGTCTGCTGAATATTTTATTAGGTTGTTATCTTGATGGAAACAGCTGAAATTGGCTCTAATCAAAATTCGGAAATTCTAATGAATATGAATCTTTATTCAACGCAATATTAGCACTGAGACATTTCGTCACCACCCAATAAGTGTTTCAGATATTATTCCATGGTTACAGTGTGATAAATAGGAACTTGGGGATTTTAGTGGAGAGAATGAAGTTTGATAGATTATTTTTTGTCTTTTTTCTTTTCCGAATCGGGGTTCCTAATTATCATTACAACGATGGCTGGTTTTCAAAGGAATCAATGTCCACTAAATGTCAAATGGAACTGATGACAGACTCTTCACGGATTGAATATTTCGAAATTGTCTGGAGATTTCAGTGAAAGTATTCAGTAATTTACCCACTTTTCCACTGAAGATCTCAAGAGGTAATTTCCCTCGAGCGAAACGAGATGTTGTATGGGTTGGAATGAAATATTATCCTGGTGACTGGGATTTTTTTACAAAATCTCTCTCTATTTTGCTTCGCGTAGATATTCCTATGTCTGCTATATATTTGATTACGTTTTCATATGCTTAACATAAAAATTGAGCAAGTGAAAGTGATTTCTATGTAACCCAGTGCCGGTGGACACCGTATAGGCAGGGAAGTAGCTGTTTCAGATTGACTTTTCCTTTCCGTTTTGTAAATGAATCGAACATCTTCGAATGATAAACCCGTACCTATCAACAGAGAGTGTTTGTATTGTTTTTTTATTTTACCTTTTTCATATGACTTTTAATTCCATAGCATTGCACGATACCAATATAAGAATAGGTTACCTATAGCTTTGTCCTGTCTTGTTGGACAAAAGAGGTATATATATATATATATATATATATATATATATATATATATATATATGCTGGCTGGAACTTCCGGTTGATCCGCGTCTGGAATGATTTTCTTGTCTACGTTTCGGCTCCCATTTCGGAGCCATTTTCAAGACTGAGTGACCTTGCGTCTAGGTCTGGCTTGTCTTACTAGCTGGCTATCATCACTGAAGACCGAGGATTGAAGGTTGGTTGGATTTAAGGGTTCATTATGGCAGGATCAGGGATCGGACGGTCGATGGGAGGTTCGAACGGATTAGTTCTCAAGTCGGAGTAAATAGAAGTATGTCGAACCAAGAGTGGTTTCCAGGTGTTGGGGAGTCTTTGAGAATCGTCGCGTTTATTGAGACAGTTGGGACGTTTTTCGATTTCAATGGCTTCACGGGTAACTGTGGTTTGGAGGGTTTTGGCTGTGGCAGCGGTTTTGGTGTTTTTGAAATCTATTTTGTGGCCTGTTTCTAAATGATGTTGAAATAATGCTGAGTTTGTGTCAGAATTACGGACTGCTAGCATATGAAGACGAACTAGCAGTCCGTAATTCCGACAAAGTAAGTGATTTTTGCTCATAATTTCTCAAGGAGGCGTTTGCGCGCCCACTGACCTGCACCAATGTGTTCCTCTCCTCAAGGGCTTTCCAACCATGTATAACCCCCCCGGGGGGGCGTGGGCCCAAATCCTAAAGTGGTGCCAAAATCTGTATCGTAATGGATTTCATTATAAAACGGGTGGTGGGCATATAAGTATATTATTAGAGTACGGGTGTAGATGAAAAAAATTAAAGCCACTCTATTGCATATCATGAACACCTGCATTTGAGACTAGCTGACATTGATAGTAGGGTTTTTCCTACACATATTTCATTTCAAATTGAAAAAGTTGATTTTTGTTCTGGATCATTGAATGATATTCATTCACCATCCGTAATAATTCAATAGCGATAGGCGTACCTGCATACGATAATGAATAAAGGCCCTTGCCTGCAGGTAAGGTCGCTTCGACAACATTATTGTCATAGCAGTAAAATTCAGAGTTGTCATTCAGCAGCGATTTCTCCATGAATAATTATACTAACACTGAAATGGCTGACATGCACCTTATTTATGGATTAGTAAATGGAAATTCGGGAGAAGCACGAAAAGTTTACCAGGACAGATATCCTAACAGAGTAATTTCTTGCGCTAAAACATTGAGAACGCTACATGCAAGATTATGTGAAACTGGGAGTTTCAATAAATATGCAGGTGGTGGAAGACCAGAAACGGTAACAACGCCTCAACTAGAAGAAGCTGTACTTGATGCGATAGAAGAAGATCCTTCAAAGAGTACCAGGAAGATTGCACTGCAGCTTGAAGTCAGCCCAAAAACCGTTTGGAAAGTTATAAAGAGAAACCTCCCATACCCATACCACATACAGTGGGTCCAAGCTCTACTGCCTCGGGATTTTTATCCAAGATCAATGTTTTGCAGGTGGTTAATTCATATTTTGGAACATAATAATAATTTTTTTCCAAATATTTTATTTACGGACTTGGCAAATTTTTCACGAAATGCTATTATGAACTTTCACAATAACCATTTATGGGTCGACGAAAATCCCCACGCTATTAGAGAAAATAATTTTCAGCATCAATTTTTGCTAAATGTTTGGGTGGGAATTATTGGTGACTACTTAATTGGCCCATTTTTTTTACAGAAAGATTAACAGGTGAATCCTACACGGACTTTTGCGAGATCATTTACACATTTTGTTAGAACAAGCAACCATACTTGTAAGAGGCAACATGTGGTTTATGCACGATGGGGCTCCAGCTCATTATAGTGTTCTTGCTCGTCAACATCTCGACATCACCTACCCTAATCGCTGGATTGGACGTGCAGGACCTAAACATCAGTGGCTTTAATTTTTTTTCTCGAAAACGAAGCTGGATATGAAGAAAATACAAGTGACCAAAAAGTTATATATTCAGTTGCTTTATCTGAAAAAAATAAAAATTTACCAATAAAAGTCAGTGGCGTACTTTTTTTACAATATTGTTGGCTGTGGTGCCCACTGAGACGCCACTGGCCATAATAAATTCAATCTGGTTAGGGCTAAATGAGCGCCTCATTAGTTCAAATGAATGTACCAAATTTCAACCAAATCGGTTCTAGGATATTTATTATATTTTATAATTACCGTTTTTTTTTTTTAATTTCAACGCCCTATATCTCAGAAACGAAGCAACTCCGGACATATGTTCATAGGAACTTTTCTTCATAAAATGACCTAACAAATAACCCCCTGCAGTTAGGAACCGTAGTTAGGAAACACCCTGTATATACGAGAAATTGCTAATTGGACTTGTTCTAACGAAACTTGTCGGGATAGATAGAACTCTTCCCTTCCACACTTGTATAGATTTCAATATTAATACTCATTTTTTCAGGTTGTGGTAGGATGAAAACCCAGCAAACCACGAAGAGAATATTTATCCACCATAAAACAATGGCTTTCAAACAGTACTGTCATTTTATGTTGTAGACAGTATTGAGAGCATTGGATCCGTTTTTTTTTCTACTTCGTAATAGGTATGTGAATTGATTGTCTCTTCATGCATTGAATTCATGCATTGAATGCTGATCGTTACTTGATGGCTTGATGGAAACCCATATTTAAAAATAGTGATGAGGTTGTTAAAGGATTTTCACTAAAATGAGGTTTACAAAACCGTGGCACGAGTTTCCCTATACAACAGCTTTCTCAAGTTAAAATATTTTCTGTTCGTGCTGGTAATATAGCGATCACGTTATCAACTTATATGAGTTCTTCTTTCGCTTTCTTCTCAAATCTACAGATAAAAAGTTCACAATGAGTGAAAACAATGTTTTTCTCACGACCGTTTCGTTTTCAGTGCTCGAGTTAGTTATTAATAATCATATATTTCTGACATTTATAAATAATTATGGGAAGAATCTAGAGATTCACATATTATAATATCCATATTTAAATATACTACTTGATTCATCAATTGTTCAAGTGAAATGATTGAAAATTTGTTCACATTAACTCAAGTCATATCTGAAAATGATTTACTATTATTCAAGTATTCCCCTGAATAGATTAGGCAGCCAGGTACAAAATGAAGATGAGATGTTCCATAACGTATTAATCATAGACAATTCTGTTTGAGGATTTATGACGGTTTAAAAATCCCATTTGGAGATATCTAGTATCCGTGTATACGGGGTGTCCACCTGAAATATATTCTCGAATATTTTCAATAGCATAATCATAAGTCAGAATTTTTGAACTGAAGTGGATTGCAAATAATTCGTCGTTTTTTTGTATTCCATGAGTAACCGACAGAAAAAAAAACAGTCCAAAGTGCAGCTTAGCTTTTTGCTCGTTGAATTGTAATTTCACTTACTGAATATTCCAGGGATATCATCTTGCACGAACTTGAGGATTCAGAACATACCGGACATACTCCGAATATTTTTCGAATATACAAGCATACATACATTATAAGAAGGTTCAAGCACAAAGCATTCACTTCAGGAATAACATTCGATATATTTTAATGTCTGAGTCATCCTCTCATCGCTGACGTTTTTAGAACGAATCAAATGCAAAATATATATGCACAAAATTTAATCTTGGCACAATTCGAAATTCTTCGCTTCAAGCAGTTACAACTACTGAGATATTGAAGCACTGAAAGATGTTGCTGAAATTTAAATGGAAACAACTTCATAATTCATTGAAATATCCGCAGAGATAACAAAGCTATTCCTTTAAGACTTCTTGATTCGCCCCTCTTACAACAGTAAAATATGAAAGAAAGTTACTGCTTCAAAAAATTCCACCATGTTAGCTCCATAAATAGTATGTGGCCAGCCTTATATGAAGAGGTCAACCGAAAAAAGGTGGGAAAGGTACAGCGATTAGCTGCCACTCTCACGACGGGGTGTCTTAGGACAACTCCTACTAAAGCCCTGGCAATGATCCTACATCTGACTCCATTAGACCTATATGGGAAGGAGTGCGCGGCTAGCGTTGCTCTCAGACTCAATGCAATCTCACCATGGCCTAAGGCAAGATGCATATAACCCTGGTGCGTTGACTTATACCTGAAAAATCGTAGTCATAAACTCTCGATATCTGGCATTCTTGATATTGAAGAAATATAACTGAAGAAATCCCTTCGAGAGTTTGTCACCAGAGGCGCACCTCACGAATCTGGTTTCGAAGCCTACCCTGATCCGCTGAAATTTTAATCTGTGATGCCATGAACGTCAACGGTCCCGCCTTTCGATTAAATCAAATTTATAGGTTATGTCATGAATCATAACTTGATGCTTTTTCCTTTCGCTTTCAAGTTGACGAAATATGAATTAAAATCTCTGTGGATGTGATTTTGAATGTTCCTAATCAATGGTTGTGAGTGAAACTGGAAAGTATAGTGAATATCTGAGGAACCGAAGATAGGTAAGTAATGTTATGCGAGCGATTTATTATGAGTTTCGTACAGGGGATTAGTGAATCGAATCGTGCTCTCCTCAAATGATGTATATCATTTCAAATCGATTTGAGTTGTTCAAGGTATAGATTAGATTAGATTATATGTTAGGGACTTTCGTGCTACGAGCCTTTACACCGCGACCTTTACAGATCTATTGTGTTTGTCCTCGAGATCGTTTAGAGTTCTTTGTCTAACCCTGTCTTCTTTACGAGACTCCACAGGCTAGTTCTTAGAACTCCCATGAATTTGGGAGCTCTTGGTTTTTCTTCTCCCAGCGTTAGAAACCTTTGTCTTGACAAGCCCTCGCAGTGACATAGTATGTGTACTGATGTTTCCTCTTCTTCCTGACAGAACCTGCATAGCATTTCTTCTGCCAGGCCTATTGTACTCATATGTTTATTGAGCCTACAGTGCCCTGTGAGAAGTCCTACTACTATTCTAGTAGTGTTCCTCTTCTGGCCTAGTAGATAGTCTGTGAATGTTGGCAGCGGTTGTTTGATAAACTCTTTGGCCTGTCTCATTCCTGGTGCATTGTTCCACCAATCTTGAGACTTCTGCTGAATCCATGATTTAGTGTTTGTTTTTAGTACAGCTTTTGCTATACCGCAATATGGTTCTGGGCCATTCAGGGCCTTACTTGCTCCTTCTCGGGCTAGTGTATCGGCCTCTTCATTGCCTCTATAACCTGTATGTGCTGGTACCCAGGCTAAGGTCAGTCTGTTCTGACTGCCCAGCTCTTTTAGGGCGTCTATGCAGTCCCAAACAAGTTTTGAGGTAACTTGCATTGAGTTGACTGCTTTTATTGCAGCTTGGCTATCTGAGTATATGACAATGTTTTTTCCTGAAAAATCATGCCTTATTAGCTCTTGTGCACAATGGTGTATTGCAACAATTTCCGCTTGAAATATCGTCGCATATTTGCCCAAGCTCAATGAGATTTTCATCTTCGGCTTGGTTCCGTAAATGCCGGCTCCTGCACCTTCATTCGTTTTGGAGCCATCGGTGTAGACAGCGATTTCCGCATTGATGGGAGGCCCCCGCTTCCACGCATCCCTGTCCGTTATACTTGTCTTGAAAGTTTTGTCAAAGCTATATCTGGTAAGTATGCCATCTGATGGCATTCTTGTAACCGGGTCGTTTTCCAACTCCTTATATAGCTTGTTGTAGTCTCTCCCGTGCATGTTGCTTATGGGAGCTTGTCCTCTTAGCAACCTGCTCGTGACAGACCTGGCTTCGGCTTGGATGTATATGTGTAGTGGGGGCAGGTTGAGCAAGACCTCTAAAGCGGCTGTTGGGGTGGTTCTCATGGCCCCGGTGGCACTCAGACATGCTTGTCTTTGCAGTCCTCCGAGCCGTCGAACCACTCCTACCTGCTTGGTCTTTGGCCACCATACCACCGATCCATACGTTATCATGGGTCTGATAACTCTGGCATAGAGCCATGTAGTCATTATTGGTTGTAGCCCCCAATTTTTTCCGCACATTCTTCTGCACAGATTGAAGGCTACAGTACCTTTTTCTATGGTTTTTTGTAGGTGTTGATTCCAGGTCAACTTATGGTCGAAGATAACTCCTAAGTATTTTGCCTCTTGGCAAATGGAATTTCTATCCCGTTCAGTACTGGTGACCTGAGCCCTTCCAGTACTTTTTTTCGTGTGAATGTGACTATTGTGGTTTTGTGAGGGTTTACTGTCAGCTCCTCCTCTTTACACCACCTGTCGACTATATCTAGTGCTGACTGTGTAAGCTCCGATACTGTCCTTGCAAATTTGCCTTTTGCAATAATTGCGAGGTCATCGGCATATCCTAGGCAATGAAAGCCTCTGGAAACTAGCTTTTCGATTAATTCATCAATTAGGATGGCCCAAAGTAGGGGCGATAGCACCCCTCCCTGCGGACATCCCCTGTTTGCTCTAGCTGTTAGTGTTATTCCGCCAATTTCTGATACAATGACCCTGTTTTTCAAGCTGGCGTTTATCCACTGGCACAGTAGGGGATGTACCCCTTTTTTCCTTAGAGCGTTTGTTATAGACTCGGTGGATGCATTATTGAAGGCACCCTCGATGTCTATAAATGTTGTTATGGCTATCTCTTTGTCTTCCAAGGACTTCGTTAGTAGCCTGTTGAGGTCGTCCAGTGCTAAGTCCGTTGACTTGCCTGGTTGGTACGCATATTGGCGTTCATTGAGTGGGTTTGTTTGTAATACCTCGTCTCTTATGTATCTATCTATCAGCCTTTCCAGCGTTTTGAGTGGGAAGGTCATTAGACTTATGGGACGATATGCCTTGGGTGTCTTGTCGCCTATTCTCCCTACTTTTGGGAGATATATGACTTTCACTTCTTGCCACATGGTAGGTATATGCCGTAATGCTATGCAAGCCTTGAATATACGGCACAGGTGTGGAATAAGTATTTCCTGTCCCTTTTGGAGAAATATGGGGTATATTCCATCTACTCCAGGGGATTTGTATGGTTTGAATTTGTTGATAGCCCACCTGATTCTATTTGGTCTCGATATTTCCGTAGCCAGTCTCCATTCTAGAGCCGTTGGCCTGTTTGGCCTGCCTCTGGTACTGTCTACTGTTATCGGGCCATTGAGAATTTCTGATGCCGGAAAGTGTGCTTCTGTGAGCATCCGTAGACTTTCTTCAAATGATGTGGTATAGGTGTTGTCGTTCTTTTTCAAGAAACCTACTTGGTTTACAGTACCTTCTTTGGCTAAAACCTTATGGATTCTCGAGCACATAGGGGTATCTGTTACCTCCTCGCAGAATTTTCTCCACGATTGTCTTCTGGCCTTCCTTATTTCTTTGTTGTACTGCGTGAGTTTAACCTTGTATGTGGTCCAATCTTGGTTCAATTTAGCTTTGTTGAAAAGCTTCCGCACCTCACCTCTGAGGGTTTCTAGATGCTTGTTCCACCAGGCTGTTTTGTTATTTTGTTGCCTTGTTTTTTCGGGACAGCTTTCCTCGTAGGCTTCAGCTATTGCTTTGCCCACTTGGTCTACTGCCCTCTCAAGGCTCTCTCTGTCACGTATTTCAGTCATGGACCTCTCAAGAGACCCACTGAGTGATGCTGTGTATCTTTCCCAGTTGGTCTCTCTTGGGTTCCTATATTTGACTAAAGTACGAGGTGGGGTAACTAGATCGAATCTAATCTGTCTATGGTCCGAACACGAGGGTTCGTCCGACACGTGCCAGTTGGCAATGGTATCACCAGCTTTTTCCGACGTTAGGGTTATATCCAAAACCTCTTTCCTCGCTGCTGTGACGAAGGTTGGTTCATTACCTACATTGGCTATTAGCAATCTTTCTGTGAGAATAAATTGTAATAGTGACTCACCTCTTGGGTTGACATCTGTGCTTCCCCACAATGAATGGTGTGCATTTGCGTCGCATGATATGATGAGTTGGAGGTTTGCCCTTGCCGCATAGGCGATGACCTCGCTCAGTACCGGCGGTGGGCATGCCTCCTCGCCTGGGAAATATGCTGAGCTCACTATACAGCTTCTGCTTCCTTCCTCCGTCGGCGTGGTTAGGAGACCTGTAACAACATCACCGGTGCATAGCACCGGTATTAGTGTACATTCAACCTTATTACTATATAAGATACATGCACGAGGTTTATTATTACCTTCCTTGTAAAGTACCTTACCTTGGTTGGGTTTTAGACCTGCAATCCTCCCTCCGTGTAGCCAGGGTTCCTGCAAGAGGGCAAGATCTATCCCTTCTTTATCGAACCTCCTACATACCATTGCGCTGGACGCTCTAGCATGATGGAGGTTCAACTGCAGTACCCTGATCCTGTTCTTGGAGTTTAGTTCTGGGAACTAAACTCCTTTGACTTCTCTGAGTCTTCCTCTTCCATAGGCCCAGCCCCCTCTTGTGCCATTAGCCTTTTGAGAGGGCTTTTCCCGCTCCGGGGAGGTGTAGTCCCATCCTCTTCCTGTACCTCCTTGGTCTCCGGAATTGGTTCGTCTACCCCTTCCTCGGTGCTTCTGCTGGTTCCTTGCTTCCCTTTGACTCTGAATTTCAGCCTTCCTAGGTTATAGTAGGGAGCCATATCCAGCTTCTTGATTTCCTCTAGGGACTCTTTGTCCATAGAGAAAGCCCATATTTGACCTTTGTCCGATGGGGTTTTACCCCACACCGTCCAGAGGTGAGTGTTGAGCCCGTGGTTTGAGACCTTTAGCCTACGCAGAATTCTATCTGCTTCCGGCCTTTGTCCTCTCTCATCGGGAACATATGCTGTGCAGGCGTGGGTTTCTGGCAAGTCATCACCTTCCAACACTGTCAGGGTTTCCCCCTCCCAGGGTTTTATGGTTGGGATGACTTCCCTTAACCAGTCTGCACTGATGCGATCCGCACACACTATAATCAGGTATCCTGATTTATGAGTGCATTTTGCAAATCGCACTTGTGGTCCCTCTGTGGGGATTTTCTCTAGAGCCTCAGAGATCGAGTCCTGGACGATTTCTAGTCTCTCTGGGCTCATATTGTTCTCTGGGAACCCCGTGTGTACCACAGCAACCTTGACTGAGGAGAGGGCATCTTTGAAGGTGACTCCTTCCTGCCTTGGTTTCTCCCTCAGATGGGTTGTTTGTGGCGGTGTTGTGCTACTTGAGCGTGGGCGTTTCACCGCTTTTGTGCCTTCGGGTGCATTTTTTTTGCCTGTCCTGGCCTCTTTTGGCATTCTGGCCACCTTGGATCCCAGTCTCGAGGACGGTACCGGATCTCTGTTTTTCAGGAAATTTTCCTTGATTACCAGCCTTTTGGCTGTTATATAATCAAGGCCCCTTTCCAGGTGACTTTTCAGCCTCGATTTAGAGGATCCTCCTAGGTGGGATGTTTTAACCTCCTCGTCTGATAATAGCTCTAGTTCCTCCAGGGAAGATACCATTATCTTGTTCTTCATTTTTGGTGCCTGCCGTGTGGCCTTGGCACCAGACGTCTCCGCCTTTTGTTCCGGGTTCGGTTTAGTCACCTTCCCCCGCTCTTGCTCTTTTTTATTTTTTGTTTTTAGGTCCATAATTGTTCCCACGATTAGCTAGGGAAGTATTGGTCCACTACGGCAGAGCCCCGCATGTCGTAGTGGGGTCTAGGATACTCTGGGATTCGACCTGGTGTCCCAGAGGCTCCGTTTGAGGTAGCATTCCCTGCTACCATTCAGCCCTCAGCACGGATTTCTCACACCTTGGCTTGGGGGATTTTATCGACTTTCCTTGTCTAGATCCGCCGTGTTCTGTATAAGCAGGGCCACCTCGAGCAGGATGCGATTCTTCATCGCGCACGGACGGTCATAGGTAGGTTCAAGGTATACCTATTCTATCAAAATCATAGCGAGTATATATCTAGGATGTGACGAGAAATCTGAACGTTCAGATTCGGAAGTTTCAGTGAAGCTCCTGACGTTTCATTATGGAATTTTGTTCAGATCTCTCTGGATGGAGAATTCACCTCGAATATCTATACTTCTTGTGGCTCGATCCTGACATTCTAGAAATCTATTGAAATGAAAAAGTTTCACAATATGAACTGGTTTTTCAAATTCGAATCGAAGTGTCAAACTTTTCAAAAAAATTGATAGGTTTCTATAAGACGAACTTTGCCTTACATATTTTGTATACTGATGATTCTATTGGTGACGAAAAATTCCGTGAGGATTCAGCCAATAAGACCGTCGGTATCGACATTCACTCGAAGCTGCCGCCTGGTTGGAAATGTAGCCTAAGAAAATCGCATTTGTATCACTATCTGTGTCACTACCTACCGTTAAAAAATATAAGCTCTGGTTCGGTTTCTCAGATCGAGAGGATTTGACTAAACGAAAGCATATCTGTCGACGCACCAGGGTTATATGCATCTTGGCCTAAGGTAAACTACGGGCACTCCCGTAATTTCGGTAATACAGACTACACGATACCCACCCCGATGTTTGACCGCAAGTTCTCGGTGAACATTCCGTCCAGGGAAACATGGAAGGCGAACCTAGTTGAGCTCAAGGGGACGCTATTTTATACAGATGGCTCGAAACTAGAGGGGAGAGTAGGAAGTGGAGTCTTCTCAGAGTCCCCACCCCTCAACCTATCATTTCGTCTGTCGGACTACTGCAGTGTCTTCCAGGCAGAAATGATAGCTATAAATGAAACAGTCAAATGGGTACTTCAAACCGGATTTGAATCCAATGAAATATCTATTCTATGTGACAGCCAAGCTGCCATCAAGTCTCTAAGCTCTGTCTACCTGACCTCAAAGGCGGCTATACAATGCCATAAAGCCTTGAATGAGCTGGCGACTAGAGTAAGAGTTAATGTTATTTGGGTACCTGGCCACAGGGACATAGCAGGCAATTGTATGGCGGACGAATTAGCAAGAGCTGGCACGATGCTCACAGCTATGTCCGCTAATACTAGACCAGGGGCACCTATCGCTGAACGAAAGTTTTTCCTCCGCAGGTGGCGGGAGGAGCTCTCCTGCATCTCGTCAAGACAGATATGGCCAGAGCTTAATCTACGACGCACTAAAGATATTTTATCTCTTCCCAGGAACCCCATTGGAAACGCGATTGCGGCCATCACTGGACACTGGCTTGGAGGATGCCATGCCGCACGTATGGGAATTGTACAACGGAATGACTTCTGTAGAAGCTGTCAAGACGAGGAGGAGGAAGAGACGATGGTCCACTTACTCTGTCACTGCCCTGCCCTATCCAGGAAAAGATTTTCTGCTCTGGGTCAGCTCTACTTTGAAAACCTATCCGATCTTCAGTCGATTGGTATCAAAAGCCTCATGCTGTTCATCAACAGCAGCTATTGGTTCCCACGGTAGTGGAGGGGGTGGTAACCACCCCTAACGGCATCACAACGGGCCTTTGGCCTATGTGGGTTCCATCCCGGACCACCGTGCAAACCTAACCTAACCTAGCTCCTTGAATCCTAACTCCATCCTCAATAGTGATATAACATATTGAGAGGTGCCAACCTGAATTTCCTGGAATAACAATGCTACATAACAGAAAATATTGTGGAAATAAACATTTTTGCCCGAATAAATTTCAGAAAACGAAAAAGAAAAATGAATATACAAAACTTTATTTCGTTACCGAAAACTGAATTTTTTTTCATATTATCTAAGTATCTATATTCTTTTATTCCAATAGACAAGAAAACCAGAAATCCATTGCCTTGAGGATGACTGATAAAAGTCGAATCGCCTGCAAGGAAATAAAAATGGTTTCAGTTATTCGACCTGACCCCCCAGCTGAATAAATCTACTGAGGTCAAAAAAAAAGACACCCAATACAATGATAATGTCTAGAAGTTATAAATAAATATACTAATGATTATTGGAAAATATCTGAATTTTTATACTGGTTCAGAGACTCAAAGTGACCACCCCGTATACCCACCGAGAAATACGTGCCTCCGACCAAGTTACCACAAAACCCATCAACTGAATTGTTATAGTTGAGACCGGTTCCTTCTAGGAAAACAATTTCACAGAAATTAATTTGGATTTGATTCACGTTGGGAGGAACTCAACCGCAGAAAACGAGAGGCAACGATTAATTTCACACCGAAGGTGTCAAATCATCTGTAAATCTTTCGGTTTGTTACTTGTTTCGAGGGGAATTCATAGTCGAACAAGTAGGCGGCGGAATATTCATTAGACGCGGGCGTTTGTGGTGTTTCTTCGGTGTATAATATTGGTATGAAGACGGATATCATCGAATTAAGCCATGTTGTGAAGGGAAACATGAAATATTCACTCGTAATTACTGCTTGAAATATTTTCAAAGACAATTTAAGTGATATTTGGTATTTTGAAATTATTGAAATTAATATGTATATATATATATATATATATATATATATATATATATATATATATATATATATATATATATATATATATATATATATATATATATATATATATATATATATATATATATATGTGTGTGTGTGTGTTCGGATAGGTTTCCGCGGTCAGTTGTGTGTTGTTGATGAGTTCTTGGTGTCGAACCACCCACCATCATCCAGCACAAACCAATTCCGTTGTAAATTCCCTCATCCACAGATCTATCAACCTCACAGACCTCCATAACAAACCACAGGAACTAGCCCAACTCAAATCAGCCCTTCTTCAAAATGGACTTACAGACCATCAAATTGACAGATCCATCCGCCGCCATCAAATTTCTCCTTCCATTCCCAGAGACCCAACAGACAACAACGTTCCCCACAAAGCTTTCCTTCCCTACATTAAAGGTGTTACTGACAAAATCAGCCGAATTCTCAAAAAACAGAATATAAAAACTATATTTACAGCCAACAGTAAAATCTCCACATTCCTCCGCTCTCCCAAGGACAAAATGTCAACGAATCAGAGGGTATATATGAAATATCATGTTTTGATCTGCCATAGAACATATTGAGGCCAGACCAACAGACGTGTGACAAGTAGAGTATACGAACATCAACTTGCTGTCCGAAAATCAGACCCATCTTCAGCTCTGTTCAAACATCATCAAGAGACAGGACACAATATAGACTTCGAGAACACTAAGACCATCGCCACGGCAAAAACACTACAAGCTCGTATAATTCGCGAGGCCATCGAAATCGAGAAGCGACCTTCCTGCTTAAATAAACGTGACGACGGTCAGAGACTTCCAACTGCATGGAAACCCCTAATTTCCAGATGCCCAGTCCCCACCAAGACATCCGACGGTGCTATAGTAGCACCCGCTGCTATAAATACCACCCAACATCCCTCGATACCTCTGTTCGATCTGAGGAGTAGGCAGATTGAGACCTTAGCGTGAAGTCACATTTATTCTTGAAAATGGCTCCAAAATTGGAGTCGAAACGTCGAGAACAAAACTCCAGAGACGATTCAACCCGAACTCAACAACAGCACATATGTATATATATATATATATATATATATATATATATATATATATATATATATATATATATATATATATATATATATATATATATATATATATATATATATATATATATATATATATATATATATATATATATATATTAGAGTGCGGCAACCGTGTTCAATTTGAGTGGAACCTAAATAGTGTCCTCCTAGTTTAAAAAGTATTTACCAACTAATTGACAAACTGAAAATTGTGAAAGTGATAGAAGTATCAAGACACCAGGTTGTGATATAAAGTCCCTAATAATAACTACCTATACGATTTGACTCAATATCTGTAAGCTAAAAGAAATCAATCTAACAGTGAAGTCGAACTCGAAGTTGGTGATAAAAAAAAAACATCTTATCGGTATTTATTTCAATCTGAAGTGGAACTGTGTTCAATATTAAAGCGACGTTGCCAAATTGTGTTTTGCTTGAGGAAAGCATCCCCAATTATTGCTTAAGAAGTTTAGGAGCTTCCGACGGGATGACTGGGGCTCTATGACTTATCGCTTGCTATAAAACAGGGTGAACGTGTTATATTCACGAAACTGTGAATTCGAGTCAATCTCACTCAACTCTTAAGAATTCGTCACTGCCCATCCCTATGAAGTGCGAATCCTGTACTGAAACTGTCTTGCCTACCGATGATGGCACATTGGAATGCAAAAACTGTCACAAATTTTGGCATGGTGTATGCGGAAAGCCGCAGCCTTCCGCCATTGATGAAATCTCTAGGTGGCGTTGTCATATTTGTTTATTTAATCAGGAGCCGACAACCGACATCGAAACTCATCGGTTCAACTTACTTCTGTCCGAGCTGCGTGAAATCAAAGCTGAAGTTGTTGGGAACACCCAGGCAATAAACACCTGTAATTCTAATATTGATTCACTTGGTGCTCAAGTATTAGCTCAATCTGATTTGTTGAATAACTGCATCAGAGAAATCAACATTCTGAAAGTGGAAAATCAGGCATTAAGGGATAAGATCCAGGACCTTGAACAAAATTCCCAAAATTCCGAGGAGACCAGCGTCGAAATCGCAGAACGTATAAGAAGAGAAAAAAACTTGATCGTTTATGGACTAAAGGAGAACTTTAGGAGTAAAGATGATATGGCAAATATAGGTGATATCGTGAATCAAATATGCCCCGGTTCTGGTATTCAACCTATTTCAGTTCTTCGACTAGGTAGGCCTAGTACTGCTGGTGACAACACACGATCTCGGCTTCTCAAAGTATCCTTTCGTTATTCTGAAGATACTCTGTGTGTCCTGAAAAATAGCAGCAAAATTTCAGCCGCTGATTTTCCTAACGTTAAAATCAAATCGGATCTCACACAGGCGCAACGCACTTCTTTGGTCAAACTGCGTGAAGAACTCAAAAACAGAATTGATAAGGGCGAGAAAAATCTAACTATAAAGTACATCAATAAAATCCCACGTATAGTAAGCACACTTAAAAGAGCGCGGGAGGAGAATGGCTCACCTCGAAAGGGAGAGGGATCCAAACATAATAAAAAGTCTGCTAGTTTTACCGAAAAAGTACAATAGCAATCAATACTCTTCTGGAATTGTGAAGGCATTAGGAACCTAAACGACTTAGTTAGCGAGCATCGGAATGTAAGTATTATCTGTATCAGTGAGACGTGGGTGACACACAAACTTCCCGAAGCTATTCCTTTACTACCTGTATATACTGTCGTTAGCTCTCAAGCAATCAAAGAGAAGTCTAAAGGTAGAGCAAGTGGTGGCTTAGCGATTTTTATTCATAATTCTGTGTCATACGAAGTCCTCGAAATTTCACCGTGGTGGATTTGTTGTTATATTTCATTCAGAGGTGCCAAGTTTATACTATGCTCGATATACTTTAAACCTAGTTTTAGTGTGAAAGAATATACTAGTTTACTAGAGGCCCTCCAGAAGTGTCTTTCTGAGATAACTGACAAACACAAAAATATACCTCTCATAATTGGTGGTGATTTCAACTCGCGAATCTCCAATTTCAACACTATCCCTGAAGATCTTTTGGAGGGTGTCAATTTATTTGAGAATAGAGTAAGTAATGATCACTTTGCCGACACCAAGGGTCGTCGTCTCCTGGAGTTTATGGATTTAAATTCTCTGTTTGTTTTAAATGGCAGATCTTCAGGGGACTTCCCTGGTCAGTTCACGCACCTATCAAGTCGTGGCAATAGTACCATAGATCTAGTTTGGGTATCTTATTTTTTTTTGCAGAATTTAGTCGATTTTTCAGTGGCAAATGATTAAACTGTATCCGATCATTTCCCTGTTGTTGTATCTGTGAAGAGTCTTATGAACAATACACAATACAAATACTTCCAACTTGAAAATAATAGCGTAATGGCACTCAAATGGCAGGATGAGAAAACATTGAGTTACAAGATAGCTATGCGTCATTCAAATAAAGTTGCTTTTCCTCAGAATAATGATGTTGATATAATTTACAAAAACTTCTGTGAAGCTACCTGGGAAGTTGGCAAAAACATAAACTTAACTGTCATTCAAAAACCTAAAGCAAGTCTTGATTATCAAAAACAGGAGCCATGGTACGACCAAGAATGTCGTTCAAAAAAATGTGAGCTCAAGAAGCTACTTAAAACATGTAAAAAAAATAATTTCTCCTCAGAGTCTAAAAATGATTTTCTAGCCTGTAAATCCGAATATAAAAAAATAATAAAATTCAAAAAACAATCCTATCAACAAAATTCAATTGCAGAACTAACTGATTGTAAAGACCCGAAAGCGTTCTGGTCAACCATAAAAAAATTCAGGGTGAGAGCCCCCAAAATAACACTGCCTGCTCAAGCGTGGGAATATTTTTTTGATGAAATTTACCCGCCTCGAATTTGTGATAATAACTTATATTTCAATATCCCACATCCATTCTTGGATGGTAAGATTTCCTGTGATGAAGTTTATGAGGTATTAAATGGATGTAAAAATCGGAAAAGCCCTGGGAACGATATGATTACCTATGAATTTATCAAAAACTTGCCTCACAACTGGATATGCTATTCAACTTGTCTATTCAATAAGATCTTGGAAATGCAAAAAATGCCTCGCGAGTGGTGTAAAGTAATTGCAACTGCACTGCACAAAAAGGGGCCGACAACTGACCCAGGGAATTACAGGATAATTGCACTTACCAACTGTTTGACAAAAGTGTTCACTCACATCGTTTTGAACAGGCTCACTGAATGGACGGAAAACAATAATTTGCTCCCCGAAACCCAATCAGGATTCCGCAGAAATAGGGGTTGCTTGGATAATGTATATGTCCTTAATAGCATTATTCAACTACATCTTAGACTGAAAGGACGTAAGATATTCGCGTTGTTTGTGGATTTTAGACGGGCGTTTGATTCCATCAACCATTCACTGATGTGGAAAAAACTTCATAATTTTGGTCTAAGTGGCAACTTGATTAGTCTCTTTCGGTCGCTGTATGAGGCAGCTACTTTGTCAATTAAATGTGAAGAAGGTCTCACAAAACCGATTGACTTAAGCCTTGGAGTCTTACAAGGAGAAACGCTTAGTCCACTACTTTTTGATATTTTTTTAGCAGACATAGATGATTTTTTTAAAGAAAATGGAGCGCGTGGAGTAAACATTGACAATTATAGCGAGATGTTGGGTCTAGCCTACGCCGACGACCTAGTTTTTTTTGCCGACTCGGAAGTTGATTTGAGGCGTAAAATTACCTTATTAGAACGGTATGCTGATGAAAATTCAATAGCGGTCAATGTCTCTAAAACTAAAATCTTACCTTTCTCAAAGAGCGGGTTTCGTAAAACTGCTACAGATTTTACGTATAAGGGAGAAACTATCGAGCAAGTCAACAGATTCGCTTATCTAGGAGTCACCTTCACGTCAAAGAATTTGTTTTTGGATATGGTAGAATCTACTTATGAAAAAGCCAACCAAGCTTCTGGTGCGGTATTTGCAATCTTAAATAAATCTAAATCTAATGACTGGTACACCAAAGTAAAGCTATTTGATTCGCTTGTCGCTAGTATTGTCTCAAACTGTCTTCCGGTGTGGGGTATTCGGTATATTTCCCAGTTAGATCGTATCCAAACCAATTTTTTTAAGAGACTTCTACATCTACCAGTTACCACACCAAACTACATAGTCCGAATCGAGACTGGTCGAGTTAGTCTTGCTTTCAATATATTCAAACAAACTCTAAATTGGATCATCAAAATTCTGAAGATGGATAATTGCAGGTTACCAAAAAAATGTTTTTTAAGGCAGTTGCAATTACTGCAAAACGCCGATTCACGATATACCTGGGTGAGCCAAATTGTCAACCTTTTTTCATTAAAGGGCATTGAAGTACCATGGTCTCCTAATATCACGTATATCTTTTTTGAAAAGAGAAGAAAAAAAATGGTCTCTTTATATCTGAGTAAACTTCGCGAATCCGACAGACGTTTAGCTTTGAACTCGAACTTTTTAACTATTTACCCTTGTCTGAGCTTTTGTAACTCACCTGCCTCATACTTGCGACTCAACCTGCCTATAGCTATTACACGAACACTTGCTCAACTTAGAGTTGCTAATAACTTTTATATCAAGTTCACTTACAAAGGCTCAACTTATCGTTGGGACCCTAGAGATGTGTGTACTATTTGCAACACATACCAGAAGGAAACTTTGACTCACCTTTTATTGGAATGTCCAATATGGTCATTTCTGAGACAAGGTGAGCTAAACATTCTGAAATCATGGGATGACGTAATATTAACATTGAATAACCCCAATCTCAGATCTGCCAAAAAACTTTGCGAACAAATATGGAGTATTTTATTAAATAGGTCGTTCATTTTTAATGAATGAAAAATGTCGCAGAAGTTACGATCACTTTTTATTCGCATATGGATAAACGCAAAAAGTTGTTCAAACTTGTAAACATGTCATCTGTCGGCTACTGTCAAAGTAACACGATTATATTTTTTTTTCTTGTTTTTTTTTTCTAACAACCCTTTTCTTTGTTAGTTTCTTTTTAGTATTATTTAATTTTTTTCAATATTATTAGGTACATAAATATGATACATATTATTTATCTGTCTATACTAAGAATTGATTCGATGTTCGATCTTGGTTGGGAATACATTACATTATTTATATATATATATATACAGGGTGTCCCAAACTCGATGGCCTATTAGACATTTCTGGAAAACGGGACATAGGATTATTTTGAAAATTTGATTCCTTGGATAATTATTTCTGTTCTATCGATCTAAAATATTTTCAGCGCTGCGACGTTGCCGCTTATATTGAAAAGTAGCAGCAACTTTGATACTTTAAATAGGACACCCTATATATTATTGCTTTTCTCGCTTTGTTATTGCTTTCCGATTATTTTTGTGTGATACTTCCCTATACCTATCTCTAGTGGTTTTCGAGAAATTCATTGATTTCCTTATTTTTTGTGCGAAACATAGCTTTAATCAAATGCTTATTACTGCGGTATTTGGATTCAAAGACAGCTTATATTTTGGATGTAGTTTGACAATGCCCTGTGTATTAGTTGTGTCTAAGAAAATTCTTTCTCCATTCTACAGGGTCGTTCAAAATTTGTGATTTTACCGATACATACGAAAGTGGTGAAAAGTACATTTTTTCAAATGGAACATCCTGTATATTATCGAAAATCCTGAAAGACAATTGAAGTTCCTTTCAAATGATGTATCATGTTCCTATACCTAAATAGTGAGGTTTCCGAAATACATGCAAGTTTCTATAAAAATTGGATTATTTTGACATATTTTGTATTAGGTTGCTATGAAATGTCATGGAACATGTCATTATGAAAATTCGACAATTAATGCATCAATAATAAAACGTTTGCGCGTTCAATAACGTGAATTTGATTAGAAAAGAATCAAAATAGAAACTGTTTATTCTTCATGGTCAATGCGATAAAATTATAGCAAGAACATGCAAAATGTTCTGTAGTATATTGAAGTTTATGAAGATGACGAACTGACTGTACAAAGAATGATTAATATACAGGTTATTACAAACTCGATGGCCTATTAGAAGTTTTTGGAGATGTGGGACATAAATGCTTGAAATCTTGTATTCCACGATAAGTGATTGCGATCTACCTCTTGAAAATATTTTCACCGTTACAGTGTTGCCACATCTGCTTGTAACTAATATCGACTTCCTAATTTCGAATGGCGAACAGCCAGTATTTTGTTCCGCATTTGAATTCTACTGATAAATACAAATAACTTTTACTAAACATGTCGTATACCTATCTCTACCTTTTATCAAATATTGATTATTTTGTATTTGTTTTGCTACCAAAATGAGACCAACTTTAATTCAAATATCTCTTTTTTTACTTGAGTTTTTTTTATTATCAATACTTTCTTCTGACAGAAACACTATGAAAATCACTGCCTGTCAAACTTAAAGTTTGTTTTGCTCTTTTCTGGTCACGGCACACTAGATCATTTCAATTGGGAAATATAATTGATTTTGATTAGTTATAGGAATTGAAAATGATAGTCACACACTTCAATATACTACAGAACAATTTGAACATTGGCCATGAAGAATAATCAATTTCATCAAAACTTCATTTGAATTGTTATTGCTTTCCATTTTGATTCTTTTCTAATCAAACTCCATTAGAATTATTATTGCTTTCTATTTTGATTCATTTCTAATCAAATTCACGTTAATGACGCGCAAACGTTTCATTATTGATGCAATAATTGTCGAAATTTCATAATGGCATGTTCCATGACATTTCATAGCCACCCAATACAAAATATGTACAAATAATCCAATTTTTATAGAAACTTGCATTTATTTCGGAAACCTGACTATTTAGGTATAGGAACATGACACATCATTTGAAAGGAACTTCAATTGTCTTTCAGGATTTTCGATAATATACAGGATGTTCCATTTGAAAAAATGTACTTTTCACCACTTTCGTATGTATCGGTAAAATCACAAATTTTGAACGACCCTGTAGAATGGAGAAAGAATTTCTTTAGACACAACTAATACACAGGGCATTGTCAAACTACATCCAAAATTTAAGCTGTCTTTGAATCCGAATACCGCAGTAATAAGCATTTCAATAAAGCTATGTTTCGCACAAAAAATAAGGAAATCAATGAATTTCTCGAAAACCACTAGAGAAAGGTATAGGGAAGTATCATACAAAAATAATCGGAAAGCAATAACAAAGCGAGAAATGCAATAATATATAGGGTGTCCTATTTAAAATATCAAAGTTGCTGCTACTTTTCAATATAAGCGGCAACGTCGCAGCGCTGAAAATATTTTAGATCGATAGAACAGAACTAATTATCCAAGAAATCGAATTTTCAAAATAATCCTATATCCCGTTTTCCAGAAATGTCTAATAGGCCATCGAGTTTGGGACACCCTGTATATAAGCACTCTATTGTTATGAAACTATAATGTTTTTATAAACAATAAAATTCTGAATCTGAATCTGAATCTATGAATATTTTGATAAAGGTTCACGAACTAGCAGCCGCTATTAATTTCCAATACACATGTATTGTAAGTGAACCATTACGTTACAGCTATCAATTTGATGGGAGTAGAAAAAGTACAGTACGAACGAGACTCGGGGATAAGGCTAATTACGTCCACTCGCAAATTACCGCATCGACCAACACTTCGTGCTCACAACTTTTCGCTCGTTCGTAATTGACACTTATCCCTCTCGTTATGTAATATACTATCGTACGTGGAAACACCGGAGGATGTAAACTTTTTTTCTATCCTAATATCCCAAGCAACTCACCGGATTCATTGCAGCCTCGACGTTGAATACAATAATAGTCTTCTTCTTCTATTTATTTATTTAACGTCGGCCTATTTCCGTTACCATGGCCAATCACCGACGTCGGTGAGCACACTTCTCCGAACCGGAAATTTTGCCGAACCCTCTGGTATTCCAACCAGAGGTAGGGTCCTTTAACGAGCCCAACATCCATGGACTAGGGACCGGCGACGGCTTAACGTCCCCTCCGAAGGACGGCATATCCTCAATATATCTTGTGCTCATTGATATATTGTCTGCGAGCTATGCTATGCTATTTCGCTGCAGCTGTACAGGCTTTCGACACGGTATTTCCCTGCATGGTCACCAATCCAAGTACTAACCGCGCTCGGCGTTGCTTAACTTCAGATATCGAATGACTGTCAGTCAACCTGAAGAGCTGGGCCATGCCCCTACAATAATTATTGCCTTATTATCCTTAGAGTATACTCTTTTCGAGGTAAGTATTATGAAACGTGAATCTTTAATTTTGAGTTTGCATGAAATTTGTTCGGTATCTAACTTACTGTCACACATTCTTCCTTATATTCTATTACATAAATGCCTAGTGCTGTCGGCCCGCACTTTCGTTCTTGAATGTCTGTGATTTTATTTTGAGCGGAATTGTAGCAGTCATACACTATCAATGTTTCACGATGGGTTCAAATTTACAAACCAATTAGGCTCGATTGTGGTTCTCGGTACTGTAGAGGTTAGCACATTCACCTTTCAAGCGGAAGACCGGGGTTCGATTTCCCGCCGGGCCACCGTGCTGGACAATCGCACGTTAAAAAATGAGGCCCCGTTAATACATCGCTCGCACAAGTTTCGACTTCTGAGGGTTGACGTTAGTCAGCTGGTTAACGGAAATGAACAACAAGAACAACAATTCTAAGATGAGCCTCTAATTTCACTTTTCATACAGTTTCTACAATATGAAAAAAAAATATCTCGTTTCTGAATGATCAGTAATAGAATACATATTTTCTGCAAAAACTCTATGCTTATACCCAAATATGGACGATGTAAGTGAAATTTCATCTCAGACAAAAAAAGAGAATAGACAATGGAGTGAATAATACCAGAAAGTCTTGGTAACTATATTCTCTTTGAGTGTTTGCAGATCATCCCAAGAATCGACTCAGTTTAAAGTTTGTAACACTGATAACTTCCAGCAGGATAGCAATTATTTCTCTTGGTGAAGGTTTCCATTACGAAAGATGGAGTTCTAATATATTCGGTATGTAATATATCAATCTTCGTGTTTGAAGAACAAATAATATTTTGGAAAAGCAATTACTTATTAGAACTAGGACTACTTCATTACGAAAGTCTGCTGTGAAAAATAATGGACGTTTTTTATATATACAGATTCACACGAAAGAAAATCCTGTAAAGACACCACATGAATCAAGGGACAGGAGATAGGAATTGACATTCACTTTGAAGTTTCTATGCCTCAGAAAAAATCTCTCTCGGTAAGGAGTTCCAAAGTTCACCTCTGCTATTGAAAAAAGGCCCCTGAGCAAGAGAGGTTCGACAGGTCTCCAAGCCCACAGCAAAGGGGTGGGAATTCTGCACTCACCGGGACATTCGTATTAATATTGTCACGAGTGGAACGATCAATAACAATTCAGAAGAGCACCGACCGTGAAAATATTTGTAGAAGATTGACAAGTCTCTGACCCTTCTAATATGCTCTAACAAAGTGAGCGAGTCTGTTTTCTGAATAGAATCAAGTTCCAATGAATGTTATGGTGCCCAGTCCCACACATGAGAACTATATTCCAAGACAGGCCCATCTGTGCCTTGTAGATCATCAGAAGCTGACGAGAAGTAAAGTAATTCTTCACACGAAATAGAAATCCAAGTTTCTGGGAAGCACCTTTAGCGACATATGAGAGATTATTACTGATCGTAATTCCAACACCGAGATACTTGAATTTTTGGGAATAGTTACTCCTGACATCTGAATATTAGATGAAGAATGATCTGCTTCCTTTGAGAAGAGACATGTCTGCTTTTGAAATGTCGAGTGCAACAGCTAACGTTTCTCCAAATTCTACTATGGAATGATGCCAAACATATGAAAAGAGTAACTGGTCGATCTTTGATGGTGACATCTGTATTGGAGGATTTTCCATTCTCATTCGTTGAACTAAGAATTTTATGTCAAAATTAGGTGTTTTTCTTCAAGCTACTGTTGGCGTTTGTTGTGGAACATCGTGGGGATCGGAAGTCATCCATCTTCTCGTCTGAGGAAACGCACAATAAAATTCAAGACCTCGTTGATATTTCCGAGGGTTGTTTATATGAGGATGGCTGTTTGGAATAAATGGCGGCTATGAAACTCATTTCTTTCGAACCAACTCGGCATTCAAATAGTAGAACAAATATCTGCAGATAACATCGAAACAAGTCAACAATTACCAGATTATAATATTGAAAGGTAATACGATTGATTCGAAAGCAACTTGTCCCGCGCGTTTGTATTGAAATATAACAGAACTCGCAGAAAAATGCCCAACATTCAATTGTTCTATTGACATAGTTAGAGACCACCCATGGAAATTCAATTGTTCAATCGATAAATCGCATTAGCAACGTTCAATTTATTATTGCCGTGTTCTTTGAACTCTCGCGTGCTGCCTCCCACAAGGTGTAGGTATTTCCTAGATGGATGAAGTGGAGTTACGTGATGTAATCGATATTGATTCTGGTGGAGGATAATTCAAACGAAGTTTAATGTCTCCAATATACAGGGCGTTTTTAACTAATTTCGGCAACGGTATGACCTAAATGGTAACCTTTTTTTATATGTAGATTCACATGAAAGGGAAGCCCTGTAATGTTCAAAGGACACCGCGTGAATGAAGGGACAGGGGATAGGAATTAACGTTCACTTTGATTTTTGAAGTTTGTAAGCCTCAGCAAAACCTCTTACGGCAAGGAGTTCCAAAGCTCAGCTGTTCTGTTTAAAAAAGATCCCTGAGCAAGAGAGGTTCGACAGGTCTCCAAATTCACAACAAAGGGGTGGGAATTCTGTTTTCATCAAGTCATCCGTGTAGATATTGCCAAGGGTGGAACGATTGATAACAATTCAGAAGAGCACCGACCGTGAAAATATGTATATAAGAAAGACAAGTCTCCGACACTTCTACGATGTTCCAAAGAAGTGAGCGACTCTGTGAGCGAAAAATCACCAACAAGACGGATTGTCCTTCTCTGAATAGAATCGAGAAGCCTCAATAAATGTTTTGTTGTCGAATTCCACACTTGAGAACCAAATTCCAAGATAGGTCGTTTCTGAGCCTTTTTGATGATTAGAAGCTGATGAGTAGTGAAGTAATTCTTCGCACGAAATAATTTTTTCACATAATTTGGCAATGAATTGAAGGTTTCTAAGCATTTGTATATGGGATTATTGAGGGCTAGGTTTGTTCTTACTGCTCATGTCAAAAAATGTACAAAATAATTCGCTGTAGGTTACTATGCGGAAGAAAGTTCCTGATAAAATACCTGAGTTGCCATGGTAACGCAAACCAAAATACCCATTCGATTAGTCGAAAACTGTTGGTGTGAAATTTCCGACAAAAACATCAACTATAATTTTTTTTGGCTCTACCGCCTCAATTTCAAACGGTTTAAACAAAAATGAGAAACTTTCAATACCGTTTTATATTTTTGTTTATAATCTGATATGAACCAATTTTGAAAGTGAGGTTGTGTTCTTCTAGTTTCTTTCATTGACATATTCCCCGTCGTATGTGCTTCCCGCCTTTCTTTATCATCACTGTTTGTTCAGAAGTATCTGACTATTATAAGATTGCTTTAGATAAACGTCTGCTGAACCATTTTGAAATATTCACATTTTTCATTATTTCTCTGTCTTTGAATAATACGAATTTTAGTGTTAAAGTCCAGACTCTTCGACTCTGCAACATTTGTCAACAGGCTCCAAAAGACTAACATTGAACTTATATCACCCGTTCTCATCACTGCCACAACATAAAATGGCAGTATTGCAATTCCTCTTCCATAGCATAATAACATTTCTCTTGAATGAGAATGAGTTAACGAGAAGAGGAGGGGGTGGAAATGAAGCTGATTGGCTTCAAACCTAGATTTCAATGTCACTAAACCATATAATACGCTTTTTCATGTGAAAATTATATTAGATGGTAATTGGAATATATATAATTTCAGGAAAACCCTTCGTATATCGTCGACCGCTCGAAAAAGTGGGAGTTATAAAAGGTTTATGGTATTTTTTATGAACTTCAGAACAGCATGGGACCCGAACAGATGTTCGAGAAGTAAATATGGAAGTTGTACTTTTCTGGAGATTACAACTCCTAGATTAGTCAAAATATGTATTATTGGTAAAAAGGAAAAAAACGGTAGCATACGAAATCAGTTGTCAAGACTGCAACAGAAAGTGCTTTGGTTGAAGTCGACAAGTTATGGAAACTCGCATCAAGGGACTCCATGATTATATAAATGGAGACAAAAAATTCAAATGTCGCCCAGCATGCTCTAGACGAATATCAGAAGATTAGTGGAAGCAATCTGATAATAAAAAATGTACATGACAAGATGCATTGGCAAGTCTAGAAATAACTGAAAGTAGTAATGATATGGACAGTGACAGAGACGATTTCCCTCACAGGCCCGATAAAAATAGTCATAAGGTAGTACCTTATCAATAACTGAGATTGGGGGATATAAATAACTGATCCCAGTAATTGGATTCAATATCATTTTTATTCCAGAAATATCAACGTTGTCAGAGTAACGTTTCAAGTGTGAGATATATCAGATTGGTATAAAAGTAAATGAATATTTGATCTCACCAATTATACCTCAATAAACGTAGAAGAAACTATGATAATGTTAGTAAATTATATTGTGTTGTTTAAAGAGGTTGTTGAGGAAATTTACTTTATTGTTTACTTGATTTTAATCGTTTGTTTGTTATCAATAAAGTTTATCGTATTTTCGTGAAATCTCACGAGGTCACGAGGTCTACCGATACTATGATAGATCAAAATAATCTTTAAGGATTATTTCAGGACCAACAAATTCAATCAAGGATTCTTCAACGGATACAATGGAACTTATATAAACACATACTAAAATTTTGAATGATTGTATCGATGAAAATTCGAATTCTTTCCTCAAACATTTGTAATATGAAGTGCAAAACTTTCTGAAATATCCTCATTTTATTTTGTTTCGTTTGGGTACTGTGAGACGAACAATCGATTCAGTATCCATGAAAGCTAGGACAATGCATGATAGGGGAGTAAACCTTGATGGAACCTTCGAGAGGTAGTTGGATGAGTTCGAGATATCACCTTGCAAAATGATACCTGACGAGCTATCGAAAGCTGCTCTATGGCTCACCTCAATGAACCTCAATAAATGAAAACATACGCATAAAGAAATATAATTTGGTGCATACATTGCTTAACTTTAAAGAGAAAGTTGTGAGTTACCCTGTAACATTTCATACACCATACCTTCATACTTTCTGTAGTTGTTGTGTTGTTTTCGTGTGTGAAATTCAGGGCAGCCCTTAAAAAGGCTTCCACCCAAACACAACAAACGTAAATTCTGTATTTTGAATGAAATGCCACGAAGAGTGTACATGCTTTTCCCGATTTTAATTCGTTATAGCTTTGATTACCACCTGTTTCAAAGTTCAAATCACGTATACAAAAGGTAATCCTACTTGTTTCGTAAATGTCTTTTTTTATATAAGTGGTAATAATCAACAGAAAAAAGTTGACCCAGGTATATTCTGGATTGATTATATTCAATTTTTAGTGAAACAATTTCCTAATGCTGATTTATGATTGTTTTTCATTATCCTTCTATCAAATTTGTCTATTTTATGGCATTCCGAAAATATACAGCCGTAGATGGTTCTATGAATAAATTAGGGACGAATTAAAATATTTCTATCTTTTATTAGAGTAGATATTATACGAAGAAAACCTATTAGAACCTTCAATTATTTCGTAAAATGTAGGTCAAGATTTTATACCTACGTCCATTCATAATATTAAAGATAATCTACGAGAATGAGAAAAAGATTATTTTTATTGTGTCGTATGATAAAAGGACGATTACAGAAAATAGATACATGTTTCACTAGTACAGAAATCCATGTTTTCGGGATAAGAGTTCCAAAAACGCCATTTTTTGTACCAGATGAACACATTGTTTTCTCCAACCGCTAATTTTGATATACGTTGAAAAATTAATTCGACACCAAAAAGAGATAGATAGTAGCTCTATATAATCGTTAGTCGCCAATTCTCTGATATTAGTAGTTGCACAGTTATCGATTTCGTTGGAGGAACGCTAACAATTTGTTCAGTCAATCATTTAACATTCTGAAAATTTCTGCTACAAGACTGCAAGTTGTGATCGATATATTCAAAACAAATGAATTTGAGTTCAAATTTTCGAGATGTTAAATTCTTGTGACGGGATATTAACATATTGATGATATTATTGCCCCGTTCAAAATATGAGAGAAGGGGCTTTTTTGAGCCACACTGTACATATTATATACAAATTTTACCCGTCTAGACCTTGCCGTCGCCAAAGAGTGAAGCACACAAATTAAGAATCAATAAAAAGGCAATGTACCTATCCCTGCATTGTTTTAAGAATCTCGTGAAGGTCGATATTGGTTGTTTGTCTTCGACTGTGAGCCATCTCGAACAAGCAAGAGGTAAATGGTAAAGGATTGTTTCGAGATATTCAAGGAGAAATTCTCATCTGAACAGAGATTCAAATCAACTCAATTCAGTAAGTTCTAAATAACATGATCTTATAATATTCATGTGATTTTCAGCTGTAAATATCACTATAGTTGCGGTATTTCATATCTTCAACTCATCTAATGTCGGTATTCCGGATTGCTATCATTTTCAGATGGCGCCGTTCTATAAAATAATTCGGTATCAATAGCAATCATTTAAACGCATTTTAGCTACTGTATTTTCAGTCTTCGTCTAAACGAACCACTTTTCTTAATTTCTTTCCAATGACCAATATTACACGACATCATGCGT
This sequence comes from Zygogramma bicolorata, assembly GCA_032362365.1. Classification (NCBI taxonomy): domain Eukaryota; kingdom Metazoa; phylum Arthropoda; class Insecta; order Coleoptera; family Chrysomelidae; genus Zygogramma; species Zygogramma bicolorata. Next base: position 67,555 of record JAVJAQ010002299.1, read on the forward strand.
TAGGTAAGTTATTGAGACACACTTGTCAAATACAACTCACAAATTATACTTACAGTTATTTTGTTGTGTTAGAATTGTAGTAAATAAACCTTTCTATAAAATAGTTGGTAAATTATCATTAATGTGACAATATGGTTATAAAAACAAAATTGTGTTTGAAAGCATTCCAATAAAATAATTTCATCAAAGCTACAGGAAGCAGTTATAAAATGAGCTTCAAATAGTTTTATAAAGATCATAACAAACTATCAGAAAAGTGCTATAAAACTGCTTCAAAACGATTTACTTTTATAGCAAAATATGTTTTATAAGTAAGTTGTTAAACCGTTTCTGTGATAATTTCGTGATAATTTTATAACGGTTTTTTAATCTCATTTCATAAACGTTTCTATGACGAATTTATAAAACACTATTATTGCCTACAACTATATTGTGTTCATAGGTCGTCTAATTATAATCTACAAGCATTTTGGAAATAATTATAAAATAAAACTGTTGCATTATAAAACAATTTTGCTGGTTGGGCGTGCAATAGATTCTAGATTGTATTATCAATATTCACCAGTACTTTCAATCATACCACAACTGAAAACAATTCTTTCTTCCATTGTTCGCTCACTGCAAGAAATCATATAGAATAATGCAAAATATTCAGTTTCAATTTCTCAACTATTGGACACATTTCTTATCGCGAAGGAAATGTGCTCAAAAAGTTTGTTTCCATTGTACGTCAGCTGGGCCCGGATTATGAAGCCCAGCGAAGGGTAAATCAAATTCAAATTTTCCAGTGTTGAAATATGAGCTTAGTTAGTTGTACAACTTTCTTGTAAAAGTAGGGCCAACTTCTGTTGGCGAAATCGTGCAGCACGTGTTCCACGTTACAAGTGACAAATGAACAACTTTCTGTTACGGAAGTTTCGGGACATTTGCATAAAGGGGGGCCATTTTCGGGGATATCAACATCCATGCCATCAGCCATGTTTGAATGCGATAGTTGACTGCATCAACGAAAAATTACCGAACCCTACTGATTATAGTAGTTTTCACAATAAATGGTATTGACTGAAGGATTGTAATAAAACCAATTAGGTCCTTAAGTTGTAAAATCCGAGATGCACATCATAAATGTAAAAGGACCAGATTCAGGTAATTTTGTTTCTCAGAAAGGGATTGTAGAGGATAACAGCTTACACTTCTTGTTCATTTTAGTCTTTGCATTTCATTGGAAGTGTTCACTTGTGTTACGGCGTGCAATAATTTTATAACATTTATTTGTTATTACAGACATTGATTGCAAAAATTTTATACCCCAACGTACAGAATAGGCAGTATGTGGCGTCCGTGGATAAAAAGTAATAGTGCTTCTTCCAGTGGTTCGTTAAAGAAGAATCACTTATCTTGTGACGCGAAAATCATTATGAAAAATGTGTATAGTTCCTTACTTCAGCAAGGATATAACGCGGGTGCTGCAGCAAAAGTAATCAGTAATTTGATGAAGGTGCCTCTCACTTCAGTTAGACGAATTGTTGAAAATTCCATGGAATCAAGAAAAAAGCGTAAAGATTCCGATGTCACAAAAAGTCTAGACGACTGGGAAAAAGATTTGATAAGGCGAAAAATCTACACTATGTACGATGAGCAGCGTGTCCCTACAATCGAAATTCTGAAACAGCGGCTTATCAATGACGAAACTCACATCAACTGTGGCCTCACTACACTTTGGCGAGCACTGTCTGCAATGGGCTTCAAATATCACAAAATTGACAAGAGACAAGTGATAATGGAATCCACACGTTTAATAAACTGGCGTTCTGAATATATAACGTCAATAAGAAAATACCGGTCTGAAAATCGGCCAATACTCTACCTCGACGAGACGTGGTTTGACACGCATGATACCCCTTCCAAAGGATGGTCTGATTCATCTGATAAGTGTTAAACAAAAGCACCATCAAATAAAGGAAAGAGAATCACAATATTACACGCAGGATCAGAAAATGGTTGGATCCCAAACGCTATGTGGCTTTCTGCCAAAAATATTAAAGACTCTTCTGTTGATTATCACGAAGATACGACAGCAGAGCTTTTTGAAGATTGGTTTAAAAATTGTCTGTTACCCAACATTCCGCCAAACAGCGTTATAGTAATGGACAACGCAAGCTTTCATAGTCGACAATTGCAAAAAATTCCTGGCTCAAAGAATTATAAATTGGAGATTCAAAACTTCATGGCTGCAAATGACATATATTTTGATGAAAATTATACAAAAAAGAACTTTTACAAGTGCTGCAGTCATTTTCTTTAGAAAAAAACGTATGTTTGTGATACAATTGCAGAAGAATTGGGACATACAGTGTTACGACTACGTCCCTACTACTGCGTATTCAATCCCATAGAGTTTATGTGGCACCAACTTAAATCGAGCGTGTGCGGAAAAAATACTTCTCCGACTTCAAGTGGTAGTGTGGTAGAATTAATTAGGAACTATATCAATGACATTCCTACCGAGAGTTGGAAAACTTCTGTTAGTCATGTTATAAATGTTGAAAACTCGTACCTTTCTGTAAAATCAATTGCGCCAATTATAATTAATTTAGATGAGGATAGCGATAGCGACACTGAACTAAATATAAAATAGAATTGTAACATTCAAATAAATCACTTGTATATCTCCTACATTATGCAAAATTCAAATTTCTTAAGTTCGACCCTGTAGCACATTTGCATCTTTCACCAGATGATTTTCTACACAATGGGATTAAATCGGGTAGTTTATTGCAGTTAATGAGCCAATACCATTTACTGTGAAAAATACCATACCACTCCCACTAGTCACGAGATATACTTGATGATGAAATCTCAAACTATTATTTATCAAATTACGATTCTTATAAAATATTTCAGCTGAATTGAAGATCCCCTGTGCAGCTCTAAAGACGATAAATGCTCAATGATGCTTTATTTCATCTGAATCAACAAACTTATTAGTTGAATGTGTGAAAAATCGTAAACATCATAAAGTTCCATCCTTTGTTTGTTTGGCACATGAAATATAACAAACAATAATGCCATCTCATTTACATGGTATCCTAACCCATAGAATTTATGTGAACAATACTAATTCTTGATTTCCCACTGTGTGTAGCAGAAAATTCAGAAATTCTCAAAAGACATATTTGCCAACTATCATGACTTCTCGATGTTATCCCAGATGAAACAAGTGGCATATAATATAATATAAGCTATTATCGGATTCATGTAGCTGGTTGATAACTCAAAGATGTTCTTACTTATTTCCATCACACAAACAGAGGAGATATTGGCCAACAAGACTTGTTTCATTTTTGAATTTTTCTTCATTTGCTTCGTGGTACTCCCACTTCACATTCTAAACGTTCTCTGGCCACCGAAACAACTATTTTATCAGACGAAGTTACTTCAGTGACAAACTGGAAAGAGGAGAGTAACCAGAATGGTACTTGTTACATATAGTTAGCTATTTACCGTCCTCTAAAAGTTTTCAGAAACCTGATATTATGTTAACATCTCATCGAAATGCACTTCGAATCGTTTTTAGAGCTCGTAGACTTTGGACAAGTTGTTGGGATTGACTTGTCTCTGGTTGAGTGAATCAGGATATGCATTCTTTCTACCTCACCCGTAAATATGCTGATTCTTTTATAGTTTACTGAACGGATAAGGCCCGGTTTCACCAACGACTTTAATCTGGATTATCTTGCAACTGGAATTTCTGAAGGCATAAATGCGTACAAATATTCCAGTTAGCAAGATATTCCAGATTAAAGTCGTTGGTGAAATCGGACCTAAGTAGGCGTTTCCACTCAACTGATTGATATGATTTCATATCCACACAACGTAGCAAATGAATTCCTCCAATCACAGAAAACAAAACACTTGATCACCAGGGATAGCCTTGTAGAATAGTCTCATTTGATCTGTCTACCTACAAACACGAAATTCAAGTTGTATAGTTTGAGCATAAATAAATGTACTTATTTTTGAAATATTTTCTGGTTTATCGTGTCAAGTTATCACAATTGATTTTTTTGTAGAATCGAAGGACTTACCTCTACTCTCCACAACAAAAATCAATTGAAATTATACAGCATAAGTGGCCTAGTTGTTAAGAGCGTTATCCCTCTGAGACCATAGTCGTGGGTTCGAATATCGCCAAAACCGACTTTCCTCTAGTCTCTTTTCAATTCGACATTACTAATTTAACTTGGATCGTTTTATATTGAATTTAATGAAGTTTCTTTCCTGCATAAATATCGAAAGAATTCTCTGTCTGAAATTGATTATCAGTGTGATACTTGAAAAAGAGTTCCGAAATAATTACCTGGTCGGGAAAAAAATGAACTGTAAAACTCGAAAGGTTATTGGCCATATCGCCCTCGAGCGATTGAGCACTCGCCTACGTCATCGGGCTCAAACTTCGTCCTCATACTATATGACCACCATTTCCACTCTTTTTGAACAAACTGCTACATCTACCAAAGCAGAGATGGTAGAACACGGTCTCCAACGGCCAATAGGATTACGTTCACGAATAGAATGTGGGTGGGTATCAAAATCTCCTTTGTTATCAAGTGAAATGTCTTCTCGCTATCGTGGCGATCATGGGTCCTATGGCACTGGGGGTCTATGTGTTTCGTCTCGAAACAGCCATTTTAGATTGTGAAACCTCATGAGCTCTCGGGGCGTGGTTCTGTGGAATGTGGGGTTCCCCAGGGTTCGGTCCTAGGGCCTGTTCTCTAATGATTTGACAAATCTCCCAACTGAGGGCTCATTTACAATCTTTGCAGATGATACTACCATATTATGGCATGAGAATGATCTCGTGAACTTGCAGTCGAAAATGGTCAGAGGAATAATAAATGTTGAAACGTGGCGAGATTCTAATTTCACTCACCATCCTTACATCATTTCAGTGTGTTGTACCAGATATTTCTCTGGGTTAGACACAAATGAAGAACAATGCATCCAACAAGTTTCTAGGAGTACACTTGGACCAACATTTAAACTTCCAAGATTATGTCCGACGGTGACGGCACGAAAGTTTTACCATGCCCTTATTGAATCACATATTTTATATGGAATCTTATTCTGGGGGGTTTGCAGCCAAGAGAGTTTCAACTCAATTTTTGTTTCACAGAAGCGTGCTATTCGCTATCTTTGTGAAGTGGGGCAGAGGGTATCGTATACAGCATTATTCAAAGACAATAGATTATTACTTCTCCATCATTATTCATTCTAGAACCCACCTGTTTGGTATCTGAACATATATCGGTATACAAAATCAATGATGGAAATACTCGAAAGAAGAATCATTCAAAACTCCCAATTCCTTTCAACAAATCTCATCAAGAAATCGTGCATTTATAATGGTGAAGATATAGAATATATAGAATTATCTGCCCACAGAGACCAAAAGTTTCGAAGCATACAAAACGTTAAAAACAAAACTGAAAAACTCTCTTCCGAATAAGGTACTATGAAGTGTTTCAATTTTTTTTGAGTTTTGGTGAGACAGGCAGATGACGATTCCCAGAGCTTATGCATTTATGTGTTACCATTTTATTTTATTTTATTCCTGTAATTCATTACCTGTTGATACAATCGCCTCTATTGTCGTAAATTACTGTGTTGTTGTTATGTACTTATACACATTTATTTGTTTCACTTTGTTTATTACATATCTCTCGATATGAATCTTGAAACTCATTTGTATTGAATATAATCATGGTGCAGGGAAAATTATAAGCAAGTACTTTTTACATAATTATTTATGGAGGATGAGGTAACCTTTTTATCATTTCTACCACATCTCTCCATAGTGTAGCCACTATCTTTCGTGATCTGCTTGATCAAACAAAACTTTGGAATTCCAGTAAAAATACAAAGATGTATGTAGGGAATAAGTCATGGAATAAAATCTATTTTCACAACGCATCTGGTACTACGTGTTTTTGAATATTTCAATTCGTTCATCTGAATGCATAATACACAATGAGTACTCACTACATATTGGTATGGCCGTAACGTGAAGAAGAGATATCATAATGCAGAGGCTAGAAGGTGATATTATGTAATGTAGGATGGCAGAAATTGTGAAAATGGTAAAAAATTTACTGAATTCCCAATTTTTGTAAGCCTATTATTGATAAGAAAGTTTTTGATTAAATAATAGATGAATAAAATGATGGAATTAGTCTGAGATTCGCAAATCTGATATTTTTACGGAAAATAGATTTAGGTGAAAAATATGGGTTTTTCAGATATGACTTGTGTATCAAGTCCACATGAACTAAAATTTTATACATCTTCAGACCCCAAACCATCATACCTATTTTTTTTCCAATAAACCTTTTCCAGTGACCATGTATCTTCACTCAATTTATTGAAAATAATTGAATTGTTAGTGCTTCATTTAGTGATCATGAAATCATAACAAAAATCAGTCAAAACAAAAATATGACAGTTTTCTGTACGATCCTCACTGACCATGGGATTACAAAAATGAAACGTTTGAAGACAATTCAATCTAGAATATCAGTAGATTATAGATCGCCGGCGATTTCCATGGTATGGTCTGTTGTATTCACTCAGGAAAAAGCTCCAATTAGTTTATGACCTTGAGTTCCGCTAGAAGTAAGGGTTCTGTATTGATTGGTTTTGTATCTTCAGTTGTTGGTGATACACCTTCATCTCGTCCTCTTACACTTTCTATCTTCGAGTCTGTCTTCTTGGCATTTTCAATATTCAATTTTCATGAAACATTTGAAGTCAATTCTTCTAGCAGTATTCCTTCCATTTGATAGTGATCCATGAAACGATATTTTCATCTCCATTTTTCTTCCGATGAACAAGTGGTCCATTTGGCATGAACTACTAAAATTTAAAAAAAGTCCATTTTTGATATCTACACGACACTCAAGGAAGGTGTTCTTGCTCTATGTACTGATCATCATCTTCTGTAGGCTCTTCGCATATTTTTGAAATATTCAAATTTCCACAACGTATCTATTCTACGTTGATTCATGTAGGTACATTTCCTTGTGCTTACAGGCTTGCTATTCTCCATTTTCTCACTATCTGGAAATAATTATGGAATGAACAGTCATTGTGAATTTTAGAACAATATATTTTGAGAAATCAGTGATTTTAGCAATAATTTCAGTTGGTTTCTGATTGAAGTTGACCGGTGTAATTCTAGTTTAGAACAATTTTGGCCTGAGGTTTTCCTACTGAATCTCCTGTGAGCTGGAACTAGAAGTGTTTTACAGAGTTTCCTGAAAAATCAATACCAGTGTTTCACTCAATCTACCGAATAACTTGGAACTAAAAAAAACGTTTGTTCTTGCTGTGCCTTTTTGAAGTTCTTTCGCCAAAAGAATAACTTTTTTGATTGTGGGAGTATATATTTCCATTCAATACTTCATTTCTTAACATTTTCCACTAAGAATTTTTTTACCTCTCCTACAATCACAACTGAATTGTTTTTCGAATAATTTTCCTGGTCTATTATGAATTACGCCATATTGCTCTTGAGTGTCGCCACTCTTTTCCGTGATCTGCTTGATCAAACGTAACTTCGGAATTCCAGTAATAACGCATAAGCATATGCCAAGAATATGTGATAGTTTGGTACTTAATATTTGTTTCCACGACGTATCTGGTACTACCTGACGCGCTTCTCAATATTTCAAAGCCTTCTAATCTAAATGCATGAGCCATTCTGGACCGCCCCCACGGTTAGGATGCCGAAGCCCTGCTGCTTGGTAAATAATCATTTTCTACTCATATTAATATTTTGTTTGACCAGCTTGAATTCCTGTAATAAGACTATTTCGATTCAAATTGCCTCCGCTGCAGCATGAATTATAATGGAGGTTCTCCACACAACAGGTCGGTTTATGTAAATTTCACTCGGTTTGGACGAGATTTACAGAATGAACTCGCTGAAATATCTTGAAAGGTCTTCTCCCATGGCGTTTATCGCCTTGTAAATACTTGCAATGAATGAACGGTTTTTGTTACAAATCGTTGCTCGATGATGGCATTTATTTTCTTGAAACTGCCGATGTCTCGCAGCAGAGACAAATATTTCAGTAGATTATTTTCAAAATTATTCCTTTCAACTGCGATTTTCGATAGGAAACTCTGATATTTTGGCTAACAACAACAAAAAATTGGGCACTGCCTAGCTCCTCAGGTTGACCGACAGTCATTCGGTATCTGAAGATCGCGTCGAAATCCCATAAAACTGCATATCATAGCTCGCAGGTAACATATCAATGAGCATAAGATATATTGAGGATAGGCCGTCCTTCGGAGGGGACGTTAAGCTGGCGGTTTTGAGTCCATGGATGTTGAGCTCGTGAAAAATTCCTAGATATGGTTGGAATACCAGAGGGATTGGCAAAATTTTGTCGGTGATTGGCTTTGGTAGGGAAAAATAGGCCGATGTTGAATAAAGAAAAAAAAAATAGAATCTATGCAAATAATTGTAAAAGTATATACTTTCAATCAACAAGTCGTCGTCAAAAATGTAATTTTGGCAAAATTTCACGGACTTTTGGAGCACTCAGAAGTTTTTTAAAGAATAGGCTATTTCCTGGCATCAACCATATTTTGCATATAAATTCAACCACACATCTTTGGCCACGTCCTTGAACCTCAGGAAAAATTAATTAATTTATCATTCATTGAGGGTTCATTTCTTCAAATTCTGAACTCAGCTGTTGTGATCCATATATTCAAAAAGGAGGACTTGAAGAGCTTGGCCAACTAGCGTGGAATATCAATGTTATCAGGTTTTTCAAAAATATACGAAAATTCGCTTCAAACCAGATTAGTCGAATTTCTCGAAAACAGCATATTCTTAGCTCGTATCAGTTTGGATTCCAGAGAGGCCTCTCAACTCAGGATGGTGTTCTGGCCTCATATAATCCAATTTTGATTAAATTTGACGAGGATGCAAGAGTTGTTAGTTTAGGTTTTGATTTTTCAAGAGCTTTTGAAACAGTTAACCATGAGCTACTTCTCAATAAGCTGGAGCTATATGGCATGAGAGGTCGAGCGCAAACGTGGATAAAATTATGTTCAACGGAGTTCAGAAATTTTCTTCAATAATAACCAGATACAGTATTCATCATCTCATAGGGATATAATATCAGGTGTTCCTCAGGGAAGCGTGGTTGGTCCTATTTTGTTCTTGCTTTCCATTAATGATTTCAGTAAAACTCGCTATAGACCAAATGAGTTCTTACTGTTCCAAAAATGGATTGGCCTTGAATTGTAATAAAAGTAATATGTTGTTGTTCTCGACAAGGAAAGTTGATTTCAGTGTACTGGTCCGTTCCGATAACGAATCGGTAGTTCAAAAAAAGACTGTGAAATTCTTAGGAATTCATATCGACGAAAATCTTTCGTGGAACTATCCATCGATTTTATTACGTCGAAGCTAGCTAGTCACTGTTTTGTGTTGTGGCAGTTGAGAAGGTTTGTTTCATTTGATCAAAGACATATTATTTTGCCCATAGCCATTCAATTATAAAAAACCACATAATGAGGTACTGGTCGTTCCAAAAAAAGCGATCAGAATTATGACTTTCAAAGATGGAAGATCATTATCTGAGGACTTATTTAAAAAAACTGAATACCCTGACTGTTACATCTATGTACATTTTGAACTGTGTCACGCATATAGAAAAGAATAAAAATCAATTTATTTTCCAAAATGACATATCAACCACCAGTGGTCATAATCTTAGAAATACCCACAATATCCAAAATTCCTGAACATAAAGTGGTAATAGTGAGTGAAGGACCGAATATAATGTCCATGAAAGTCTTCAATAAATTGACATCAGATTTGAAATCTGTTCCTGCAATTCATATTTTCAAAAAGGTGGTCGAAAAGCTCTTACTCCAGTATAGTTTCTAAACAAATGAGGAGTGTTTCAACTGTAATATGTGATATTTTTTTGTGTTTCACATGTATTTTTATGTGTTAAGCATTGTTTCTACATCTATAAAGATCCGCTGAAAAAAAATTGTTTATTTTTATAACTAGCTTTCAATGATCAAAACACTGAGAAACATGCTTTGCAAGTTCAGATGTCTAACAAAAACTATGGATACGCCACAACTTAGAATGATCTATTTTTCTTTGATTGATTCTAGACTGAATTATGACATACTTGGATGGGGGGTGTTGCTAACACCCACATATAAAAATTGAGCACTTTGCAAAAGCGCTTCTTGAAGATTAAATATAAAAAAATCGAACGTACTCCAGTGATCTCCTCTATGAAGAGACTGGAATATTTGACCTACGCAAAAAATAATTCTTCAAACTAGCACTCCATAGTTATGAAAACAAGAATCAATTCGAAATGATCTCACATCCATATATGACGAGAAATGAAACAAATAAGAAACCAATACCTCATATATTCAAAACTGTCGTGGAAAGAAGTCATGTGTTCATGACTTCGAAAGCTTTCAATCTTTTACCACAAAAACTGAAAGATGTGAGTCAAATAAATCGTTTCAAAACCGATCTTCAAAAATTCGTCTTCTCTGTTACATAATCTGATGAATTGTGACAATAACTGAATCCAATAATATCCCTTACAATGTGATGATTTTTTCCTGTGTGTATGTGTGTGTGTGAATGTTCGAATGTCACTGCAATTTTATGTCTCCATGTGCACAAATGTCTTTTTGATTATATTTAGTATAGTTATCCCCCATTTATTAAGTACCATGATTACATTATTTTATTTGTATTATATTTGTATCCTAGGTGCTGTATACAATAAAACATTATTGTTATTATTATTAAAAAAATTATTATATACCTAAAACAATGAATGATGAATTTAATTGATGAAAAATAACTTTTTTCTAGTAAATATTCCTGAAAGGTGACAATCGAGTTATGGTGTGTCAGAAATAAAAAATTTCTTCCTGTGAGATCGTCCCACAAACGACCCGACAAATTTCCATCAACGAACCATTATTCTCCCAAACCATGCGTTATTGTTATCATTTTGATGCATGTCTTGCATCAGAGTGGGTGTCCCTCCAACCATCTATTTAGGAGTATTTTAACCTCGAGTTCAGTCCCCAGTATTGTTTGTAAAAGCATTGAAATTTTAATTCGATTCAAATTAACAGCGCCACGTAGGCTTGAACCACATTGTGTTCACGTAGCGCTGACAAGACTTTATAATTTGATTGTTCACCGCACCCTATGGTAAATTTTAAAATTCAATTCTTCTGCTGAGCTGTCATGAAAGTACGTTTGGATCGCGTTTATGTTCTTGGGTATGAGAAAGGTGTTGAAAGAAGTAATTCCTATAGTTTAAGAGAAAATGCATGAGCATTATCGTTGACGAGTGTTTTATCTCGAGGTTCATACGAAAAAAAAAAGTTTTTCAAATATTCTTTCGAAATGGCGGTTTCTGGTAAGCAACTGACCCCCTACGAAAATTGAATTTGTGTCTATTCACATAAAGTAACACTCAACCCCACTTTCCATTTTGAATTTTTGGGTTGTGATACCCCCTCGCTAGGGGTGCAAAGGCGGAAGAAAAAAAAGTTGCTGAGTAACTGAAACATGCCCTTTAATAACCATTATGTTAGCGCAGAATATAATTTTTCTACACCCGTACTATAATAAAACACTTATGCCCACAATCCGTTTCATAATCAGATCCATTAAGATACAAATTATTCATAACGACCCATTCTCAAACCATTGGGAATCCAATGTAAGAATGTAGGCTCTCACGGCCGGTGTTAATACATCTCTGGTTTCTCGAGCTTGAGGGCCGTGTGGTGGAATTTTGACTTCCGGAGCTTTCGGCTACATTTGCGGCAGCCATCTTCAGCGGCGTGGTCTTAGTTGAACTCCTCTATGTGAGTTTGCTACGACTGATTGCAAATCTGGAATTGACTCGTTATTATTTTTCGGTCCGTCAGCTTTCTGTTGGTCGTCCGATTCCCTAGTTCTATCTGGCTTCGTCTTAGAATAGATACCAAATTTTGTTCGAATGCATAAGGATTCAAACCACTATCCGCGACAGAAACAAGGAATCATAAAAACTCTAGTAGATAGAGCGAAGCGAATTTGCAAACCTGAATCACTGGATGAAGAGCTCAACCACCTTAGACACGCTTTGCGAGCTAATGGTTACCAAAAAAAAAGAGAGATAGACAGAGCATAACGACCCAAGCCAACTACAAATCCACAAACGAAGACTGTGAAGAATCCACTCTCAGGAACCGCTTTTTTGCCCTATTTAGGAGGTACCACGGATCGCTTTGCAAAAATATTGAAAGAGCAAAATATAAAAATAATATACAAACCAACAAAGAAAATAGAGGAACAACTGAGGTCAGCTAAAGATCCAAGAGATCCGCTATCCAATGCTGGGGTATACAGAATTCCATGCTCATGTGGAAAAGTATATATAGGGACCACCAAACGCAGTTTTATGACTCGAATCAGTGAGCACAGTCGAAATTGTCGATTGGGACAAACGAACAAATCAGCTGTAGCTAAGCACGCCCTTCTGAACAACCATAATACACAATTCGACAAAACTTCGATTCTGTCTACGACGACGCATTACTCCACTCGCTTATACCGGGAAGCGATTGAGATACATAAGCACAAGGATAACTTCAACAGAAAGGAAGAGGGACTAGATTCTAACAAAATTTGGTATCCAGTTCTGAGAACAGCTAAGACGAAGCCAGATAGAACCAGGGATTCGGACGACCAACAGAAAGCTGGCGGACCGAAAAATAATAACGAGTCAATTCCAGATTTGCAATCAGTCGTAGTAAACTCACATAGAGGAGTTCAACTAAGACCACGCCGCTGAAGATGGCTGCCGCAGATGTAGCTGAAAGCTCCGGAAGTCAAAATTCCACCACACGGCCCTCAAGCCCGAAAAACCAGAGATGTAATTGGAAATCGAATTCAGTGGCGGAAGGAAAGCTATACATCGAAAATTCAGTTCAGAATAAAATCAGCATATTCCATAAAATATTGACATCCATTGAGATTAGCAATAATGAAATAAATGTTAATATTCCTTCCACTTCCAGATCAGTGGAACCCACAATGAAAATATAAATATAATATTTGTAGTGTTTCATTATTTATCGGGTGTAGAAATAATAGCGTATGCAACATGTAGATTAAAATCTGGCATTAAATCTATCAATGACATATTTCAATCTGCCAATACGCCACTGACAGATTATAATCTGTCAATACGGCATTGACAAATTATAATCTGTCACCGACAGATTTCAATCTTAATCTAACATCGACAAATATTTATCTGGTATTGACAGATTTAAATCTGGCATTGACAGCCTGTTATATGAAACATAGTTTGCAATTATTTTCCAATCTAATCTTTCGTCTTGTGTATACCGTAATGATTGATATCCCTGCCCTATCTACATAGTGTATGAGAACAACGCAAATCTCCATCTAAGCAAGTTTTTGGGGTTTCAAGGTCTTTTGGATGAGAGAAACGGTAATTATCCCAAGTCCCGGAAAGAGGACAGCCATTTTCTTAAAAAGCAAAGAAAACATCACCTTGTAATCATAGACCAATCGCATTCATTTCTTATCAGATATCTTGGAAATCAAAAATAATTAATGATCGACCATACGAATTTTGCCATCAAAGGACAACCAGTGACTTTTTGGCGTATGTTTCTCATTTTTGGTGGCATCCCATCGAAAAATTCGTAGAAACGTTAGCTGTTGCCCTTGACATTTCAAAAGCGTTCGATCTAGATTGGCATCGGAGTCACCTTACTAAACTATCGTCTTATGGTTTGCCTCCTCAGTTATAAGCTTTGTTGAGGAGTTTCTTGTTTGATAGGTCTCTGTTTGTGGTTGTTGGTGAAGTATCATCTGATATCCTCCCAATAAATTCAAGTATTCCACCGGGTTCAGTTCTGGCGCCCACTTCAATTCTGATTCATATCAATGATTTGCTGGGGAAAAATATTTATTGCTGCTTAGTTGTGCGGACGACAACACTCTTCATTCCAGTTCCTCTTTCGGAGTCCCCATTCCAGCACGAGAATCAAAAATTCAGAGAGACATTCAAGTCAATAGAATAAACGATTACTTGCCAAAAATAATAGAATGAGAGAACATCAACTTAGTGGAATTCAGTGCTGGAAAGAAACAGGCATGTCTCTTCTATCATTTACCGGTATTCAAGTCAAGAATCTCGATGCTAGGAATAACGATCAGTTATAATCTCTCATGAGAGAGAGATCGATAGCTGAAAGTGCTTCCCAGAAAGTTGGATTTTTATTTCGTGCGAAGAAACATTTCACTTCTCGCCAGCTTCTAATGATTTGCAAGGCACAGATATGGCCTATCTTGGAATAATATAGTTCTCATGTATGGAGCTCGGTACCAATAAAAACTATTGAAGCTTCTTGATTCTATTCAGAGAAAGGCAATCCGTCTTGTTGGTGATTCTTCGCTCACAGACTCGCTCATCTAGTTGAAACATCGTAAAATGGTCGGAGACTTGTCTCTCTCCTATTGCTATTTTCAAGGTCGGTGCTCTTCTGGATTGTCTTCAATCGTTCCTCCGCTGGCAGTATGTACTCGGACGACCCGACGAATACAGAATTCCCATCCCTTCGTTGTGAATTTGGAGACCTGTCGAACCTCTCTTGGTTAGGGGTCTTTTTTCAATAGAACTTTGCTGAGCTTTGGAACTCCTTGCCAAGAGAGCTTTTTCTTGAGGCTTACAAACTTCAAAAATTCAGAGTGAATATTAACTCATATCGTTTTGGTAGGTTTGGTGGTCCAGAGTTGAATTCTTCAATGGTGGTATTGGTGGAATTGGGATCAATTTGATTAAAGAAACACTATTGTTTCTTTGCCAATGTTTCGAATTTTTATAAATTTATCGTCAGGGCTCTATAACAATGAGTTTCGTGTTAAAGTGGTAGGATATAAATAAAATAAGAGAATGCCAACAAACGATTGGAAGATTTTCATGGGTTCAAAATGTTGATTAATGAAAAAAAAAGTTTCTCAAATACTTACCAAAAATCAATATTTCCGAGTACAAACAAATCCACATTGAGCACAGGACAAACGAATACTGAAATAAAATTCATAGAGTGACTGTAGTTCTTATGAATGCTGATAGGAAGAAAACAAAAACAAACGTGATTGTTGGAAACATCGTATAATGATGAAGAATCATTTCGGTAGCTGACTTATCAGATTGTAATAAGCAGTATTCAATCCTTCTATATCTCTTCTTGTATTAACGCTGTCTTGGTGGAGAATTTGTATCATTCCACTGAATAGCCTTTTTGACAGAGAAGATTTCTGATCAAGAATGATGGGTTTTGTAAAATCAAAAGTATGGCTATTTTCTCTAGTGTGTTCAACTGAGGCTGTGGGATTTTCGACATTGAACTTTCGTGTGTCTCTATCGTTTTCAGAAAGCTGAATGTCAAGAATCGCACAGCCTTGTTGTTGTTGTTCTGAAATTGTTCGTCTTCGTTAACCAGCTGACGAACCAGAAGTCGAAACTTGTGCGAGCAATGGATTAACGAGGCCTCACCTTTTAACGTGCGATTACCCAGCACGGTGGCCCGGCGAGTTGAACATACTAGAGAAAATGACCATACTTATGATTTCACAAAACCCATTATTCTTGATCAGAAATCTTCTCTGTCAAAAAGGCTATTCAGTGAAATGATACAAATTCTTCACGAAGACAGCGTTAATACAAGAAGAGATATAGAAGGATTGAATACGGCTTATTACAATCTTATAAGTCAGCTACCGAAATGATTCTTCATCATTATACGGTGTTTTCAACAATCACGTTTGTTTTTGTTTTCTTCCTATCAGCATCCATAAGAACTACAGTCACTCTATGAATTTTATTTCAGTATTCGTTTGTCCCGTGCTCAATGTGGATTTGTTTGTACCTAGAGTGTGTATCTAAAATACATAGTTTTAATATTTTTACTCGAAAAAACTGATTTTTGGTAAGTATTTAAAAAAATTTTTTTTTCATTAATCAACATTTTGAACCCCTGAAAATGATCCAATCGTTTGTTGGCATTCTTTTATTTTATTTATATCCTACCACTTCAACACGAAACTCATTGTTATAGAGCCCTGATGATGAATTTATTGAAATTCGAAACGTTGGCAAAGAAACAATAGTTTTTTGTCCCATGATTCACGCGGTGTTCTTTGAACATTACAAGGCTTCACTTTCGTGTGAATCTGCCTATAAAAAAATCATCTTCGGAAGAAGAAGAATCTCACGTTTATGATAACGAAGTTTTCCTGGTGTAAATACGGACCTGGATCAATCGAAGTGTTGACAAAAGAATTACGTCGGAAAGTTTATCTACCCCCAGCCGTCAGGAAGTGTGAAGTAAGGAATTATACACGACCGAAGGGCAATGCCAGGAAAACAAAAAACACATTCACGAACAAACTTCCATTTCAATCATTTATCTCCAGACTACCGGTCCATCGACTTTTTTTGGTTGATCGGCCTGAAAGAAGCGACAGTCCCTATTTCCTCCCTAGAACTGCTGCGATATCGATAAAATGATTCAATTAATCCCTCAACTGCGTCAGAACTTTCTCGAGGCAATAACTTTCCCGATACACAAGAATTCCACACATCCGAGCCGTATTGTCAAAGGGCCTATGGATAGATAAATCCGCTTTCAGCCTTTCGTTTGATGTGAGACAATCTCGAAGAGGGTGTGGGAGAAATGTTTTGCGAAAATATATTCGAATGGATTGGGACGGAATCAGACGATCAATCGTTTCCACAAAAAAAGTCCAACGGTTCTTTATCTGGTGATCCAGCTGGCTATAATAATTGGCCAAGTCATTTACTGTTGAACGTGATATATAGGAGCACCATTTTATTGAATTGTAAAGTGAGTTTAAAACTGCTGTAAAAAAGATTCATCTAGCTCTAGTAATGTATCACTCAGAATATGCATGTATCATTTGGTCTCCACCTCCCAGTGTGCATTAGGAAGAGTGCAAAATAAATTTTTGAGATTGCGTTCTTTCGAATTGGGTCTCTAAGAACAAAACCATGATTATTCTGTTTGAATACAAGAAATGGGTACGAAACTATCGCAAACCAGAAGAATTTAAGCAGATCCATGTTATGCATTTAAGCTGCTCAATAGACTGATGACTTGTCTTGGATTATTTGAATCTGTCAACTTTTATGTTCGGAGCAGACACAGCCATTCATTTCATGAAAGAGTGTAAGAGCAGTCACTGACTTAGCTCCGCCTTCAATAAAGACATTTTATTATTATTATTATATATCCTTCACCGTACAAATTATGGCAAACACACACCAAATGAATGAAAAAACATCAGCGGTTTTGGAGTCTCTCATATACGTTTCAAACAATCTTTGATTAATTTGAGTTGGTAATTGTTTGTGTAAAGTTATAACGAGTTTTAATTTCAACCTTATATCCTATTGCATTTTATGCTGTTTATAGTTGTTTATTGCAGAAAAATTCCGCAACGTCTTATTTTATATTTTACATTTTTAGATTGCTTATATCTGTGAATTTTTTTACATTGTAATGGGGTCTATGCGTACGACTAAATTCAAATTGAAGAAACAATATTCAACCGTATCTTGGTACGTGCAAATATTCCAAAATTGTCTCAAGTTGATGATTATTCAAATAGTTGAGGTGAATCTAAATCAGGAGTCACCTAGAGCCGAACACTCACTAGTTAGCCAGATTGAAAAAGTAACAATAATGAAACAGATTTAATATTTTACAGATTTTTTCATTGATTGGAAAACCAAAAATCTGAATCACTTTGCACAGGAAGGAATATAAGTCCTAGCAGATAGCGCCATTCATTTCCTGAGCATGTTATCAACTACAGGATCTGGACTTACTCTTCCATCCAATTAAGGAATGACAATTATCCATACCGATGAGTAGCTGTGGTTATTTAGAATGACCCGGTAGATCGCCTGATACACTGTCATCAGTTTTTCTTGGATGGATAAACAGAGCCCGTTGCCAAGTTCATCGATAGAATGAATATAATGAATTTGCAAATATATTCATCTGGCTCTCTGGAGGTATAGTTACAATGACCAAGGCACATCTAAACTCTATTGCCATCAACGCAAAAAAGCAAGATACGAAATTACAGTATTGCTGAAGGACATGGACACTATTGCACTCAAATTTATTTTCCACAGATCCTGCAACATTCTTCGCAAACATGGTTCTCATGCAGATGTGGTAGTGTCTATCACAGCTACGTAGATGGATATAAGGAGAAAAGAGTCACAGGATGTACAGTTCACTTATGATCTCTGAACCTGACTATTGTATGGACCTTGAGACAATTAGCCTCTTTACTCAATGTAGGGAGAACAGGAATATCCATAGCAATAAATTTACAAGTTACATCTTGACTAGCATTAGAATGCCATCATGCCTTAGTTGAATGCATTTCACATCATAGGTAGTCGAGTCCTACTCTCTAACCAGGAAAGCTGCTGATCTCAATCCTCTGGGACCTGAGTCTCTTGTTGGCCCGACGGCATCAGCAAATACGATGCGTATTAAAGAACACTTCCACGACAACTAGAGAGGGCTCTGTGATGATACCGTCGATTGAATTCTTTCGACAAAGATCCCCAAAGGAGGAGTAGCCAATAAATGCCTCTAAATGAATAACGACGTTTGCTCTGCCAAGAGACTGGCAACTACAACATTTATTGAAATGAAGGTATGGAATTATAATACTCATTGGTATTCAGCTTTTTCATCATAAAAAAAAATCGCAATTTCCTTTGAAAGAAGTGAAAGGTTAATGTATATAATTCATAGACTTTCGATTTTTCCACGCGAACTAGGAAAAACTGACATCCATGTAATTTACTGCCATGTAGCGCCATAGAGGCAATGGAGTAGCTATTTTATAAATAATAATTATATTATTGTAGATGTCCGGGTCAGCAATCGACATCACATGATCTCGCATCGTTGTATTTTTCTCTGTTGTGACATCTGAAGTCGAAATTTCACTCTACTGAGCCTAAAAATCTAGAAGAGCTGCAAAAAATGATTGTTTGGAAATATCGATTGCTGACCCTTGACATCTTGGATAATGTAGAGAATGCTTTCGACAGACTGTATTGTATGGAAAGAGGAGGTTATTTTGAGCAATTCATTTGGTGATTTTGTTCCCATTGATATTGTATGTGTTGATTCCCAATAGAAGTAACGACAGCACAAATGTTCAACATTTGCTTTCTCGAAAACGAATGAACAAATTTTGATAATACTCACAGAGTTAATGAAGAAGTGGAAGCCCTACCAAATGATGTATAATTCGACCTCTCAAGCAATGGAAAAAATATGGGGGTAGCTGCTGACCGAAAGGGGGTGGAGCTTCGGGTATGATTTCCATATCAAAATCAGTCCCACCAGGAATAAAAATTAATGTTTTTTTCGAAATTCATATGTCCGTTGTTGATTTACAGAGGTCATGTTTTTTTTTGAACACCCTGTATAATCCAATAAAATCTTTCAACCGCATCAGAACTTTTCCAGGGCAATAACTTTCCTGATCCCCGAAAATTCCACACATCCATGTCGTATTGTCGAAGGGAAAGAAAAAGATAAATCCGTCGAACCCAGATTAGCTTTTTGTTTGATGTGTGACGATCTCGAAAGATCCTTCTTATTTCCCGAAGGGGCGGCCCTCCTCAATATTCAACTACGCGTTCGGTGTGAAAGAGATTCAAACTTCAAATGTTTAGCGACGATATATTCGAATAGGCCATTCTTATGCAAAGACAGGAACAAAATGGTCGCCTTCTTTAAAGAGGTTGTTTGGATACAGCTCCTGTTTTCTTTGATTCCCAGATCGCGTACATTTTCCTATAAAGTTTGATACAAAATTGGATTTCGAAGGTTTTATGCGGGTATAACGTTTTTTCTGGAACTAAGTCTGATACATCCTTTTTATGGCATAAAAAATCGTCATTATGGCGTTATAGCTTCCTAGAGTATCGGATTTTATGGAAATATTCGATATCGGACTTTACGGATATTTCATGCAAGATTGGATGTATAAACGGCCGGGAATAACGAATGATAATCGGCAAGGAAAATATCAGTGTGTAATAATCCCAGCGTATTTCAATGCTATGAACGTTAAGCTTTTTTCAAAAGTTTTTTGAATAGTGAAAATCTTTCTACAACGTTTGAAAATGTCATCAATCAATCAAATGATCTCTTTTGAACTCTGGTTCCGTCTCCCGAGTTGAAAATTATCCGTTATTATGCAGGCTGGGACCAATCATAGTTAGGCAAGTTCATTATGTGTAAGACGGGGTCAATCACAGTTGCGTCAATACACTCTTGAAATTTATGACTTAACTCTTTGAGCTCTAATTGCAGATTCATTCGAATATCGCATGCATGAAGATATCCCACCAGTAAAAATTTCAGGTTTCGCCGGTGATACCGTTATAATAGATAAAGACGAGAAAAGTGCTTTATCTCTTTTAAAAATGACCAAAGCTAATTTTTCTCATATGAATGAGGAAAAAACAAAAATTATCAATGTCCAGAAATGAAAATACATTCTGTTGAAATGTTCAATTCTGAATGCATTCGATCCATATCGGAGAATGAAAAGATAAAATATCTGCGAGTGTTTCTCAAAGATGAGTTAACTTTGGATTTGGATGGATTTGAAGATAAATTCACCAAATCTCCCTTATAGAAATGCCAGCAAATATTTCAAGTTATCAACTCTTTCATATGTCCTTCATTAGTATTTTCCTTTCAATTCACTCTTCTTGACAAATTATCTATGAAATTCCTAGCGGAGCCTGAGAAATTAATAAAATCATCTATAAATGAAATTCGGGATTTACTATATCTGACATTCGATTTCAAAAGGAAGCTTTATTACAAAGGTTCAATATTTGTGTAAGAACAAATGAGAATGTTTGTTTGGGAAAAGTGAGAAATTTGGAACAAGAAGCTGATTTTTGCGTTCACAAGCCTAGAATTGTTTTGGGAGATGATAAATGGGCATACTCTGGTCGTGAATCGCAAGGGATGTTGAGAGACAAACAATACTCCGAATGGAAACTCTTGAAAAAAAGGGGTGGATATTCATAAGTATTACACCCCTGCAAATTGATGGATAAGAACAAAAGAGGGATTTCTGAATGGAAAGAAGCTTTTAAAATGACAGGATAGGTGGTCAACTTGAGAGGTGTACCAGGTAGATCTCATGGCAGTAACCAGTGCAGAAACTGTATTTAGATTGACGGCCAGTTGCACCGCTTTTCTTAAGTTGTGCTTTATCTGAGCCAGGCTTTGTTGCTATGGATTCGCCAATCAGCTTCTTTGTTCCTTAACGATTGAGCCAAGCTCAGTTGAATCTCTGCTAAGTTGAAGCGGTGCAACTGGCCCTGAAACCCTTCCTCAAGTCTTGGGATTCATCATCAAGTTGCATTGAACTGTCCAAAATTTTTGAGGTCTATCCAGAAGTTGAATGTACAGCGACAAATGACAGTCTGTAACGGATTGATATCACAGCTATAGACAGAAACATCTTGCCTATATATTGCGCCCAACAATAACATTCGAACTGATGAATCCCAACTTTTAGCAGTTGACATCGAAAAAAAAGGTAGCCACCACAAAATAATCACATTCATACAGTATGCAGTTTGTTATCAGGGTAATTGATCTAAAGAAAAAGTTGCGAGTACACATTCTGGCAACCCACTCCCGACCGAGAAGAATGCAAATTGGCCTTGGACACCGTCCCCGGGCCGTGTTTGCGGAAGTGTTCGAAGATGGATCGTAGAATAAACAAAGAATAGAACCGGATACGGAATATCTATCTATCGAAAACAAGATTTCGCAGAGTGGCGAGAAAGTTCCGAACTTCCAGCTACCCCGGCTCAATACGATTCGTGACATGAATATCTCATCGGGGCGGTTTTTTCTGGTCGAATGGAGGTGATGAACGATGCGAAGGGAATTTTGTGAATTACCCACGAGGCGAAGTTAGTTCTGGACGATGATATGAGTTTTGAAATGCAGTACGTCACATCGAGCAGGGAAACAATAATAAATGTAACAGACACGTGTTTCTTGATTATTGACATTTGTCCTTATGGTTCAGTCACGTGTTGCATTTTTGTTCTTTAATTATCATCCTACTGAACAGGATACAACAAAAACATTTCAATGTTTTTTTTTTCGGATGATATTAAATATTTACCTTGTATGTTATGTATATGAAACATTATTCTAATATATGTATGTAATACAATAATATTATATTATACTAGGTTACAACGAAAAATTGCTTTCTCACTATATAACATGCAGTATTATCATACTGGTGAGTATCAGCGTTCATGTGATATAACACTTACTCATATATGTGATAATCATGGCCTGATATTTTAGACAAAATAAGAGGATAGATAACTCTTTTGCTTTTGTACATTTCGGGAAAAAATGCATATTTTTGTGAACCAATGTATCGAGCAATTTTGGAATGGCAGATACTTTACTGATAGGACTATTATTTCGTATTATGTTTTTCTTTCCATTTTAAAAATTGGTATTGAGTCCGCGTTGTTTCAGTATTCCTGAAGTTGTTCACTATTGAGAGTTGGACTGGAGATTCAAAGGTTGATTTCAGAAATTATGGTAGTAATCCATCAGGACCAGCGGATTCGTTATTATCGATGAAAATTCATATTTAGTAACAAGGTAACAAATTAAAACACTGAAAAGTGCTGAATTACACAATATTCCTTGAGCTGAGGTTAACAAAAATCGAGGCTTCAGAAATAAGCCTGTCGCCAATAGCAATTAGTTTGAACCAGGCTCAATAAGAGGGGTCAACACCTTCCTGCTACCACGCAGTGGCCAACCTGCTAACCAACCAGGTTATGCAGCAAAGAAATATGAACACATTAACAGATCATCTTTCGAACAATCTGTTCAGGCCAGTCTCAAATTACCTGCACAGTAGGTTTCGGCTGGCACCTGTCAGAAAACAACTACTCCCCTGGCTAATACCACGAAGGGCATTGAATTATATCCGACCAGGTGCCAGTGCAGGTTTCTTCACAGAAGTAAATCCTGCATTTGCTTTCGTCGATACAAATGAAGGAATTGATTTTCAATTATAGGGACGGACACACTGGCAGACCGGTTGGTAGATGGCGTAATAACTTCGTTGTTCGCATCAGCTTTGGTCGGGGCTTGATACTATGAAGGATTTTGATTTTTAATTATGGAAAGTCATCGACTTTATGTTGATGATGGCACTGCCTTGTACTGACGAGTGGCAAAATAGCCCGAAACCGGTCTGCAAGTGTGTCCGTCCCTATAATTGAAAATCAATTCCTTCATTTGTATCGACGAAAGCAAATGCAGGATTTACTTCTGTGAAGAAACCTGCACTGGCACCTGGTCGGATATAATTCAATGCCCTTCGTGGTATTAGCCAGGGGAGTAGTTGTTTTCTGACAGGTGCCAGCCGAAACCTACTGTGTAGGTGATTTGAGACTGGCCTGAACAGATTGTTCGAAAGATGATTTGATTTAACGCCAGTCTTCAAGTATGCCCACTGACTATGTCGAGTGTTTTTACATCAGCAGATGTATGAGGGAGTAGTTTTAAAACATATTATTTAAATTATGTTATACAGAGTGATACAACGGAAAGAATGCAAAAAGCTCTTCTCCTCTATTTGGAATTTGAAGCAGAGGCTCGTTCTCATGAAGTTCGCTTTGTAGGGGTAAACATTTTAGACATATGTTTGAATGCCTCCGAACCCCTATCAAGGTGGTGGCACAGCCTCAAGATTCCTAATATCAGTTGGTTATAGGGTAATTGATCTCTAGGAAGACTTTCAACGTTTACACCAAAGCTTTCAATCTCATCATTTCAGAATGATTTTTTTCAACGGAAGCAAGATTTCAATTGTTAACTTTAATTTTTCAAAAAAATTGTTTTGCTTGGCTTAATGCTTGTTTGTTTGAGGACATTAATCCCGATAAAATGATTCGTATGTTGCCACGTTCGTTGGGAAGTTTGTCGATGCCTGATTCGTCTGTAATGTGAAACGCCAACCGCAAAACCCCATCAGAACAAAATTGCAGAAACGAATTTCCACAAAATTTATAATATTGTATGAAAGCGAATGGACTCCGTTTTCAACTCTTATTGAGGTGACGTTTCAATAAGTCAATTCAACAAGTTGGTAAAAACCATTACAAGTAACAAACATTGATACCTCCCACCAATTGTAACTGTTTCGATTGTTCATATCAAGAACTAATTTGTATTTTTCATCAATGATACTCTTATTAGAATGCTAGTTTTGTGCCTGTTTGCATGATGTGCTACTCAATTGGGATTTTAGAGTTGTGACCCCTCCTGGCTTCGGGATTGAATGCATGTTGAAAAATATTCAAAATGTGTCCCCCTCACAATCGAACTCTACGTGTCCGAGAATTTGTGCTTTGATACGAAAAGAGAAAATCTAGGTGCATACTCTTCGTTGGACCACTCTGTATGACGTAGTAATCTAAAATTAGATCATTACCGAACTATTTGAAGTTATTATTTTGTGGTGAATGGATTCTATCTTCGTAGTTCTTTTCATAGGAGAAATTAAGTACTATCTTCAATGAATAATTTTTTGTCTTTTCACTTCTCCGCATCAAAAAATAGCAATTATGACTTTTATGAAAGAGGTAAAATCAAAAAAATCACACACTCTGCGTTGATAGGTACGTGTATATCATTCAGAGACGTTTTATTCATTCACAAAAAAAAGAAAAAGTCCATCTGGGCACTGGGTTTCATAGAAATAACTTTTTTCTTCAAACGTCAAATAATGATGACATTACTTATCTAACTTGATGCTGTCAAAGTTTGATGTCTCCGCCGGCAGCAGTTTTTTTCCCCATTTCTTTACGGCGGAGGGAAAAATATTGTCATGGCAACAATATGAAAAATGTCACGAAGCAATAATACAAATGTCATTAACAACAATTAAACATCATTTTTATTTATAGTAATATTGAAAGTACAATTAGTTAATGAAGCATTTTCAAAATTGAAACCGTGCAAAAATGCTCCCGACTCTTGATACGCATTGGTAATTGTTGATGATACTGATGGTCGAGCACAACTTTCAGCAATCATTCCCGATGTTGGCGAATCATGAGGGTTTAAAATTTTTTGAGCATTATCGTTCTTATTTCTTATTGGATCTTCTATATATCCTTCGGCAACCGCGCTTGATTTCCAGCCCCCATGTCGTTTGAGGCATTCTAGATTTCCGCCTCCATCAATTAAAAGTGTTGCTGAAGTTCGTCGTAAACAGTGACCCGTGTATGCGCTTGCATCGTTTGAATTTAAATAACTATAATAGTCGGGCTGTTCAAAAGATAGAATTCAAGGACGCGTGAACAGTAAATGCCTGCATAGCCACGCCTTCTAAACTGAAATAAATGAAGAACTGTTTACACTGTACTGTACTCATTTGTATTTACGTGTGTTACGTTAATCAAATAATATGGATGGAAACACTCTTTCACCTCCAAGAAAAAGATGAAAAAAAGGTATTTAACTGTAGAGGATAAAGGTGTAATAATGAACACTTATAACAAAGCATCCCAAGAGTTGATGGGAGGACGACGCGGCGACGTTTTTGTTGAGTGATGTAAATCGGACTTGTAACATTGGGGAGAGGATAATTCAAAGAGTGCGTGCCGTTCACGTGATCATTCTATCTTTTCAGCGGCTACACTATAGCTACTTTTTGGACTACTGCGCTGATCGAATGTATTCCCATGACGCTTCGGTAACACTTTCCATTTTGGTACTTTATAAAAAATCGGTTTTCTGTGAAATTTTCAGGCCGCAGTGATGCATACTTTTCATACAGTTTAATGTAGTTTTGACCAATTATCGTAAAAGATCTAATTTGTCGTGTTTTACTGTCTGGGATTTTGATAATTATTACATTTTCTTTATCCTCAATGTCCACAGTCTTCATTTTTACCAATTCGTCGCATCGACAGGCGCCGGTAACCCCAATTAACAAAACAATCTGAAATATTTTTATAATTTAGTAGAGTATACTACATGCTTTGCAATATAATTTTTTTTACCTTTAATCCTAAATACAACTCATCTGGCGCTCCAAAAAAAAATTTATTAAACTCGTCTTTAGTGAAAACTTTAGACTTCTTTGCAGTATATCCTTCGCTTGTCTTTTTCAGAAAGGCACGTAACTTTAAAAATTTGCTTATATCCACATTTTTTCTAATAACTAACTCGGATTTTATCATAGAGTATCGTGACCACATTGTAGAAGATTTCCATTTATTTTCATTTTCCATTGTATTGAAATATGCCAGTAAAACGTCTTCGGTAACTTGCCGTACTCCTCTTGTATCGCACCACTCTTGGAAGTGCTTGTACGCTAACCGATACTTTATTCCGGACTTGGAGGGCCCCAAACGTGCTACTGCATCATTAGCCGCGGACTCAATTTCGTTTAAGTTTTCCATTTTCGCACTAAATTTGCGCTTGCGGTTGCAATAAGCTGTCTTTAATAACATAAAATAACTGTCAAACAACTGTAACCAGGGAGACGCAAATCCCACCGACGACTTGATTATTTTAATTTCTAACATCTAGACGACTTTGATAGTTGTCACAGTTAATTTCGAGTAAAAATAGCGTATGAATTGTACTATTTATGGTTGAAAATTGCTACGTTTGAAGAAAAAATAGTATACTTTATTCGGCAAAGAAGCGACTTTTCTTGACTTGCCCTCTATTACGCGCCTCACTTCGTTCGGCGCGTAATATCGCGTCAAGAAAAGTCATGCTTCTCCGCCTCATAAAGTAATATACTATTTCTTACTCAAGTTCTATACCAATCATATGAGAGTTGAATGAAATACAAAGCGAACATAGGAATATCTGCACAAAGCAAAATAGAGAGCTATTTGTAGAAAAAATCTCAATCATCATGATAATATTTCATTCCAACCCTTACAAGATCACGTTTCGCTCAGGAAAATTATCTCCTGAGCTCTTCAGTGGGGAAGAGGGTAAATAAATTACTGAAAACTTTCAGTGAAATCTTCATACAACTCTGAACATTCAATTCATGACAAGCCTGTCACCAGTTACAATTGACATTCTGCTGACATCCATTCATTTGCCATCGTTATAAATTCACTCATACTTTTGAAGGAATACAAAAATCACATTTTGTAGAGTATTACGTCTCATCTGGCATTAGAATCTTATTGTTAGTGACGGTGAAAAATTCCAGCTACCCCTGCCCAATACGTTTCGTGACGTGAATATCACATTATGGGGTGGTTGTTCTAGTGATGGACGATGCGAAGGGAATTTCATGAATCAAGGGGAAGTTACCTCTGAACTGGTGTATTAATTTCGAAATGTAGTTCTGAAGTACCAAGAGAGGTACGCCATAAGAATGAATCGGAGTTGACAAACAGGATATAGGTACGAA
The DNA here is from genome assembly GCA_032362365.1 of Zygogramma bicolorata. Classification (NCBI taxonomy): domain Eukaryota; kingdom Metazoa; phylum Arthropoda; class Insecta; order Coleoptera; family Chrysomelidae; genus Zygogramma; species Zygogramma bicolorata. Next base: position 95,255 of record JAVJAQ010002299.1, read on the forward strand.
AATGTTCCAAAACAGACACATACGTTGTTTTTTGTTTCGTTTTTCACGAACAGAATATCTCAAATTCGATTCTACTCCTACGGATCTCGTGTTCTATGGGAGTTTAATTGTAATTGGGAATATGCATGATTTTTCTGTTATGAAAGGAAAATAGTCATGAGGTAAAAAAACAGTATAAATGCACTTCGGTTGATGTCGAATGACGTGTTCCGTGTTTGTTTACTTTGTGCGTTCCAGTTTCCATTGCTATATAGATTATGGAAGAAACTAAAAAACCTTTTTAATTTAGTTTTGTAAGTACTGAAGTGCAAAAAAAAACTTCAAAAAATACACCCTATATCGTGTTCACTCGTATCCCAAGCGATGTAAAAGTACGAAATCAATGTTGTTAAAAAATAATAAGAAATAATGCTTCTGGGCATTTATGAAAACCATTGAATGTTATGAACTTGAATACACCATTTGACAAAATAATCACCTGCTTTCAATCCTCTGATCTCTGCGTGTGTGAAAACAAGTTTTGATGCAAAATATGGTGTTACCATAATAGTATATTATGCAACGATCGTGTAATGATGGTTATTAATACATGCGCATAAACCGGGATACAAAACTCACCTTCGGCTCGTTTCGTATGGTTTATGCGAGTGTATTAATAACCATTACATGAGAGTTGCATACTCTATTTTATCTACACCCAATAAATAATGAAGAACTAAAAATATTATATTATTAGGTATTCATATTGAACGCAATAATAGTAGGTAATCAATCGTATTTCTTCGATAAATTCTACAAAATTTCAAATAATTGAATAACCACGGAAAATACAACAATGAGAAATGAAAGGAAAGAAAAAAATGAAAAAAAAATCTCTATTGAGTCAAGACTTGAACCCGGACGTGTTTGATGACTGCCCTCGCCATTGACCACTCGGCCATGATAGCTCATTCGGTTTTGTAGAAAATAAAAATATGAAATGAAAAATATAATCCTTTCGATTGTATTTTTTTCTTGTCTAAGACATCTGTGAAGGAGTCGCTGGTAATTCTTCTATATCACTGCTAAAAGAGATTTTCATTCAATTATCGAAAATTGACTAAATTCTTCAAAAATTCAATACCGACAAACGTCAAAATGCAAAGATTGCACATCATGCTTATTGGGAAATAATGGCTTTCTATTGGTTGAAAATCTGTATCGTAATGAAAATCTGTATCGTAATGGATTTCATTATAAAACGGGTTGTGCCCATATAAGTGTATTATTAGAGTACGGGTGTAGATAAATGTATTTATTTTCGGTGATTTTTCTGATTGTGGTTCACAAAATCAGTTTCAGTTATCGTCCTAGATACAATACCGATTCAAGATCCACTGTTAACCATCACAGGAATACAGGTTGGGAATATTTTTCGCAAGCACTACCAACATAGTATGAATATCGATGCCGATAAAGCCAACGTTGTTTCGTCTAATGTCACATTTCGTTCCGTAAGTTTGAATTTCCCTTCCTAATTCTTTACTTTCGATATATGTTATGCTTTCATATAACTGAATAAAAATACCTCTTGAATATTATGTGACAATAATAGAGACCAGTGAAATGAATATTCAAAAAAAATGCAAATTTTATGCTTATACCAGTAACTAGGGAATGTAATCCCGGACAGAGATCGAATCACGATTTCGGGATCAAATTTTTCAATCCCTGGATTGTTCCCACGATCCATTCCTCTAAAAAAACTCTCAATTTGAAAATTTGATTTTGTTTTAATCAAAACATAAATAAAATGAAATAATAATCTACATGCTATAAACTTATTGCGAATTTGCAATATATCGATTTCAAAAAAGTATATTAAGATTAACGTATGCTACTACGAACTATAGTGTAGCCGCTGAAAAGATAGAATGATCCCGTGCACGGCACGCACTCTTTGAATGTTCCTTTCTCCAATGTTACAAGTCCGATTTACACCACTCAACAAAAACGTCGCCTCAGCAGTGAATTCAACAGCATTTCCTTGTTCTCCCATAAAATCTTGGGATGCTTTTTATAAGTTTTCATTATTACACCTTTTTCCTCTACAGTTAAATGTCTTTGTTTCCATCCATATTATTTAATTAACGTAACACACGTAAATACAAAGCACAAATGAATACAGTACAGTGTGAACAGTTCTTTATTTATATCAGTTTAGAAGGCGTGACTATGCCACGCAGGCTAATATAGATGCAGGCATTCACTGTTCACGCGTCCCTGAATTCTATCTTTTGAACGACCCGACTATAGATAAGGTTTGTTCTAGCAATACATTTGACCGTTTGGAAATTGGTCTGAAGCAGTCAGAGGCATGCGCAAGATGAATATTGGAGAGCGAAATTCATTTTGCGCATGCCTCTGACTGCTTCAGACCGTTTGGAAATTGGTGGTAGAACAAACCTATTATAACGAGCCTGTCCTATCTTCTGACTGACATGGGATCTGTTTTTTTGTTGCTGGGGTAGATTTTGTGAGCGGAGCTGAACGCAGTTAACGCTATGTTGTCAGATCTCAGTAATATTCTCATATGAATATTTCTTAAAGAGAAAATATATTTCAGATCCCCAATATCCTGGAATTGACTTTTCACAATCCCGGCCGATTTTTTCTTCCGTGATTGCGGCATCCCAGGATCCCGTATTACATTCCCTACCTAACCCTAATAAGGCGAAGCGGGCTAACGAAGTTAATTTTGTTGTAGTTTGGCTGTTCACTTTATTGTTCCCAAAATATATGAATGTGCCAACTTAAAAGAAAGCTGTGACCCTTTATGTAAATTGTGTTTTGTTAAAAGCTTGTTTGAAAATGCATAGTGCAACTTATATGTAGTTGAGAGACCAATAAAACTAATGAGTCCCTCAGTTAATGGACACATAAGAAAAAGTCGGTGCAATCGGTTGTTACTCTTTCGTAACATTTTATTTTTACTTATTGGATGAGTAGGATTCAAGTCGCCCAAACCGAAGTATATAGCACAATGGATTGATCTGCAATATCGTTTTGCTGTTTATTGGTTACACAAACGATATTTATTTCATTTTTTTTTCATTTATCTCATACACTATTCTACAGGATGAACCCAATTACAGAATAGAAAAAAAAGCAACAATGTGCATATACATATACCTATACAAGTATAGACACATACACACATTCACACTTATACATAAATTGCAAACCGATAACAATAAAAAAACGAGATTTCGAGCTGTCAGTTAACTAGAAAATGTTTTTTGATATCTATAATCCGGCAACTGAAGATATCTAAAACACAGTTAGCAGAATTGCAGGTGTCGCACATAGAATATACTGGGGATTTTTTCATTACATTTGTTCGTGGGGAATTTAAATAAAATGTGATATTACTTCTGGATGTCATTCTAGGAACGCCAAAGTTCAGCATTTCTAGTAATTGAGAGCAGGTGATGATATTGCTGATGATTTTAAATGAAAATGAAAATGAAAAGTATTTACGCCTTACCTCGAGACTGCAAAAATTATGTCTTTCAAATAAATCGCTGTTGGATACTTCCACAGTAGGATACCTACCGTCGAGTTTGAATGACAATCCTTTCAAGAAACGCCTTTGGACGGCTTCCATCTAAAAATTGTTGTTCTAAAATCTGACCTATATGAATCTGATGAAAGGGGCTCCACACAATTGAAACGTATTCCAACTTAGACCGAACAAGAGTATAAAATAACAATTTGAGTGTTGAAACTTCTTTGAAATCACGGGTATCTCTAAATAAGAATCCATGCATACGATAAGCCTTGGTGAGAGTCTTACTAATGTGTTCATTAAAGGAGAGAGATGGATCAAATATCACACCCAGATCAGTAATAGTATCAGTTCTTTCCAGAACTTGATTGTCTATAGTGTAATTGTGTAATATCGGATTGCTTTTCAGTGAATAAGACATTACATTACAGTTAGAGATGTTGAGAGATAAATAATTTTTTTGACACCATACAGCAACACGATTCAAATTTAAAGCCAGGCGTTCGGAATCTTCTAGACCAGTTATGTAGTGAAAGAGTTTCATGCCATCTGTATATAAGGGAAGGCAACATCAATTTCAGTCGCAATATCATTAATGGAGATATTGAATAGTATCAGTCCCAGATTTTACCCCTGCGGCACACCAGATGTGGCTAAATATTCGACAGACTTGAGGCCATTGAGTTGGACGTACTGCTTCCAATTTTCAAAATAAGACTTGAAGAGGTTAATAAGGTAACTTGATAGACCAGAAACTGAAAGCTTGTTAAGCAAGATATTATGGTCAAGTCTGTCGAAAGTTTTAGAAAAGTCAGTGTAGATTATATCAGTCTGAGACCGACGGTCAATACCATTGGAAATAAACTGTGTAACTATAACAAGATTGGTGACAGTTGATCGTCCTTTCATAAATCCATGTTGATTAGGAATTATAATATTGCATACATGATAGTAGATTCGTTTTTCCAGGAGCACCTCAAACACTTTATATGATATTGTTCGATGCCAATTGACATCAAAACAGAGTAGTTCTTTCGTTTAAAGAGCGAGGAGTAATAGTTTTCTCATAAGTCATGCTGCAAATCATACGAGTGAAAAATTAACATTCCATGCGAGTTAAACACTACACTTTTTCAAAGCTATAACAGATAATCGCGAAATGATCCAACAATCAACATGAACTCCAGGGCTGTCAATCCTTGAAAGTTGACATTCTATCATTTCTCTTATTTGTTGTGTAATGATAACTATAATTGTAACACAATGAAGTCAATGTTTCATCAGATAAGGAAATGAAATTAAAGATATACAATGTACCTCATTCTTCTATCAAGAACTGTGAATATAAAGCAGTTTTGTGTTATAGCTGAAAAAAAAAATCATTCTTCGAACTCATTTTGTGTGGACCTAGGATGATATTGTTGAAATTTGCACACTTCAGTCGGTTCCATAATCATACCAATCTACAAAATCTGTTATAACAATGCAAAAGAAAGACATGTGAATTGGTAAATGTAACGAATGTAAATTGGTAACAGTCATGGCAAATAAACGATACAACAAAAAGATATAAAGAAAACTTGGTCCGTGTCTTTAGCCTCACTGAACTAATCATAACATTCATACATATTTTCGAAGAATTGAAGGAGAAGGAATAAGTTGATGTTCAAAATTTATGTTCCTTCTGATAACCTGTCAGCGGAGTAACATTGGTATTTTTGAGAATTAGTTTCAATAGAGATTCGTGTTTTTAATATTCTATCGTTGTTGATGTTGATAGTGCCTCTCCATACTGTATTGCAATAGGTTAATTTGAATTCTTCCTCGCTTATCTATCTCCCGACCCACTGTCGAATACCAACTTTTCTTGAAGTTCTCATGAATTCAAGTTATCATAGCAGTTCTGAACTCAAAGTTGAAATATTTCATGAAGTATCCGAAGTGAAGCAGCCAGGAACAGCTCCAAACTTGCTAGATCCTTTTAATACTGCAGATATTACATAATCTTTGACCCAATTCGGGGTAGCCTGTGAAGTAGTTGAATATGTTAATTAAATTAGGAGGGTAATATGCATTATCAATGGATGGCGGTACGCTTCGTGAAGTTTATGGTGATCGTTACTATGTGAGTCGTGGGATGATTGTACAGAGCTCGTTGAACGAGAACGTTGTTGAAGACTGGAGACAGCAAACAACGTTTGAAGTTAATCAACTCATGAATAGCGATTAAGCAGACAGACATCAAGTATATGAATCTGAGGTCATACACAATAACTTATTATACAACTAGGGCAGCCAACTTGATATTAGTTGACATATGTGAGTTGAAAACAATATGTTTTCTTACGACTTGAAAATATGGTAAAATATGCTCTTTGTTCAAAAAAGGTGACAAATATATCATTGAAAACTATAGACTACGTTACTTCAGCAAATTTTTCGAGAGGGTTTTATATGACATTATACAGGGTGTAACATAAGTACGTTAAAATATTCAAGTGACATATTCCTGAGAACATTTTAAGAAAAAAATTGTCTATATAAATTTGTGCCCGAAAATGCTTCGTTCCGGAGATAGAGTTGAAATTGAATTTTTTTGTTCGTTTTTTAAAAATCACATTTGCCAAAATTGAGTTACTTATACTAAATTTGGTACCCGGGTTTTCTTCGGCGTGGGAAATCATAATATCGTATTAATTTCCATGTAACATCTAGAGGGCGCTGAGTACGCTGTCAATTTTCATTTCAAATTAGGTTTTCCCAGGAAAAGTACCAAAAGGTATCTGTCAAAAAAGTTAGGACAATTTGAAATGAATAATAACAGCGTACTCAGCGCCCAATATATATTTCATGAAAATTAATACTAAACTATGATTTCCATCGTCAAAAAAAATTAGGGTACCAAATTTCGTACAAATTACTCATTTTTCGCAAAAGTTTTTTTTTAATGAACACCCTGTATCCCGGAAATGAATCATTTCCGGACACAAGTTTATAAAGCCTGTTTTTTCATAATTGTCTCAGAAATACGTCACTCGACTATTTTAACGTATTTATGTTACACCCTGTATAAGCGCATGTGAAATGTCATATCATTGACAATCATCATGGTTTTGACGTTCACCGTACAATTTATAACTGGAGCTTTGGATAACTCTTTCGAGGTCGATATCATTTACACTGATTTTTCTAAAGCTTTTGCCCAAATTGATCATTTTATACTTCTGAAATAACTACTTTCTTTCGGCTTGACCAACAACTTTGCTCTCTTCTTGTACTCCTATCTTAAAAGGGCGTATGAGAGTTCAATAAAATGGATTTAAGTCTGTCGAAATAACAGCATCCTCCAGTGTCCCCCAAGGATCTGTCTTGGGTCCCCCTTACTATTTATTTTATTCTGAACATTATGAAGTGCAATTTGGTATATGTTCTTAGGCTTCCTGCACGTAATTTTGTAACATTTTATCTCACCTTTGCGCAAAGCAATGTACTTCTTCACTCTCCTATTTATAGAATATATCGTGACTACTTGTCAACTCAGGATAGACTAGATATACTTTTAAATAGCTAGATAGATAGACTTTTCATTGCAAGCGAAGAGACATTAGGAGAGCCATTTTATCATAATAACCTTCTATTTGGTATTTTTCTCTATTGTTGTAAAGACGTGTATGAGCTTTTTTTCACTGAGTTTTATTCATTTCAGGCACCTCTTTACGCAGTGACATTTATCTTTGTTTACGCTTTTTTTTTGGTTTTTTCACAATTTTATTTACATATTTTATAGCTATATAGATGGCATGAACTGTAATTATCGCTTCTTCCCTTTCTGTAAAAAGCACCAGTTGTTGAATGGTCAAACAAATAAAATTTGACTTCGAAATTGAGTTTTCATTTGAACCTTTCCTGATCTTGATATCCCTTTCGTAAGTTAAGGGAGACTTTTTACGGCCGCATTGTATTTGTATATACGTACAAGTACACGCATTAGAGAAGTTTCTAGTGAACATGCAACTTTCATATATGAAATGTGAACATTTATTCAATCCGTTGTTTGATTTATTTTGTATTCACTTCTAGTTGCATTTTTTTCAACACCTAGAACGAATTTATGTATTGCAGCACTAAGGGCCAATTGCACCGCTCCTACCCAACAATGGTTTAACTAAGCTAGGTTTTGTTGCTATGGATTTGCCAATCAGATTCCTTGTTCCTTAGCGAGTAAGCCAAGCTAAGTTGAACTTTCATCAGGTAGGAGCGGTGCAATTGCCCCTTACTATTTCGAAACAACACATGCGCATTCTTTCTGTTATTTTTTTCTGACAGTACCATTAACAGGGCGTGAGCGTGTGCAGAAGCAAACTACAAAGATAAAAAACTGTATTTTCCGAAGTGAAATTGAAAATATTGACGCTTGAAATGGTCTACTAAATTAGATAGTCACTCTGCACATTGAAAGTGAAAGATGACTGAAAATCACTGTTGCATAAATCCGCCTCAACTTATGGCCAGAGCGCCAGAGCCACGAAATAACTGCACACAGAGGCAATAATAGTATATTATGCAACGATCGTGTAATGATGGTTATTAATACATGAGCATAAACTGGGATACGAAACGAGCCGAAGGTGAGTTTCGTATGGTTTATGCGAGTGTATTAATAACCATTACATGAGAGTTGCATACGCTATTTTATCCACACCCAATAAATAATGAAGAATTAAAAATATTATATTATTAGGTGTTTATATTGAACACAATAATAGTAGGTAATCAATCGTATTTCTTTGAAAAATTCTTCAAAATTATAGTTAATGGTGTAACCACGGAAAATACAACAATGAGAAATAAAAAGAAAAAAAAATTTAAAAAATTTCTGCTGAGGTCAGGAATTGAACACGGACGTGATTGATCACTACCCGCGCCATTGACCACTCGGACATGAGAGCTCATATAATTTGGTTGAAAATAAAAATATGTGTTGCATTTGTCAAATGAAAAATATAATCCTTTCGATTGTATTTTTTTCTTGTCTAAGACATCTGTGGAGGAATCGCTCGTAATTCTTCTATATCACTGCTATAAGACATTTTCATACGATTATCGAAAATTGACTAAATTCTTCAAAAATTCAATACCTACTGATTTTGACTTGACAAACGTCAAAATGCAAAGCTTGCACATCATGCTAGATTGAAAAATAATGGGTTTCTATTGGTTGAAAATCTGTATCGTAATGGATTTCATTATAAAACGGGTTGTGGGCATATAAGTATATTATTAGAGTACGGGTGTAGATAAAAGTTAATTATCGCTGTCTCTACCTACTTGACTGCCATTACTCATAGTACCTCAGATTCCACCCCTTATTATGGCATAAACATCAAAACAGAACTATCGGCGAATACCAGATTCCACTTCTCTACTGTCTCCTTCGAAACGCGTATGGCTGGGAAATAAAAAGCGGCAGTTTTGGCTCAGTGCATAATCCAATATTTCTCTCATTTCCGTGACGGACAAGCTATTTTGACAAGCGCGTCCTGTATAGACACAAACGGGCACTAATTCCCACATGTGGCCGAACAGATCCGGATTTGTACCGGTGAAGTGAGCGACAGGATCGTTGAAAGGTCTCCGAACAAGAATATCCAATTTGAGCACTTGAGAGTTGACGATTTGCACAACTGAGGCATCTCCAAAGGTAAAAGAAGTATTCCATTATAGGGGTACCCACTAAACATTAAACATAATTGTAACATTGAAGAACATTTTTTTCGGATAACATTGCATTATTCTGATATATGCATTTTACAACGAAAGAATGTTTTCTCACTGATTAACATGCAATATTATCATACAGGTAAGTATCAACGTTTATGTGATATAACGGATATCCATACATGTAATAATCATGTCCTAATATTCTTGGCACAATAGACCACGGGCATGTGACGTCACAAGACAACTGTCAATCAGTCTGCTGGACAAACAAATTGTATTTCCATAAACAACAATGGTAATTTGAACATACCGTTGCCCATTTCAACTTATCAGTACTCAAATCTGCTCTTCTAGTTGCCTGAATCCACAATTCACGTCTTTTTCAAGCAAGAGGATTAATATTTTTCCTATTGTCGAAAATAGAAGGGAATCGATGGAGTGAAAACTTATCTCTACCTCCACATTTCTATTTCCACATTTCACAATCGTTCAAAATTGAGGCATTATCGAGGTAAAATATTGTGCAATATGCTCAATAAGCATTATTTATAGATTTACTGTCGTCTGTCGGATTTGCCCGCGGTCTATTAGAGGTAACAGGTTACTCTTTCGCTTTGTAGTACTTCTTTCCAACTACCGCTATTTGAAGTTTCATTTTGTAGAATCGTTACTAGACGTTGCTGAGAAACAAAGGCTAATACCATCGATGAAGGTAATCATAAGGTAAGAGTGAAATGTTTGGTTTTAATTCAGATATAAATGTCGTCTTGATATAGGTTTAGATATCCCCACGGAAAAATATAACACGAAATTGAAGTCAAAAACGCAGTGCTGTCCTTTCGTTCGAGAGTTATGAACAATGAAATCATTTGGGAAAATAGTGTTGAAGAAGGTGGAATCAGATGTAAAAAAGGGGCTCGATTATCAAAAGCACGATTGTGGTTTCTATAGTAATATGTACATAAAAGTAGGTGAATTGTGAATGGCCCACAACTCCCGAAAGAAAGGAGAACCCCGCGTTTGGAATAGGTTTGTGGTCAGCCTAGGTTCGTCTTCATACTTATAATAATAATTATAGTTTTCATTTCTAGAATTCCTCTACATTTATTTTTGTTTTATTCGTTTTTTGAACCTACATTTTTTCATCCTTTTTATATTCCAGTAACATTTCTGAAACTGAGGTGTGATTCTGCCAAAAAACATAACCACTTAACGTTATCTATACATCACCTATAAATATAAATTAGTTATCAAATATAATAATTGTTATTTAAAAAAATATTATATTACGGTATCATGTACGTTGTTGGTAAATGTTTCGATAATGTTATAGCACAACAATTATATAATTATAAATCATGAATCTGATACGTTGCAGATACATTGCATCAACATAACGTCTATAATATTGTAACATTCTAATGTGTCCTACCAGGACATTTCACTCTATCATATCTATATAACATACATGTATGTTGAAGTATCATATTACGATAATGTAAAATATTATAATGTAACTTTTGCATTGAGTGTTATTTGTATTTGATATCTAGCATCATGATTGTTCATTTTATATTTCGTAGTTATCGTTATTAGGAATATAAGAAATATAAACATTTCAAGTAGACAGACAATTCTCTTGAAATTTAGAACATTTATTCAAAAAGCCTTTCGAGCTGACACTTGAGGACATTCTTACAGGTGAACAGTAACATAGAGGTTATATATGTTCAATGGGTTCAATTTTTAGGGTGTGAGTCGAAGGTACAACAACAAGTACAACATAATGGTTGCTGTCTGTTCTGCGTTCGGATTCCAATAGGACAGTCAGAATCCAATATAATTCAATTTGCTAAAGCAGCATTGAAGAACAAGGTTCCTCCGTCTCTTGAAGGTATCCTTCGTGTTCGGGTTCGAAGTTGGAATTAGGTTTTCACAGACCCTTGAATATGAAAAATAGTATTTTGCTACTACTTCACTGAATAAACTAATTTTTGACGCATGACTCAGGCAGGAAGGTGGCAACTATTCTCCAATTTTTCCGATACTTCAACGTGGGCAAGAGTTGTTCTCCTTCAATCATCATAAAGGATATGCAATTAAATCAAATTTGCTACTTCAACGGTAGGATGGCTTCGTTGAAAATCATTTTCAATTCTCAGAAGCAACTCAAAAAGGTAAACAACGTGACATCTTATGAGAAAGGTCATTTTTGTCTGACCAGAAATCACTATCACTTGAAGTCTCACTCGAATATTATTTTCTGAGAACGTAATCGAAATCACTTCATTGTGACATTTGTTCCACTATAAAATAGTCTTTTCGGATGTGTTATGGTAGTCAAACGATCCGATACTGTGTTTCTATAAAAATACATATTATCTTAGTTATGAAACCTTCTGGGAAAAACTAATAACATAACATTTTCTGGATTAACCTCCTGAACTAAAAAAAAATGTTCTAAAATTGTTCGTTCCGTTAACCAGCTGACGAACGTCAACCCTCAAAAGTCGAAACTTGTGCGAGCAATGGATCAACGAGGCCTTACCTTTTAACGTGCGATTACCCAGCACGGTGGCCCGACGAGGATTCGAACCCCGGCCTTCCGCTTGATAGGCAGATATGCTAACCACTACACTACCGAGACCACTAAACTGCTTCCAACTACTCATATTTCGTCATAAGGAAACAAGTTAATCAATGGGGAATTATTCGAATCTATTCCGACTTTCTATATTGATTTCTAAGGATCCCAACAGATCGAGTTTTCAATTTTTCTTCTCCAAATGCTGTACACCATAGTAAGGTTGAACTCATACTTGTCAGTCAGAAGACGATTCGCAAATGTTGATTTTCTCCCTCAATTCCAAAACTACTTCCATAATCCTTCATTATTTTCTTAGAAGATATTCTCGTTTGACAAGTATACAGTTTGGGGCAAGAACCACACGTTAACTTAAGGCCCGTCAAGACCTAAATTAAAGTTCTGGAACTGTTCGCGAACTGTTTGAGAGCTACAAGCGAGCTACGAGTCCACACCAAAAATTGAACAGGGATCGCAAGCAGTTCTCAAGATCGGCTCATGAGCGAACTTTGTGAAATTTGCGTACTGCTTTGGAACTGTTCGCTAACACAGTTCACGCACTGGTTTCAATCTGTTCGCTAACTGTTCGAGAACAGTTCGCGAGCTTGCTCTGGGCCCTGCTAAATATACTCCTAATTTTTTTGACACTGAAAACTCATCATTATTGTTTGTTTTTCATGTTTTCACTCCATTCTGTAGACTATGTCCAATGAATGCCAAGTGCCGTGCCAAGTTGGATGAGCTGTAGTTCTATTTCATCGGCGAGTTCAACAATGCACCAATATTTTTGTTTCCTTCAGTTCTTATAACTTTTACGAACGTCCGTGGACCATAAATCAAAAATCTGAAGGTACCAAGGGTAGAGATGATCAAAACACCATTAGACTGATAATATTCCTAGATAGATCAATGACCAAATAATTCTTGTTTTTATCCATAGAGCATCTCGAATAATGTCAGACTTAGTTTGGATTTTGGTATCAACATAATTTCATTGAATTCATATTCAACCAAATCATTGAAAGATGCCTTAGAGGTTCTCCAAGACGAAGGATAACAAGAGAAAACACAAGAAGGGAATATTTACCATCATAATTCAAAATCAACGTAGAATTGGGTTTAAATTGTTATAAAGTCAAGTATCATAAAAAATCAGGGAAACAGATTTGTAAAGAGACTATGCAGTTCCTGATAACAAGCGTGACTTTTTCACCAGTGAAATTGGAATTACCCAAAAATAATTACTACATGGTTGTGTACATTGTCACTTTATACTTTTCTAGTTTTTATTTTTTTCTGAGACTCTTTCATAAGTTATCTCCATTCCGAGCTTTCTGAACTCACAAAAAAATTCCGAACTCAATGACAAACTGAATCGCATTTGTTTGAATCAATATTGATCAATGTTATTGAATTTTATGAGATGATGACAGTTACAAACAAAAAAATCACCACAACGATATTTTTTCTGCCACAAAAATGGCGTTCAAAAATTACGGTATGTATTCATGAATTATTATCACATACCTCATTCTAGAATCTCATATGTTTGCTTCTATTTTTGTGTTCAGTTTTTCCACCGCATGCCCTTTGGCAATATGAAATATAATATAACCGGCAAGCTTCCGAAAGTCTCACATCAGAAATAATAGCCTCAGAGACAGGATGCTCGTTAGAACAGATCATTACAGACCCTTGTTTGAAATTTAATTTCATCTATGAACAATTGTATATGAAACTCAACAAAACAATCCCATATATGACGTGTATTAACTCGAAGCCACATTTGTGTCAGAAAATGAAATATGAAATCAGACAATGAGGATTTGTCTCATTAGCAGAAGTTTAAATTCAACTCAGGATAAGTACAAAGGATGGTAATTGTAGGGATAACAAAAATTGGTAGTTTCAAAACTGTAGAAAAAGTTATTTTGTTCTCTTCTACCTTCGGTTCGGATTGATTATAGATATCATTTATGACAAAATCATTTGGCATTAAAAAGGTTTATGATAACTAAGTCCATATTTTCTTTCAGATCAGAACAGAATCAAACAGGTTTCACACTAAAAAATTGAACTGATTGCTTTTGTTCAACCATTTGATTCCAAATAGTTTTCTATAATAAGAAATACTGGTACAGCTTTTGTGAACGTTCTTACAATAACTTCGATTTACAGTAGTATCAAGCAGAAATCTCTGGTTGGTTCTTTTGCGATATACAGTTTTCGTTGCCTTTATACCAATCACCTAGCAGTTGGAGTCAGTTCATTGAAAGAGGAAAAATTCGTTCTGTCTACCCTATCTCTCTTTTCTATACTTATTAGATGGGTGAATGGCATCGATCGTTGAGAGAACTGAACTTTTTCAGACAAGCTTTGATTCCTTTGTTTCCTGTACCAGAGCAATTGACGTCAGTGAATTTCAATTGGCTATTCACACTACTCGACGTAAACTGATTGGTTCAAAAACGCTCCGAATCAAAGACGTTCTATATTTGTCCACTCAGCGTGAATTTCACCGACGAAAAATCAATCCCACATCGCACCAAATGCTCCATCACGGATATCGCTTGTTCTGGTGTACTCTCGCAAACTATTCCCAACTTTTTCAGCGAACGCAGAACAGAGAGTCCAACGACTATTAATGGATAATCTGTCCGTGTCAAACGGTTTCCAGAGCAATGAGAGCAACCTTCAAGGAACAAACCTGCAGCTGTATGACAATTTCAGCACTCCCGTTTCACAATTACTAGTAATCTGGATTTCTGCTGTGGGGAATTGCGATTTGTTTTCAGCAGGAGCGTAGATATTTGTTATCGAGTGGGTTGAAAGCTGTAGGTGATTTTAAAGAGACTTGGTTTTCAGACTTTTTCCCCCCTACAAGTGACAAGGAAAAGTTTCAAGTTCTTATGATATCTGTATCTATTTTGTAAGTTACGTTTCGTATTTTTATGAATATGGAGATTCAATAAACCAATTTATTGAAATTATTGCAATTCAATTGAAATTTTGCCAAAGTAGGCTTGAAAAAGGAGACAGACTAGCTTCCGAAACGTCGTAAAAAGAAAGTGTACGCATTTTTCAATAAATTCGTTAATTGAATTTCCAAATTCATAAAAATACGATATGTAACTGACAAAATAGTGATTCAAATTAGAAATTTTTTATTTTTGCAGATACGTATTGGGGCGAATATACTAATTTGTCCTAACAACATAGAGTTTAAGAACTCAAAACTTTTTCTTGTTCATTTCTAGGAGAGAGAAAACCGAAAAAAGGATTCCAGGAAATTTTCACCTCCTCAAAAAATATCCAGACAATCTTTGGTTTTGAATAGAATAATCTTCAGTCCTCATACTAGCTTATTCTTCTACAATGGAAAAATAAAAAAATCGAACATTAATTGGGTGTAAGATAAGAAACAACGGTGGTGTTTTTTTATGAATTTAGGCTTCGATGAGGAGATTTAGGAACTCTGGGTATTTTTTTAGAGAGAATGGAGTTTGAGGAATTCGATTCAGTTTTCATATGAACGGTTTACAGATTGTTCAGGAAAAAGTGATTCCTTTGTAACACGGTGCTTGTCGTTTCAAATAGGCAGGGAGTAGCTTTATCAAATTTTTTTTCCTTCTTGTAAATGAATCAAATGCCTTCAAATTGTATACACGTCTCTATCAACAGAGATTGTAGAACTCTACTTGATTTTTTCTCTTTCATAGAAGTTGTGATTTCGATTGATTCGGAAAAAAAAAACACTAGGATGTTACTCAAAATTCAATAAATAATAATAATAATAAACAATTTATTCACATGATAAAGATAAAAATTACAAATTGTATAAAGGTATTGTGTGAATAAATAGAGCCTAATCTACGAGGTATAGTATGTATATCAGGATACACATATATACCTGTATGTAGAATGAGAATATATAAATATCTAAAATAGTACCTAAACATAAACTCAGTTGAAATATATACAGTACCTAAATATAAAGTTAAAAATATATAAAAATAGTACATAAATTATTTAAAATATATAAAAAGGATACTCTAACCTGAAATCAATTGTTAGTAATATAAAAAGGTATAATTAATATAATAATAATAAAGTTTATTTATTAGAAGTTACCTTTTTGATGAAATTTATTGAGTTGAGTTTCATGCATTTATTATGTTTGAGAAAATTCACGATCTTTATTATTTTTAATTCTTTCAGTTTTCTATTATTGATTTTACGTACGTGGTTGGTAACTCTCTGATATAGTCTTTTAGCGTTTTAGTGAAGCGTTGGATTGTGGGTTCGTTTTTAATATTATCCGGTAAGCAATTGAATACTTTCGGTCCCAGATATTGGTAGCATCTAATATCTGGGACCGAAAGTATTCAATTGCTTACCGGATAATATTAAAAACGAACCCACAATCATGAATGAAATTGGATTTTGCATCAGAGGTGGAAGCAGTATTTTTGAACATTTCTTATATATGAGGATCTCTGATGTGATTTCTAGTGATAGAATGTATTCATGAAGAAAATCTAGTTTTTTGTGGAACCTACGGCATCCTGGCGAGAAGTATAGAATGAGGTAACATCACCTTGGTGGAATTCAATGTTGGGTAAACAGCCGATGGGATGAAGAAAGCCGATCTATCTTCATGCAATCTTGAGATGTCAGAAGTAACTATTCGGTTATAATATACGGGTGCATAAAAATTACCGATAATTTTGCAAGAAAGCGTGATATCTGAAAATTGCAAGAGTTTATTTTCATATTTTGGCGAAAGTGCCCGAGTCCGAAGGACGAGGGCTCTTTTACAAAATATTAAAATAACCGAATGCAATTTGTATAAGATATCACGCTTGAATGCAAAATTATCTGGTCATTTCAATGCAGGAATGTAATTCATTGGAATATTTCACGAATAAAGAAATTCTCAAGGAAATGTTATTTTTGTTCATTCATACTTTCCTCTATAGATTGTATGGAGTACTGAACTAAACGCGAAATGTTTTCCTATTTTTAAAGTCTATCTGTCATTTACTTGTGTTGTTTACTGACGTCTAGCGATACGGTTTCAAATGTGTTTTTATGGTGACTTGATACAATGCAATTACCGCTGTAAGTTTTCGATAATTGCATTGCTCTTATGGGACATTTTATATATGAGTAAAATATTTCCACAAATCGAAGTATCTTTATGCTAGGAATTGCGAACAGCAATAATCTTCCATGGGATAACCATGTGAGATTGATCGCTACTATTGCGCATGCGCACATATCATTGTAAGACATACCATATACTCTAAATGATGTGCAACTTTCTATTTAGTCTCACAGGTGGTCAAGAAATAATAATTTGAATAACTCAATCCTTTTTTTTTTGCTTTCTACGTATTGTGTTGGGTTGGAAAGCCACTCCCAAATGTAGTTGACGTTGTTACCATGGATTTATTGAATATGGTTTGTTCTGGTATTGCACGAAATACTCCACTGACCGACCGGATATATCCTCAACCCATTGTATCGCAATCGAATTTATATTTCCAATAACCCTTAGCGGACATTTCTGGTTCGGACACAATCAGCAGCTGAACTTGTTCAAATCTCAAATCGACTGAAGCGTATGAGTGGATCTCGTCCCAATAAGATCCAATATCGTATGTTGGCAATATAATGCAGGTAATCCTTTTCCTCCCTTTTATATTTCTCTTCGCCATTTGTTGGATTTTTTACTGTAAAAATAATTTGAGAGGATTCCTTTTCGTATTTCTGCGATTGTAAGGAGGAATGAAATTCGTCCCACACGTGTATTTTTTGGATTGCAATGTGTCGTGATATCAAATGGGGCGAATCGAAGAGAATTAGTGGGATAATCGAAGCATTTTTCGATCCATTTCTCACCATGAATATCCGGAGAATAACGAATAAGTGGCCTTATTGAAAACAATCATATTGCTAAAAAGTCACAGTTAGTTTAGTTACATTTGGTGTAAGATCGAGGATTTTCTTAGTTACTGCTCGAAATGTCTTATTTCCAACTGTTCTGTCAAAACTAATTAGTGTGTTTTTTATTTGACAGAGAGCCTTTTTCAAAAACAATTCTCTTATAACAATAATCAACGTATAATCATCGATAGTTTGCTTGGTGTACTAATGACAATATATCTCCTTGCTTAACAACCAATCAGTCTATTTCAAATTTTGAAATTCAGCCAATAGAATCCGAATTACAGTGAAAATATAGCTTGTCGCTGTATTTCACGGTGATAAACCTGCTTAGTTTTTGTTTTACTAGCTGTCAAGTGAAAATAATGATTTAAATTATAAACGTCAAATCTATGTGTTTTGATCAGTTATATTTCTCAATCAATATGAGCGATCGTTGGGGACAAATGGCGATTGGTATCATAGATGAAGCAGTGGAAAAGAGTATTCCCTTGAATACGGCCAGAAATAAAGAATCAATTACCAGGCAATTCAACAATTTTTGCTCAAACAGAGGTTATATTGTCGTCCTAAATATAATTCGTGGTATGATTAATAACCTATAATTTTTTGGAATATCAATTCATTGGCAATCCCAATGCAAGAAAATACAACTCGTCCTGCGGACTCGTTGTATTTTCAGCTTTGAGATTGCAATTCATTAATATTCCAAAAAATTATCGGTAACCAGCGAAAAGCGTGCTGGGAAATTCAGGCCATGTGACTGTGTCAATGTCAAATGTGATATGAGTGAAGGACGACTTGTGACAGGTGTGTCAAGTCAAGTGTCATTTTTCAAAAAACAGTGAAAAGTGATGGTACCAACTTGAGAAGAGGTCCATCAAGAATCAAATTAGTTGAGAAAACGTCAATCTGAAATTTCAATTTGGATGATAACATGAGTTAAAAATTAATTTTAAATAAATTGTAAAAGTTCAAAAGTTCCTAATCCTTTGGTGAAGAGGAAGGAAATCTCTGTTCAAATTTACTTGTGTGTTCAAGCAGTGAGGGTTGTTGGAAAGTTCCTTGGAAATCTCCAGTTCCTCGAACAAGTCAAGTCTAAGGAAATTTTTATTAGTAATTTTATGTAGAATTTTAGAATTTTTGTTAGGGCTAGAATTATGATTATAAATTTTGAAGTGGTTGCCAAATATGGATTTGTCAGGTATCAACGAACACCTAAAAAGATTTGACATAGTCAGTGGGCATACTTGAAGACTGGCTTTAAATCAAATATTCAGAAAATGAACAATCTGTTCAGGCCAGTCTCAAGTTACCTACACAGTAGGTTTCGGCTGGCACCTGTCAGAAAACAACTACTCCCCTGGCTAATACCACGAAGGGCATTGAATTATATCCGACCGGTGCCAGTGCAGGTTTCTTCACAGAAGTAAATCCTGCATTTGCTTTCGTCGACACAAATGAAGGAATTGATTTTCAATTATAGGGACGGACACACTTGCAGACCGGTTTCGGGCTATTTGGCCACTCGTCAGTGCAAGGCAGTGCCATCATCAACAAAGTTGATGACTTCCCATAATTAAAAATCAACATCATTCAGAGTATCAAGCCCCGACCAAAGCTGATGCGAACAACGAAGTTATTGCGCCATCTACCAATGGACGAGGTATTCCAAAAGCAAACCGAATTCGCCCATTCCTTCTGCAAGGAAAATGTAAAAACATTTGACATAGTCAGTGGGCATACTTGAAGACTGGCTTTAAATCAAATATTCAGAAAATGAACAATCTGTTCAGGCCAGTCTCAAGTTACCTACACAGTAGGTTTCGGCTGGCACCTGTCAGAAAACAACTACTCCCCTGGCTAATACCACGAAGGGCATTGAATTATATCCGACCGGTGCCAGTGCAGGTTTCTTCACAGAAGTAAATCCTGCATTTGCTTTCGTCGACACAAATGAAGGAATTGATTTTCAATTATAGGGACGGACACACTTGCAGACCGGTTTCGGGCTATTTGGCCACTCGTCAGTGCAAGGCAGTGCCATCATCAACAAAGTTGATGACTTCCCATAATTAAAAATCAACATCATTCAGAGTATCAAGCCCCGACCAAAGCTGATGCGAACAACGAAGTTATTGCGCCATCTACCAATGGACGAGGTATTCCAAAAGCAAACCGAACTTCGGTTTGCTTTTGGAATACCTCGTCCATTGGTAGATGGCGCAATAACTTCGTTGTTCGCATCAGCTTTGGTCGGGGCTTGATACTCTGAATGATGTTGATTTTTAATTATGGGAAGTCATCAACTTTGTTGATGATGGCACTGCCTTGCACTGACGAGTGGCCAAATAGCCCGAAACCGGTCTGCAAGTGTGTCCGTCCCTATAATTGAAAATCAATTCCTTCATTTGTGTCGACGAAAGCAAATGCAGGATTTACTTCTGTGAAGAAACCTGCACTGGCACCGGTCGGATATAATTCAATGCCCTTCGTGGTATTAGCCAGGGGAGTAGTTGTTTTCTGACAGGTGCCAGCCGAAACCTACTGTGTAGGTAACTTGAGACTGGCCTGAACAGATTGTTCATTTTCTGAATATTTGATTTAAAGCCAGTCTTCAAGTATGCCCACTGACTATGTCAAATGTTTTTACATTTTCCTTGCAGAAGGAATGGGCGAATTCGGTTTGCTTTTGGAATACCTCGTCCATTGGTAGATGGCGCAATAACTTCGTTGTTCGCATCAGCTTTGGTCGGGGCTTGATACTCTGAATGATGTTGATTTTTAATTATGGGAAGTCATCAACTTTGTTGATGATGGCACTGCCTTGCACTGACGAGTGGCCAAATAGCCCGAAACCGGTCTGCAAGTGTGTCCGTCCCTATAATTGAAAATCAATTCCTTCATTTGTGTCGACGAAAGCAAATGCAGGATTTACTTCTGTGAAGAAACCTGCACTGGCACCGGTCGGATATAATTCAATGCCCTTCGTGGTATTAGCCAGGGGAGTAGTTGTTTTCTGACAGGTGCCAGCCGAAACCTACTGTGTAGGTAACTTGAGACTGGCCTGAACAGATTGTTCATTTTCTGAATATTTGACCTAAAAAGACCTGACAAATCCATATTTGGCAACCACTTCAAAATTTATAATCATAATTTCAGCCCTAACAAAAATTCTAAAATTCTACATAAAATTACTAACAAAAATTTCCTTAGACTTGACTTGTTCGAGGAACTGGAGATTTCCAAGGAACTTTCCAACAACCCTCACTGCTTGAACACACAAGTAAATTTGAACAGAGATTTCCTTCCTCTTCATCAAAGGATTAGGAACTTTTAAACTTTTACAATTTATTTAAAATTAATTTTTAACTCATGTTATCATCCAAATTGAAATTTCAGATTGACGTTTTCTCAACTAATTTGATTCTTGATGGACCTCTCCTCAAGTTGGTACCATCACTTTTCACTGTTTTTTAAAAAATTACACTTGACTTGACACACATGTCACAAGTCGTCCTTCACTCATATCTCATTTGACATTGACACAGTCACATGGCCTGAATTTCCCATCACGCTTTTCGCTGGTTTAACTAGATTAATTTTATATAAATCAAATTTTACTATGTATACAGCTCTTATGTCAAAGATGCTTCCTGTACCCTGACGAGTAAGTACTCTACCCAGTTTCATAATTTTCATAACCTCAAAACTTAAAAAATTTCATATAGTTCTCCTTTCAATCAGAGTATTTACTTCCAGGCTAGCACTGATGATGACGAAAGTCGAAAGCGCTTTGCAATAGAATCAAATTTAAATATACACTTTATACAAAAATCTTCGATTCATGAAACCCTTTTCCAAAAAAATGTTCAACTAATTGAATATTATATTGAGAAATGAAAGAATTCAAGTATCATCAATATACAAGGAGAAAGATAAAAGTAGTGAATAACTTCCCACAGCAATTTACTCATCATTCAGTCTTTTGTAAAAAATGGAATTTTTCCAGTTTGAAAACTCACATAAAAATCAATATAATTAAATAATAATTAACGATATTTTTCAAACAGAAGATCAGATATTTTTTCACTCCTTGACTCCACTTCCAAAAAGAATCAAAACGAATCGCCTTCGGGAAAATGGAGAATTTGGTTTTTTAAACAATTGGATAAAAACATTGAAGAAATCAGATACCTACATGTAATTTTCCGTGATTAAAAACAGAACAATCGGAATATATGAGAAAACTATTTTCGGATAATATTTGATTTTCACATACAAATATTCTTTAAATTGACATTGCGGATTTTTTGCGGCGTATGTTGTTTTCTCATTTATCTAAATTTCCATCATTTTTTTTTCAATATTTGATGAGTATTTTCTGGAAGAGGGAGCGTATCGAGTGTCACACACCTGAATGATTATTGATATTGGTGGTAGAGTTCCAGGAAATGACACTTTTTCACAAGAAATTTCATCCAAGGATCTTTTTCATTCATTCGTAGTTTTTTTCGGGTTCTTAAACCTACCACAATCTGAAAAAATTTTAATTAATATTGGAATCTATACGAGTGAAGAAGGGTAGATTTTCAATTTTATTATTTTTTTCATTCTTGCATTTGATTTGTGTCTCTTCCCAAATCAAATGTTCCCAAAAAGTTTTGAGAATTGAATGAAACCACAACAATAATTTTTTGTGAAGGTTCGTCGAAAAGCAACTTGCTGAAACCTTGTTCAACGCATTATTTTCTTTCTGCTTCAGTATCAAAGACACAACTGAAAACATTTGGTAACCTTGACCCTTCCCAACGGTGCGTGCACAGCCGGGTTATGCCGGTTGTGAAGTTTAAACAGAAGGGCGGAAATGAAGGCAGTATTCCGACAGACTCAACTAAATGGGCGTGATGGGGGTGGAAACGCTGATGACTTGTTCTGGCCAAGGGGGTGGACGGATCATAAACCAATTAGTGTGCCGTGTTTCGATTTCAGTGTACACTGGCGAGATATATCAAGGGAAATTCTGTCGGAATCCTAGAATTTTGGTATTTTTCAATAGGTACTTACTCAATTTTTCATGCTACACTCGTCAATTTTTTTTACTTATTTTCATCCATCCCACTTCTTGAGATCAGGCATTTCTCTCTGAAATACTAATTTTCCAGTAAATGGAGACCCTCAAGACAATCAATAAGTTGGCAAATTGAATCGTATTTATGAAGGAAAACGTCAATAGGAAAAACACCCTTTATGTCTGATATGGTATGCCCACATCAGTAACGAAATGTAGGTCCAAGTCTTCGAAGATGGTGCAAAAGAGACGCAACTTTACTATTTATGACCTAATTTCACATCACACCATTTCGAACAATGTAATTTCCACCAACACTTACCCTTTTCCGACTCAGTACTGATTGTGTGGAAAAGTTGTTACAAGTTACATGAATTAAAAATTGTAAAATTGGCATGTTTACAAAGTGGGTCACCCGTTTTGAAAATTTCATATCGATTTTCTTTCACGAGAATCTCGTGGAGAACACGACATGGAGGACAAAATATTGCCATAACAGCCAAAGAAGAAAGAATTGGAAAAGTCAGAATACGTTTCTTGTCGTATCTCCTTGATTTGTAGGGATTTTGAAAACCAACGAATATGGAACCTTAATATTCGATATTTTTTTATTGGAGTGTTATCAAGAAACTTCCAGCATTCACTTTATTGATTTTGAATTTGCAATGTCATTCCTCAAAATCGAGCATTACTCTACTTTGTTTCGATATCCAGAACATCTAAATTCAGTTCAGTTAATGGAATATGGATCTTGAAGATCTTGAGTGCATGAATCTTCCTCACATCAACTCAGATGTGTTAAATTATAAAAAACAGAACACACTTATATTGACCGATGTATATTTCCTTTCTGAATGAAGACTGTATTTTAACCTTCTACTGGTATCGTAGATAACCCAACTAACAGTTTCATATTTTATAATAGTTGTTGAACGTTTCGGAGAAATAAATTATTAAACCGCATTATTCTCAGAAATATTTTCAATGTGCAAATAAACTACTCTAAGTACGAAATTAGCACCGTTTTATAAAACATTATAGTCTTCATTAATATTTTTAAGACCTTTTACAAACAGTACAAAACAGTTTTATAAAAATTCCAGCAGTTGCTATTTCTATCGCTCTTAAAAAAGTAGTTTCATAAAGAATCCTCTTACTACACTTTAGCAACATATTCAAGCGATACTATGAAATATAAACATGTTAAATAAAAAAGTGTTGAAAATGTTTCCTTGAATGCAGAAAAAGTAATTCGACACTAGGACAGTATAATAGATTAGTCACCAACTAGCATTAAACACTAACAAATTGGGTATATAGTTATTGAAACACCAGTCAAATTAAACTGAAAAATTATGCTATTACACGACCTCCTAAAATCATTATGTCAGCTGGTTCCTTTTAATTGCTGCATTTTATTATACCATACTATAAAATAGTTCGGATATTATCACTAAGATGAAAACAAAATTGTGTCTGGAAGCATTTCA
Source organism: Zygogramma bicolorata (assembly GCA_032362365.1). Lineage (NCBI taxonomy): Eukaryota > Metazoa > Arthropoda > Insecta > Coleoptera > Chrysomelidae > Zygogramma > Zygogramma bicolorata. The sequence goes on from JAVJAQ010002299.1 coordinate 119,617, forward strand.
ATGAAATAATTTCATAAAAGTTTCATTTAGAAGTTATGAAATAAGCTTGAAATAGTTTTATAAAGAAAACCTCCCAGAAAAGTGTTATAAAACTGCAGTAAAATAATTTACTTTTAAAGGAAATTATGTTTTATAGGTTGCTTGTAAAATCGTTATAATTTCGTGACTTATTTATAAAGGTCTGTCAATTTTAGTTTATGAAAAAATTGGTGAAATACTCTCATTGATTACAATTGTATTGTGTTAACGGCAAGTCTAAAATAATCGATTAGTATTTTTGAAATAATTATAAAGAACGAACAAAATGAAACTCTTGCAGCACCATGAAATTGTAAAACAATTTGATGGTTGGGAAGAGTTATTTTACTGATGGCACCAGTCACAAATTGAATAGGCCAGGGGTAGAATAGAGGTGAGATTTTTTTCAAAGAACGGTAACATTCATTAATGAAGAATTTTATTTTTGATATATCAGAAAATAACCTGAATTCGTAAACTGAAACAATTATTCAAAATCTCTTTAATAAAATCTGATAGAGCCATAAATCACAAATAGAATATTTATTTTTTGTAAAGACTCCAGAAGTTTTACCAGGCAATCGGTTTATTATATTTCTTCACCTATATTTACCTCTTCCTTTTTTTTTTCTTTTGGTACCTAATTTACCTCAACGCACTGATTTTTTTCATAGTACAGTATAATATGGTATATCCTAATTGGAACCAACACTTATCATTGAAAAAGTGTATACAAGTTATACAAATTACATTCGAATCGAAAATCACTGAATAAAAACTCGTTTCCCTCAGTGGTGCAGGTCTCTGACACCGAAAATGCACATAACGTAAAATAAGTTTTTCACACCCAAACTTTCAATAATTTCTAGCCACTTATTTGAATCAAACCACACGAAGGGACATCAAACAACCTAAAGTTTTCGGTCTTCTAAACAGGTACCAGTGGAAAGGTAAAGGGATGAATATATTTTCAGCCCGAGGTAAACAACTTGAGTAAAAAAACACGAAAAAAATAAATCTCCCGAATGAATTTGTGAAATCACATCCCAGAATAACTGATTAATTCATGAAATATGTTCCAATACATTCCCTAAATCACAGTTATCAGCAATAACAATAACTCAAAAGCCCGTTCCTATCTCCAATGTCGATGATCGCAGCCAACACTATATATTCCTTTTCCCGCTTCCAGAATAAAACAACCCGAACTTTGCCTACACAAACCGCCCTAAAGATAAAAGGATTCCAACATAAATATCCAAGAACCAATAACCCCGTCAAAAATTGGATAATTCTCCCGATGTGCCATAGCCAACTCCTGTATAAAAATATACGTTCCGAAATAACGAGCTAACGTCTTTTTGTATCCGCGCCACATAAATTCCTTATATCAAGGGAAAAACCCTTGATTGATATTTATGTTGTTGCTGGTTGGGCCAAAGGAATGCTACACTATTCTAAATAAAAAGCAAAGTCGAGTTGCAACGTTAGCAGTCCATATTTCTTCGTTTCCACTGCATCTTAGGCAGCCGGAAGTACCCCCAAGAAGGGTCGTGAGGGTCATTCTCCGGGAAACTTAATGCTAAGGGATGAAACGGCGGTCTTGAGGTTAGCCAATATCTATTTATAAGTGAAGTGTCCCATATGGCACACCTTTCGTTTCCGACTCGTCTAATTTCTGTCTGGAGATGAATAATCCCGAATTTAGAAAACACATTTGATGACGATGGTCGTATTGAATGATATATTGTTGTCGTTTTCGGGAGAACATGTGGTTTCGATGGATTTATGCCATCAGGTGATGGAAATTTTGGGGTTTTGTGCCGTTTGAGGAGTGAATGAGATCAGTTTGAACTATTTTCAAAATTTAATGTAATTTTATTTGATATAATTTTTATCAGGTTTCGTTATAGTAGATGAAAATGCCACTAAAAACCTTGTACATGTTGAGATCGCTACTGAACTTTGTACCTTGTCACATGATTTGATATACATGAAACATATCGCTCTTTTTTTCTCTTCGCAGTTTATTAGATTTTCAACCTACCGCAATATTCGTATAATGTAAATTTGATTATCTGAAAAAAACAAGAACTAATTAGAAGTTTGAAGTTTGAAAAAATAGAAATAACAACTTCTTTCACAGAAGAGTTATGAAAGCGGTAACGAATTTGGTTTCCGAAACCTTGACTACGACGAGAATAAGTGTAAAACATTTAAGGAGGTGATTCGTCATCGAAAAAAGATAGAATATTTCATATAAAGAAACTGCATTGGAGCATCCCTTGTTAAGATACAGCCCCTGAAAGGGGATACATAAAATTTGTATTACAATTTTCTTCACAAGCACTGAAAAAGTTACAATATTGAAATCAACCTGACGTTTTGTACTACCAAAAAGACACTTAGCCAGTAATTTATTCGGTTTACCCCATGGTTGTAAGGGGTGGAAAACGCAACCCCTAAAATTTATTCCCAATGTAACTTTTTTCTTATTATTTTTTTACCATTTGAGAATTCATTTCCGATAGCCTGTTCCATTCTAAACAAAAAATGGCTGTTGGGTTTTTTGTTCAAAATAAACCAGTTCGCAGCAAAAAATTATTTTACGAATAACTACAGAGATACATCGTCATAAATGCGAAAATACGAAACTAATCTATCTAGAAGGTCGCTATTAGCGATGGTGACAATTAAATTTGTATGACGCTGTCAGTTTGTGAATTTTTGAAATTGAATTAATACTAATTGTGTGTTGTTGTTCTGTTCTCAATTTGTTACTTTAAACTTTATGTACCCCCTTTAAGGGACTGTATCTTAACAAGGGATGCTCCAATGAGGTTTCTTTATATGAAAGATCCTATCTTTTTTTCGATGAGGATTCATCTCCTTGAATGTTTTACACTTATTCAGTTACACCCTGTATATCTTCTAATTTGTGATAATCAAATTTACGTTATTCTAGAGATTATCGATATTATTCACATAAAAAATGGATCGAAAATCAACTGAGAATTTGCCTAAAGTTTGTAGAATATTGTTAGAATTTTCAAATTTTGAGTATGTCCAGTAGTTTACCTTTTACCTGTATTTATGCCTTTTTCTTTTTAGTTTACCTCTTTTTGTAGCTCAGTCAGACACCAATGAACATGATGAACCCTTTCTCAGCGGTATGGTTTCGGTGGATTGCAGAGCTGCTTCTTGATGTCATATATTCTGATTGAAAGAAAGAACCAAATAAAATGTTTTCAAAATCCAATCTATCACCAATTTTTATTGAAAATTTGGTACCTTCTTCATAAATGTCAAGATTTCAAATATATTATCGTTTTGATCAAATATTTGTCTAAACTTTAAGTTCCCTGCTATAGGATCAACAGGATATGGATTAGTTTTGTGGTACCTGGATTTCTACTACCGTCTATCTTATTGGATCATGTGAAACTGAATTTTCTTGTACGTACTCGTTTTCCTTTTTTTTCTAATGGTTGTCAAATTTTTCTGAGATATTAGCTGCTTACTTGAGTGTTTTTTTTCCAAAAATTTTCAACTTTTCAAAAATCTTGCATACCTGCTTCCTCTTGATTTGTACCCCCCATTGCTATCACTACATTTCGATTTGAGGAGTCACTTTCACAGGTCACTTCTAATAGTCTAATTTTCCTTAATACTATTTCCAATTGATCATTATATATTGAAATCTGATTTTTAAAAAGGTTCCTTTCAATTGATTTATTTTATTCAATTCCTTCTAATTATTATTATTGTGTCTGTTATGTATTCTATGTCAGAGTTTGTGTTTTGTTTTCATGTCTGGTCAGTGAAATTCAATGTACAGTGTGTTTCATGTTGGTCTTGAGTTTTTGGTAAATGTGATGATTAATATGTACTATTATTTGTATTGTAGTTTTTCTAGTGTGTGGAGCTGTACCTGTAATGTCGTAAATCATACCGCAGCTGAGAAGTTCCTCAAATAAGGATATTGAATGTTTGTTCTATGTTTGTTGTTTTTGGCTAGCCAAAATGAGCTAGACATATTTTTGGTAACGTATAACTATTCAATATATTTACTCTCTTATATTCAAAATTCACAATTTTACATTTCTCCCTCGTTTTATATATATGTGAGAAGGTTGGACCGTAGGTTAAAGAAGAATCCTTTCAAAATTTGGATATATATTCTGTTCAAGCTCTTCTCGTGTCTTTATTGGCTCTTCACCAGGAATTGAAAATGAGGTTAATAGTCTTTTTTACTGGAAAATTGTGTGAAAGACAACATATTACAACACATAGACGTCATGGTAATGAACATTATACTTATAAAACTTCAATTGAAAACTAGGAATTATTTTACAAGTTAACACGAGGAATGAAGATGTGGGAAAAGTTGCTTCTCTTAACGGACAGTGGAAACCATATTGTAAAATTCAACGGAAATGATGTAAAATCATTTCTATTGAATTTGAAAAAAGTGTGGACCCCGAAAACCGAACCCTTGCGGTTACATTCCAAACCTCCTTGACATAGAACAGTGATCCTTGATCAGTGTGTTTTCAAATAGATTTTCATTACATCCGAACTTTCTAACATTTTGATGCTCTCTTGAACGTAACTTGAAGTCACCACATCTATACCACATAACTCTTTCTTGAAACATGTCTCCTCGTGGCATAGAGTATATAGTGATCGACAATGATATTGACATGGTGAAGATAGTGAATTCTGAGCCCAAAGCAGCCACGGGATTTTATAGATGAGTATTCGGTTAGTACATATGTGAGTGAGTGAACTATGTTGACTGTGAGGTGAAAAAACGAATGAACATTTGCGGTTATCAAAGCTGAAAATGAAGAAGTGACATCAATCGAAATATCTTCTTTGTCGATATATAATTTTAATTATAAAATTATAATCAAAACGATATATCCTTATATTGTTTTCGAATATTAATCCAAGATCGCAGAATATCCACATTTTTTTGACCAATAAGACAGTTATAATCTAAGGTCAACATTCCCGTAATGTTGAACCCATATTTGTCTGATATGTTCGTGCTACTTGGATTCTTCCATAATTATTCTGAACTAGCTTCGCTTCTCACGTTCCTCGAAGAACATCACTTGATTTTGTTCGATGAACTGAAAAAATTTAGCACAGTTGCTACCGTAAGAATTAAAACACGGAATCCATATTCCTTTCTCCTCACTAGGAATGATTTCCGATTTCCAGTTCACAGACACATTTTCTGCAGTTGGCTAAGGACATTTATCTCGAATGAGTTATGTTTGTCTCTCTGCGGGAAACATGTGGCTGCAACTCGTTTATTCCATCAGGTGTTAGAAATACACTTTTTGATGCGCCAGACTTCATGCTATAAAGAGTTATTATATCCATTTATTTTCAATTAAGAGACATACTCGGAGTGTTTTTTCCGTTGCAGCCTACCACTCGCATCCGATGAGTTTGATGTCAAAGACCGATGTGTGTTGGTAATTACTTTTCGCGCTGAGAAAAATGTTTTATGACTTTATGTCTTTGGATGAAATCGTTCGTTATGATTTGCAGTTGAATTGAATATGAAATATCGTCTGTACAGCTACCATACGTTTCTGGTAATGAATATACTAGTAAAACGTCCAGAGCACTAGAGATTTTCTGAACACAACACCCATATCAACAGTTCAACATTCTCAGTATATTCGTATCATGAGATTTTTCTGAATAAACAACCGCTGTGCATATGCGTTTTATTATTTCAGGAACTTATATTTTATGAATTACCTTCAGAATTAAAAAATGCCTTTTCCATTTTTCTTTGGCAAATGAACTCGAAAAATACTTCGTGGTGTCAACCTACAGGACCTACAGGAATTTTAAGAAATGATGCATCAGACGTTAAATCTTTTTTGCTTTCTGGCAAAACTTTATAAATCAGTTATTTGATTTGATATCAACACAAATCTCATTTTCTACAAACGTCAGTAAAAGTTAAATTTTTGACGCATGCTGTCAGTGTCTAAAATGCCATTTTATGACACTGGTGTTAGAAGTAAATCATTTTTAGCACTAGTGCTAGGAGTGATTTATTTGTAGAGAAAATATAAAAACATAATTCAAAATGAAGTGTTTATTCAATTAAACGTACAATTAGTGAAACTACAATTGTGATAAGAAACTCCACGGCCGCTTCAAAAAATCCACTAGCTTGTAATATCTGCGTATGTCATGATTATTTATGTTCATCATCGACTTCAACATAGAGTAATTCGACCAAAGCGTTGACGATTTCCATATTTTGGACTTTTCTTCAAAGTATGCAAGAAGCACTTTTCCACTAGCCTCCTTGCCACTGACATTTTTCTGATCACACTATTTCAAGAAACGATCGTATGAAAACTCGTGCTGTCGCTTTGACTTACTAGGCAATAATTCTAAAGCAGCTTTATTGGCAGCTTTTTCGAGATTCGTGATTGGTTGACGTTAGTTGTCAACAAAGACTAATCAGTAAATTCTGTTTTTGATTTCCTTGGCAACTTGTTTCATGAATAGATTAGATGAAATTGAATTCAAAACTGATAATCTCGAGGCTATTATTCTATCAATTAATTAATGTAAAATAGGTATTTAATTTGGAATTTTAATGGTGTTTGTAGAAAAAATAGTGTATGATATACCTGCTAAAAGTGATTTTATTTTGTTCTCACTCACAAACTCCCCTTCTCACAAAATGAAATATCACTTCAAGCACCTATATCATAAATAACTATTATTCGTAATGTCATTTTAATTTCTACTTCGATTTATTAATCCATTTTTTTTTCTTGTTCGTGTTCATTTATCTGTTACTTGAACGGAATAACATGTTCATGATTCACTATAGTAGGTCACGTGATTTTTTTGTATCAACCCCGTACAGTTATGAGCTTTTTTCTGGCTCTCATTGTGTCGAGATTTTATATTCTTTCAATCCAATGAGACCTACCAAAAACCTAGTAACTGCAATATTACGATAAAGCAAACTCGACTGGTTATTTCGTCAGTTACATCAGAAAGATATGGAAAATATTCCTTGCCACCCAAGGGAAAATATAAAATATTTTTATCTACACCCGTACTCTAATGATACACTTATATGCCCACAACCCGTTTTATAATGAAATCCATTACGATACAGATTTTCATTACAATACAGATTTTTAACCAATAGAAACCCATTATTTTTCAATCAAGCATGATGTGCATGCTGTGCATTTGACGTTTGTCAAGTCAAAATCGGAATAGGTATCGGATTTTTGAAGAATACAGACAAACTTCGATAATCATAACAAAATGTCTGATACCAGCGATATGGCAGAATCACCTTCGACACCTTCACCCACAGAAATACAGTTAGAATGATTGAACTTTTCATTTGACAAATGCCTGATTTAGTACTTAATTTTTCATCCAATTTCGTGGGCTCTCCGTAGCCGAGCCGTCTGTGGCGCTGACATTGATTATTCTAGCTGGAGGAGACATTGGTTCGATTCCGATCTCAAATAAACTTTTTTTTCTTTGATTTTTGATCTTCTTTCCATATCTCATCGTTTCATTTCTCGAAGTAATACTATTTATCACAATTATGTAGAATTTTTCAAGAGATTCGTTAAATTGGTATTATTGTGTGCAATACAATTATAAATATAATATTTGTAGTTCTTCACTATTTATCGGATGTAGATAAAGTAGCGTATGCAACTCTCATGTAATGGTTATTAATACGCTCGCATAAACCATACGAAACTCACCTTCGGCTCGTTTCGTATCCCGGTTTATGCTCATATATTAATAACCATCATTACACAATCGTTGCATAATATACTATTATATATTGCTCTGACAACAAATATTATGTGAATTTTGTATCTTGAACATGACAAATATCAATTTGAATATTATCAAACCTTCCAAGCGCCTTCAAATTTTTTACCGAAATGTTAAACTTGTCTGTCTGATAAGTGCTTGCATTTTATGAGGTGACCTTTCCCAAGCAAATGTTGTGTACTGATAATTGGAATTGGTGAACAGAAGATCCCGTGGGAGTTCAGCCAATAAGATTGTCGTTGCCGAAAATTACTCGTGAGCTGCCGCCTGAATGTAATTGCAGCTTTGGGCAATCACATTCGTTTCACCACCTCCGTCAAAAGAGTGAAATTTTTTCTTCGATTTTCAAATCGAGAGATTTTTTTTATATTCTCAATATCAATAGAAAATATGCATCAAATATAAATTGGTCTCAGTTGTTTTGCTTGAATCATTATTATCGTCACAATATAAAAAGAACGTATTTTTTGAGTTGAATTATTGTTCAAACCCATGAAATGTGAAGTAAAAGAAGGCAGGGAAATCCAACTTCACAAAAGGCGTCATCGATAGTTGAAAAGAGATGTCAAATGACGCAAAATGATAGCATATTCTGGATCAAACGTCGATTTTACGTGAACAGAGATCACAGGAGTGAAAGCTGCAAGGTGATTATTATTATATTGTTATATGCTATATTTCAGTCCATAACATTTGTATCATATATGAACACAGCGGTTTATAATACACATTACATTAGACATTAATAGACATTACCTGAACATTACTTGCTGGATACATTGATGTTGCACCAAAACTCCAATTTCACGTCTATATCATAATAATGTGAATATGTTCCGTAGTTTTTTGGGTTTGTAACCCACCACAATCTGAAAATGTCAACTAGGCAGATTGCCAATAAGAGATATGGGCATTTGAACAGGAATTTGCATTTAAGTTTTGATAACGGAAACGGATGTAGTTTCCGAAACTTTAACGATAAGTATTTTCAAATATATATTAGTTCTTATTATTTTTTGATAGACAAAAGAGAAGCTGCTGAATAATTGGACTTGTTCTATCCAGAAAGAACTGTGTTTAAATAGACGCAGCAACTTTTCGGGATAGATTTAAAATCTGCCCTTCTACACTTGTACAGATTCCAATATTAATTCTTATTTCTTAGATTGTGGTAGGTTACAAACCCAAAAAACTACGGAACAAATATTGATCCAAATAGTAATGATACTATATTATTCAGTTTCACTCAGGTATGATAAGTTTCGATGTTATTATAAACAACTTACTTCTGCCCTTTTCACGCTAAGCTGTATATAAATGTTGTACACTCACATTGAAATGCTTTTCACAAATATATAAACAAGATATCTTACACTAATGTTTCTGTACGTTCGCATCGCTTAGAAAACGAAAAAATTCCAGAAATAATTTCTCAAAGAAAATGTCAAGGATTCCGTATTGTAAAGAAAATATATTTCCTCATTCTAAGGAAATGGTTGGGTTAGGTTATTTTTCTAATATTGCATATTGGGCATAAGGGCTCCAAGCCCCCCAATCTTCAATGTATTTATGGTATTAGGGATTTCCCAAATTCCCCTAATATCAAATTAATCATAATTGTCACCACCAAATTTTTTATGTCCTTTTGAACTTCACCATGTGAATTTGCCCTTTTTTTTATCTCCATGTTAGTAAATTTTATACTCCATTCATCAACTAATATTATATTACTCTTCCTTTATTGTAGAATTCAATGTAAATTCAGCTGATGATGAACCTATGTAGGTTCGAAACATGTACTGAATCACCGTACTGAACACCTTTCAAATATTAAATTGTGGAGACGACTTTGAGTTTTTCTGCATCTTAAAAATATAAATATATTCAATAATATATTATAAATATGAAAAATTGACACTTGAGTCACATTCGAGTTAGCGTTTGTCCTCGCAAAAAGTAGACGGTTTGTCCAAAGCCCCAAAGGAGGCAATTTTGGCCCCAGAAACCTGCGGAATTCCATCAATTGCATATCAAATACTACATGAAGCTCCATTTTTTAATGTTTACCAATCTGAACGTTGAGAAATCATGTATATATTGCATAGAAATCATAATTTTTAAATTTCATACTAGCAGGAAACAGGATTGTTGAGGAAAATGAAATGAAAAGTGAGAATTTAGACAAGTGAAAATGACCACGGAACCACGAAAATACGGAATCTTAAAATTGTGCCCGTTTTCGACCAATTTCTCAAAGTGCTTACCATAGTGCCCCTTTTGGCACAATTGTGCCCTTAAAAAACAACACTGACTATACTGTATACTATAAGTTATTTTACACACAAACAGCACATACACAGTAGATTGAAACAGATGGTGAGTTTGAGAAGGGAAACCGAGTTATTATGGACGTCTCATTCACTCTGAAGCGCATGCATAGTACTCTCGCCCTCATACTTCTGACTGAATAATTTTTGTCTTAGGGGATGTTTGGTCACTCTAATTTGTCTTAATGATTGAATATAACTTTTAAATAAATACTTCAATAACATATTAAAAAATCAGACATGTAAAAATAAGTAAATTTCATTTATTTTTTGGGTAGCTTAAAAGCGTCTGATAAAAGCGCTGGTCCATCAAAAGTGTCTGACACTTATGATATTACTTTAAAATAATATTCTACATGACATATATAAAAATCAGCCATGTGAATTTAAGTAAAATAATTCTTATTTTTAGTTACCTTTCTCACCTGGTACCTGCCCAGGTGTCACTCGGCAAGTTCCACAAAGCGCGTAGGTATTCAAGGCACACAAGACGCTACTGAAAACTTCAGGTTTCATCCGTGTGAAAATAAGTTATGTCTGATTGCTCTGGGATCTTGGACTAACAATGTTTACTTGTGGTAGTCCATAAAACGTAATTTTCTTCTAATTTCTCCGGCAATAATTCTAATGAAGCAGTATTCACTGCCTCAATCAGCTCTGGAGGATTTCCAGGAATGAAAATTTCATCATATTCATTTCAGTTTCCGTGAGTAGTAAGACCAGCAATTGAGTTTATAAACGTCAAGTTTGACAACTCAACCTTAATACATTTCCACAGTAACCCAAGTACGTTCATTTCGAATTTCAAAGCACCTTTTTTCGTAAATGAAATTATTCCCGATTTTTTTCAAATTTAATCAATATCTATCGAATTTCAACCGATTTGCTAAAAATTTAGTATGTAAACCTCGTAAGAAAAGCTACATTCCTGGACTCTGTGTGCTAATATACTGAGAACAATCTTCACAGTCGTCCAGGCATGCTAGGCTCTCCACAAAAATGAACAATGTGCTATTTCTACTCCTATTATTTCAAACCGTAAATCCCGTATTTGACAGCTGTTAGGTGATGGCTCATTTAGAATACTTGTGTGTATTTCAAATTAGTGGCGGCCTCTTCCGGATTTGTTTTTTTTAAACGAGGGGATATGTAACATTTGACCTGATAAATTTGATATGATGACTACAATCAATGGCCCAAAAACCAAATTCAGCAAATTATCGTTTCAAATTCTTGGTGGAATTGAATTGAATATTTCCATCGTATGTTAAAAAATCCCATATGAAGCGGGACATTTTCGATCAATTACAGCGTTAAGTTCGCGCCGGGACATTTTCGGGCTGGTAAATACCCGGTAGGTATCGAAAAATACCCGCTCGGTCCGTGTATCTATAGTAACGATTGTTAAAATATACATTTGTCATCGTGACAGGCACAAATACTGAATTTTAAACGTCGTTGTTTGAACTCCGGAAATATTCTACCGAATTACACTCCTGCATCAAAATAAATTTGATAATTTTCCATTCAAGCATGTTGTCAGTAAAAAAACTGCATTCGGTTATTTTCATTTTTTGCTAAAAGAGCCCTCCTCCTTCGGAGTCAGGCTCTTTCGACCAAATATGAAAATAAACTCATGCAGTTTTCAAACAACATGCTTTCATGGAAAATTATAGGTAATTTTGAAGCACTTGTGTAATTACTCCCGATAATTATATTTATAGAGAATTTATTGTTCAACAGTTTGTAGGTTGATACTGTATCTAATTATATCCACGAAGCAAACAATTGTTCTACCTTCTTGCTGTCATCCAGTGTTGATATTGAAAATGGGGGATAAATGATAATTTCTTTTTACATCTCCAGATATCATCGCATAAGCATGGTGGAAATAGAAAAAGTACATTTTCGTATAGGTTGTTCTTGTGTCACGAAGTTTAAGGCAACCATTTTGAGCATCTTCTGAACTTAAAACAGCTCATTTCTTCAAAATATGAAGTCAAAGATGTATACAGGCAATTATTAAATGTTCCGCCTATTTGTAGTAGTTGAAGATATCGACTCAATATTCTAGACTTGTTCAGTACTCGTCAGCAGCTTCAAAAGGATGTGTCACAAGACCCCCCTTTCAGTTTTTTTCCCACATGACGTATGCTCCACTGTTATTATTAGAGTAAACAAACACGGGGCATGTCCTGTGATGTTGCTCAAAGAGCGCGATACACGGTGGCGTTTGAACAGCTCAAAATTAATCAGCGTTTTACATTTCACTTTGAACAATAACTCGAATATTTTTGTGCCTATTGATATATTTTCCATGTGTAGATGAAAAGTTTGAGACATAACAAAAAATCATGTATATTTTCTTTCGTTTCTTTTCCTTCTTTTATTTTCTTTACTCGCACTTTCCTCCCACATCGGCACCGACGTACCCCGTACAAACCGCATAGGCCCGAGGTGTCGGTTAACCTTGGTAGTATCTATTAACCCAACATTAAATAATGCTCCTCTCGCGTACTTCACATTAGAGAACTATCAAACAGTCTCGGGCGTTCTCAGACGGATGAGGTGTACAGCGAAAAAAATCGACAAAGTAAATATTCCTCGCGGCCATATAAATGAGATTTAATACTGCGTAGTCGTACGCGAGACGCAGAATAATGAGGTCCATGAAGGAAGGGTGCGAAATATACTAAGATGCAAGTTAATTGGGAATCTCGGAGCTTCGAGCAACACAATTACGTTCTTTTGAGCAATTTCTAGAAAGTTACCCCAGATGATAGATGGCGATGGGGCGGGAGAGCTTCTGTTCATTCTTCCGGTGGATTTATGGCCAGGCATCCATGCACGCTCTCGAGGAAGGGAGGTGGAAGTGTGGGGATAGGTGAATAGACGCTCGCGGCAGGAAAAAAATTACAGTTGATGCATATTCACAATTGGTCCTAAGGATCTTTTTTTGTGTCATCAATTTGGTGTTGTCATAAGGATCAAAACAATGATTTTTTCTACGAATGCTATACAATGTGCCGCTTCTCTCATCGCTTTCATACTCTCAAAACGAAAGATTTCTCGCGCAGTGAGAAATAATTTCTCACTGTTATCACGATCACCCAAGTCAGACATGAATTGTTACATGTCAGATTGATATGACACGTTTTCCATGTTGACAACGCTACGCCGACGATTCGGGAGCAATATCCAAGTGGCTCATTGTTGGCGTTTCCATAACAACAAAATCGAAGAACTGCATAATTATTGCTGTGAACTTACCCAACGAAAATAGTTTTATTTTTGATTTTTATGGTATAAACAGTTCAGATTTATTAAATATTGAATATAATGAAATACGAAAATTAATACTTAGTTGGAAAATACACCTCCAGAAATTTTTCAAAAAGCAATAGATGTTTGCAACAATTTGCTACCAAGCACTTCAAAAGAAAAATATGAAATCGCTGACAGAAACTTTATGGACTGGAAAATGAAAGCCAAGGTGACTTCTTGTTCCGGAAATTCCTTGTTAGTTTATTTTGAAGAGTTGTCAAGAAGATTGAAATCATCGAAATTATGGTCTTAGTACTCGATGCTGAGGAGTACCTTAATAATTAAAAACTGTATTGATATATCAAATTAGTAAAACTACGTGCATTTCTGAAACGCAAATCTGGAAATATGCTCCAAAACAGTCAAAAACATTAACTTTTGAAGAAATTCAACAATTTTCAAAAGATGCATCTGATGAAAAGTATTTGCCGATATAGGTGTGAATTCAAAATTTTTAAAGTTTTATCGAAAAATGAATGTTTGGTTTTGATTTCAGGCTGCTTTAGCTATTGGCCTTACAGGGGCATGCCGTTGTGATGAACTTCGAAAACTAAAAATTGATGACATGGAAGATCTTAATTCGGCCCTTTCAATAAAATTACCCGATATTAAAACCAAGGTTCCTAGAAATTTCACAGTCACAGGAGAATTCTACCAAATTTACAGAAAATATGTGAAGCTTCGACTATTCACAAAGAAAACACGTCTTTTCTTTCAAATTACAAAAATAACAAATGTACGGAACAGCCTGTGAAGATAAATAAATTTGGCACCATGGCGAAAGAAAAAGCGAAATTTTTACAATTACTGAACCCTGAATTGTATAATGGCCACTGTTTCTGAAGGTCATCTGCGACTATTTCAGTTAATGCAGGGGCAGACCTTTCAACTTCAAAACGCTATGGGGGTTGGAAATCCAGCGATTTTGCTGAATCTTATATCGACAACTCCATAGCTGACAGAATTAAAATCTAAAAAGTATAGTAAAATCCATTCAGCCTCCAGCGCCATTAGAACCTGAACCCAACGATGCTGTGGAAGCTCAGTACGTTTCCCCATCAACTTCAATTTCGACCGCAGTTAATATTTCAATTACCGAAAACATGTTGAAAAAAAACAACCTACCAGGAATTACTTCACAAAATTAGTCAAATATTACTGTTAATTACTATTTTAAATAAAATATAAAAATGAGTTAATGACATACAAGTATTATATATGTATTTTAAGTTTCAATACTTGAAAACATTGCAACCGTAGAAAAAGTACAGTGTACAATGCGTGAGAAAATGACATATTTCTCACTCGCTTGATTTGCGGCACTCGCCTTCTTCTGCGCTCGTGAGAAATATGTCGTTTTTCTCACTTGTACAATATACTATTTTATCGTGTAATCTTTTAGATTAATAAGCCTAAAGTTATTGCGAAGGAACAATTCATTTTATTCTTCAAATGATATGAAATCGAATGTATAGTTGAAGCAATATAAAAACTGTTGCATTTCATCATGGGCGTGGTTAAATTTTGAAGTTCAGATATGAATGGAAGTGACGTATAGAATGTGAAAAAAGGAAAATCAAAAATGCTCACAAACCTCCTCAAGAGTGGAAATCTGTAGACCACGGCAAACAAACCCGAAAAACACACCAGAATCAAAACTCCTGTGTTGATAGGCACGTCTTATCATTCACTGAAATATGGAAGCTCATTCATGATGAGATATATGCCCTTCCGGAAGGTTTAAATCATATATTTTGAATCCAGACTATTTGAACATATACATTACTGCGTTTCCATATAATACTAATATTTTAAGGCATCACACCTCTATCCAGTACAGCAGTATTTGTAAGCCTCTTGGTGGTTTATGAGCTTCATTATCTTTATTTACGACTCATACATAATGTGAGTATTATACTTGTAGTTTCTGCAGTATTATGCCATATATTATTCCATTAGGGAATAATGAAGAGGGATTGATAGTCTTAATTCTCTCTTGTAGTCTTATCACGAAATTTCTCGAATTGAATATTACCATGGAAATGATATAACCAAACTCCGATATGTCAGTGTCAAACGCGTAGGTAGTGTTTGTGTTGTATTGAAATAAATGAAACTGAAGAATATTTATTTATGATGAACAAATTATTCGTGAATAAAGTAGAGTATATTACTCGCAATGACTATTATTCTCTGGTAATATTTCTCCCTCGCCGCTGACGCGGCTCAGTTCATAGAAATTCCTCTAAAATAATAACTATCATTATTGACTCATCGTGGTATGATCTAATGATAATATTTTGACTGACACTGACAGTATACTTCAAATCTGATGCAACACTAATTCAACACGATATAAATGAATATCTCTTACTGTAGATTATAAACTACCTTTACTACGTTGTATTCAATGTATTTCTCTAACAGCCGTTAAGGGAAGCAGGGGTCATTAATATCTCGCTCTAAGAGCCTGAGACTGATATTAACTATAGAAGCAACGAAATACACAGAGTTTCTGCACCTAATCATATAATTTGAAGTACCAACTAGACATAAACACAGATATGCCACTTTGAAATGATAATTGTCAGTTGGTAAATAGCATACCTCAAAAAATATCAGGCACCAAATTTAAAATTCAATGTAAACGTTCCAATGCATTTCAATCAACGGATTGGTACCACTGCGTTGATTACGTCATCAATAACGTGCAACAGTTTTCAAATTGTAATTTTTCAAATCAATGGATAGATTATATGCATGAAATTCAAACTTGACTCAAATATGGCGATTCCTACTGAACCTAGATTTGTAGTGAATCTAGACCGATGGCAACCAAGAACAAATAGATAAATTCATGATGACAGCATATTTTGCATCGAATCTAGATTTTACGAACGCAGATGTCAAATGAGAGAAAGCTGCGAGGTCAACATTATGTTATACGACGTATCTGAATCCATAATATTTATTGGTATTCAGAAATGCCGGCAGCAGAGATGTCATATCTATATTCAGATATGTTGATATGCAAGTAACAATAATAATGAATGATATTTTTCAATTATAAAGCAGCGGATGCTGTTTTTCATCCCTATTCTAAATGGAAATATAAACCACTACCACCCAACTAGGAATATTGGCGAACAGATTGAAACAACCTTCTTTCTTGTACAACACCGTCCATCAGGAAGTGGTAGCTGCAGGCCAAGAAACCAATTATAAAACGTTGATGGCACAGGGCTCGGCGCGTCCCGACGAGCGCCGCTCTCTGGATGAGCAAATACATCACAAGGATCAAAAGATGTGTTCCAGGCACAAAGGGTCCTTATTCAAACGCGAAACCCGATTTGGGTTATCTGCGGCTGCCATTCCTGCCTCCTTCGACGGAACTTATAGCCCGGGAAAAGGGGCGAATTTCTGGCGGGAGTAGTGACAGATCAGAAACAAATGAATGAGACACTACGACTGTTGAGTATATCGAGTACTAATGTTGATGTAAGTTGAGTCTGTAGTAGAGACGATCTTTCAATGATGATTGGTTTCCAATTTTTATATAGAAATATATACCCATTGGAAGAAACCACATTTAACGAACAGTTCAATATTCAGTGAGGAAAACTATTTATTAAACTTCAAAAATTCATGAAGGTATTTATCTATAAAATCAAAATACTCAGAGTTTGCATTCGAAGTAGAATAAAGGTATGAATAATAGCACGTTGAAAGGAAAAACTGAGAGAAAGATGTAGAAATTGATGATATTTCAGTTACAGAAAGTGTCAACCCTTATCACAAACCTATTGGCTGGTATTTTTTTGCATTCAAGAATTTTGAAATGGTCCGCTATTCAGTACCACTCAAGAAAGAAGACTGGCTGCCTTTTGATATTTTTCTGAAGCACTACTTTGCAGATAGTTCCTGGCTTTGTCGATTCCATTTCGGAAATAGAAATGTCACTAAACTCAGTTTGTTAGTTCACTTTCAGTTCCTTTCCCGGAAAATGCTACCTTGGTCAGCGAAACGAATGGGGATTGCTAGTGTTTTCAATTCCTTGTTGGGGTATGGATTTCTGTTGTTGATATGTTTTCATCTAACACTTTTGAGTTTTCACAGCCAACCTTACAATATTTCAGATAATTGGTACAACTCAATTGTGTATTTATTTATCATTCAATCCCATAAAATATCACATCAAAAGAGTTTATTCACTTTTTAAATTTTTTTCTGCGTCATACTGAAACGATTGATTCACGACCTAACAAAAATTCATGCTTATATCCATAGCTATCACAACTTTCCCCCAAAAAAATCATTAGTAATCAACTAACACATTCAACTCTCCACTGATGAGATGTATATTTCTTTAAGAACATAATTATTTTCAGTGAAGAAAGTTTTGAGCCAGTGATTTTTGGGTTTTACTTCTCAAAGTCAATACTTATGTATGTATGTATGTCTAGTACTTTGGAACTCGGTTTGTGAATAGCATGATTATGCTAGCCTAGTCTGGGAGGCAGCCGATATTTGTTCAATACACGTTATACAAAACACTGACAATACCAAAACTAGTAAGTAAGTAAGTGAGTAAAAACTCTTCTCAATCTTTCCGTAATACACATGATATTTCATTGTTTATCACATCAACTTCATAAAATACGATCCATACAAATTTCCTCTTTATCTTTTCGTATAAAGGACCAGAAGAGGTAGTGTGGTGTTTCCCTTCTAGTTCTTGGCCTCTTTCTCATGATATCGCTCGGTATTTTAAGCATTTGATTGGGTATAGAAACAAGCTTATATTATATTCTTTACTACTTCAGTCGAATTATTTTCTAATTAATCGCATTCCATTTGACGAAAACTGAAAGCCAGAATACACCTCACGGTACAGACACAATGAATCGCCAACAGGTGTAATGTTAGAACGACATTCATACCAACAAATCCTCTCTTTCAATACTGAACCAACTTACATATAGGAAAACACAGAAATTGTATTTATCGAATTATTTGGTCATTCGGTCAAAAATATATCGGCGAATCGTAAGGAAATCTGAAAGTGCGGATGAATGAACAGAATCATCAGAAACAGACAATTGCAATACGAAGTTTAACATTTCGATGAATATCACTTAATACAGTTTTGCAACAATCAATCGCAGAACACAGTTGAAGTGAGTAGTAAACAATATCAAATATATATACACGTCACTCATGCCAAATTTATAAAAAAAAGGTAATTTCCTGTATAAAATGCCGGTAAAATAAGGGCTCGGAAGGAGTTCTCATGTTCTGGAATGGATAATGGTTATACTATACAATGAAATCATACTCAAATGATAGCAAAACAGAGTTTGAAGACAGAAAATATCTCTCTATGAATTTCTCGAAATGAATCGCCCCTGGCTACTCCTTATTGATAAACAAAATGTTACGTCATATCTCAGATATTTGAATAATTTCCATAAAATCAAGTTTGGGTAAGCAAGCAATCCAGAAAGCTACGAAGAGAAAAATGCATTTATCAAAAAAAACTTCTCAAAAAACTATTGACCATTGAAGATGACCATAATAAGGTTCGAAACGCCGACAAGGATGACTACATTAGTGACTGGAGTTGATAACGTTTCACGATATCGTTCGGATTCGGTGGTACGTGAACTCGAAAAATTCGCCCGCATTTCCCGGGCTATTACCTCGGCTGCCATTCGGGCCTTCTATATCGCAACTTAGACGTTCATTGTGCGCCGCCTATAACTCGGCGGGCCAGACGAGCTCGCTTCCCCGTCGGAAGTACTTTTATGGCCCATAGGAAATAACACTAATAAATATCGGTCGACACTCGTTTCGTGTGGCCATTGTGTGTTTGATAATGCCAGCCTTTGACGAAATTCGCATTAGCGATATGAATCTGTTTCGCGTGGTCAGCGCCGTTGGTTTGTTGAGATGAAGAGGTCGTGGAGGTTTATTGGACAAGCGTGCCTTTTCGCAGGAACGAGAACTAACCAACATTCAAGTTCGAGTATGAATAGAAATTATGCTGAGTCAGATGGAATTCTGAATATATATTCGAATGAGAATTTGAAACTTCGATCTGATGGATTTCGTGGAAAATGCCAACATTATTGATAATCAGCCCAATCTGAAAAAGCTATTCATGTATCCAGTTAGAAAAAATAAAGGTTTGCATAATGAAGGCGATTTCTGTGGGACGAACGTAGCGAGACCCCCTTAGATAGCCTGAGTTATATACAAAGAGAAATTTTATATCGTGTTTACATGCAAGATCATTTATTATTTTGACGGAAGATATTCTTTGATCTTTTGCAAGTCCAACTCCATAGAATTTATTTTTCTTGTATGAAGTTTGTTCATTTAATCGCTTGTCACTTTGATGTTTTTCACCAGTTTGTAAAGTTCGACTTGAAGTGTATGGGTGCTGTGAGAAAAAATACCCATGGAATGTTGAAAATTATGATGAAAATGATATGCATTATAAATAACATTCGAAGAGTTCATATGATTCTACAATAAACGCTTATTAAAACTGAAATGCGAGGAGAATAGGATATGCTTGTATATTCAGAATGAAAATGAACGAATATCAGAAAGAAATTGCAGACTACAGTCTGCAATTTCTGCTATATATATATATATATATATATATATATATATATATATATATATATATATATATATATATATATATATACCCTTCGCAGTGCCTTCAGAACTACAGAATTGAGGGATTTATTCGATGGGATAGCGATGGTTTCTAGGAATTGGGAAGCCTTTGTGAGTCATCTCGTTTGCTGAGGCATTAAGGACGTTTTTCAATTTCTATTTGCGAATGATTCTGGAGTGGAGTGTTTTTGCTGTGGCAATGTTCTTCGTGTTGTTGAAGTCAATTTTGTGTCCGGTTTCGTGGTGGTGTTTGAAGAGAATCGAGGTCATGTCCGAATTACGTACTCCTAATTCGTGCTCGTAGGACCTGTTTGATACTCGTCGGTTCGTCTGTCAAATCTATGTTCTCGGACAGTCGTGACAAGGAATTTCATATATTCCTTGTTATTCGGTGGGTATTATATCTTTAGGTGAGCGCAGGAAAAGTGAAGTTGGTAATAATGCAAGGCTTGGTATTCTCGTCAAATATTTCAATGAACATGGACGACAGAAAAGATGCTCATCAAAACAAAGTAGCAATTATAAAATCCAATCACAATGACGTCATGAACATCAAGTAATCTCTTAGTAATTAGTAGTAATCCCGATTCCACCTTCCATAAATATAATTCTATTTATTTCAGGTTCACTCGATTCAAAAAATAACTAATTTCCTATCAACGCCCTAAAAGGCCAGTAATGCAATAAAACAACAAGACCTCACAAGAAATACATTTTTTTCTACATAATAATAATAGTGATAGTGAAGTGGCAAGTGACTCAAGTGACAAAACTGATCTATCTTAATTGTTCTCGATAGAACAATAAGGTACATTGTATGACCTCAATTTGATTTCGCAACCAGAAAGTAGTAGCTATTATTACACAATAAATCAGGTCTTCTATGGAATTTCAAGCAATGACAGCTGTATTTACTTTGTACCTAATTGGAAATTTTGATTGAGAATAAATTTGTAGTTCATGTTATATGTTATAGCCGTAGAAAAAGTATAGTGTGTAACTCGCATTGAATGCTGATTTCCCACTAGTATAGATAGATAGATCGTTTATTTGACTATATCATATACATATGCATATTCATAGCAGGTCAGTTGTTTCTCGAGAACATTTTAGAGTGATACAAATCACTATTTACATGTACAATAAAAACATGAAGTTGAACAAAATACATTACAACAGTTCAAAAATAGCATAAATTGAAATCAAATATATTAAACCAAAGATATAAAGGAAAACAAAATTCTCATAGGAAGAAAGTTGCACTTGCAATATCTGAGAGGTATTCATCAATAGAATGGAAAGCATTATTCATTAGATACAATTTGATTGTACGTTTGAACTTATTCATACTCAACATTCTCAGTTGATTGGGGAGTACATTGTAGAGATTGAAATCTAGGGAATTTTTTTGTGAAACAGAAAGCTTGTATCTAGGAGTTCTGATATTATCCGAATTCCTAGTATTATAATGGTGGATATCAGCATGTGTTGTGAGGTTTGGTAATATTTTATGTATTTCAAGCAGTGGATTGTAAATATAAAGTGACGGAAGAGTCATAATTCTCAATTCAGTAAATAAATGTTTATAAGTATCCCTGTACCCTGAATTAGTTAATATTCTGATTGCCTTTTTTTGTTGAATGAAAATAGCACCTGCAGCTGAGAAATTCCCCCACAGTGAAATGGCATAGCCAATATGGGACTGAAAAAGTGAGAAATACACTGTTCTCAAAGTGTCGCAATTTGAAATATGTATTACTTGACGTAAGAGAAACAATACACTAGATAGTTTACGTTTTAGTTGTTCTATGTGAGCATTCCAGTTTAATTTATTGTCCAAGGTAACACCAAGCAACTTTACCGTTTGTTCTTCTTGTTTGATCTGACGGTTTGTTACGAGCAGTTTCTGAGACTTTTCATTATTTAGTTTGAGATTGTGGGCTCTACCAAGTTTGAACTTTATCTTCAGTTTCATTAGACCGATCCAACAAATCATGATAATCAGAACTAGAACATATAAACGTCGTGTCATCAGCAAAGAGGACACATTTAATGGGGGTTAGAAAGTTACTTAGCTCGTTTACATAAATAATGAATAAAAGTGGCCCCAAGACAGAGCCTTGAGGTACACCATGATTCATTTCTTTAAAATCCGATATATCATTGTTGAAACGGACAGCCTGAAATCGATTCCTCAAGTAAGAATCGAAAAGGGAAAGTGGAACACCTCTAATCCCATAAAAATGTAACTTTTCCAATAGAATGTCATGAGCGACACAGTCGAAAGCCTTCGACAGGTCGCACAATGTTATGGCTGTATGTTTCTGCTGCTCAAGGCCCCCGACTATGCCACTCACCACATCCATTACCGCTGTTGTGATTGAACTACCAGCCCTGAAGCTAAATTGCGAGTCACTGGAAAATTTGTTAATTTCGAAATATAGTGTTAGTCTTTGTTTCAGAATTTTTTCGACAATTTTGGAAAATATACAGACAATGGATATTGGACGATAATTTTCAATAAGTGAAGCATCTCCTATCTTGTATAATGGAACGACCATTGAAAATTTGAAAATATCTGGAAATTTTCTTGTATTAAAAATTAGGTTTATTAGTTCGGTTAACGGCTCTATAATTATATCTGATGTTTCTTTGATGAGTTTACTGTTCAAGTCATAAACGTCAACACATGCAGAATTCTTTAAGAATTTATGGTATCCATAACTTCACATTGTGAAACTGGAAGTAGAAAAAAAAAGACGAAAGGGCTGGAAGAATCTTAGAGAAATTCAGTAATTCCTTTTTAGGAATACCGTAGTGATTTTATGATAGATTCGGCCACTTGCACAAAATGACCATTAAAATCGTTCGAGTTGAGGTTTTCATCGAAGAGGGGAGTTGATTTAGTTTTGTTTAGTTTCAAAATTGATAATTTGCCAGCTAGCTTTAGACTTGTTCTCAGCGGATTTAATGAACTCATTGTATGCACAGTTTTTGGCCATTTTGATGTTATTCAAATATTCCTTCTTCAACAGTTCAAACACTCCTAAGTCATCAGGGTTTTCACTTACGTTGGATATCAATTTGACACTTGACAATACTTCTCTTTGAACCTTCAGCTCCTCACTGAACCAATCGACAAGATGCTAGTATAGTTTGCAACAATCGCCTACGGCTCTTGCTGCAAACTTCATACTGATGAGAAAATCCTACCATTCCTTGCTCCTCAAACAATATACTTTTTTCGGCAACCGTCCGGGAAGTGGGTCGGTTGCCGAAAAAAAAGTGTACGCAACACGACCGAAAATAGTTTTCTCGGACTCGCAGACTTCCAAGACTCGCCTACGGTTCGCCCTAGAATTTTGTCTACTCGTCCAAAAAAACAGTATTTTCCGGACTTGTTACGTAAATTACTATTTTCGGCAACCGTCCGGGAACTACCCACTTCCCGGACTAGGCCGGCAAAATGCTACTTCCTCAAAGAAAAAGCTTCCGGGAAGTGGGTCGGTTGCCGAAAAAATAGTGTACGCAACACGACCGAAAAAAGTTTTTTCGGACTCGTAGACTTCCAGGACTCGCCTACGGCTCGCCCTAAAAAACAGTATTTTCCGGACTTGTTACGTGAATTACTATTTTCCAACTGGTAACATAAGTAGCTATTGTCGTCCCATACAAATCTTCATTGTCCGCACAACCATAGTCAGTGTCATCACTAGCGTTCCCCAGCCACCTTTTCCACGTCCCGAGTGATTTAATGAACCCATCTGTTATTTCATTCAACTGTTCCCGTAATGATTTATTTTTCCATTGAAAAATCAACAAACAAAACCCGCACGCGCTTATCTCCGACGAATTTAACGATTCATTATTTTAGTATCGAAAAATATAGTGGCACTCGGTCGCGCTATCATGCAGTATCAACAGAACGTGTGAAAACGCAGCTGGCCAAGGAATAACATTCCACGAACGGAAACAAACCATCAGCGCCGATGGCGAATTCGGGTATTTTTGAAATGGATTGCCATAGGGAAAATGCATAATTTTTTGTTTTGCGTTTCAAATTGATCATTTGCATCTTCATAACGTATTACTATATTATGCAACGATCATGTAACGATGGTTATTAATAAACGAGCATCAACCGGGACACGAAACGAGCCGAAGGTGAGTTTCGTATGGTTGATGCGAGTGTATTAATAACCATTTCATGAGAGTTGCATACGCTATTTTATCTACACCTGATAAATAGTGAAGAACTACAAATATTATATTTATATTTGTATTGCACACAATAATACTGATCAAACGCATTTCTTCGAAGAATTCTACAGAATTGTAATTAATAGTATTACTTCGAGAAATGAAACGATGAGAAATGAAGAGAAGATCAAAAATTGAAAGAAAAAAGATTACTCGAAGACAGAATCGAACCCACGTCTCTTCCAACTAGTTCAACTAGTATTTCTGCCGGTGAAGGTGTCGAAGATAATTCTCCCATATCGCTGGTATCAGACATTTTGTTATGATCATCGAAATTGGGCTATATTCTTCAAATTTTCAATACCTATACCGATTTTGACTTGACAAATGTCAAATGCAGAGCATGCACATCATGCTTGATTGAAAAATAATGGGTTTCTTCTATTGGTTGAAAATCTGTATCGTAATGAAAAATCTGTATCGTGATGGATTTCATTATAAAACGGGTTGTGGGCATATAAGTGTATTATTAGAGTACGGGTGTAGATAATAGTATATTATGCAACGATCGTGTAATGATGGTTATTAATATATGAGCATAAACCGGGATACGAAACGAGCCGAAGGTGAGTTTCGTATGGTTTATGCGAGTGTATTAATAACCATTACATGAGAGTTGCATACGCCCCAATAAATAATGAAGAACTAAAAATATTATAATATTAGGTATTTATATTGAACACAATAATAGTAGGTAATCAATCGTATTTCTTTGAAAAATTCTACAGAATTATAATTAATGGTATAACCACGGAAAATACAACAATGAGAAGAAAAAAAATGAAAAAAAGTCTTTGCCGAGGTCGGCGATTGAACCCGGGTCAATTGTGTCCACTGCCCTCTGCCATGAAAGCACATTGGACTTGGACGAAAATAACAACATAAGTCTTGCATTTGTCAAATGAAAAATATAATCCTTTCGATTGTATTTTTTTCTTGTCTAAGACATCTGTGGAGGAGTCGCTGGTAATTCTTCTATATCACTGCTCTAAGACATTTTCATACGATTATCGAAAATTGACTGAATTCTTCAAAAATTCAATACCTACTGATTTTGACTTGACAAACGTCAAAATGCAGA
This sequence comes from Zygogramma bicolorata, assembly GCA_032362365.1. Lineage (NCBI taxonomy): Eukaryota > Metazoa > Arthropoda > Insecta > Coleoptera > Chrysomelidae > Zygogramma > Zygogramma bicolorata. Next base: position 145,177 of record JAVJAQ010002299.1, read on the forward strand.
GCATGCACATCATGCTTGATTGAAAAATAATGGGTTTCTATTGGTTGAAGATCTGTATCATAATGAAGAATCTGTATCGTAATGGATTTCATTATAAAACGGGTTGTGGGCATATAAGTGTATTATTAGAGTACGGGTGTAGATGATAGTTATTTATGATACAAGTGTTAAAAGTGGCATTTTATTTTGTGAGTGGGGAATATTGCGAAACGAGCGTTAGCGAGTGGAGCAACCCCACGAGCAAAAAATCACTTTTAACAAATGTATCATACAAAATTTTTTGTTCAACAGTTACTGCTAGTAAGAAAAAAACAAAAAAAATATAAGATCCGTAAGAATTCGAACACACGATCTTTGGATATCAAGTCAGATGCTCTACGCATCTAGCTACATGGACTTTATAATTGACAACCATATTTTGTATTTCAAATCTAAATTGCAAGCATGACAGGCAGGGTTTTGCCAAATACATATTTATAAGTAATTTTGATTCTGATTGTTATAATAGTATTAATATCTGATTAAAGTGTTTCTATTAGAGAGATCTATATTACTGAGTATCCATACTAGCGTCTAGCGACAGATGGACATTTTGGCTCCCGAGCTGTGTACATCTGTCGCTAGACGCTTTTAGTATCCATCATCTCATCTGTCATTTTACTTTTAACACTAGTGTTAAAAGTACTTTTAACACTAGTGTTAAAAGTGATTTTGTGAAAACGTCAGTTTTTAGTTCGTGTCAATGAATTAAAAACGTCATTTTTAATGTCAGTTGTACAAAAAAATATTTATGCAACAAGTGCATAAAGTAGGTCTTTTTTTCACGCATGAGAAATGTGGTCGCACGAGCCGCAATTTAATAAGTGGGGTAGACACTTCATATATGACATTCATGCTATATTTTTTTTACGATCGTATCGAATGAAACATTATACATATTTATACAGGGTGATTCACGGTGGATGGCACATTTGACGTTCCTGATGAACCAGACAACAGATCACTCTGAAAATTCAATGGAGAGCATAATCAGAAATTCTCTCGGACATTCTCTAATCATCTGAAATATTTTCGACGATACGGTGTTGACACTTCTTTAAGAAAGTAGTAGAAATTTTCATTTTTCAAATGGAACACCCTGTGTATAATATAATTTTTGGAATCTACAAGAATAACCCGACAACTTTTCTTCATATTTCCCTATAGCTACCTGTTACCGTTTTTGAAATATGAGTTAATTGCAAATTCAAAGAAACTTTCACGTCAATAGAATTAACGACGACTTGATAAAAATAATAGAATGGGGTAATGAGTTTGGTGGAATTTAATGCTACGAGAACAAAGTCAAGTATCTCGATGCTAGGAATTACGATCAGTGATAATCTCTCATGGAAAAACCCATGTGAGATCGATCGCTGAAGGTGCTTGCCAGAAACTATTTCTATTTCGTGTGAAGAAATACTTCACTTCTCGTCAGCTTCTAATGATCTACAAGGCTCGTATACGACCTGCCTTGAAATCTAGTTTTCATGTATGGAGTTCGGCACCAAAACATTCATTGAGGTTTTTCGATTCTATTCAGAGAAAGGCTATTCGTTCTGTTGGCGATTCTTCGCTCACAGAATCGCTCACTTCATTGGAACATCGTAGAAAGTTCTGAGATTTGTCTCTCTTTTACAGATATTTTTGCGGTCGCTGCTCTTCTGAATTGTTATCGATCGTTCAACCCTTGGCAATATCTACACGGATGACTCGACGAGTACAGATTTTCAACCCCTTTGTTGTGAATTTGGAGACCTGTCGAACCTCTCTTGCTCAGGGATCACTTTTCAATAGAACAGCTGAGCTTTGGAACTACTTCCAAACTTGAAAAATTCGAAGTGAATGTTAATTCGTATCTCCTGTCCCTTAATTCACGCGGTGATTTCTGAACATTACAGGGCTTCCACTTTTGTGTGAATCTGCATATAAAAAAATCTCTGCTAATCTCTGTTACTTCAATACAAGGTGGAAAATTCAGGAAGATGCTAAAATTTGCTTTCTTTCTATGTATCATACGTATACCTAACCAGTTAAGTTTCGTTCTTATGAACATTTATTGGTGAAAATGTCCCTTCAGAATAACAATCCCATTGGGTATTTCGTAGCAGGTTATGATAAATTTGACAGTAACGTTGTGACATTTTCCTAATGATATCGACATTTTCGTCACTTCAGAAGTTTCAAATACCTTCGAAACAATGGCTCAAAACTATTCGAATGAAGTTCTCATGAATTTTTTTTAATATTCAATACAAGGTATCCTAATCTACCGTCAATGGACCCCAAGAAATTCATGCGTTCAAAACAATTTCAATATTATCACTTCCAAGCACTTCAAAATGCGGGTGTTGACTGCTTTCGTCGTGGCAGATCTGATTTAATTTGGATTCAAGTCTTCAAATGTTTGGGTAATCCTTTATGACATTTCATCTTCAGAACGCAGGGGTGTTTCGTAACCTTTTTCTTCAAACATTTCCAGCAGGAAAAAATCTAATAGATTAAGATCGGGTAATCTCGCTGGCCAATTCCATGGTCCCAAGCACCTTATCTACCGATCATCAAAAAGTCTGTCCCGTTCTGCGATAACTTCTTTTGTACAATGTGCAGGAGATCCGTTTAGTTGGTACCAACAGTTTCGATATCCTTCGATAGGCGAATTATCGACGAAACTCTCTGCAGTATTCTTTGAATATTCAGGTAGCTTCTGGAAATTAATTTTTCCGTATATCGTGTACCTCAATTTGTTGTCCTTCACCATGCGAAAGACATTAAAACTATTTCTTCTTGAAATCTGGCTTTTTTCGTGATGTGAGGATTATCACTGGACCAATGATAATAACTTTTTCATTCAATATTCATGGCCTGCTTACAAAATATCGAATGCGAATACAATTCTGAAGGGAAATTTTCACAAATAAATACTCATAAGTCCGAACCTTGACTGGTCAGGTATACGCATGATATACATAGAAAAAAAAGCAAATTCCAATAGCCTTCTTAATTTTCAACAACAAACAGGATGTTCCATTTCAAATAATCAACTATCAGTTACTTTTTAGAGCAAACGAAAAACCTGTATTGGAGTAACGGAAATTAGGCTGAAGTATGGAAAGCCCCCAAGTATCACCTAACTCCAAACCAATTTTCTATACAATAGTATTTCTTAACTGAAATATAATAATAATAATATAATAATATATATAGTTTATTGAGTACAAATCAAAATCATAAAACGGTACATATAAATCCGTACATTCAATAAACCGATGGTCTCACAAAGGCAATTAGCCTGTGCGTGAGATTTTTTATTTATTCAGTTCTAGTTCTAGTAAAATGGTAGTTATATACAGATAAAATCATGTATGAAATATGCTTTTTACAACAAGTAATTAAGTATAGAGTATTTTGTTCATAAATTGGATATTAAAATCAATGTACAAATAGGTATAATTTTGGATAAAATGTGTTAAAAATCGAAATATAGATACAAAAGATAAAATAGTCTAAAATTTAGTTGAAATTCAGAAAGATTTGTTTGCTGGATATCTATCTATCAAGTAACATCGAAGGTATAATTGAAATTAAGGATGATTACAAATTTAAATGTAGTGAATACAACATGGAAACTTATACATATAATATTTTCATGAGTGGAGAAAATGAAACAGGTCTGTAGGACATACAAAGTTCACTTGTTTATATTTATGACTGCATATCTATTATTTTGATGAGCTCATCTCTTGGGTATTCGGCAATGAATTTGTTTAATCTGTTTTTGAATTGATGAAGATTATGCGTGTCTGTTAGATATTCCGGCAGTACCTGATACATTTTAGGTGCAAGATATTTAAAGCTGCGTTGACCAATTGTTTTCGATGAAAATGGAGTTTGGTGGCGTGTATTTTGTTTCCTCGTGTTATATATGTGTGTGATTGTTTTTAGTTCTGATTTATTTTTGAACTGATATATCACGATGGAGCGGTAAAATAATTGTTTTATGACGAAAACCTGTGCTTCCAGGTAAAGATATATCAGCATTTTCAGGGGTGAAGATTTCCGAAGAAAAAAAATTGGAATTAATTCATATTTCGGAAACGGCAGCAGATAGGTATAGTCATTCTTTATACAGATATAGATAGTGAAACTTATGGAAATGTCGTTTGAAGGGGTGGAAACTACTACAACGGGTAGATGGCACTAGTGGTTTCGTTTCCAAGTCATGTCTCTTCTTTCATTTTTCTTACGGACGTCGTAGCCTGAATCACACATTTCCTTGATTACTCATACGTAATACTGAAATATGTCAAACAATTCAGAAACAGAAGTAGAATTTCTGGTCAATGTCGTAGATCATTTATGTATAGGAGATTATTTAAATGCCAAAACTTTCAATTTCTTCTTCAACTTCTATCGTAAACTCTATTTTGAAGCTTCATAATCTCTCTTTCAACATTTCGGTCAGATTTGAAGACAGGACTGTGCAACTTTTTTTCTCCTCGGAGAAGGAAACTTTGTCGTATACTGTGTAAAGTAAACGGAAATATCGACATTGACTAACTATATATCTATAAAAAATGATGAGGTGAAGTATCAAAGAAGTTATCGGGTTAATGTTGTGGATTTCAAAAATAGCAGGGTGTTTCATTTGAAAAATCAAATTTGCTACTACTTTCTTGAAGAAGTGGCAACACCGCATCGTCGAAAATATTTCAGTTGGGTAGGGAAAGTCCGAATATGCACTTCATCAAATTTTAAAACTCATCCCTTCTCTGGTTCCCCAGAAACGTCTAATGTGCCCTCCACCGTGAATCACCCTGTATATTGCGATTCATGATACGTGATTCATGATACATGCTGCCGAATTGGAAGCGGATAGAGATTGTCGTGATAAATGTAGTCATTCATGTCCACATCCAGTATTATTGTCGAACCTCTCAAAAGCCGCTACCTCGTAGGGCCCACTACCAATCCCGCCCTCGACGTTCTATTTCTGCTAGCCGCTCGACCCGAAAGTCATGGTTCACTTCATACACGGAATAATGCATTCCGAACATGAATTTTGGAGGATTTTCCGTTTTTACGATATAATCTGGTACGTTTGTGAGCTCGTCCATGCAATATTCATGAACGCTGCATCGAGAGCTCTCACGTTAATCAAATTATACTTTGACAAACACATCCTGGTTTCCTCTAAATATGGAGTGGTACAGTGAATGATATATAGGGCGGATATGTTATGTGGAACATCGTTGGATGCATTTCAAAAGGATAATATCGCAAGAAAATGAGAAAATGTTATGTAAAACAATAATTTATTAAAGAATCAGGAAAAGTCGTATTTCGTGTAAATAAATTTATTTAAAAATCGCAGAGCGCTTTCGGCTATTAAGCCATCTTCAGTGCTATACCTACAAGTATTAGTCAAAAATTGGATTGAAGGTTAGAATTGAATTACTTACTCGTCTAGGTATTCACAGGAAGATCTTCACAATCACAAATAATCGTGAGACATTACATTGAATAAACATCAAAGTTAACATCAGTGCCCTTTTGGGTTGACAATTGAAATTTTTCTATCAAAACATTGTTAAAAGATTAAAATATGGATTCCCAACGTGCTGAGCAGGAGGGGTGACAGGAAGTGAAATTTGACATTGACTTAAGGTCCTAAATGATTCGGGAACATAAACTTAGTGACAAATGACGTATTAGTGACTGGAGTACATCAAAACTTTCCAAGGTGAGCACAGAATTATTCAAATAATCTCAATTGAATAATTATGTGCTCACCTTGGAAAGTTTTGATGTACTGTAGTTACTAATACGTCATTTGTCACTAAGTTTATGTTCCAGAATCATTTAGGACCTTAAGTCAATGTCAAATTTCACTTCCTGTCACCCCTCCTGCTCAGCATGCAGCACGTTGGGAATCCAAATTTAAATCTTTTAACAATGTTTTAATAGAAACATTTCAATTGTCAACCCAAAAGGGCACTGATTTTAACTTTGATGTTTATTCAATGTAATGTCTCACGATTATTCGTGATTGTGAACATCTTCCTGTAAATACCTAGACGAGTAATTCAATTCTAACCTTTAATCCAATTTTCGACTATTACTTACTTGCAGGTACCTATAGCACTGAAGATGGCTTGATAGCCGAAAGCGCTCTGCGATTTTTAAATAAATTTATTTACACGAAATACGACTTTCCCTGATTCATCAGTCACGTGTATGCAGCACCAACAAATCTCAAATTATTTATTACATCAAATGATGCCTTCTCAAACAGGTCAAAGATTTCAATCCTTTCCATCCTCAATATGGAAAAAAAATCTACCACACCGACAATCGTTACAATATTCTTTACGTCAAATAAAAAAAATATATGACGAAAGTATGTGTACCACCAGTTTACTAGTTTCTGCGCTCACCACTTGGAACATTACTTTTTCCTCTCATAAATAATTAATCATCGATAATAGGGATTTCGCCATCGAAGATCAACCAGTGAATTATTGATGTATGTTTCTCATATTTGGCAGCATTCCATCGAAAAAGTGTGTGAAACGTAAGCTCGACATTTTATAAGCGTTCGATCTAGTTTGGCATCAGGGTCTCCATTCTGCCATCTTATGGTTTGTCTCCTCAGTTGTGTGCTTTGTTGAAGAGGTTCTTGTCTGATAGGTGTCTGTATATGGTTAACGATGAAGTATCGTCTGATATTCTCCCAACGAAAGCAGGTGTTCCACAGGGTTCAGTTCTGGCTACCACTTTGTTTCTGCTCCATATCAATGATTTGCTGGACAAAAACATCTCGTTCAGTGCATAGTTTTGCCGACGACAGAACTCTTTATACTTGTTTCTCTTCCAGAGTCCCCATACCAACACGAGAAACAAAAATACAGAGTAACATTCACGTCAATATATCAATCGATGACTAGGCAAAAATACTAAGATGTGGTAAAATCAACTTGGTGAGAATTATTGCTGGGAAAATCCAGGCACATCTTCTCTCAAAGGAAGCCGATTTATCATTATCCAGTAATCAGATGTCAAGAGTAAATATTTCTACAAAGTCCAGTATCTTGATGCTGGGAATTACGGTCAGAAATGATTTTTCACGTGAAAACCATGTGAGATTGATCGTTACAGGTGCTTCCCAGAAACTTATATTTCTTTATCTTGGGTAGAAATACTTCACTTCTTGTTAGCTTCTAATGATATACAAGGCTCAGATACGACCTGTATTGGAAAATTGTTCTCATGTATGGAGCTCGGCACCAAAACAATCATTGAAGCTTCTTGATTCTATTCAGAGAATTGCAATTCGTCTTGTTGGTGATTCTCCGCTCAAAAAGTCGCTCACTTCTTTGGATCATCGTAGAAAGGTCGGATACTACCATGGATATTTTCACGGTCAGTGCTCTTCTGAATTGTCATCAATGGTTCCACCCTTGGCAGTATCCACACGGATAACCCGACGAGTACAGAATCCCCACCACTTTGTTGTGAGCTTGGAGACCTGTCGAACCTCCTATACCTATACTGTATTTGGATTCTGTGTTCGATTTCATATCAACTTTGCATGGGAAACATTCGTATATGACTGTTTTGAAATTCCACAAAGAAAATTGCTCCACAAAGCGCATGTTCATCAAGCCAATCAATTACATTACAATTACACTATATTTATCGGTTATAATTGCACGAGTGCATAAAAATTACCGATAATTTTGCAAGAAAGCGTTATATCTAAAAATTGCAAGTTTATTTTCATTTTTTGGCGAAAGTGCCCGAGTCCGAAGGACGAGGGGCTCTTTTACAAAATATGTACATAACCGGATGCAATTTGTATAAGATATCACGCTTGGATTTAAAATTATCTGGTCATTTTTATGCACGAATGTAATTCATTGGAATATTTCACGAATAAAGAAATTATCAAGGAAATGTTATTTTTTGTTCATTTATACTTTCCTCTATAGATTGTATGGAGTACTCACCTGAACGCGAAACGTTTTTCTATTTTTGAGGTCTATCTGACATTCATTTGTGTTGTTTACTGACGTCTAGCGATACGGTTTCAAATGTGTTGTTATGGTGACTTGATACAATGCAATTACCGTTGTAATTTTTCAATAATTGCATTGCTCTCATGGGACATTTTATATGGGAGGGAAATATTCATTATAATTCGGAAAAAAAAATCAAAATTAATAGAACTTCTCCTGATGTTTGGTATACTGTCCTAAATATTGAATAGAATGATATGCTTGCCAAACGTCATATTTTGAATTATTTGAGAAAATAAGTTGATTATGACAACAGTGAAATCATTCATGTGATGCCAGAAACATATTTTCAGTTCTCTGAATTTCAGTAAGTTTCAAAAAATTAATGAGCAGATCCATGAAATAACCATTCTAATTCAATAACTAACCGTTGTGGGGAGGATATCTGGACCTTCATCAAGACGACGTTTCATATCTAAAAAGAAACCAAACATTTTAACTCTCACCTTATGATTGATTTCATCGGTCATATTAGCACTTGTTCATCACCAACACCTACTACAAAAGCGAAAGTAGTTGTAGTAAATATTGTTTGAATATTTATTGGGGGGGTTAAAATGTTCTGGAATCCATTTTTTGAGTTTTCTCTCCCCTAGAAATGGAGGAAATGAAAGAAAGAAAAAGTTTTAAGTTCTCATAATTATATAAATATATATGTGTGTTCGGATAGGTTTCCGCGGTCAGTTTCATGTTGTTGTTGAGTTCGGGTTGAACCGCGTCTGGAGTTTGGTTCTCGACGTTTCGGCTCCGATTTCGGGGCCATTTTCAAGAGTAAATGTGACTTCACGCTGAGGTCTCAATCTGCCTACTCCTCAGGTGTTGTCACAGGGGGCAAGGGTTTTTGACTTCACGCCGGAGCCTCAATCTGCCTACTCCCCAGGTTTTCCATGCAGTTAGAAGTCTCTGACCGTCGTCACGTTCATTTAAGCAGGAAGGTCGCTTCTCGATTTCAATAGCCTCGCGAATTATACGAGCATGTAGTGTTTTTGCTGTGGCGATGGTCTTAGTGTTCTCAAAGTCTATATATTGTGTCCTGTCTCTTGATGACGTTTGGACAGAGATGAAGATGGGCCTGATTTTCGGACAGCAAGTTGATGTTCGTATACTCTACTTGTCACACGTCCGTTGGTCTGGCCTACATATGTTCTATGGTATTCAGAACATGGTATTTCATATATACCCTGTGATTCGTTGACAATTTAATTAACAAATTTTAAAAAAATGCGTCTATTTCTACTTGGCGACGATTCGGAAAGTAGTTCTCCTATTTTGCAAAAATCTTCATTTTTTTTTATTTTGCAGTTCCTATGAGGACAAATATACCAATTTGCCTGAAGAACGTATATTATAAGAACTTAAAACATTTTCCTTTTTATTTCTAGGGGAGAGAAAACTGAATAAATGGATTCCAAAAGAGTAAGTAACCCAACCTCTAATTCTGGGAAGAATATTTAGCCATGATTATCACATATTTGAGTGGCTATTATATCACATAAAAGCTGATACACACCTGTACGATGATAGTTCATATTATGAAGTGAGAAAACATATTTTCATTGTTACAGAGTACAACATTACGTACATCTTAGATTAAAATTTTATCATTCTAACAAAGTAAATATTGCAATGTGATTCGCTTATGTTTTATGTTTGGTGATGATACCTAATGTGATACTTCTTTAAATAAAAAAAGTCTGCTATTGTTATCCAAAATCCAAGCCTTAACCATCAAGTACTCTATACACTCGCCCCGAAACCCAGTTTATCACCTGGGATATTTCCCACTTATCTCCTCGAGAATTGCATCTCCATTGTTTCCGCGAACAAAATATCCAAATAAACCTCCGCAATGCACCCCCAGCTCGAGATAAGAGAGAGGCAAACAGGAATTGCACCTTGGAAATGAAACCTCCAAGGAAAACGACTGCATATTACTAGCAGAACCTCGTCCTGACGTTTCATCAACTCTCCCAAATGGCGGGTTTTCAAACGCAGCATAGACAAAGCCCATTTTTTGCGGTGAATATTATTTTCACGAAGGCGGCCTTGCCATAAATCCCGAAACAAAGAAGGTATGCAATCGGTATGCTTTCGCCCCAAAGTAATATATCTTGCTATCTTTCGCAGTTTCCGTGGATCTGTACAATACATCCCGTCTCGTTTTTATTTTTATGTGTTACACTTCAGGAGGGATTCGTTTGGGAATGAATGCCTGCTGGATATCTCTCCTTTTTTAATTTCATGGGCCATTGTCCGGTAACCCGAAAAAGCGATTTATGCCCAGGAGATTCTATCGAACTTCGGTACACTTTAATTCGGAATGTCTACAGGATGTCTCGCTGAATACTTCAAAACAAATTATTACAATCCAAGATGAACAAAAACCCTGGTGCTTTGACTGATATGCTTTTGTTTAGCCAATTCCTCCCGACCTGAGAAATCGAAGAGTAAACTTACATTTTTTGACGGTAGGTGGTTTTGAGGTGGTGATACAAATGCGATTTTCTAAGGGTACATTTTCATCGAGGCGGCAGCTTACGAGTGATTTTCGATACACGCGGTCTCATTGGATAAACTCTTGCGAGATCTATCGTTCACCAATAAAATTATCAGTATACAAAATACGCAACGTCAAGTTCGTCTAATAAAAAGCTATTAATTTTTTTGAAATATTCGACCGTTCGATTTTTGAATTTGAATGCATTTGAAAGTTCCTTTAATATTCGAAATGTTGTACCTAGTTCTTGTTTCTTTTCACGTTTTTTTTGTTTATATTCTTTTCAAGTGTTTATCGTTGCTGATCTTGTATTTGTTTGATTTCAGAGTAATAGTTAGATTTATTATGAACCGATTTACAAAGCTCAAAATGAAACGCTCGTGTAACGTGTAGGTATTATTTATCCCTCATATCATCGGCTCGTAATCACATTAAAATTGCATTTTTTTAACACTATGAAGAAAAAAGTAGCTACCTATCTTCGGTTCCTCAGAAAGTAGAAAGATATATCAATACTTCCCAGTTTCCTATTGTTTCGGAAAATTTAAAATCACATTCACAATCACTGAGTTTTCGATTTATTTTTCATCAAATTGAAAGCAAAAGGAATACCTAATAATCGGTCAAAATGTGATGACTACATAATTTCTAGCATTTCACGGGAAAGCAAGAAATTGCATGCAAAACATGAGACCATGAAATAAACAACCTATAAATCTATAAACAATCGAAAGGCCGTCGAGCAGACGGAAATCATGGCATCACAGATTGAATTAAAATCACGTAAGGTGCGCCTCTGCTGGCAAACTATCGAAGGCATTACTCAGTTAAAATTGATCAAAATCAAGAAAGCGAAAAGTCGAGAAAATTTGCTTACCATCTATTAGGTATTAGTCAACACACCAGGGTTTAAATTCATCTTGTTACAACTAAATGAATATTCCAAATTCCATTGAATACATGAAAACCTGAATTCCTATAGACATATTGTTACATGGTTCTTAATTTTCGAATTTTAATAGACCAATTTCAACTCATTTTCATTCATAATACACCGGTCGGCAGTGACAGATTTTTTAGACCAATTTTTTACATTCTGTCTTTGGAAGGGGAAGTAATTGAAGATAAAACGAATCGTAATCCGCAAAAAAATTATGCGCTGCGTGGTACTTCATATGAAACCCATAATTTTCGTTCATTAATTACAACTAGGATTTGGTTGGACGCCTTTTTATAGACTGCTTTACATTTGTTATACATAAACACATCGATCAAAGTACAAAAATCATGAAGATATACTGTTTTAAATGATACAAGGTGATTTACAAATTGCTCAAATGTATTGCGAAAAATTTTAAATAAAAAACAGCTTTTTCCAGTACGCCTTCCACAACAACAAGGCATACTATTTGGAAGTATACAGTGGGTTCCATCAAGACCAGATTCTGGGTTTGCCGTGAAGTACCACGCAGTGCGTGAATTTTTTTGCAGATTATGATTCTTTCCAGTTTCAAGTATTCTCTATTCCAAAGGCAGACTGTAAAAAAAATTTTCCAATTTGTCTCACTGTCGCCCGGTCTATAGAATCATCGAAAATATGTTAATAAAATAGTATTCAAATCTCGGCACAAAATATAATCTCTTCATTCGTAGTGTTTTTGTTCTTGACCAACTACAATCTGAAAAAATAAGAATTGAGATTAAATTCTATACAAATGTAGAAGGGCGGATTTTCAATCTACCCCGAAAACTTGCAGCGTTAATTATAAACAGTTTCTTCCAAATGGAACACGTTCTATTTGTCAACAACTTCTCGTATAACTCAAAGCCTTCAGAAAACAATTACAAGAACCAATATTTATTAAAATACTTACCGCTGTTAACGTTTCGGAAACCTAAATGGCTTGCTTCCTTTTTCAAAACTTCAAGTATTTCTCTCCTGGGTTTCTCTCTCGAAAGTATGCCAAAGATCTGATATATAAGTATATAGTAGGTTGAGAATTCAAAAATTGATGAAGAAAGAATCTACTCACCAACATGTAATGACTTTAAACGAGTACATAAAATTCATCTCCCCAGCCTCAGTAAGCAATATTTTCAAAATGCACAGTTGAGTAGAATGAGATTAAATGTTATCAAAATTAAAAAATCAGTATCATAGTAAGTAGCTGAACTGATAGCAATAATCGGAAAAAAGTCATAATAATAATAATAATATTCGTGCTCATCCAGGAAGCTGGAGTGGAACTCGATAAAAATTGGAAATAGGAAAATTGAAATAATCGATGGAAAACATGTACACGAGCAGAAATCGAATAATCATAAACATGAAATGAATAGGAAACATCAAAATCTAAACAAGAGAACTACTATGCTCAGTTGATCAAAATAGTGATTGGGAAATTTGAAATCAGCAAACGGATTTCAATAGGCAAAAATCAGACAAATCACAATATTGAGAATAGAAACCAATGAAAACAACAAATTGAGTGGCAAACTCAATTGATATGAAAGAGAACCGAAATCTCGATTGATGAATTTGAATGAATCTTGATACAGAAAGAGCAATGCGAATGAACAGAAATAGAACAAAAAAAACAAATATAAAAAGTAAGAAAATTGTGGGAAACGCACAGGCGAAGTAAATCTTGCCATTTTCTTGTGAATTAAGGATACGAGTATCATGATAATATAGCTGAATAACAAAGGAGGAAAGTGTTACTTTTCCTTCCGAGGATGAAGTTTATGGAGTAATTATTCAAGGAAGGAAGAGGCACCTTACTCCCATGTTATACATACGATTTTTCTACCTCCTTCAAATATTAAGTGATTTGTAGATAATTTATTTATGGAAATAACAAATAGAATTCACTAAAGGAGTAAAAATGAGAAGTAGGTACATTATAGACAGATAACTTGATTGTGAATCTAATATAAAAAGAATTCTAAGAGATGACAAATTGTCATCACCCTGTCTTAATATTTCCCTTTTTTGTAATCTTCATTTATTAGTGAATTCATTCCGAGATCATTTTTTTTCAGTATAATTTCATATGTTCGATTTTCATTTTCTTGATCATTCAATTTTTGCTTGTTTTTCCAAATGGTTTTTTGATTAATTTTTTCATTTTCTAATCAAATATTGAAGTATGATTTCTTTCCTTTTATACATTTTCTAATATTTTTTGAAATCTTCATTATACCTTAAATTTCAATATTATACTCAAATTAATTTTGGTTTTATGATTTTTTCCATTATTTTCCTATTTTATTTCTTTTTCGAATAATTCCCTGCAATAAGTAATCATTTCATCTGAATTATCCTATTTTTTGTTCACTCTCGACATTCACCACCTATTTCAAAATCGTACGGAAAAAGCTCACACATACAAAATGATGAAAAAGTACTTTTCCATGCATTGAAAAATCTATATTAATGTTTGATTAACTATTTTGTGGCCCTCCTCTTCCCGAATAAAAAAAGTTGAATTTCAATTCTTATAGAAGAAGTAGAATAAAAAAAATCTGTGAGATTTTTTAACAAACAGCTCTACTTTTTCTTCATTATGTAGAAGTATGCTTTTAATATCTAATCAATTTTCATACTTATTGAGCAAGAAAAAGTGATTTCTACGTCTCAGTGCCCGTTGTGTACAGGGAGAATGGATACTTTAGACGGACTCTCATTTTTTTTTGTTAATGAATTAAAAACCAGAAAGCCAACAGAATGTTTCTCAAACATCACTCTCTCCACAAAAATACCCAAGTTCCTGACTAATCAAGAGATTATAAAGGGCTCAACAAAATTGCGTAAACATTAGACAAGCCACATTGATTATCAATTACCACGTCCATCGTTTTCCGGATCCCCACGGGCCCACATATCAATTAGCAAAATCGCAACCAAGAATCCTGTTGAACGGACCTCAAATTCCCCACGGTATATAACACATAGTTCAATTAATCACTTAATCTGTTTGCTGCCGTGAACAGAATGTATTTGCTCCTCATGCAATATTCAGCTTTAAAATTTGGCCAATCGCAGCCAGCAAACGTGATTGGAACCAAAACTGATCGCTCAAAAGTTGCATTGATTGTTCACATATACATGCAAATCAATCCGATAGTTAGACCTCAATCCACCAAACCGGACGAAAACATCACGATTTCCGGTTGAAAAATCGAGAGTGTGTGCGAGTACAACAGGACGTAGGTTTACTGATTTTTTGGTTACTCGATCAGTTTTCACATGTGTTTTGAATTTGAATAGTTGCAGCTGGTTACAGTACACTCAACTAAAATGAATTCGGGAGAACTGAAATTTTGAGTGAGTTCAATATATCATAATTTTTTTTCTTTCTCCGATTTTGACGAGATTTTTTCTGAGATTTTTTCTCCCCCTGAAATGAAAAAGAAAAAGCTTCGAATTCTTATTATATCAGTTTTTTGTGTAAATTGGTAAATTTGCCTCGATATGTAACTGCAATATCAAAAAGATGCAAAATTGAGTGACTATTTTGAGACTGTAGCCTTAAGAAGCTTGAATTCTGATGAGGGTATCACGATTCTACCAGCGGACAAGGGAAATGCCACGGTTCTTCTTAAAACGGAGGAATATAATAGCAAAATTGAAGAACTTCTGGAACCTTCTAACTACCGCAAACTCGCAAGGGACCCAACACAATTAAAATTGAGGAATGTAAACAAACTCATTAGGTCGTCCTCACTGACCGAAACCATAAAGAAAACCATTCTCAGAACTGAAGCTGTTCCACCCAGACTCTATGGTCTTCCGAAGGTGCACAAACACGGCATGCCACTGAGACCAATAGTCAGTGCCCCAGGCTCACCTACATATCACTTGGCAAAACATCTGGCCTCGCTCCTACAGGCTCATGTAGGAAGAACAAACTCCTACGTCAAGGATTCGACAGACTTCGTGGGTAAAATTAGAGGCTTAACTTTGGAACCGACAGATATTATGGTCAGCTTCGATGTTGTGTCCTTGTTTACCAACGTCCCACTGGAAGACTTCCTGAAGGAGCTAGCCTACTTGTTCCCTAATGATATCGTTAGACTTTTCCGAGCATGTCTCACGGGGAGTTACTTTCAATGGAGGGGAAACTTCTATGAGCAATTGGATGGCGTGGCAATGGGAAGTCCACTTAGCCCAGTAGTAGCCAACTTCTTCATGGAACGGTTTGAAGGAGAAAGCAATCGACGCCTTCGAATTGATGCCGACCTTGTGGCTACGCTACGTGGATGACACATTCGTCATCTGGAAACATGGTAGGGACGCTCTAAAACTCTTTCTCGACCACTTGAACGCTCAACACCCCAATATTAAGTTCACCATGGAGACTGAACAGGACCAACGAATAGCATTCCTGGATGTTCTGATCGAACGATGTGGGGCTAGACTAACCCACAAAGTGTACCGAAAACCCACACACACGGATAGGTACCTGCACGCGCTATCGAATCACCATCCCAGCCAAAAGAGAGGAGTCATTTCTACTCTAACGGAACGTGCTCGAAGAATATGCGAACCAGAACATCTGGGGGAAGAACTGGAACATCTTCAACCTTGAGGTCGAATGGATACAGTGTACCCGAGATCAACAGGGCCATGAAACTGAAGAATTCCACTGTTCGAAACAAGGAGGACGTTCAGATAGTTGCACATGCATATTTGCCATACATCCCGAGGGTCACAGACAGAATTGGAAAACTCCTGAGTAAATACAACATAAAAACTGTATTTAAACCCACAAAGAAGATTCAACAGAGCCTCAGATCGGCTAAAGACAAAAGAGATCCACTGTCTGCAGCAGGGGTTTATCGCATACCGTGCACCTGTGGGAAGGTATACATCGGTACCACCAAAAGATCCATGGGAACTAGGCTAAAGGAACATGAGAGAAACTGGAGACTAGGGCAAATTGACAAGTCGACTGTGGCGGAACACGCACTTAGTGAGGGAAACCACAGGATTCTGTTTGAAAATGCAAAACTGATTGCACCCAACCAGGGATACCATAGCCGACTGGTACGGGAGGCAATAGAAATCCACGAACACACGGATAATTTCAACAGAAAAGAAGAAGCTGTCAACCTCAACCGAATATGGAATCCCATTTTAAGAAAATCGATAATAACTGCAGGTAGTTCTTCAGATAATAATGATGATTATTCTCCGAACCCACATGAGGTAAACAAGGTAATCAATATTAATGACAATTCCCCGAATCCGAATGGAATAATTAGCACCGCAAACTACCTGAATCGGCATAAATACAACTTGCCAAGAAACAATCTCCAGTCATCGGAGTGAATTCCAAGATGAATGAACCTCCGAAGAAGCTAGCCACTCGAGCCAGCGAAACGTCAGGAAGAAATTCCAAAAAACGACGGCCTTCAAACCCGAATAAAAGTAGTGATACTGACTATTTTGTCAGTTAAGTATCGTATTTTTAAGAATTTGGAGATTTGATGAACAAATTTATTGAGGTTAAGTGAAAGAGCGCCACTCTTGAAATTGGGCAACTAATTTCAAGAGAGCGAACTTTGCCTTTTGCTCTGCAGGCAGTGGGTTCAAGAATTTTTTTTTTGGCTCAGCATACTGTTTGATACTTTTCCTTTGTTTTCATTATCGTTTATACACATTAGTACTTACCTTGTTTGTGTGCTAATGTATTTTTCGCCTGCATCAATAAAACTGATATTATTATTATTAAAAACTGCATATGCTTCCCCTTGCCAACGTTTCGGAAACTAGTCTTTTTCCTTTTTCGAGTCTATTTTGAATTTTTTTTAAGGGATTTCAATTTCTAGTACGTAGTGTCAAAATGTGACACCGGCATTATTATTCATTCATAGCTATACCCCAGTATACCATAGCCATACAGTAGAAACACTTGAATGTCAATACTCCTTTCTCGAGAGTCAAATATCTGTGACCTTCATTCTGTGCTCGGGGTGTATAATATCATTTTGTGGCGGTATATTTGAATGTACGGGACAGAGCTGTCAAAGATACTTTGGAAAAGTATCTAGTTACTAGATAAGTTACTCTTCGAAAAAATGTCAAAAGATACTTTGGGTATCTAGTTACTTAAACTAGAACTTAAATACTTATCTTAAGTTACTTTTTAAGATACTTAATAAGATACTTTTTCAGTTACTTTGTAATTTGTACAAGGTGTCTCAAAAGAAATTTTATATTCCAAAAATCGATAAAAAAATAAAGTAAGCCGTTTATCGATTTTTTTATTAATTATCAAAATACACTCTTTGGTAATTTATTTGTTAAAAATAATGTCGTCCAAACGACATCATTTTTAGCGACATTCATTCAATCAAAGACTAAAATTTCTGATGACCGATTGACAGGTAGGCTTCGTGATGGTTCCGTTTCGTGGCGAATAATTTGTTTTAATTGCGCCAGGGAAGTTGGTTTATTAACGTAGAGTTTACGCCCACAAAAGAGTCGAATCATCAATACCTGAAAAAGAATTGAACATAGACCTATATATACTACCTTATACAAAAAATATCTGGAATTACTGGAATTATTCATAAATTTGAAAAATGTAATAATATACACGGTGTTCCATTTAAAATAACAAAGTTGACAGCTATTTTCAGTATAACCGGAAGGTCCGGAAGTGCCACTATGTTGAAAATATTTTAGTCGTATGTCCCCCACCCACATCAGTAAGTTGCCTTATTTTCAAATTTTTGTTGATTATAGTTTTTCCACAATCGATGGATGCAGTTCCCGAAAGACCATTTTGTATTATGTATTTTTTATTCATGTTTCTGTGAAAATTCAAAAAGAAATTATGTATGTTTAAACAGCTGCGACCCCAGAATTATCGACAATTGTGTTTTTACATCACTTTATGGTGGTTTGCACCAGTTCGGCTTAAGTTTAAGTGACAATTAAATAATAATGTTTACATGCAAAAAATGTCATTTAACTGTATCTTTGAGCTAAGCGAAACTAGTGCAAACACAAACAACCATTAAGAATAGGATACTTTTCAGTAACTAAGATACTTTTCGGTATCTAAGATACTTATCAATATCTAAGATACTTTTGAGGATCTAAGATACTTTTCAGTATCTAAGATACTCTTCAGTATCTAAGATACTTTTAAGTATCTAAGATACTTTTTAAAGTTACAAGATACAGTTCCTTTTAAAAAGTAATCAAGATACTAATTACTTTTTACCAAAACAAAAAAGTAACTAAGATACTGTATCTTAGATACTTTAAAGTAACTAAGTCACCCTAAAGTAACTAAGATACTTTTTTCTGACAGCTCTGGTACGGGATACCAAGTATCGAATCAGTATGTTATTACACATCATAATATTAATATTTTGTCAAGGATAAGGTTTGAGCAAAATGTGAATTATCTGAAATTCTGAAGTACCTTCCACTTATCCACTTTTCTGTTGCTTTTTTCTCCAGTCCATGTTTGTTTGGAAATGTATATTCGATGACCAGGAAATGAAAAGCTTTCAAGAGGATGTTTTATTTGCAGCAGCTTGAAATATGCACAATAGATATATTCAGACATTAACAATGTCATGAAGACTATAAATGACCTCAAATGATTTATTAGTTTTCCTTTTTGCAAATTCATATTTAAAAATTTCAATGTGTAGAAAATTGTATAATATTTCTTTCTCAAAGTGAAATTCACACAAGTGATAGTTGTTATAGAGAGCTTCGGGAGATTTCTCAAGTAAATCCTCTCGGTTACACGCCTTCAACCATGGCTCACACCTGAAAGAGTAATTTGATATTAAGGTGCGTTTTCATCAAGCTAATATTTCGACGCAAATTAGCTTCTATTCAAATTTCTGCAATTCGTAAAAAATATATGGAAAATTCAACGAGCTACTATTCTACAGAACACTGAAGGGCTATTAACTTTTGACATCCTTCGGAAACCTCAAGAGAGATGATACTTTGTCTCTAGCCTTCAACAAACATCGGCGATAAGCACACACTTATCCACCTTGGTAGTAAGCCATAATAATTCAAAATACAATATTTCAATATACACTGACGCTCATCAATCAAGTTGACATGTCAAACTGCGGAAGTTGGTGTTCTGTGGCAAGTGTCTCTGCTGTATAGTTATAGTATACTGGGGCTACACCTAGTGTTGATTTTGACACAAACCACTTCGAATTTGATGCGTAATGAAGAAGTAGCTATCTCTTCATTTCTGTTTAACCAAATGCAAGTAGCCTCTTTGAGTTTTCTTTTTGTTCCATTCTGTTCTGTCATCATTCTGTAAATTGATGTTATTCCACTCGACCATGTGTGTACCATTTGTTGAGGTGTTCAGCTAATTCCGACTTATCTATTTCTCGTCTTCTCAAGTTGTTTTTGTGTTCAGCTATCCTTATTTTCGATGGCCCTGATGTTTTACCAATATAAACTCTTCAATAACCCTGCATTGAAGAACTTTTCCATTTTAAATTGATATAAATGGAAGAAGCAAATTACGTGCTAGAAGATCACCAAATGGAGATCTCATAAAACGACGAATATAGATTTTTCCTGGGTTCTCCTAACAGAAGAGTATGTAGAAGAAAAGAGGAGAGATTTGCTCAATGTGATTCAGGCAAAAGGGCTTTTTTGATCTCGAACTGGTATTTACTGAAAGAGTAAATCTTAAAGCCATTCTTGTTTTCGCACAGTTTATCGGCGACCAATGTGTATTCATGCATGATAATGCCTGAACATGTGAAGCGATAATAGTTGAACGGTATATGAAAGCGGTTGACATGAATGATACGCAACGGCCAGCTCGTAGCCCCGACATTAATCCAATCGAGCATTTGCGGGACATGTCAGGTTGGTAAATCAGGCGACGTCAAGGACAGTTATTTGATCTTCAACTGCTCAAAGATGCTTCACAAGAAGAATGGAACAATATTCCGTCAGAGGTTATTCAGAAACTGATTAGAGACGTAAGGTAGCTGTTCTAACAGCTAGAGGGGTCAAGACATACTTATTGTAAACTTGTTGAAATTCATGTTTCCATAAGAATAAACTTGTGTGTCGAATAGTGATTGCTATTATATGATAATTGTTTTCTTAGTGATTTTATGAACTTGTTTAATTTTCAGTATTGATTCTTGATGCTTTCAGATCGTGGTAGGTTATTTCCAAAAAAAAACTACAAAGACAACGTTCATCCACCAGAAAATAACGACTTTCGAACAGTACTGGTCGTTGTATTCAGCAGCTTTATAGCTGAATAATCTCATGCTTTTATTATTGTTTGTTATGTGGTAATCAATATCCGGAGTGGTATTAGCCGGGAAAGTTGTTGTTGTCTGATGTACAACTACCCAATATATCCAACTGTGTCATTCTCTCCAGCGAATCGATATACAATCGACGTCCGAAAAAAAAATGTATTTTTCGTCGACTCTGTCTTTTCAAGTGTTTCATCTTCCGTCCGATAGAAACAACACACACTCCGAAAAAACGTCCAAGTGGACCATTATTCTCGATCGAGTGAACTTGAATCGCGGCATTATGCAGATAATCCGGATGAAATTTGAATTGTTCGAAGTACATGCACTGAAACGTCAGTGTCCAGTGCGGCTTACCCAGAAGGTTTATCTCGCCATCCAATCAATGCTGGCTTCTGTATTCTCTACCGCATAATCTGCATGCGTGTTTGTCCACATTTCATTTGCCATTCCCGACGGTGACTCTCTGCGACAAAATATTTCGAATTATTCGTTCTAGCTGCGGCGTGCGTTTTTCTGCCGTGTCGCCGGTCTGTAGAGAGAGGTTCGAAGTATGCGATTGAACCAACGATCAATGTGACCATTTTTAAACTCCAGATCCTGCCATACATTGGTTAAAAACCTCCCAACGTATGAAGTCATAAACCAGAAAAAAAATTATATATATATATATATATATATATATATATATATATATATATATATATATATACATATATATATTTATATGTATATAATTTTTTTATGAAATGATGTTGTTCATATTAAATGTACTTTGAACTATTATTATTATTATTATCAGATTACAATGGGGGAGCCCAAGCGGGGATTTCGGGATTTACTAAAGCGCGGCAGATTGATTACCTTCTGTTTGTACCCGGTTAAGTACTTCCAACATATATGAACCCTATATATATGGCCGCCCTCCAACGATAAAGGATCAGATTAGTAAAAAAAATGATCATCTGAAATTCTCAAGCGCGTCAGATTAAGGTAGGGTGAGTTAGTTACATCCTGAAATGTGTATATTTCACTAATCTGACAATTCAAGAGTGACAAAAAGAAGGAGGGCTATTAAAAAAAAAATATGCACTTTTTTTAATTGCATGCTTTTCTCTGAGCTTTTCAATTAATTAAGTTCAATGAATAAAAAAATTTTAAAAAAATTCAGATAATCGTCAGATTATAAAACTGCAACATCTAGGGCGTAAAAATGAACCATATATCTTGATCTGACGCGCTGGTGTATTTCAAAATGACGATTTTTTTTTTTCACATTCTAATAACGGCCGCGAGTCTGCGACACATCCAAACCGTCATATTAAAAAGTTCAAATCAGCAGTTTCCGAGCGGTAAGATACTGTTTTGGAAAATCAGTTAGAACACTTGGAAAAATAAGAAGATAGAGGAAAATGATGCATATAATAGCAACATAAGGTAATTTTAAGTTGTACAGTTAGTTTTAAGATAATGAATAATTGTGAATAAACAAAGTGAACAATTAACGGAAACAGAGTGGAGAAATCTACTCGGCATTTGCATCATTACCAGGAAAACAAAGGTTGTTGATAGGTGAAGCCAAGGAATTCCAGAAAGAAAATTTCAGCGGCAAAGTTGAAATTAGTATAAACTGAAGAAAATCCCATAAATTCATATCAAAAGCGTTTCAAGAAATGAGCAGGAAGCATTGACGTCAATAAAATCCATCCTACAAAAACTTCCAGAAAAAGAGCCAGCAATAGGATCGTTCCCAAGGTATTTATTCATCGAACCATCATAATTATATCCTGGACCATTTCAAAGATACCATTCATCTAAAAGTTATAATTTTTCTTTTCGAATATTCCGTGTTTCCTACCAAGACACTTCGAACCTTTAACATTCTATGAACAAAAAAATAAAAATTATCTACCTTCCATTATACTACTTCCAAATACTCTCTAATATAAATTCTAGTACAAGAACTTTTCTTGAACATTGGAACCTCAAATTCATTAATATTTATTTATTGAGGTTTAGGTTAAAGTGTTTTAGAACCTGACTGTTCCATGTCTAGAAATTAACAAATTATTACATTAGGCCGTGCATATTCAGCTAGCAACGTAACTTTAACGAAGCGGAGTCTGGAATATTTTTCCATATTTATGTCTAATATTATCAGAATCAAACATAGAATGGAGAAGATAGCTACAGAATAGGGTTGCAGGTAAGATTGGTTTGACTGAGATGAAGTTTTCTCATTTTTCTGAGTTATTATAATGAAATACAAATATTTTAGAATGAATCCTTTCATTAATTTTTTTCTTGGCAAAAACATTAAGTACTATATTCACAAAATTGTATACATCATATTCGAAACACTTTGAGAACTCTACCTTGAATAAAAGGGTACTGCATGTTTTTGAGCACCGACTGAGCTGAGCTGAAAAATGTAAAACAGGTAGAAAATTTTAAGGACAAGAGTAGGTATCTGCCGTGGCAATCTGTATTTTAAAACTTTTCCATTGAATATCAAATCAAAATAATTTATAAACAACAACAATAAACAAATATCAACACCTCGTAATCATAACAACAATATGAGATTCTCTATCAATATATATATATATATATATATATATATATATATATATATATATATATATATATATATATATATATATATATATATATATATACACACACAAACCGATACCTCAACGCAAACTCCCACCATCATCCGGCACAAACCAATTCCGTTGTGATCCACAGATCCATCAACCTCACAGACCTCCACAACAAACCACAGGAACTAGCCCAACTCAAATCAGCCCTTGTTCAAAATGGATTCACAGACCATCAAATTGACAGATCCATCCGCCGCCATCAAACTTCTCATTCCATTCCCAGAGACCCAACAGACAACAACGTTCCCCACAAAGCTTTTCTTCCCTACATTAAAGGTGTTACTGACAAAATCAGCCGAATTCTCAAAAAACAGGACATAAAAACGATATTTACAGCCAGCAATGAAATCTCCACATTCCTCCGCTCCCCCAAGGACAAAATTGTCAACGAATCACAGGGTATATATGAAATACCATGTTCTGATTGCCATAGAACATATGTAGGCCAGCCCAACAGACGTGTGACCAGTAGAGTATACGAACATCAACTTGCTGTCCGAAAATCAGACCCATCTTCAGCTCTGTCCAAACATCATCAAGAGGCAGGACACAACATAGACTTTGCGAACACTAAGACCATCGCCACAGCAAAAACACTACAAGCTCGTATAATTCGCGAGGCCATCGAAATCGAGAAGCGACCTTCCTGCTTAAATAAACGTGACGACGACCAGAGACTTCCAACTGCATGGAAACCCCTAATTTCCAGATGCCCAGTCCCCACCAAGACATCCGACGGTCCTTTAGTAGCACCCGCTGCTATAAATACTACCCAACATCCCTCGATACCTCAGTTCGATCTAAGGAGTAGGCAGATTGAGACCTTAGAAATAACTCATGACGAGACCTGGGGAGTAGGCAGATTGAGGCCCCGGCGTCAAGTCACAAACCCTTGCCCCCTGTGACAACACCTGAGAAGTAGGCAGATTGAGACCTCAGCGTGAAGTCACATTTACCTCTTGAAAATGGCTCCAAAATCGGAGCCGAAACGTCGAGAACAAAACTCCAGACGCGGTTCAACCCGAACTCAACAACAACACACAACTGACCGCGGAAACCTATCCGAACACATACATATATATATATATATATATATATATATATATATATATATATATATATATATATATATATATGTATATATATATATATATATATATATATATATATATATATATATATATATATATATTTATATACCGTGTGTCACAGACTCATAGTACACCCCCGTTTTCTCCTTTGTTTTTCTAGATATATTTTTGAAATTCGGAACATTGAATATGCTCACTGAACAGCATTTCTCGACATATCTGAAAGAAAAAAATAACTTCCAATTTTTCCGGAAATGACATCAACTTTCGATTCTTGAATGGGACACCCTGTATATTGTTACATGATCGGCTAGGGATGATCATGAGGAATCCAACGATACCAGGTTTGATGATGTTATCTCCAATGACTGCGGAGATATCGCCATTTATTTTATCCATAAGCTCAACGAGTAGGAGAGAGAAACTTTTTCTGGCGGGTCAATCCAATTCTCTCTCCCACTCATTGAGCTTATGAATAAAATAAATGGCGATATCTCCGCAGTCATTGGAGATAACATCATCAAACCTGGTATCGTTGGATTCCTCATGATCATCCCTAAACGATCATGTAACAATATACAGGGTGTCCCATTCAAGAATCGAAAGTTGATGCCATTTCCGGAAAAATTGGAAGTTGTTTTTTTCTTTCAGATATGTCGAGAAATGCTGCTCAGTGAGCATATTCAATGTTCCAAATTTCAGAAATATAGCTAAAGAAGCAAAGGAGAAAACGGGGGTGTACCCAGAGTCTGTGACACACGGTATATATATATATATATATATATATATATTCCAAAATAACCCTTCCAGTCATTCAGTTTTTGGAATTTCCAATGAATCTTCATAATTGGGTAGTGAAATCAACCAAGAACACATCAAAGCATCGCCACTAAACTTCAGAAATAGATAATATTCAATTTATTCCTCGAGGAGAAATTCAAAACATTTGATGAATAAGAACAATTCAAACGCCACCATACAGAGCGCGCTTTGGATGCGATACGGAATCATTGGTAAAATATGATTAGATGATTAAAAATCGTGTTTATATTTTTGTGAAGATCGTTTAATAGTGAGTATACTATATTTATATATGACTCAGTAATAAGCACTCTGAAGAGAGTTTTTCATCAGCTATTCAGCAAAAAAAAATTGGCTCTCAAACTAACATACCCAAGTTCACAAACATCAGGAAATATCGGTTCTTGACATACATCTCTGCTAAGAGCATTTATGAATACCAATCTACGTTGTGGACTCGAATACATCGTATAACATAATGATCACCTCGCAGCGTTCACTCATTTGACCTTCGCTTGCGTAAAATAGAGATTTTATTCAAAAAATGAATTATAAATGAATCTATTTTCGGTGAATTGTCCTATTGTGCTGGACAAATCACAGGTTCCAATTATTTTTTTCACAGGCACCACTAAAACGGTATGAATATCACATTTCGTTTCTACCAATGATGACGCATTTTGTAAGTTGAAATTTTCCTTCCTAATTCGAATTATTAACGACTTCTTATATAACATTTCATGGCATAAAATAATAACTGAATAGAAAGAATATCAAATGTGACGATAAAAAAGATTCAAGATAAAGTATTTGAGACAAATTTTATTTTTATGCATATTCCCAATTGTTTCTAATTCAAAACCCCCTTGTTCAACATCACCGCATGATTGAAATGTGAACCTGAAAAACTAATTACCTGCATGATTACTGAAAAATTCCAACATTCCCTCAGAGCATCGCATAATTGCTTTCCTATCGTCTGCCCAGAATTATATACTCCGGAATATAATTGATTCCCTTCAAGAAACTATTTCCATTCATTAAGGTTGTAACGAGCAAACTTTCAGTATTATGGAAATATCTGGTCACATTTTCCGATGATGTGTTGGTAATGAGAATGCGAACCTGCCATTGAAATTTAATAAGGAGGCATAAATCAATAAGCGCCAATTACGTTTTGTGTAACAGAATTTCAAGTTGTGAACAGTGAATGTTGCGAAAGTGAAGCATGAAATCAATAATAGTATTTATCGTCACATCATATTCGAAAGATAATTTTTCATTTGATTTTTATTATCATTATAGTGACAGGGCTGGCGCTAGGAGATTCTGTAACATTATCCACCTCCCAGATATGATCGTCCCAATTGAACAATATGTCATTATCCCCATTGTAACGTTTGAGTCTTTCTAGGTGAATGACCTTCATTTCTGCTCTAGGACTACATTGAATCCTGTACACCATGTCATTCATTCTCTTGACTATCGTATAGGGTCCTTCACAGCAAGGTGTTAGTTTGGGAGAAATTCCTTTTCTACGACGAGGGTTGTATAGCCACACTCGATCTCCCTCTTTGAATCTATCAGTTTTTGCCTTGAGATCATATCGAGCCTTTATCCTGTCACTAGTAGGTAATATTCAATCCTCCCGCAATTTCGTGAATCATCATCGAACTTTCTCGAAGTTCGTCTGCATAATCCTGTACCTCTTTTTCCTCAGTACTTGGTGATCCGAATACCAAGTAATAATAATAATAATAATAATAATGTGTCTTTATTCATATAATATACAGGAAAAAAATTATGCTCTTCTACTACTTTGGAAAGATGTTCTTCCATATTCTTGTTGAACCTCTCGACCATGCCATCAGACTGTGGGTGGAGGGCAGTTGTTCTGGTCTTGCTAATTCCCATCGATTCACAAACTTTCCTGGATATATTCGATTCAAAATTTCTTCCTTGATCAGAATGTAGCTTCATTGGCACTCCGAATCTTGTAAACATGTTGTCCACCAGGGCTCTTGCAACTGTGGATGCTTCTTGACTACGCAAGGCGTGAGCCTCAACCCATTTACTGAAATAATCCATGGCAACGAGGATGTATTTGTTGCCATCAATTGTCATCAGGATTCGTTAGAAGGGAGCACCAACAATATATTGTTTCATCTCGCCACTTGATCTTGTTCTAGGACATTTGCTTGTATCGCATTTTGAAATTTAATAAGGGTGCATAAATCAATAAGCGCCAATAACGTTTTGTGTAACATAGAATTTTAAGTTGTGAACAGTGAATGTTGCGAATGTTACGCATGAAATTCATAGTAGGAAATGTATGAAATTTGAATTTGTTTAACATTTTTTCATGAATCTTTTTTATCGCCTCATTATAATATTCAAAAGGTAATTTTCATCTAATTTTCATTCGAGCCTGTAGAATATTACATAAAAGGTGAAAAATCAGGGAGGGGAATTTGAACTAACAAAACGGTCACCATAAGTCGGAACAGAACGTCACGTCAAACTGTGATAGTAGTGTTTGTGAGAAAAAAGGGTTTGGAAATTCATTCTTGCGGTGATTTAGATTTGAAGTAAATATAGGACGATAATTAAAACTGGTTTTTGTCCAAGTACAGTCCATAACATTTGATGTATTCTGAAATGCACATAGTAGTTTATAATATACCAAAACATAACCCGTACATAACTTTTTGTTCAATGTTTTAATTTTCAATTTGATAAATAGTTTGAATATTTTCAAGTCGATGTATATTCTTCATACGATATAAAGATGTATGACTCATTTAAGACAAAAAAGAATTATACATTTTCCCTATTCCAAAACGAAATTGTTCTGAATGAGAACTTTGGGCTTGTCTATCCTCAAATTCATTTTCTGATATTATTATATCTACCATTCTCTGCCATATAGTGGCAAAGCTTCAGCTATCAACGTGTTAATCCCAGCATGGTTGTTCCGAGGAATGGGAATTGAACCCCGTTATTTCCCTTGAGAGGCAGAGGTGCTTACCTTTTTACTGACAATAACCACAATAATACTCAAGGTGATATCAAAAATTTCGCAGATCGCCTGAGATTATTATAAGTGTATTTTTTTTGATTTCATCACATATTTTACTTTCATCGAAATAATCTTACGGGGTAAGTTCTAAAGATTGGACATTCTGATATTCTGAATTGAGAAGAGAAAATCAAAATCAAAACCTTTGTGATTTTAGTTTCAGTTTATTTTCGTCAACTGAATTCATAAACTTCCTCATGAAATTCCAACAGAAATCTGAAAAAAATACAGTTCAGAATTTTTGTATTCCAAAAACAACATTGAGTTCTCGAATATGACTTGACTTATTCAAAAGAGAATTGCCTGAAAAATAGATCCAAAAACATTGATGATTTGAAAACAAAAGAAAACGTGATGAAGAAATTATATTAGTGGCTATTAGTGTTATTGTGTGTTTGCTAGGGCATTGGTCATCTTTTTCAATAAAACTCAACAGCTTTTCATAGGGTGAAAATTGAATGATTACCTGAAATCGGAATTCAAACTTGTTTACTGGTAACTTCAATCACTCAGTGCTTATTGCCTATGTGAGTAAAAATATCTGAAATCAGTACCCATTTCATCTTTTTGATTGTTTTTTCGTGATTTTCACCTCTCTGTTTGAAATTCAAACTCATGAATAATGCATGCCTGGAAAAGGAATTCATGGAGAAATTAAAAAATCAAATGTCATACTGAATGTGTCACTCAGTTCATTTCTCTGATATGTATCAACCTGTATAGTGGAATTATTTCCGTTAATACCACAAATTGAATTTAGCAATCGAAATGTCTGAGGTTCTCCTATAAAAATATTTTCCGGAATTATGAATCTAATGTGTTTCTTTCGCATTATGCTCTATTAGATTACAATCATGGTCATCTTTCAAAAATGAAATCGAAAAACATTTCAATTTTCCCAAACATGATAACTTTCTCAAGCGGAAAATTGCTTGTTATATTCCATGAAGGAAATTATGTTATCAACGTTGTTTCAGAAGTAGTGATTTCAGTTTACATTCCAGTTTCCATTTTCATGTACTTTCTTACTGTTTTGACGCCACAGATATCATTATTCCTTATCCAGTTACATCGTAAAAAGCTCCTTCCTGATGTTATTGTATATTTCCAGTTTTCAATTTTATCCACCTTGCTGCTATTATTGCATATATCATGTTTTTCAAGCGAATACGACTCCTTGTTTTTCAAAAACTTCACGGAGTGTCTTATCCTGAAATGAAATGACACATTCCACCTGAGAACCACCATAAAAAAATTGAGTGTAACTCAATACAATTCAATTAAAATCTATTTTTGCACTTGCTTCAGGTTAATTGAAAGCATACATATATCATCACTATTTATATGTATAAACTCATGCCTACCATCGATCAGATCTTGAATAATATTCATCAATAAACCATTTTCAGTCATTATTTATGAATGCACTTCCATAAATATTTTATGAGTTTCTGTCTGAGATACACCAAGATTGTCGATTATTCAGTTTTGTTAGGAATAATTCGCATTTTTCACAATCTTTCTCCGATCCAGGAGAAATGAAAGTATTCATGAAAATATTTGGTTTGACAAGAAATCCTCTGAAGTTTGTTGAGTTTTGTTCAGTCTACTGGTACGAAACTTGGATATCAATATGGGTTTTCTCAAGGCACTTTAATGGAGCCGATGTTGTTTGTTATGTAGTTATATAGATTGGATGGATACAAAATTAGTGTAGAAAAATCATCGATTTTAGAAAAGTGCGTTCTTGGTTTTAATGAATTCAAAAATACTATTTCGAATGAACAAAATCACTAAGACATATGTATGTATTGATGGCATAGTTCATCTAGACATAGTTCATTTTCATTAGTAATGATGAGTAGAAGATATGGTTTATCACTTTATAAAAAAATCAATCCTTTCTCTCTCTCTCTCTCTGTAGATTGGCGATGTCGAATTTGACTTGTCCATCGTTAGATATCGTGGTCATGTGTTTATTTTTAGCATACTGCCATCTGAATCACTTTTTTCGGGTATATTTTCTTTTTCTTTCTATTGACAGTTTTCCGGCCTAGAAGTTTATCTGCCCCAATAATTGAAAATCAATTCTTGCAGTTGTGTCCCAAGAAGCATTTGCAGGAATTTTTTCTGTGGAAGATCCTGCACTGACACCACCTGTCAAATTCAATTCAACGCCCCGCCCTTCGTGGTATAAGCCAGGAAAGAGGCTGTTTTCTGACAGGTGTTAGTCCAATTATCTTTGTGTGTAGGTGAATTAAGATTGGCCCGAATGAATTTTTCTTAAGATGAGTCTTTAAGTGTGCCCACTGAGTATTTGTGTGCAGAAAAAAAAAGTTGCCATTGGAACTCTTCGAAGTACGTGGTAGGGGCAATGGAATCAGCTGCAACGATGTGGAAAAATGAGCATTATAGGGGAAATGTTATTTTCCGCAATTCTTCAGTAAAGCTACAGAATGAATTTGGCTATACCATAGAGGACATATGCACCATGGCGTTTTGTCTTTACTGACCTTTGTGGATACGTTTCTATCTGTGTTATTCCTATCAACAGAAATTTCAAATGAATTCTATTGGGCTGAAACAAAAAGACGGGACATGTTTGGAAAATGATGCAGTTATTTGGGTTTGCTCGATTGATAAAATAAACAAGCCTTGTGCTGATGATATTTGCATTTTATGAGTGTAGGTAATTTCCTATGGAGGGGACAAGAAACCGTCAGTTACAGGTAAATAGCGATTTCACGTTTCACCCTGCCAAATTGTAACAATTTCTGGTTGAATGGGGAAATTTCTGTAATCTTCTGGAATAACTCACTGAAGTGAATAAAGTATCAATATGAAATATAATCTTACCCAAAGGTTCCAGTACATTGAACGTCGAAGTTATTATTATATTATATAAATAAATAACTTTATTCTCCTCACGGACTTGATACATGTATAGGAGTAGTCAGTAAGTCAGTAACTATTCACATACTATAACTAGTACATACTGAAGTATTGAAATGAAAAAGTATATAAAATATCTACATTATACACATATATTTTTGACAATAAAAAAGTCATTAATTCCATAATAACATTTGTCAATCAGAAATTTTTTCAAACTATATTCGAAAGTTCTTTTAGTGATCAACGTTTTTATGTAGGATGGTAGAGAATTGAATATTCTTGTACCGATGCTATCAGGCAACCTTTACCCCAACTTATTTTATGAAAATCATTGTACAAACAATGATTTCGTCTTGTCTGCATTGTGTGTAGCTTGTGCAGCAAAGCAGAGTTGTTTTCTGAAAGGATTCTTTCTGCTTATCATTTGTATCAAATATTTGTCTGGTGAATAGATAAATTGTATCACAAGTTTTTTTTATTAAAAAAAAATACATTTTTGGGGGTTTTGAATATAATAATAAGTTCATCAAAATCAATCGTTATAATATATCTTCAACGTCGTGCTGACTATTGGGATTTCAAATTGAGATCGCAGCGCCAAATTCAAGAATACTCAAACTGATAAGCACCACTTTAACAACTATTGCTGTTTGAGGTTGGGAGTTTGATGTTATTAAAAAATCCCAAACCATCAAATTTTGTGTGCCACTATTACAGTTTTTAGTGACTTTTCATTTTTATATGAACGTTTACCATGAATTGTGCTTCCAAATCATATTTGGAAATAATATCGCAGACCCACTCTGACCATTACTTCAACTAAAAAGCACCACTCTGACAGTAATTTAACATAGTTTGAAATTTTCACCATAGGGGCTTCGCTAATTTTGAAATTCCAATAATATAATAATAATAATAATAATAATCTTTATTTTCCAGTTGAAAGGTACACACAATATACAATAACTGAAAATGACGTCGAGATACAAAAAGAAAATAAAAAAAACAACAAAAAACATTGTTTCAAACACTATAAAATTTAGCTACAATTAATGACATAAAAATAACAAATTTGGTCGTATTGGTTTCTAGAAGTACATACTCGATATATTCACTAAAAGAGCTTTGTCTGATACGAAGTTTCAACAAAAACTATTGAAATATAATGATGTCAGATTAAAAACTCCTCAATGGAATAACAATTTTTTTCAATCAGTAATTTTTTCAGTCTGGATTTAAAAACGTTTAGATTTGATGCATTTTTGATAGAGGCATCTAGGTGATTAAAAATTTTACAGCCCATATATAAATGACTCTTTTGATATAGGGTAGTCCGATGAGCAGTTGGTAAAAGAAGATTTTTGGATCTAGTGGCATACTGATGATCATTTGCATTGGAGAAGAACCTATCTTTATTTTTGAAAACATAGATACACAGTTCATATAGGTATAAACCTATCACAGTTAAAATTTTCAGTTTTTTGAATGTAGATCGACATGATTGACCCCATTCCAATCCAGCAATAATCCTAATGGCAAATTTCTGCAGTACGAAAACTCTCGATAGTGATGAGGATGTACCCCAGCCAAGAATACCATATCGCAAATGGCAGTTGATATTGGCATAATACAGAGTCAGTAGAACATTTTCATGGCAATGGTGTGATAGAAACTTGAGTGCATAACAATTTTTTCTCAATTTATTACAAAGCATATCAATATGTGGATCCCAAGTTAGTTTATGATCTATCATAAGCCCAAGCATTTTTATTGTTTCACAGAAGTTTAACTCTTCACCAACTTCAGAGATCTGAACATTTTCCGCCGTACCTCTCATTGAGAATTTTATGTAAGAGGTTTTTGCCCTATTTACTGTTAAGAGATTATTCTCAGACCACTCAATTACTTTCTTGTAAACCTTATCTGATGTGATAGGCTCGTGCATGAATGGTGGACAAGGTTCGATGTCAATGGCAGATCAAATTTTTTCATTCATGATGGTATTATGAGTTGGGACTGATTGTATCAACTTTGGGAGACGTAGCAACGACTACGACGCACGAAAATTGTGTTCTATTCCAACTTTTCGAACGTCGGTTACTAGTTGTCAACCGAGGTAGTTAATTACAACCGAATATTAGAATTAAATCTTTCTGCATAATTATAAGAAGAATGATGAGATTCCTATGGTTTTCCGTGAAAATCTCCATAAAGCACAATGCATTAAAGTCCCCCAATAGTTCTAAGAGTAGATAGCGCTGCCGTCGCACTTTGAATAGATCGACTTGACTGCCCAACACAATATCCACGGAGCAAGAATGCACTTTGCGATTAATAGTTCCAATGGAACTAGTAAAGATAGCGACAACATGAAACACTAATTGATTATATGATCACACACATATCACATTTAACCGAACCACCTGAGAATTTACTAGTTGCGGCGGCAACTATCCCAACTCAGTTAGTTAATACTTTAAGAGGTTTGCGGAGTTTGCGAAGAAGCCGGCTCCGCACTGAGAAAAGAAGAATATTTGCTGGGAGGCTGCTTGATGCGAGACATCATCTTCACTCTATTATAATTTATGGGAGCCGTCTTTAACTTACGCACCTGTTTTACCTCGAACTGAATATATAAGGAAGGTTAATACTCGCGCCTCTTAGATGCCGGTAACTTTGAACTTTTCGTGTTAACTTTCGGGGAAATAAAAGGTGCTCTGGGTAATGGCTTAAATATTGGATGGGGGAAGTTGCAAATTGTTTTCGCGACGATGCTGAAACAAAATCGGGTTGCTTGATTGTGAAAAACAGAGTGCGGTGCGATACTTTTAGTCATCAAGGATTAAATTAAATATTCCGCAATATACTTCCTGTTCTGCCTGCGTTCTTTTACCAAAATCATAACGTTCATAACTTCTGCTATTCCTTGAATTTGACACGATACGACAGAAATTGGAGTAGTAGGTGATAGTGATTCAAGCGCTTATATTACATCTTGATAGTGCAAGATACAAGTTGGTTTTCGTGAAGAAGCTTTTTAAAAAACGAAAAAATCTTTTACAGGGTCTTTATTTATCTCACGATCGAAATGAACAACAGGCAAAGACTGAATCAGAAAGTGTATCTAACAAACAAGTAGACTCATTTATGATGATGCTGCAAAGTATATAATTTCATAGAAGTAAGCTGGATGGTTCTTGTAACTCCTCCGGCACTGGTTGAGAACTATGGGGTAGATCCAGAGTTCGAAGTTAATCTGACTTTCGTCTGGATATATTTCTCGTAGGATTCGCATGTGTTCTATTATCGTCGAGTGAAAACGTTCGACTGGGGAATTTGATTCGTGATGCGTGGGTGTAGTAAAATGCACGGTGATTTTATGAACCTTCAGAATTTCTTTTACTGTTTCGTTATTAAA
The DNA here is from genome assembly GCA_032362365.1 of Zygogramma bicolorata. Lineage (NCBI taxonomy): Eukaryota > Metazoa > Arthropoda > Insecta > Coleoptera > Chrysomelidae > Zygogramma > Zygogramma bicolorata. Next base: position 180,028 of record JAVJAQ010002299.1, read on the forward strand.
TTCTGTTCCATTGTCGACTACCAATGATTGGGATACACCGAATGAAGTGAAGTATTTTAATAAAGCTTTACTTATATGAATAGCGGTTTTTCCATGAATGAAGATTGCTTGGGCAAATTTTGTGAATGCGTCAACCAGTGTCAAATAATTTTTTCCATCAAAAATAAAAACATCTATATGAACTATTTGGAATGGTCGGGAAGCTGTTTCGGTTAACATTAGCGGAACATAAGGGGTTTTCCTGGCATATTTCGATCTTTGACATATTTCGCAAGAGTTAATATAGTTAGTTATAGTTTGTTTCATATTTTTCCAGTAATAATTCTTTTTCAACCGTCCGAGAGTTTCGTTAATTCCGCGATGATTCGTTTTTCCCTCGTGATGGTTTCTCGTCAACATAAGTTGTTCATCTTTGTCGATTATAGTGTTTAGTCTTTTCGTACATCTAATTAATTTTGGTCCTTTCTCCGAGAAGTGTTTTAGATATACCTTACAAAATGCTTTATACAGGTTTTCGGAATGAAAATATAATGAATACGTGTTTTTTGATTCGGTGTTTTCAATTAAGAATTGTAATATTAGTTTCTCATTATGGACCTCCGGAATTTTCAAATGAATGATTCTATAGTTCTCATAATTTTCACGGGTTATTTCTATTTTATGATAGATATTCGGAAATACTAGAATTTGGTTGAATTTATTATTGATAATTTCATCGTAAATTTTTATACCTTCGTTCGTGGTTTCATTTACATCAGAATGTTGTGTTGATATATTGTCGGCTGGTTTAATTAGAACGTTGGATAAAATTTGTATACCTTGATTTTGATCCGATTCTTCTAGATTTTGTTCTAGGGTCTCTAAAAATTTAGAAATATCTTTGTCTACTACGTCAGTTGGGTCAGATCTACTTGGTCCTGCTTCCAATGATCGAATGTAATCTGTTATGTCTTTGTCAATATCACCCGGGTTGTTATCAACAGAAATTTCGTCAGTTTCGATTGCATTGATTGGTATTCGCGAGAGACAATCAGCATTTGTGTTGTATTTTCCTTTTTTATACACTATATCGTAATCAAACTCTTCTAATTTCAATCTCCATCTAACTAATTTTGAATTTGATTCTTTGAGTTTGAATAGCCAAGTCAATGGTTTGTGATCTGTGTAGATCGTGGATTTGCGTCCATAAAGGTAAGGCCTAAAATGTTTACAAGACCAAACTATCGCAAGCAGCTCTTTCTCGATCGTAGAATACCTGGTTTCACTGTCATTTAGTGTTCTAGAAGCATAAGCGACTGGCCTATCGTTCGGTATTTCTCCTTGCGAGAGTACAGCGCCAATTGAAAATTACTAGCATCGGTTGTTAATATGAATTTCTTCGAGAAGTCGGGGAATTGTAAAATTGGGTCGTTAGTCAAAATTGTCTTGCACGTATTGAAAGAATCGATGAAGTCTTTATCGTGTATAACCTTTGAGTCCTTTTTGAGACATTTTGTCATAGGTTTTGTGATCTTTGCGAAGTCGCGAATGAATCTTCAATAATAACCTAGTAAACCGAGGAAGCTCTTGATTTCTTTCGGATTACGAGGAATTGGGAAATTGGTTATTGCTGATATCTTGTCAGGGTTTGGCTTCACGCCGTCAGGTGTAATGACATGACCAAGATATTGGACTGATTTCTGGAGAAATTCGGATTTGTCAAGTTGAATCTTTAAATTATTTTTTCTTAATCTGTCAAATATTGTTTTTAGTCTATCTACGTGTTCTTGGAGAGAAGTACTGTAAATTAGAATATCGTCGAGGTAAACAACACATATTTCGTTTTGTAGGCCCCTTAAGACGTTACCCATGACCCTCTGGAAGGTAGAAGGTGCATTTTTCAAGCCAAATGACATCCTCCTAAATTCAAAGTGTCCTCCTTCAGTACTAAACGCGGTTTTTGATATATCTTCTTGGTCAACTTCGATTTGATGAAAACCACTGGCGAGATCCAGGGTTGTGGAATAATTTGCTTTCCCTAATTTGTCCAAAATATCTGTAATGTTCGGCAATGGGTATTTATCGTCTATTGTTCGTTCATTTCGTTTTCTATAGTCTATGACTAACCGCCACTTTTTATGTCCGGAAGCGTCCATTTTTTTTGGAACAATCCAGATTGGACTTGACCATGGAGAAATACTATTCTGAATGATTCTTTGATCTAGCATTTTTTCAATCTGAGATTTCACTTCTTGTTTATGTACGTCTGGAAAACGATATGATTTTGTGTAAATGGGCGAATCATTGTTCAATCTGATTTTGTGAGTTATTGCGTTAGTAAAGCTCAAGGGAATATCTTCGCAATAAAATATGTCTCGATAGTCATAACAAAGATTTCTCAAACAATCCTTTTCTTCTTTATTACAATGTTCTAATCTTATATTTTTCAAGTTTTGTTTCAATAGTCTATCGTGTGACTGGTCTATAAAATTATCGGATTCAATTTTGTTCACGAAATTTATTTCAATGAGGTTCAATGTTTCGATTTCGAATGGTTCTAAAATGTCTAGTTTTACAGGTTTTTCACTGATATTAGTTATGGTAGTAAAGGCAAAATAATTTGATACATTTACTATTGCTTTAGGCATTTCTAAACCATTGTCAAAATTTTGATAATTCAAAATTCCAATACCATCTTTTTGTTGTACAGGTATTTTCACTACTTGTTGCACGCGTGGAGCAACGGTGATTTGGTGATTTGAAATACTTCTTGTTTTTTCCTGCGTCTCGTCTTGTTCAAATATTATTGAGATGTTAGCAAATGGCGTTGAGAGAATTTTAGAGTTCACGTTCACATTCGCATTCAATTGTTTGAGTAGGTCTACGCCTATTATTCCATCAAATTTGTCGCTAAATTTGAAAAGGTAAAATTTATGTGTTCCGTCTACTCTGAATATTTGGAAAATCGGAATTTCGGCAACTTCATCATGATATGAAATGTCATGAGCTGTTTCAATATTGAATGGTTCTTTGTAAATGAAATTTTGATAAAATTTATAAGCCAGTTCCGGATCTATAAGACTTTTAGAACTCCCTGTATCTATCAAGAGGTTTGCGTTTATTTGCGGTATAAAAATATAAGGAAGGTTTGCTTTGAGAGTGTTAACGTGTATTAAGTTACCTTGGTAGTAGTCGTTGCTTCGTGAAAATTTTCATTCGGAGAATTTCCATGAGCGTTATCTGTTTCTACGGTTTTGATTTCCGCAGAGGCATCATAATTATTATATTCTTCGTTTGAAGAATCGCAATAATGATAGCTAGGTGAATTGTAATAGATATCGTCTGAAAGCGGATAATTTTGATAATCTTCGCATGAATTATAGTCAATTTGTTCGAAAGGGTTTTCAAATTGTTCATCAATATTTTGCACACATAAATGATTAGATATAAATTTTGAAGGTGCTCTGATACGTGAATTACTGGATGATGTATCCATGGGTTCAGGTTTGAAATTTGAGTTCTGATTAGGTCGAATAGGTTGTCTTGTTTGTTGGGACGGATTTTGACGTTGTTCGAAAAATGGTTGTCTCTGAAAATTATTAAATTGTGGTCTTGGCTGATATTGTTGTTGTGGTATTAATGGTGTATAAGGTTGATTGGGTGGTCGATACAATTGTGGTTGATACTGAGGGTTGAAAGTGGTGTTAGATTGAATTGGTGATCGATTCATTTGAAACGGGGAAAATTGTTGTTGTGGTTGATTATTAGAAAAAATCATTTGAGGTCTGAATGGGTACGAATTATGATTTTGTTGGGTAGGTCGCGATGGAGTCATTCTTTGTGCAGGTCTGAATGTCGTTTGCGAATTCAAAGTGTTTGATCGTTGAGTCGAGTAAAAGAAATTTTCTTCTTCGATCATGAGACTCATAGCTTTCTCAAGACTGTCAGGATTTCTTAACCGCACATTATTTTGCAAGGGACTAGGTAGTCCACGAATGAATGTTTTCATTGCCATCTCGTTATAGTCTTTAATCCAAATAGTTTTTTCCTCTACTGTTAAGGTCAAAGTATTCAATTTGGAAATGATCAAACTTCTAGCGTCTTGGCAACGCATACCGAAATTATAAGGATTCTCATTTCGTGATGGTCTCAAAGAAATAAGGTCTTGCAATAAACAATCAATATTGCGTTGATCACCAAAACTCAATAACAAAGATTCTTTGATTTCTATCCAAGATTGAAGTTCTGTTCGAGAGCCTATTAAAGTTAAAGCTCTACCGGTGAGTTTGCCCAAAATAGATCTCAAAAGGAAGTTATTGAATGGATTATCGTTTGTTCTAGCCAATACGGTTATTAAATTTTCACAGTTCCCAATAAAAATGTTGAGAGTGTGAGGATTGCCTTCATATGATGGAATCGAGTCTAAATACAATCTCAATAGTTGGTAATTGATTGGTTCTTGTTGGGTTTGTTCTGTAGACATTTTGGTTGATTCGGAATTTAACTCAGAATCCAATTGAAAATTTTCTAACAGATTAGTTAGTGATTCTATGTCAGAATCAGTCATATAAATAAAAACAGATATGATTATAAACTATCGTTTGGGGTTCCAACTTGGAAAAGTAAATGGAATTTGAATAGCACTTACAGTAGTATGAATATTTTCATTCTTCGTTTTCTTGCTTCTTATTCTACGTGTTCTTATTCTAGGTGCCTATAGGTGGTTTGGAAAGCGATTTTCTTCTCCCAGGACTTGCTGTTTTCTGTGTTGATTAGTCGTTCTCCTTCTACACTGTTCACTAGTTGTAGTCCAGTGGTGAAACGTCCCAGCTGTCTTTGATCCGATATGCCCTCGAATCGAGCTAGTCTTTTTGCACTACCGAACTTTGTTTCGTATCCCGATAAATCGTTGAGACGAAAAACTGTCCGTGCGATACGAACAATTTTCGGGATCCTACCGACTGCGCCAGTTACAAGTTGGTTTTCGTGAAGAAGCTTTTTAAAAAACGAAAAAAATTTTTACAGGGTCTTTATTTATCTCACGATCGAGATGAACAACAGGCAAAGACTGAATCAGAAAGTGTATCTAACAAACAAGTAGACTCATTTATGATGATGATGCAAAGTATATAATTTCATAGAAGTAAGCTGGATGGTTCTTGTAACTTGCACGAATATGAGGTTGATACTGTTTGTGCGTCATTATTTTGTGATAGATGGAATATTTCTTCTTACTTTCGTGATTTTCTGGGTTTCTACCACAATCTGAAAAAGTGCGAAAGGATGAAACAAGATCCACATCAAAACAAACAGATAGGTGGTATTAAATAATCAGAACCCATACTGCCGATGGACATCAAACAAAAGAATGGAATGACACTGGAGAGAAATAGCAGGAAACGGAAATGACAGGAATCCTCTCTCATCATGCTATTTAAGGAAAATTGCATCTCTATGAGTTCGCTGAAGGACAAAATGCCAGATGTCAAATTTTTTGAGAAATTTCAATAACGAAAATTGTCACTTAACATTACACGAGAACTTTTTTTGTCGAAGTAAACTTGACGTTTCGATGAGAATTTTGTTGCCTGGCAATTCAACAAAAAAACTGCCTCTGAAAAAATTACGAGTAATTTTTCTGTCAGTTTTTTGAGTTAATTTGCCGGAAGGCAACTAAGCTGGAAATATAAATGTCAAGATTTCTTCGACAAAAAAAAGCTCGGGTGTAATTCGGTACGACAATTTAATGAATACATTTTAGTTTATTTAATTCACCGGAAACGTACCATTGTTAAAAACACAATTCTTATATTTCATTTTCCCAGATCAGATATCCTTTCGGCACTGCCGTAACGATTTTTTTACCGATCACTGCCCTCGGACTGAGAGTCCGCACACAAAAATGGGCCTCAAACATTTTTGTTTGTTAAAGTTTGGGTGTTAGTTGTTTTTATTGAAAGCCCAAGGAGTACCATTTTTTTTCTAATGATTGAGAAAATTTGTAAAACTGGAAACACATACAATGTTTGAACACACAACAAAAGAAAGAAAGAATGCAGAAAACACTTAAGGGAATACATAAATCTTGTAAAACTAGCTTAAAAATTCCTATCTATATCATTAACATGTGATTTTAAGGTAAACAGCAATCTGCACAGACGCAAGTAACATGTTTTTAACAAATGAACTTTCCACATGTTTCACATGAGAATCGTGTTGGCCTGTTTTTTCTTCTGTCACAGTATTCGCCTCTTCCTCTCACATTTACCGGATCGGCAGCTGGGTGTTGTGGTAATCCCCCGGGTGTTCCAAACATTTCTGTAATTCCTAGTCTCATGCTTCTTGGAATATTGACCTGTAATGCGCGATTTCGGATATAATCTTCTACTAGCTCCGATGCAAGCATATGTCAAAATTTACGACGACGCATGTTTTTGTTTGGATTTTGCAAAGAAAACAACACCATAGAATCAATTCCCGCAATGTTCAACAGTGAATAAAAAATCACCATTGGCCAACGTCTGGTATTCCTGGCGCAGTCGTGAGCTACACACATCTCATCTAGTGTGTGTTCGCCACCCTTGGTGCTGTTGTAGTCAATTGTCAACTCAATTTTTCCTGTGGGTTCATCAATTCGGTCGTCGTAGTGCTGACTTGAAACTAGCAGTACGTTTTTATTTATTTTTCGGGATATATATATATATATATATATATATATATATATATATATATATATATATATATATATATATATATATATATATATATATATATATATTATCAAAGGCGAACATACTTGTCCCAAGTGGCCTTTTGACTGATTTCGAAAGTTCTGAGGGAAATTCCCGCTTATGTTTCCTGATCGTTCCCAGAGAGGTGAGCTTGTAATTCTAATATAAATTGCGTACTAACGGAATGCTAGCGAACCAGTTATCACCGGTCACGTTTCTTCTTGAATTTCTAAGCGGTTCAACAAGTCTTTCAACAACGGCTGAAGGAGAATTATCCGGAACACATGGTCCTGGGAGTTGAGATACTACATATACTTCCAAATTACAAGCGTAAAATGTTTTAGAATCCACCAGTGTATATACTTTTAGGCCATACTTGTTAGGCTTAGTCGGAATGTATTGGCGAAAGCCATATCTCTCGCGAATTGCCTCCAACTTTTCATCTATAGTGACATTCTCAAAAGGTGTGTACGCAGATTTGCCTTTCTCAACAGACAAATCAAATATTGATCTAATTGGGCCCAATTTATCAACTTTCTGTCTTTCCCTTCTGGTATCCATATCGTCGAATCGCAAATTCTGAAGTAAGAAAGAGAAACGGAATTTTGACATACCAATCCGAAATATTTCTACTCCAGTTCCATCGTTATTCCATAACTCATCAATGTTGACCCGACCAGACTTCAACTTCTTTGCTTGTTGATGTGTTGGTTGGTATAGTTAACAATATGTGTTATAATCTCCAAATCAAAGAAATACTTCCATATATTTATAGCAGACTTCAAGTCTCTCACAGCCATTTTTGGTTCCAGGAGATGAATTATCAAATTCTCTGCACGTGTTCTGGACGAAGGAGGGGTACATTTTGACCATTTTGTTTTTTTATCTTTTCCAAGAAAGTATGGTAGATAAGCCATTGGTTCTATTTCGGTATCAGATATTTCCTGTTCTGTGTCTGAGTTTTCTTCCTGTACATCTATTTTATCTTCTTCCAAATCGTCGTCCGAATCCTCTACTATCTCTTCCTCAACCTTTCTAATTCCTTCTCGTAGCTTATCATCTGTAAATTTTTATTGAACCTAAAAACCTCAAAAACTAAAGAAAATTCTCAGAATACCTACCTTCTAGTCGAAAATGTAACTGAAAAACTGAATGCGTTACTGCCGCGGGACTGTCACTCCGCAAAAGCCTATAATTCATAACACAACAAACTTATGCACACCCAGCGAAACACTGATGTTCATGGAATGCAGCTTGAGGATTACTGAGACGGAGAGGGTCAGGTAGTGTGGGAATTCCGAATAATCTGAAATTCTCGGGCGCCTCGGAGTCAGAGTCCGCGTGGCAGTGCCGAAAGGATATACTCTTAGATTATTTATTTCCTCAAGATATATAACGTAGAATGAGAAAACGTCCGCATAATGAGATGGAGAATGTTTATATTTCTTATTTTGTATACCACGAGAGATGATTGGTTGAATTCAAATTGACGAACATCGAATCGGAGCGGAAACTTGCGAAGCGGTCCGAATATTAATTACCAGTCAGCATCCAAGTTGTTTACGTTTGTGTTTTGTGTGTGGTTGCAGTTATTGAGAGTTATTGTGTGTGTTTCTCCACTGTTCCAATTGAGTTTTGAAGATATTTTACATTTTCGTGTGCGAGAAGACGTTTAAATGACTAATAAATGCGTGTTGTGCAAAAAAAGGAGCAAAAAGAGTGGTGGTATATCATATCATCGGTAAGTAAACACAAAACATAGGCGTCTCATACACAATATTTCTGGGTGAAATTTCGTTATCAGGGCTTTGGCAAGTTTTTAACTGAATTTAGTTAGGACTTACCACAGTAAACCATAGTATACTTTGGTCCTAGCTACATATTTCAAGCAGCAGAACGCAAATGTGAAGTCAAAGCTTAAGGCTTTTCCTTCGTTTGGAAGTTATAGCCTTTCAAAGATACGACATGGAGCATAATGTGCCTTATTTTTACCACAATATTACCAAACTTTCTTATCGGAATACACGTTTTAGTCGTCGGTTCTACTCTTCACTTTTACAACCAACTTCAACTTTATCACATTTCAATCGAATTAGGTACTTATGAGCATTTTCACTACAATACTCTAAAAATAAGCAAATCAAGTTTTTGGTGAAGGATTCTAATATTTGCGGAAGAAATGATTGAAATGATAAACAGACAAAGAAGAGGGTTGAATAAGCATCTTTTCGTACATATGACAGGCTATAACTTTCGAACCAAGGAAGAGTGTCAAGTTTTTACTTAAGATTGGTGTTCAGCAGCTCCTAATACGTGAATTCCACCAATTTCTTTTAAATATGTAGATGTGTTTTAAACAACAGTTGAAATAAGTTTCACATCCCATGTAGATTGGCCAAAATTCAGGGTGGGCATTTTTTCCAATAACTAATTTATATATTATTTCAGAATTCCAAACGATGGAAGGAGAAAGGTGTGGCTCGGAGCACTTGGCATCAGTGATGAAAATATTGGAAAATGGTCATATATCTGCTCCAACCATTTTCAAAACACTGACTTCACCAAAAAAAAATCAGGAGTACGAATTCTGAAAGTTACTGCAGTTCCTGAAACATTCAAGTAGGTATTTTCTACTCAAATACCCAAGGAAGTCTAAGTCAAAATGCGGCGCTAGCCCTTCGTTCCGAAGTTAAAACCGTCCAAAGTTTGGAAGGAGCCAGGTATCCCACCTTTTTTTCACCGTTTTTCTATGTAAAACTCGGGGAAAAATCCTGATGCGATTGTTGAGTCATATCAAAAGAAAAGAAAGCGAAATATAACTTCCGAATCGTACGGGACATTTCATCGCGAGTGTTATAATGAAAATCAGTAAAAAATGTATAGACATTTTCATTTATATTCCTTGATAAATTAATTTGTACCGAATTTCAATCTGTTACCTTTAATAAACTATGGTTAAAAGTAACGCTCTATTTCACGTTGATTTAATTTAGTATAGTCTTTATACTGAATGTTTTTTGTCTGTTTCTTTTAGAAATAATTGACTTGTTTTACCCACAAATTTCTGGGAACTCATCAAGCAAATCAGTCATAGTGTACTGTTGCAATAATTGTATTCATGAGGATATTTTACTATTCTTATGTGAAATGTGCCATGTATATTCAAGTGATGTATATCAATCTATTGGTATGTATATTCAATCGAAATGGTTCACCTGTACTGCCTCCTCCCCCAAATGTGTAGTTTGCTATTTTAGTTATGTTCTTAGTATTGATTAAAGTTTATTGTCGTTCCTCTGAAGGTGTATTTTGGTTCATGTTGTTACCAGTTCTAACGGTTCTTATTCATAACCTGTTCAATCAATTTTACTGCTCTGATTTATATCATTTGAAAAAATAAAACTACTTTCTCACAATAGAGTTTATATGAATAGACGTTATTCATGAAACACCCGTCCACCATCATTGCATTAATTGAGTAGCCTTAATACTGAATGGTTTTTGTCTATTTCTATTCGAAAGAATTGACTTGTTTCGTACAAAAATTTCTGGAAACTCATCAAGCAAATCAGTCATAATGAGCTGGTGCATTAATTATATTAATGAGGAGATTTCACTATTTTTATGTTTCAGTTAAAGTTAACACTATGTATTTTTAATTGATATGTTTTTCCTGTATTATTTCCTCAAATGCCCAGTTTACTAATTCAGTTATGCTGTTAGTATTTGATAAAGTTTATTGTCGTTCTGAGGATTTATTTTGGTTCATGTTGTTTCAAATTACGAATCGGTTCTAACCGTTTTTAGTCTTCCCATTATTGGTTCACTCGATGTTGCTAGTCTGATTTATATCGATTGATAAATAAAGCTCTGTACTCTTTCACACTAGAGTTTGTTTGTGGATAGATGTTATTCATAAAACACCAGACCACCATCATTGCAATCTAAGTCAAATACTGTTGGAATTTGAAGAGAAGCGATACGCCCTGTGGTTAGAAGTTCCAATGTCGAAGTGGTGCAAATCTTGGCCAAAGTGGCACTACGATGTTAATTTGAAATTCCAGACAGTGGCGGATTTACCAGCAGGCTGAGTAGGCTGGAGCCTAGGGCGGCAAATTTTAAGGGGCGGCAAATTTTGTTAAAAATTTTTTTACTTCCAACATCTCTATACGAACAATTGCTGAATGCTTTATTAATTATACATTAATGATCATGAATTCTTAGAATGTCGCAAAAGCGATTCGATATTATAGTCGGAAGTTAGTTATTTTGCATATTTTCTCCACTGATAACTGCTATAATTCTTTCTCCGTGTACTTGATAATCGAACTAAAATGATTTGATGAAACACCCGATGAAGATATTGGAATATCACGGATTTATCGAGAAATTTTCGTCTCTTACCAAAATGAGTAATTTGTTACCATCAGTTCTGACAAAAAAAAACAGTTCTTTAGAAAAATTGTATCCTAATGATATGGAAACAGACTCAGTTCAGAGATGCGTACACTTTTAAAGCTACCTGTCATCGGGAAGAATTTCAATGAAATATATATTTGAGACATATATACGTTACTTTAAAAGTTCTAAATGAATGAGATATTTTTTGATTGAAATGATTTGATAATTCTTTGCTGTAAAAAATAATCAAGGATCTCTAACACGGTACCATAGTTCTCAATGATACTAAGCATACGAGAAAAATTTGTGAATCGAGGATGATGGAGCACAAATCATGAAGTTTCAATTTTATTGATAGAAAATTTTTATGATTGTGGACTAATATATCAAAATTTGGAGGCGGCAAAATTTGAATAGCCTACGGGCGGCAAATCTGTAAATCCGCCACTGATTCCAGAATAATACTAATCACTGCTATATTTATCAAGCACAATTCATGACTAATCTACATATTATAAAACGTCAAGAAACACTTGAAACAATAACTATCGCTCACTAAATACTATTTTCAATTCTCAAACGATAATGTAGAAAATATAAGAGACCTCGCTTTGATCAGAAATAATTGTCAAGAGTGGTGCAGATGAGTCGACCTCTTCGTCAAACGCAGTGCTGCGATCTTGATCTGAAATCATAGTGCCATAAGGGCGAGAAAAGTAGTATTTTAGTCGTATGTGAAGATTGCAAACAGAGGCATTTTTCTCCAGTGCGACATACGTTATGTTTTGGTTGATTGTGATATTTTTGATTCAAGTAAATCACTTTCAATCAAATGACGGTATCTAGACACTGAAAATCGATATATTACCATCAATCTGTCCTAAAGCCTTATGACCGCCAAGATACAACATTACTTTTAAATTGGTCACATGATATCAATCGGATTGAATCGAATGCTAATTGTTGATTTCGAATATTTTACAAATATTAAATAAATATTGAAATAATTATTCTCATGAACTTTTCGATAGTTAGTTCTCAATGGTTCAACTGTAAGGAAACATACCCAAAAGCAAGTTCAAAACAGTGTAATCAAAAGTAATGGCTTTTAAACACATTCGCCTAAATGTTTTTTTCCTGACAATAATTGAAATTATAAAATATTTGCACCCTATTTCATCAAAGTATCCGCCGCCCATGGCTCTTGTTTACAAACAAATACAACACCGCGCCCCTCTACCGCAAATTTCTGTTTATTCTCTGGACACACATTCTCCATGTTGTGGGTATTGCCGTTATCTATCTTGAGGGGATGGTTAATCTAAGGATATACTCCTTTGACAACGCAAGTGAAAAATTGACAAAGACGCCGTCAAAGATTTGTTTACAATTCTGGTTGCCATGCTTTCAAGAGATAGGTTCCGTTTTGTCGCTGAAAAACTTAGGGCAAAGTTTTTTCGCTGTCATAATGACAAAATCACGGCGGCTTATGGGATATTTTATACATGAGTTGAATTGTTAATGGAAAATATTCGATTTGTAAAAGAATTTGCATTTAAGTTTTGAGAACGGAAGCGAATTTAGTTTCCAATACTTTAACGATGAGTATTTTTACATACATATTGGTTCTTGTATTTTTTTGATAATCAAAATTTATTTGTACGAAAAGGTACTGACTAATTGGGCTTGTTCTATTCGAAAAAACTGTTTTCCAATCACGGATCAACTTTTCGGGGTAGATAGAAATCTACCCTCCTATACCTGTGTACACTTGTATCGATTTCAATATTGATATTTATTTTGCAGATTGTGCTAGGTTAAAAACCCAGAAAACTACGAAGAAAACATTTATCTTCCACAAAATATTGACTTTGAAACAGTACTTCTTACCGTTTTCGAAAACCTGTCATAGGTCAAACGAACCTTGAAAAGAAATATTTATGAACAAGTTTTGAAAACGGAAGCAGCTTCCATTTCCGAAACGTTTCACAACTATTAGAATTTTGATACATATCAATACTCGTAGTTGAGTTATAATAATACATAATATAGACTGATAGGACGTATTTCAGGGATTATATACCGAGTGAACCAAATTCAATCCGATAAAATATGTGCTGCACATCTGAAATTTTTGAAATTTTGCCCAGCAAATGACTTGAGCGTATGATGAATAATTTGATAAAATTCCTGACAATTCATTATTAGATTATGAATCTGCCCTTCTCTACTACACTTGTGAAGATTTCAATATTTATTTTTTTAAAATCAACTATTCGTGATTGTTAATAGTAACAATGAAAGAACGTAAACTGATTCTGGGGTGGCGGTCGAGGTTATTAGTATAACTACTTCTCTTCGGGCTTGAAGGCCGTCGTTCTTTGGAATTTCCGATGAAATGAACAAGCCTCTGAAGAAGCCGGCCACTCGCGCTAGCGAAACGTTAGGAAGAAATTCCAAAGAACGACAGCCTTCAAACCCGAACCAAAATAGTGATACTGAAAACCTCGGCTGCGAAAGCCTCAACCATTTTGTTTTCAAGGAAAATGTTTTGGGTTTTTGTACTTTACATGCTGGAACAATTCAACCTTGAGAACCAGAGTCGATGTATACACCCGTACTAAAAGGGGGTCGAAATATATTCCATTCTATTTCTGTTAGTGCAGTTTATTCCAATCATCGAACGTAAACACATTTCATTCTGATAAGTTGTTTGTAATTTCTAATTGCCCGCAGCTGTAATTGCCCTCAGTTGTTTCGCGTTTAATGACAGGATATGCCGATAAATATTATTAAACTAATTGCCTTTCGTCATATGAATATATAAAGGTAAGTGCTGGGTAATGTCTGTCTGCGGTCGCTCGACAAAGGGGGTACAGAAGGTAGTATTTAGTTTTTATTATGGGTACCTAGGAGTATTCAACTGTCGTTCTAGAAAGGTAGTACGAAAAAAATAAGGAATTCATTATTGAAACCATACTTTTCAGATTACGTGATTTCTGAATATACCTGCCAATGTATACGGACGACTTTAATAATCCTTGATGGAAAATCATCCCAGACAGAACAGGATATTAGAAAGAAATTCTCTCTATATGATAAAATAAACATATATCTCGAATAATAGTAGAATATCCACATGATATAGAAATACCTTCGAAATATTCATGGAATATTCATGGAATATTCTATAATTGATAGTCATGAGATTGTCAAGAGAATATGCATATAATATTTCAGAGATAAATAATCTTTCGTGAATATTCTTGAGATATTTTATCTAATGAATATTCCAGATGGTATTTTTTTATGTTCTCGTATTATATATGGATATTGTGAAGACCTCTAGAGATAGTTTCCACATATTTCCAGCATCATCTCTTCTCTTGTGGCTGTCGAATTTCATCAGAGATGAAGCTAGACAGCGAGCTCTAACAACCAAGGAGTATAATAATAATAATAATAATAATAATAATAATAATAATAATAATAATAATAAATAAATCGTCTTTTATTGGGCGAATTTTAGTTTAACAACTATTCTTACACTTAACCCGGTTCATACAGTTCACATGAAAAGATCATATTATACATGTTTCTTATAATATTTGACGATAAAAATCTTGCCAGAGAAACAAAGAACAAAAAAAACTATCAATTAAATTTTTACAGAAATAGAAGAAGAAAAAATAATAATAGAAAATATCTAGAATCAAGTGACATTTGAATCAAAATCATGTATTCTAGACAATAATCCATGTATTTACATAACAATCCTGTGAAATACAGCCATTCATCGATATTTCCGAAATCAGGAAGGCAAAAAAGGAGAACATCATATTATTATAATCAATAGAATATCTAACTCTCACTAGTTACAACAGAAACGAATATAAGGACTGAAATGATATGATATGACATCCATCAAAAATGGTTCAGTGAGCAATCACGTGTTCATCATAGAAATTTTTATTTTGTTTCTGAAAGAAGCGATAGATGTTGAAAGTTTGATGTTATTATCAATCTCATTGTAAACAGCCTTTGTATGAAAAAGAGTATCACAATAGATCTGAAAAGGTCGCAGTGAACAGGCCATTAGCGAGATCCCCAATATGCTAATCAAATCATCTCTTAGTGTTTCATGACCTCAGTGTGATTGTAAGTAAGTGATTGTAAGTGCTCAAAATTACCAGATCGCAATTATGAACGAACAATATTGGATCGTGGAAAAATTTTAAAAATATATGATTCGCATTACATTACTATTTCTAAAAATGTAAGCGATGAAAGTAAAATCTTGAATGAAAGTATATGGAATAATATTCATAGAATGTAGACTCCATCTTTTTCTTCTTTATATATATATATATATATATATATATATATATATATATATATATATACTTGCATATTCCAAGAATTTTTGGAATATTTCTGGTATATTTTCAGACAATACTTTATTACCTGAATGTTCTTTTTGAATATTCCTGAAAAAATCATTGTATATCCTACAAAGATTCTCTGATTGATATCAATGGAAATTTTTCTACCTAATGCGCTACGAATATTCTGAGGATATCTATTGCTATCTGGGATCTTGGAAATGGTAGGGCAGTTTGGTGTTGTAGCAACGAAATACACATGATTTCTCCCTTGAGGAAATCCAGAGAAGATTTTCGATTCGTTATCAAAAAAAATTCACCATCTTCTGTTTCATAACATCTACTAGAAGACAATCATATCACAGACCTCAAACAGCTATATTCTTTTATCATAATTTTGAGAGTTTCCTCTTTTTTTTCTTCATTTCATCTCATACTTCCTTTCGAGAGAAAAATCATTTTCAATCGACATCAATAATAAACGTGAGTTTTATACATTTGAATATTCTATATACTACACTGTGATCACGTTAAAAAAAGTGCAACTGTGCTGTGTTAAATCGATATGAGAAAAGTTCGTAAAACAGCAACTATAAGATTTCAATCCAAAACAAATAAGAGAACAAATCACTACAACTACAAATTAGTTGAAAACGTCAAAAAATTCAAACGAAAACTCATTTTGACATCTTTCAAATGATATACGGTAACAAATGGGCAAAAATAGATTCAGAATAAAAATTTTCAGCTAGGGGTAATACGTGACAGGTGAAAGCTTGTTGAGTTTTGACTTCTGATAGTTGACAATATCAATGTAAGCTGATAATACAAAAAATGTTAGTTGATATGAAATCTACATGAAAATAATGATAAAATGACTTTTCAGTTGAAAACTGAATCGGTTGAACTGAAATGCTAGAGATCCCACAGAATGAAAATATGGAAACGATCAGATATAAAGACAATAATGAAATCAGATCAATGAACACTAAAAATTTTTTGACGAGAGTAATAACAGAATCAGTGCGAAAAATGCATAAAATAAAAAGTATAAGTATATGTAGACCTACCAGAAAACTCCAAATAAAAACAAATGGATTGAGATGTAATGATAATTGAAGAAGTGATGTCAAATTTCATCGTTCAAAAGATAATTTGATTTCATAGGAGGCTGAGAAGAACACTTCAAAAATTGCATAAAATATCGAGGAATTGAGAAAAATGAAAAAAATACTGGAAAAATGGTAATAAAATTAAAATTAAGTGAATATTCAAATCGTAAATCAAAATGCGATAATAATAAATAATTGAACATTTTGTAAAGAAGTTTCGAACAAGTGTTATCACTATATCTCAATCATCTCTATCCCCAATCTTCTCTTGTAAATTCTTCTGAATGTTTTTTCTCATTTCCCATCACGATCTCATTTTTTTTTCATTTATTCATTTGATTTTCAACAATATTAATCTTATTTTCATTTTCTGTCACCATTCAACTTCCCACCATTTAGTTTAATTAACAGGTTTCAAAGTTGAATATTTCCGACAACAGAATATCAAACCTCCATCTTTCTTTTTCACGATTTGCCTAATATCACCGTAGTACATTTATCATAGCCTTCGATTATTGAAGTCATCCATAGAAATATCTGTATACGCCGTCAATCTCCATAATAAAAATAAATATCATGAATTATCTGAATTATACTATAGTACATACCCTTTCATTACCAGTAACACTAAGACAGATTAATACGTTTCTAGATTCAAGGATTGTCTGGATAATCCACATTCCTTCAATTGACAACACGAAATTAAATTCCATGAGAGTTACTGAAAGTGGAAATCAGTGTTAAGGTAGAGTCTGGAGTTCACTTGAGACGTTTGATGGTAACAGAGGTAGTTGAATTGCATAGAGTGCATAATAAACGGTTATTTGTATTACTATTAGGGAGTAACTGAATTTCATCCAGTTGAGAAATTACTCTGGATAGTTATTCGCATTAGAATTGAGGAGTAATTGATTTTATTTTCCTGAGAGTTTTTCCTTTAGTAATAAAATGGCACGTGATCCCAGTTGCTTCAGACCACTAGAATAGAATTATGACAAGAAGTACTGATTATGGACACAATGTGTGATTAAGGAAAGATATCGAATTTTCAAGTTGGTTTATAACACAATAACGGCCGATTGCACCGACTTTTTCTTATGTGAGCATTAATCTAATGGGCCAATAAAGGTCATTTAACGCACTGCAGCGTTTGCACCATAGTTTAGGAGACAACACCCATTATTGAACCCTGACCTACCTTGAAGATTTCCTTTGTTAATGGTCTCATGAGAAAAAGTCGGTGCAATCAGCTGTGAGACTACTATTCCTTTATAGAAACCAATAATGCCGATATGGGAATGTAATGGTAAGATGTTCATATATGTGGAGGGTATGGACCTGAAATTTAATTTTCTCAACTTTATTTTATATATATATGATGAATTGTGTTTTCGGGTTTCATTCCGTGTCCTGTGGTTTTGATCCTCTGAAGGATAATTGTCACAACGTTTCGGCAAAGTCTCATTTGCCATTTTCTAGGTGATGAACTCGAATACAGTCGAGTCGATATATATATATATATATATATATATATATATATATATATATATATATATATATATATATATATATATATATATATATATATATATATATATATATATATATATATATATATATATATATATATGAATCAAGGGACAGGAAATAGGAATTAACATTTACTTTGAATTTCTGAAGTTTGTATGCCTCAGAAAAAACCTCGTTTGGTGAGGAGTTCCCAACTTCATCTGTTCTATTGAAAAAAGATCCCTGAGCAAGAGAGCGTCGACAGGTCTCCAAGCCCACAACAAAGGGTTGGGAATTCTGCACTCGTCGAGACATCCGTGTTGATACTGCCAAGGTTGCAATGATTGACGACATTTCACCATTTCAGAGCACCGACTGTGTTCCAACGAAGTGAGCGAGTCCGTGAGCGAAGAATCACCATCAAGACGAATTGCTTTTTTCTCAATAGAATCAAAAAGTTTCAATGAATATTTTGGCGCCGAGCCCCACGCTTGACAACGATATTCCAAGACAGGCCCGTATATGTGCCTTGTAGATCATCAGACGATGACGAGAAGTGAAGTATTTCTTCGCACGAAATAGAAATCCAAGCTTTTGGGATGCACCTTCAGCGATCGATATACTTGACTTTTTAGGAATAGTCACTACTGACATCTCAACATTGAATGAAGATAGATCGGTTTCTTTGAGAAACGACATTCCTGGGTTTTCCCAGCATCAAATTCGATTAGATGTTACTCAACTCACACTATTATTCTTGATAAATCATCGTCCATTCTATTGACGCTGAAGCCTGTCTTTATTTTTGTTTCTTGTGCTGATATGGCGACTCTGAAAGAAAAACTTGTCGTCATCCGACGAAAAAAACATGCCTGAAGGATATAAGTGTTAATTATGATTATCAATATATTCATCCACAAACATGGTTCAGAAACAGAAGGCTAAGAAAAGTTTGAAAGAATGTAGGCTTCCACGGCCGGATTTGATGCATTACAATATATTCGTGCTTGAGGGCCTTGTCCTGGAACTCAAAATTCCAGGACACGGCCCTCAAGCCCGAAAATCTAGCGATGTAAGAAAATTTCCTCCACAACTATCAGAATATTTCTCATTGAGGAGTAGAAAACTTATATATATATATAAATATATATATATATATATATATATATATATATATATATATATCTTGTACTATTGTTGTAATTGGGCATGCAATGAAGTGATTTTCCTTTTTCTCTCATACAAAGAGCAAGATACAAAAAAATAGGGAAATAAATAGGTTGTAGTTTCCGTAGCTCAATGCGAAAAAAAAAATACAAATGCTACAAAAAAAACAGTGCCGCATATCTTTTGTTCAACAATATTGGTTTGGATACATTCCAGGATGCCACTCCCAAATAGCACACGACGTCCTGAAGACGAACCATTTATGTCCCAGTTACGTCGATACGTCCCGGGACGTATAGGAGACATTCGAAGAACGTACATTACCGGATGTACCATGTATGTACTGGTTAGACGTCCCATGTAGGTACATACTTGGTCCCGTTCCAATCGGAATGTAATAAAAACGTACATGCTTGGAAGTACTATGTACGTACTTTATTGAGTGTCCCTGATACGTTTACATTAACTCCTCTTCAGGTACGTACTTTTCGGAATGAATTAGGGACATACCAATGACGTGTTTTTTTGTGAATCCCATGTACGTACTGCTCAGACGTATCATTTACGTACATGTTTGGAAGAACTATGTTCGTACTATTTGGACCTTCCAGGTGCGTACATATTGAGTCCCTTTCAGATACGTATCTTTCGAAACGTTTGCGGGACATAGTAATGACGTACATTTTTGGAAATCGTATGTACATACTATCTGGACGTCTCGTTGACGTACTTTTTTGTACATACTGTTTGGACCTCCCAAGTACGTACGGATTGGGTTCCTTTCATTTTCTACATTTCTGTTAGTATGTACATACTGTTTGGACCTCCCGAGTACGTACGTATTGGGTCCCTTTCGGTTCCAGGGGTATTGGGATTTTGAGAGTGATCACTTAGTGTATTCGAACATATATCAATATTGGTAATGCAATATTCATAATGAATTATTTCTAAAAAAAAATTGAAAAAATTGAAACATCGACATGTGGTGAATTTAAATACCAGAAAATTACATACAGAATTTTTTGCACAGCAAGTTTGATATTCCAAAACCGCCATCACATGAGACAGTGATCCTTTAGTCTTTTTTCGAATATATTTTCATTGTTACTGAACTTTCTAAAATTTTAATATTATCTCGAACAAAACTAACTTGAAGTCATCACATCTATAGCACCCAACTCCTTAAAAACAAGTATCTCCGTGCCGTAGAGCGTAACAGTGGTCGACAATGATATCTCCATAGAAAAGGTCGAGAGTTCAAGCCCCGCAGCAGCCAGGTCTTTTTCTAAGTAAGTATTCGGTTAGATGGTTAGTACACTTGAATGAGTAAAATTTCCAACTTGACTATTTGGTAAAAAAGAAATGAATAATCCCGAATATGAAAACTTAGATTCATTAAGTGATATAAAATGATATATCATTACGTTGTTTTCGAATATTGATCTAATATCGCCGAATGTTCACATTTTTTGTGTGGCCACTATTGATATCATCTACAATATAAGGTTAATATTCCCGTAATATTGAACCAATATTGGTCAAATATGTTTGTTCTACTTGGGATAGCGCATACAGAATGGAAAATGTACGTTTTCGGAATGTCCCAAACAGTTCCCCTTTCTGTACATTTCAGGTCCTGTGTGGACTAGAAAAGTACGTACCTGGGATTACCGACTATGCGGAAACGGTAAGTCGCAGGGACATCTTATGTACGTCTGTCGGAGACAAAAGTACGTCCTAAATACGTACAATACATCCTCACCGTACATATGCAGTACGTCCACTGGACGTACTTGTGCTATTTGGGCTGGACATAATGATTTCAATTTAAATATTCTGAATAAACATTTTTTTCAAGACAACCTCAACTCACCTACACTGTAGATTGGCGGACTAACACCTATCAGAAAATAACTACTCCCCTGGCCAATACCACGAAGGGCATTGGATTACATCCAACAGATGTCAGCGCAGGATTCTTCACAAATAAACTTCCTGCATATGCTCTTGGCGATACAACTGCCTGAATTAATTTTCAATTGATGGGACGGGACACACTTGCAGACCGGTTTCGGGCTATTTGGCCTCTCGTCAGTGCAAGGCAGTGCCATCATCAACATAAGTCGATGACATAGGCTGATATAGTATTTTTCACAGTAAATGGTATTGGCTTATTAACTGCAATAAACTACCCGATTTAATCCCATTGTGTAGAAAATCATCTGGTAAAAGATGCAAATTTGCTACGGGGTCGAACTTAAGAAATTTGAATTTTGCATAATGTAGGAGATATACAAGTAATTTATTTAAATGTTACAATTCTATTCTATATTTAGTTCAGTGTCGCTATCGATATCCTCATCTAAATTAATTATAATTGGCGCAATTGATTTTACAGAAAGGTACGAGCTTTCAACATTAATAACATGACTAACAGAACTTTTCCAACTCTCGGTAGGAATGTCATTCATACAGTCCCTAATCAATTCTACCACACTACCACTTAAAGTCGGAGAAGTATTTTTTCCGCGCACGCTCGATTTAAGTTGGTGCCACATAAGCTCTATGGGATTGAACACGCAGTAGTAGGGAGGTAGTCGTAACACTGTATGTCCCAATTCTTCTGCAAATGTATCACAAACATACGTTTTTTTTTTGAAAATGACTGCAGCACTTGTAAAAGTTCTTTTTTTGTATAATTTTCCTCAAAATATATGTCATTTGCAGCCATGAAGTTTTGAATCTCCAATTTCGTATTCTTTGTGCCAGGAGTTTTTCGCGTCACAAGATGACTGATTCTTCTTTAATGAACCACTGGAAGAAGCACTATTACTTTTTATCCACGGACGCCACATACTGCCTATTCTGTACGTTGGGGTATAAAATCTTTGCTATTAATGTCTGTAATAAATAAATATATGTTAAAATTATTGCACGCGTAACACAAGTGAACACTTCCAATGAAATACAAAGACTAAAATGAACAAGAAGTGTAAGCTGTAATCTTCTTCAATCCCTCTCTGAGAAACAAAATTACCTGAATCCGGTCCTTTTACATTTATGATGTGCATCTCGGATTTTACAACTTAAGGGTCTAATTGGTTTGCTACGCCATCTGTCCGTAGACTAGGTACTGACCAAGAGCATATCCGCATGGCCCAATTCCTATTACTAGGAAATAACGAATATCATAAATATTCACGGGTATGCTTGCAACAAATTGTTCATTCAGAATATTTGATTTAAATCCAATCTTTAAGCATACCCGTGAATATTTTTGATTTCAATTTAGTTATGGCCAAATTATCCCCTTGATACCCTTAATACCAACGCCAATGTCAAGAATATCGACTACAGGATTATTGTTATATTCAGGAGAAATCAATTTTTTTCGAGAAATGTTGACTACCTGAATTATCTGAAAGTTTCGTTTGTTCCTGTCATTTCATTTTAATAGGCATAGACAAAAAAGATCACATTTTTCATACAAAGTTTGTCCATTTTCTATCATTTTCACAAACAGAGAGAGAACTCTTACGTTCATTTTCGAACTTAGAAGCAACTCGAAAGGATTAACAACGTGACAGCTTATGACAACTCACCTACCTCAGGAAAATGCAATTTTTTTATTAATACTCCACATGTAATTGAAATTAACTGGCCAAAATGAATAAAAGGAGAGTTTGACCTCCTCATGAAGTATTGGTTTTTACCACAAAATAGTCGGTTATGCAAATAGATTCATGAATAATTATAAAATAGATCTGCAATGGAGGATAATTACTGCCTGTTATATTCAAATTCTTCATCGGAAAAAAGGACTAAGGGAAGAGGAGTGGTTTGAAGACTTTTTCCGGTTTTCGAGATGAACTAAATAGAAACGTTCCACCATTAGCGAAAGCACATACCACTCCGGAATCTCTCTCAACCCTTTTTACGAGCCGAAGAGCGAAACCCTACAAACAGAATAAGTACCACTATAAGATTCCTCCTGCTAATAAAAGAACTTCTATTCTTTCAATTATCTCGTTTCTCATTAGGTTAGCAGACAACAGGCTTCCCTTGTATTTCCTGAGGCACCCCACAGTTCTTACGACCCTCTTAACATAACTTTAAATGGAGTTGGAAGAAAACGTAACCGTAAATAATAAATAGTCCATGTTTGTTGTTGCCGCTATCATAAATATTGTGTCTATTATGTGGTTCGAAAATAGTTATTAATAAATTTTAATAATGTGCCACATTAAAACCAACCCGTTATATAAATGAAAGAAATATATTATATCGAAAGGAGGCCTATTTTTCAAGAAATCGTGATGTCTTGGTAGAATTAGCATAATAGTCGATAGATCTACGAGTACAGCATGTTGCGAAAGCAAAGAATGAAATGAATGATTCTGAAATGAAATGGGTTCGAGGGAAATTCTGGGACACGTTGATATTCATATTCATTTTTCATTTCAAAACTACTTTCACAATCCAGGGTGATACATACAGAGTGGTCCAAGGAAAAGTATGCACTGCTAGCTTTCCTCTTTTGTATGTAATTCAAAGCAAAAATGCGCAAATACGTAGAGTTTGATGTGATTGAGTATATCCTTGATATATTCTTTAATTTATGCAATCAACCCCCCAGTGGAGAGGTGTCACAACCCTGAAATTACAAATGAAAAGTAGGGTCGGGTGATTCGTCATGTGAAAATGCACAAAATCATATTTCTAATGATTCCCTATATATTGAAATTTACTTAAAGATTCAAGGCGAAAACGGCGTCAAGAACATTAACCTCATAATGTTTGTATTGAAGCAATATACAAATAAGATCTGAATTATAGGAATCAATACATTTTCATCAATAGGTTTCAACGTATTCAATTTGTAACAATGCTTTGTAGGAAAATCGAACAAGTTGAAAAATTGATTTATTGGAACGTTCAATTCTGGCGCCCACTTTGTTACTGCTTCAAATCAATGATTTGCTCAAGAAAACATCTTGTTCAGTACATAGTTTTGCGGACGACAGTACTCTTCATACTAGTTTCTCTTCCAGAGTCCCCAAACCAGCAGGAGGAATAAAAAATCAAAGAAACATCCATGTCAATAAAATTAACGATGACTTGGTTAACGAAAACTCAGGCATGTCTCTTCTCAAAAAAATCCGATCTATCATCATCTAGTATTCAGATGTCAGGCGTACTCCTACAAAGTCAAGTATCTTAATGCTGAAAATTACAATCAGTAATGATCCCTCATGGAAAAATCATGTGGAGGAGCTTCCCAGAAGCTTAAATTTCTTGATGTTCAAATTCCACGTGAAACCAAATTCCCTTGGCCAACGATGGAAAAGATGGGTGCAGAAATTTTAACGATACCTTACTGCTAATGGTATAACTAATAATGTACGCAAGAAGGCACTCCTTTTGAACCTAGCAGTAGAGAATGTGGAAAAAGTTTTCGATTCCCTTACTGTTACAAGTACCGCCTATAAGAATCGATGCACTAACCAAGGTTTTCGAACCCAAATCGAACACTCATTTTGAACCATACCAATTTCGAAGAGCTGTTCAGGCAGAGGGGCAATCAATTTCAGATTTGTGTGCATCTTTGAGGCATTCAGCTTCTACATGCAACTATGGTAATAATCTTGAGTTTGAGTTAACAGTTCATATTCATATTTTGCAAGATGGCAAAAGTGAATTGTGGCCTCTGTAATGTTGAATGTTCATCTACTTCGTGTTCAGAATGGCATCATTCAAAGTGTTTACAAATGTCGGCGCAGCAGCTCAATTATTTGAACAAAGAACTCAAAAGTGAAAATGGTAAGAGATGGGTGTGTGAATCATGTGGTGATTTGGAGGTGAAGTCAAGAAGAAAACTGGACGAAGACGAACTGGATGAAAATTCAGGTAGACAATGTAGCCTGGAAGATGTAATGATAGCTGTGAACGAAATGAAAAATAAATTATTTGAAATGGATGAAAATTATTCCAATCTAATGACCAAATACAAGGAACAAATCGATGTCAATAAAGGACTATAAAACAAAATAAGAGACCTGAGAACACAACTAAACCACGAAATAGACGTTAGGGAACAAAAAGAACTCAATAACAACAATATTACTAAGGGAGTTCTGGGATCAGAAAATGGAGAAAACCTAATGGAGATTGTGCAAAAAATAGGGAGCATACAGATCGAATAAAAAAATATTAGAGGATTTAGGCTGGGGAAAGGGTCTGTTTTGAAAGTCAAAAAAGCAAGGAGAAATTTCAGCAGTTTACCAGAAAGGACGAAAATCACTACCAAAGATATTGGGTTCGATAAATCTTCGATTCGTGCGAAGAAAAACTTCACTTCTCGTCAGCTTCTAATTATCTACACGGCTCAGATACGATCTGTCTTGGATTATAGTTCTATCATGTATGGAGTACGGCACCACAACATTCATTGAAGCTTTTCGATTCTATTCAGAAAGAAGAAGGCAATCCGTCTTGTTGGTGATTCTCTTCTCGCAGTCTCGCTCACTTTATTGAAGCATCGTAGAAGGGTCGGAGACTTGTCTTTTTTCTATAGATATTTTCAAGGTCGGTACTCTTCTGAATTGTTATCAATCGTTCAACCCCTGGCAATATCTACATGGATGACTCGACGACTACAGAATTCCTACCCCTTTGTTGAGAGCTTGGGGACCTGTCGAACCTTTCTTTCACAGCATTTTTTTTTCCATTACAATAGCTGAACTGTGGAATTCCTTGCGGAGGAAAGTTTTTCCTGGGGCTTACAAACTTCAAAAATTCAAAGTGAATCTCAATTCGTATCTCCTGTCCCTTGACTCACGCGGTGTTCTTTGAACATCACGGGGCTTCCTTTCGTGTGAATCTCCATAACATATCAAAGATTTTAGTGAAATTCATTTCTAAAACTTTGTTTTTATGAGGTTCTGTAGTTGGTGTTCCACATTAGAGACGAATCAGCTATCAACAATAATTTTCACAGGAACAAAACTAAATTAGTGACAAAACTGATGAAAAAGTTTGCATAAAGCATTTTCGTCTCACTCACCCGCAATGTTTCCAACAAAAAAACACAAACGCAAAATAAAGAATTTGTAATGAAAAATGTGATCATTGGAATCTTGCTTTCGTTAAAACTCAGTAACTCTAAAATTTTTGTAGTTATTTCGATTCTAAAATCCCATTCTCATTTGTATTTTTCATCAGTACCTACCAAAAATTATCGGGTTGACGTTCTCAACGGCGATTGTTCATGAATTATTGGTTGAGTGTTGGTTTTCCCCAATAACCAAATTGCTATTGGCATAACATTATTGGTATTGGAGGTATGCCTGATACATAAAAACGAATCAAAATTTGCCTCAAGTCATCTATAACAGAGTCGGATGACGAGGCAACCAAAAGCAAATCCAAATGCTCCCAAGAGCTAGTATAGTCGGTAAGCACACTTGATTAATATAATCTAAAGTATTCTAAGGAAACAATTCATATTAAATCTTAACTCACCTACACAGTAGGTTAATACGTGTCATGAATCAACTACTATTCTGGCTTATATCATAAAGGGTATTGATTCAAATGAAGATGTGAGCCTCCTACCGGGAAGAAAGGGAGAAGGATACGTTATATAGGAAAAACATCACACACCGTTTATTGTATCAGACATGAGAACATAATGGAGCTTTCTGGTACATATCAGGAAAGGTAACAGTAAAGAGATTCTGTAAGTCGTTTTCTGTTTCCGGGTGTTCTCGTATGTGACCTGTTCCATATATGAGGTGTGAGGGTAAAATAGTGGGGTATACATATAACAAGGCAAGTAATAAATCTATAGAATCATAGTTCTTTATGGAATTGCATATTTTATTTACGACTAATACTTAATTATATACTTATAGTTTTTTATTATTTCCTTGGGGAATAATGACGAGGGATTGATAGTCTTTATTTCCTCTTGTGGTCCTATCACAAAATTTCTCGAATTGAATATTATGATAAATAAATTAGTCGTAAATAAAGTAAAGTATACTACTCGCAATATTGACTATTATTAAAGGCTCGTGGTATAATCTACTATTGTTACCTGTCAAATGTTATCCCGTCACAGGAAAAATATACTTTGAACTTCTAAAAGTTAGTTGACGTTACACCGCATTGGGCTCTCAGAATATTCCGAAGTTTCCAACGCTACAATAACTTCGTTGAATAATTTCAGAGAGATCCTATAAATGATGAATTACCAGAATAGCGTGAAAAACTTTCCCATTACCAGAGAACGAATGAAAAACGTAATTGTACGAATAATACGTACTAAACTAAAGAGAAAATGATTTCCCTCGACCCTTTAGACTCATTTCACTTTCCGTTACGAAATTCTTCTTGATGATCGTTTAGGAGTCGCATTCAATTTATTTATTATATCACCACAAGCTTATAGTCATATCTTGTTTCCGCAAATGTACCGCCGAATACCATTTGTATACTGATTTCTCTGGGGAAATTATCCTTCTGAATGTGAGTTCTGTGTGGAAATCTTCCCCTCCGTTAGCCACGAATACACGGTATAATAATGTTTTCTTGAATTATGCATTGAAAGTTGTTACTTTTAATCACCGTTTCATGTGACTACTGAGATTTGGTGAAAGACATCTATTCTGATGTACGGCAAATTGTTGATATACTTCAATTCAATGAAGGAAATATTATAGTACATCCTGAGGCAAAAATGCATCATTCATCCCGGGAGTGATAATATATTACATTATTAGTGCGGTACGTGACATTTTGTGCGACAATTACACGAGATATTATTTTTCCTCCGACCACCTATTTCACCAAAAAATATTCGAATATTAGATCGTGTTTATGTAATATACGCTACAATATGAATTCACCTTAACAGCAACCTGACAGCTGACAGTCCCTATAGGGGTACTTGCAATTGACTATTGATGAATATAGATTTAATAGCGTCGGCCAGAATAATTGCTTCAATGTATTGATTTTTTGTTATAAATACTCATAATTTATAATATAACTGATAAACGGAACATCATTCTTGTGTGTGTAAATAATTCATATTTCCTGTCCCTTGATTCACGCGGTGTTCTTCGAACATTACAGGGCTTTCCTTTCGTGTGAATCTGCTTATAAAAAAAAAGATAATATAAGGGTTTGATAACTTGATTACGAATATCGGAATTACCATATCAGCTGATGATGAGTAATATCAGTTTGACAACATAGATATTTCAATATTGTCTGCATATTTTGTAAATACCCAATTTTCAATATCGGAATCCAATATATAGTCGACATTGTTTGGGAGCGTAGATTGAAATATTGTATTATCACATTAGGTGGCATATTGGCTTAATACTGCAATATAGATATGCGAATTCGGATATTCCTTGTATATTGTTTTCACAATAAAATTGTATTATTGAAATAGTCATTTTTGAATCAGAACCTGAAGGGTGTATCGGGATTTTGAGAGTGATCACTTAGTGTATTCAAACATATCAATATTGATAACGCAATATTCATGATGAATTATTCCTAAAATAATTTGGAGAAATTGAAATATCAATATGACTATTGGTTCAATATTGACAATAAATTTCAACTGCATTTTGTAAAAATCAATATAGATAATATAAGGGTTTGATAACTTGATTACGAATATCAGAATTAACGTATCAGGTGATAATGAAAAGTATCAGTTTGAGTTTGACAACATAGATATTTCAATATTGTCTGCATATTTCGTAAGTACCCAATTTTCAATATCGGAATTCAATATATATTCGACATTGTTTGAGAACGTAGATTAAAATATAGTATTATCACATTGGGTGGCATATTGGCTCAATACTGCAATATAGATATGCGAATTCTGTTATTGCGTGAATATCGTTTTCACATTAAAATGGAAATATTGAAATAGTCATTTTCGAATCAGAACCTGAAAGGAGTGTCAGGATTTTGAGAGTGATCACTTAGTGTATTCAAACATATCAATATATTGGTACCACAATATTCATGATGAATTATTCCTAAACAAATTTGGAGAAATTGAAATATCGACATGTGGTGAATTTCAATACCAGAAATTACGTCCAGAACTTTTTGCACAGCAAGTTTGATATTCCAAACCGCCATCACATAAGACAGTGATCCTTCAGTGTTTTTTCAAATATATTTTCATTGTTACTAAAGTTTCTAACATTTTTATGTTGTCTCGAACATAACTAACTAGAAGTCACCACTTCTATGCCACCCAACTCCTTCTTAAAAACAAGTCTCTCCATGCCGTAGAGCGTATTAGTGATATTTCCATAGTGAAGGTAGTGATTTCAAGCCCTGCAGCACCCAGAGTTTTTTCCAGGTTAGTATCCGGTTAGTAACATGTGAATGGGTGATATTTTCAAGTTGAATATTGATAAAAAAGAAATGAATAATTACGAATATAAAAACTAAGAATTATTTAGTGACATCAATCAAATATTCCTTTTTTGTCGATATATCATTAACAATATTGTACCAATATAGTCAAAACCATCGCCGAATGTTCATATTTTTTTGTGTCCAATATGATATTTACAATATAATGTTAATATTCCCGTAACATTGAACCAACCAATCTAATATGTTTGTGCTACTTGGGAACTTTCACAGTGAAATGAAGAAATAACGATGATTAACGATTACTTGAAAATATGACAGTTAGTACTTATAATACAACACTTTTTCTTTCTTTTTATTTTTTTCATTTTTTATGAATAATTAGTTGGTACAACCAATAATATTACTTGCATACCAGCTCCATAGGTCTTTACTCCATTAGAGCTCAGTCGGAAAGTGAAATGTACTTTCATAACTCTCGAACAAAACTTTTCTTCCAACTTCCTTTACATCCCATAGCCATGTTTAGTACCCGCAACATCCACGGCCGTTTGCTCAATTTATTATGCCCTCAAATTTCCTAGAATATTACTATCATCAAGATAACCAGCAAAATTAGTATGCTTACAAAACAGAAGAATAATCGCTTGCCTTTTATTTAAAATTCACCTCTGCTTCACGGAGCTAGTAGAGCACAGCGGTGTGGAGGTACCTGTCTGAATTTTAAAATTTTTGGATATATCCGGTGCTCCTCATATCGTATGTTATCTATGTTTCCTCGAAACAAAGGGGTGGGCCCACTAACTCCAGCTCTATTTTAGATTATCCCTTGATGCATACCCCAAGATGCGCGCTGAATGAAAAACCTGCGGATTTTATGAAACTAGGAGTTTCTTTTGTGAGTTAAACAAAGGGCCTTTGTTGGATTTCCAGTGAAATTACTTCCCATGTTAGTCTTGGAGGATACACTTTTATCTGACGGCTATGCAAATTCGTTTCTTTCGCTCGCTTTCCAGGAGCAGGAATTAAAATTTTTAATTTCGGAGATTTCGCAGTTTACACGGCGTCTTTCGATTGTTCTCGTCTTTTATGTTAGTGATCATTTTCAGGCATTGGAGAGATGACGTGATCCGGATTGTCGACTGGAATATTTGCAATTATTCCAATCGAATGCCATCTGTGAAAGAATCATCGCTAGAAACTAAGAGGTTCGATCGAGTTGGCTTGGAAGAATATATTCCTACTCAATTCAGCAGCTGTCTTCAATTGTCTTCCATCTTCAAAGACAAGTGAACGTTCTCAGTTATATTACTAAGGGATGATGATGAAATGAAAAAGACAATGTAGCAAGTTCTTATCAATTGAGAACATTTCAAACAATTCCTCCTCAAAATCAATGCATATTAATTTTTCTTCCCATTAATAACATTAAGAGTACAATTAACAGTTTTATTTCAAGGGGACATCCTGAAAGAAAATATGCCTGAAATTTAGAGAAATTATGAAGATTTGCAAACTATTTTTGGTAATTTATCCTTCAGATTCATCCTTCAGAGAAATTTGGAATTATTCCCCGAATGATATGAAAAAATATCATGAATATTAATGCTAACTTTAAGTATGAGTAAACATGTACTTATGCCTTCGAATGATAGTCACGATACCAACTAGTAATGATTTTTCTTATATTTTTTAAAGAGTTCAAAATAAACTTGTGATTTTTTCTTCTAGCATAAAAAGTGTAAGTTCTCTGAATACAAAAATCACGCATTTCACAAGTTCACGTACCCTCTTGGGATGAGGGGTTTCAAGGTAAACCGATTGATCAATAAAATAATGATTTATGAAAAAAATTCGAATGTTTTCAATTAAGATAAAATGAATCCATTCAATATTTTCAAATGGTTGAATTGTCCACTTATTCTTGTCTATTTTGAAAAAAAAATCATCGAAAACCCGTAAAAGGCCGATATAACTCCCTCTTTCATGAATTCAAGATAATATCAAGAAACTGTCATATTTTGAAGCTATTTCCCCAAACAGCACCAGAAGAGTGTTCATAGTCATTTTAATAATTTTTGTACTATTTTCAAGATATTATAGAAGAAGGAAAATATAATAGAAATACTAACCGAATTTTATTAAATAAAGACAATATGTGTGTTCAGAATGATCATAATTCACACTAATTAGGATATTGATGGTTTAGAATTTGCTAAGATTATGAAATTTGTATCATACAACTATTTTAATACTTGCTTCGTAGTTTTCTGGGTTTGTAACCTACCACAATCTGAAAAAATAAGAATTAATATTGGAATCTATACAAGTGTAGAAGGGCAGATTTTCAATCTACCCCGAAAAGTTGCTGCGTCTATTGAAAAACAGTTCTTTCTGGATAGAACAAGTCCAATTAGTCAACATCTTCTCGTATAACTCAAATTTTGCCTATCAGAAAAAAATAATAAGAATTGATGTATATGAAAATACTTATCTGTTAACGTTTCGAAAACTAAATCTGCTTCCGTTCTCAAAACTTCTAGGCAAATTCCTTTTCAAATGGAAATATCTCGTATAGACAATTTTAGTGATTGACATTTGTCAAATTATTTAAAATTTGACATAACATCTTGCCCTTCAAGAAGGGCAGCATCCGCGATCCATATCAACGAAGTCATAGATATGCATTCTTCACCAGACAGCATGATGAAAGCAGATTCCTTTAATTTTTGTTTATTGCCATTGCTTTCTTTCGTTATAATTTTAGTGTCGTTCCATTCTACTGTGTGGTCTCCATCGGCAGTAAGAATGTGTTCTGATAATTTAGAACCGCCTATCTGTCTGTTCCTGATGTACATCTTATGTTCACTCTTCCGCATTTCCAATGGTCGAGACGTTTCACCAATATATTTTTGATCGCACGAACAAGGAATTTGATAAATACATTTTTTTGTGTTTTCTGTTGGATTATTTGGTTTGGTATGTGTGAGTATCGATCTTAAAGTATTTGTTGTTTTGAATGTTGTTCCAATATTATACCTGTTGCCGACCCGTTTTATCTTTTCATTTTTCATCTTTAATATTTAAATACTTATTTCAATAGCAACTAAATAACCTAAATGAATTATTCTTCTGTTCAATAAGCAGATCAGATAATCTATGGGTGGTTTAATTGTATCGAGTGATTGCTTCCGTTTTACTTTTCGTGAGTTATATACAGGGTAATCTATTATAAGTGATCATTACAAGTGAGGCGTTTCGACATTTCCGTCATTTTTGAAAAGTACAACTTCATAAGTCAAATAAAAGAGTTATTTTTCTACTCCCAATATTTTGAACCGCTCATTACGTATTTGTCAGCTGTTAGGTGGTCGCTCATATAGAATACAGGTGTATTCTGAAATGATGGCGGCTGCTTCCGGAAGTGATTGTTCTAAAATGATGGGATATGAAACATTCAACCTGATTTGGTCTCATTACTACTCTCAATTGTCCAGAAACGAAATTCATCGAATTTTTGCTCAAAACTCCCTGAAACTTTTTCTATAATATAACTACTTTCCTTCTGGCTTGAAGGCCGTCGTTCTTTGGAATTTCTTTCTAACGTTTCGCTAGCGCGAGTGGCCATCTTCTTAAAATAATTCACAAAAATTTTTCATTGAAATAAAAATATTCGATATAGCAATTTTATTTCTATTACATCATGATGTTCATTTATGAAAATAAAAATAGACCAAAAAAAATATTGGACAGAGAAACCATATATACCTATGTAAGAAAGTATTTAAATGTGTTCCAGAAGATCTGAAAAAAAAATGTAATCGTTATAAACTCAGTAAGTCTAATAAAAAATAAAATAAAATTATATATAAACAGTATGCATAGAAAAGATATCTATTTTTTCTTGAATGTGAGAATATGGTAACTAAAACAGTAAATATGTACTTTACTACATATTACATATATAGAATATAAAAAAAAGTTTGATTAAGATAAGCTTTATGAAACAGTTTTATACTCATCAGTATTAAACTCATACTGCAATTTATATATCTAATTTTAATCCTTAAATCTATATTATATTCACTTTTCAGGTTCATAAGACAAATGATGTGTTATCACCAAATGTTCATTGGAAATCTATTTTCACCATTGTTAAAAACTATTATTCATGTGCTTACGCGAACCCCAATCACAATTTGGTTTTTATGGGTTTCACGTTTGTTTACTTTAGTTTAACTTTCGAACTCTGTAATCTAACAAATAGTAAATAAACATTAAAATTATATTATTATTATATCTGATGATGTATTACTCAATCTTCCTCTTTTCACAGAGTTCGAAGTGGGAAGAGAAACTCATCATTGACACACTTACCAGTCACCAGATAAATTACTACCATTGTGAATTGAATTCACAAGGTAGGATTCACGCGAGAAAATTAATCGGAAAAAAATCAATCAAAGTAGGAAGCTAGCTTGAGGATTGTTACTTCAATCCAGTCACAATTCTTCATGATTTTTCTCGATAGAAACGAAACACCAATCAATTTTTCTGCAGAGTAATAACTTTAGAAGTGCATTATTGTTGAGAAGTATTCTTGAACAGGATATTTTCAACCCTTCAACTTTCCAGGACTGAAAATAGTTACTTATTGATAATGATATGTAGTCGTCTTCAAATATTCCCCATATAACAGAATTTTTCCATCAGTGCATCAGTGATATCAACCTTTCACACAATAATTTTTGGTAACTTTGGAGTTTACTCCTATTACAAGTCAAAAATTGGATTTTCGTTCGACTTGTATGGGAAAAGTACGTACCCAACAACTTGAAAAACTATGATTTCTGTTGTGGATAAAAAAAATTGATTGAATTCTCTGAAAAATGATTCCGTCCAAGTCTATCAGTCATAAAATCATTAAATCATTTCTATGAGTGTATTCTTGGAATGACGGGCCTTCTATACAGATGTTCACATCTTAGGTAAAATATCCAACGCTATCGATAACCTCTCATCGATATCGCCGTAATTATAGAAGCCAACTATCTAACAATTAAGTGAACCGGTCAATAAGGTTTCCACTTTTTCATATATAACTCGTAAAACAGGAAGCATCACTGGTAGCCAGCGGACTGTTTAATTTACTGGGATGATACGGTGAACGTGCATCAAAATGAGATTTCTCTAAGTGGGTTCTAATGTCGGACATTTTTCAAATGACTGACAGCGGAGAATTCCTTGAATGCTGATTTTTAGAATTCCCGGCACCAGAATAGATATCTGATCCGTTTTCTCAATTAGTTGATGGTTCGGAGGAATTTAGTGCCGTGATACTCTTCAGCAATATTTCTCATCTCTTTGGAAGAGAATATAATAATATTATTGTGAGCAATTATCACACTGTGCATTGTTTGGGATTGAATTGATATTAAGTTCTTGTCTTCGTAGTTTTCTCGAGTTTTCAACCAATCATGATTTGGAAAATAAAGAACTTTCTACATACCACTGAATAGGAAACATACCAATTAAATTGAAAATTATTGTTTTCGGATCACGTTGCAATATTTACTTCGTTAGAAAAATGTTATTATGTGTATAAAATAGGTAACCATTTATGAAATAATCATGCCCGAATATTTTTGACAAAATTAGAGGTTAGGTTACTACTAAGTCGTCCTAATAAATGTTCAGATATCCCCACAACGGGTAGTTTTGGAGAAAATATATGTTATTACAGGCTCTATTTCTGCGTAAAACACGATTCAAAAGTCACAACGCGGTACTGTCCTTTCGTTCGAAAGTTTTAGACAATCTAAATATTTGGGAAAATATTTATTCCGTAGTTTTCTGGGTTCCTAACCTACCACAATCTGAAAAAAATAAGAATTGATATTGGAACCTGTACAAGCGCATAAGGACATATTTTTAATCTTCCACCGAAAATTTGCTGCGTCTATTGAAAAACAGTTCTTTATCTTTAACGATTCGGAAACTGAATCCGCTTCCGTTCTGAAAACTTATACACAAATTCCTGTTTTCTAAGCAGAGGAAAAAAAATACCGAAACATCAACCTAGGCTTTTCTCAATATAATAATTATAGTTTTCATTCCTGGTACTCCTATATATTTATTTTTGTTATAGTCGTTATTCCAATTTACATTTTTTATGTTTTTTATCTATATTCCAGAAACATTTCCGTAACTAGGGTGTGATTCTGCCAGAAAAGCATAACATCCCAATATCATCCATACACCATTGATAAATATAACTCAATTATCAAAGATGTTTGACTCTTGTGTGAGAAAAAATAATATAATATGGTACCATTTACGTTATTGGTAAATGTAATAGCACAACAATCATATTATAATATATGAATCATGAATATGATACGCTGCAGATATATTGCATCAACATAATCTTTTTAATATTGTAACATGGTTATGTATCCTACCCAGCCATTTTACTATAAAAACTCTATAACATACATGTTAGAGTTACATATTACGATAATGTAACATTATAGTATTGTAATGTAACTGTTGCATTGAGATTATATCACTATGTTTAATGATTAACTATACAAGGGAGACGGACTTCCGGTTCATCACACACTGCTTTGAAGGAATATGCCTATATTATTTCTGTGTACATACAAAATCAACCATTGAACTGTATTATTCGAATTTACGGGCCAGAAAGTAATGGATTAAATGATTTTATTTAAAACCGTATATATAATGCTGTCGTTACTAATGACATTGAAGGTTGGGACATTACACACCTCTACTTCCCGCCCTTACTTGCCGCCCTCATTTCATCTATTCTAGACCTTATCCGTCATTTATTGACTTTATCTGACATTCATTTATATTGGTGACAATTGTATACCCCGTAGTCACGTTAACAATATATCTATTTTGATTATTCTGAGAAAACCGCGTTCTTGTTAATTTGTCGTTAAATGTAATATTTCAGATATGTTCAGAACGAAACAGAGATTTATTAATTTTAATGAATGAAATAGTATTCAAACCTCGGTAGGAAGTTTCATTCCTGTCTGATCTCACAATAGGAATGAATCACTTCCCACCTCGGGTAATATACTATTTTTAAATACTTGGTACTTATATGTGTTGTTGACTTTTCGAAAACTCAATTCGTACCTATTGCCAAAAAATTCTTCTTTCGAATCTGGTGATCAGACATTCAAAGATAAGAATCAACAATGAAAATTAGAACTTGGGTAAGAATCTGAATTCAAATAAAATTCACTGGAATCTAAACAAAACTATAATGAACATTGATCGAAATCAAAACCAGAAATCGAAATAATCAAGAAAAGAGATATCAATTGGCAGATATTGATGGGGAGTGATGATTAGATGAATATAAAAATGTGAAAAACCATGACATCGAACACAAAAAGCGAAGACAGAAAAATGTTGATGCCAAATTATTTATTAGATTAGTGTACTCACGTTGCAGATGTTTCGATTCATGGAATCCACAATCTTTACCTCATACAAGAATTGAGAAACGAAAAGAACAAAGTAATCAATTTTGTGATGATTATTTATTAGATTGCTCATATTAAAAAACTCATTCGAACAGTATTTGATTCCTGTTTGTGGAACCGTAGCAAAATCGGCAATGAAACCTATAATTACTTCTACAACATTCAACGAAAAATAATTCATGAACCAATCAAATTAAAAGTAGTACGGTACCTTTCTTCAAGGTCACATTTGATAGTCATTGATATCTCACCAGACAAAAGAATCTTTGAAAACCATGAAATGGTAGTCTTGGTAATAATACAACTGGAATCGAAATACACAATACTTTGTTCGAACATAGTATAAACCTAAATCTGATAACCAAATTCAAAAAAGCATTCAATCTATTTTATGCGATACGCCTCTGGAAGTTTCAATGTAGTAGAGGTGGAATTCAATTGAAGGTTTGGGCAAAATGGCGCTCCGTTTCTATTTTGAAATTTCCGAATATGATTAAAATTAAAACTAGGGCCTGTTTCATGAGAGTACAAGTCTTGTAGCTACAAGAGAAAGACAATTCAGGTACAGGTAACAAACGAGTAAAAAATAATTATTTATCATCGTATTTCTTTGTGTTTCTCTTGTAGCTACAAGACTTGTATGTTCATGAAACACGCCCCTGATATGTTCATCAAGTACTATTCATGATTAATATTCACATGAAAAAAAAAACACAACACAAAATCTTTCTAAATACTTACCGCTCTGAATTTTTAATACAATCAGTCACATGAATGACATTTTTTCAACTCGATAAGGAATATTTGTCAAAACAGATTTCATATAAGATAACCAATTATATAGTCGAACTGGTTTTCATTGTTCCCACATAGCAAAATTATATACCAAGTATGTGCTAAACATATTCCTAAACGCATAAGAATATTGAGATTATATCCCTAGCATATACACAGAATATGGTTACTATATGCTGAGAATATGCTAGGTATATTTTTTTGGCCACAAGTAGTATATGCTACGTATATATGAGTGAAATATATACCCTGAATATATTCAAATATCCTCAGAATATACCTATATCACCAACATAGCATATGCTATATATATGCTCAATATACCCTATATGTACAAACTGGATATGTCCAAGATGAATATATATTTTGGTGAGGGACTTTAGGAGATGCAACATCATTATCCTTAAAGGTTCTAGTTGTTAGTTTCTTGGCATTTTCTGAAGCATGAATGCCATCCTTGATTATCTTCAAACAAAAGACATCAAATACTTTTAAAACATTTATGAAAAACTAAGAAATTCTTATTCACATGTTATTATTTTTTATTCTATTTCAGTGTCCTGGGAACGCTGCTGATTTTGGGACCTAAAAATATAATGGATTAGAACAATATACCGGGTGTCCCGGTATACATGTTACAATGGAATATTTCATTTATTTGAAAAAATAAAATTAAAAATTCTGAATAATCAATATAGATAATTATACATATCGCTTTGAGCAATGTAAATATCGGAAATCACTTCTGGTTTATGAGATATTCCATTGGAACATGTAGGTAAACTGGGACAGTGGTAGGGTCCAAAATTCAAAACTCACCTCATCTCAGTTTTCTTTAATTCATTTTTAACCGGTTTTTTAGCTTTAGCTAACCATCTCTTTATTTCTTGGATAATTTCATCTTCACAGGCATTTTGTGTTCTCTTATTACATTGAACAGCATCTAAAATAGATATACAAGATATTACTCTATGAATAAAAAGAGCCGTGAAGAAAGCTTACCCTAACCTTACTTTTTTTTCGATAACTTCCCCACACTTCACTATCGGTATCAAATATGCACAATCCACAATAGAGAACACTGAACACACACTGATAAAATGTCTTCTTTGAAAATGAACATATTAACTGGTAAACTGATTGTAGATAACATTCAATTTCAACAAGAACAAAGAACAAGAAGCTTGGAAAATGGAAGCTTAGGAAGATTTTAACGAAGTACCAACAGTTGGAATTTCAACCTAGCCTGTTTGTACTAAATGTCAAGTTGAAAATGTATTTGAATGTAATATAATAGATTCTAAAAAGTAAGGTTACGGGGTTGATTTGAGTGGTTAGTTCACAAAAATGTAAATGTTGAATTATGTACGTATTTTGTCAAACAAATATTCTTTGAAGTATTTACGGGAATGTGTCCCAAGATCTCTAGAATATGCTACAATATTCCTAGACAGATATGATGAAAAGAACATTTATAGCAGTAAAGTACTTATGCTGGGAATATACTAGGGATATTATTTGGGGAATATGAGTTGAAACATATCCTCAGCATGTGCTCGAGTTATGAATATGCTTTTGATTGCTATGTGGGTTTCAGTAGTCATTATTTTTGATTTTCAACACTTTGTACAGGAAATGTACATATGTGCTTCAAATACTCATATAAATATGTACTTGTATTTATTGGTGATAATAAAGGTATTATTATGAGCACTAACCAAATTTAACTCCACCCAAAAATCGATAATATCCATCAAATATCCCGCTGATTGAAAACGGAAAATGATTGATGAAAGGTCACATTTCTATCAAAATAATTAGAGCAACTGTCTAGCTATCAAGTGACATCCAAACCATAATTCTGGGAACTCATTAATTTAAAATAAGCCAAATGAACGGAACACATTATATTCCTAATCTGAAGGCTAATTTTAAACATTTCAGTCTATCCGGCATTACTCGACCCAACATTTAAATCAAAGATATCCATCTGAAAATTCATCCGAATAAAACTCAACGTTGACACCCTATCAATGAAATAATTTGATAACTCAAATGAAGTGGACGGTTCTTTTCAAAATCAATTATGAGATGTAAAACTATTATTACTCAATATCTCAAACAAGTCATATATTAAATTGGAGTTAGATTGACAAGGCCGATAAGAAGACGGGATCCATTATCGAGTCTTTTGAATGCGCTCACATATATTGACTCGGGAGATACGTCAGGTTATCTCTGAGAAGTAGAGTGATGTACGGACCAGGTCATTATTTCAGCCCCTTTGCTGAATTATTTACTACACATGTCGATTATAGTCGGCATCGCTTTTTTGTTGGTGACAAAGGACTTACTTTCCGAAGAGCAAATATGTATTAGATATCAAGGACGTCAACCTTTTTCTGGTATCAATTCGTAACCAGGCAGCTGATATTTATAGAAAATTGCTTCTGCGTTCAAATGATCCTATATACAAAAAAATGTAGAATATTTAGAGTATATAAACATTCGTTCCGTAGTTTTCTGGGTATTGTAACCTACCACAAACTAAAAAAATAAGAATTAATATTTGAATCTATACAAGTGTAGAAGGGCAGATTTTTAATCTACCCCGAAAAGTTGCTGCGTCTATTGAAACACAGTTATTTCCGGATAGAACAAATTCAATTAGTCAGCAACTTCTAGTTCAACTCAAATTTCACCTCTCAAAAAAATAATATGAACTAAAAAATATATGAAAATACTTATCGTTAACGTTTCGGAAACTAAATCCGCTCCCGTTCTCAAAACTGATACGCAAATTCCTGGACAAATCCCAATATCTCTCGTAGGCAATCTTGGTAATTGACATTTGTCAAATATTTTCAATTTGACATAACGTTTTGTCCTTCAGAAGAGGTAGCCATCCGCGATCCATATCAAGCGAACTCATAGACATGCATTCTTCACCAGACAGCATGATGAAAGCAGATTCCTTTAATTTTCGTTTCCTGCCATTGCTCTCTTTCGTCATAATTTTAGTGTCATTCCATTCTACTGTGTGATCTCCATCGGCAGTAAGAATTCGTTCTGATAATTTAGAACCACCTATCTGCCTGTTTCTGATGTACATCTTGTGTTCACTCTTTCGCACTTACAATGGCCGAGTCGTTTCACTGATATATTTTTGACCGCAGAACAAGGAATTTGATAAATACAATTTTTTATGTTTTCCGTTGTGTTATTTGGTTTGGTATGTGTCAGTATTGACCTTAAAGTATTTGTTGTTTTGAATGTAGTGTTGTTCTAATATTATACCTGATGCCGATCCGTTTTATCTTTTCAGCCAAGGTATAATGCTTGATACAGGTTGTGTATTTCTTGTAGGTTGTATGTCTTCATTGTGGACTGTATTCGGATTTTTAATTTCTATAAAAGTTTTTTCTATGAATTTTTCTGGATATCCATTTTCTTTCAACACTGATTTTATTAAGTTTATCTCATCATTGATTTTTTCTAGAACAATTTTTGTTCTATTATAAAGGCATTTTACTATACCTTTCTTGACACTTGTGTGGTGGTTTGAGGTGTAGTGAAGATTGGTATGTGTTTCCCTTCGAAGTGTTTGAGATGCAAGCATCCGCAGAAAGCATGATAAACGCAGATGCCTTCAACTTTCGTCTCCTCCTATTGCTCTCTCTTGCTATTATTTGAGTGTCATTCCATTTAACTGTATGATCTTCATATGCAGCAAGAATGTGTTCTGATAATTTGGAACCGCCAATCGGTCTGTCCTTGATGTACATCTTGTGATCAGTCTTTCGCACTTATAGAGGTCTGGACGTTTCACCGATATATTTTTGACCACACGAACAAGGGATTCGATAAATACAATTCTTTGTGTTTTCTGCTATGTTAGTTGGTTTAGTGTGTGTCAGTATTGAACGTGAAGTATTTGTTGTTTTGAATGTTGTTCTAACGTCATACATGTTGCCAATCCCTTTCATCTTTTCAGATAGTCGAGGGACATGAGGTATAATGTTTGTTACAGAATGTATTGTGATTTTTTTAGATTTTACTTCTTTCATAGAAATTTTAATTTCTATTTTTAGATTTGGAGAAGAAAGACAACGAATAATTCATCAAACTTCATTCTGTCTACAGAAAAACCTAAGTTCTTAATCACTATCATTTGCACTATCTCAACATCAAAATCAGACAAACTCTTCTGTTACACGATAGAAATTGTACATTACACACCTTGGTGGGAAGTTATTCATTCCTGTCGCGAGATCAGTTAGTAAACCGAGATGCAAAGCGTCGAGGTTAGCTATGATCTC
Organism: Zygogramma bicolorata; assembly: GCA_032362365.1. Classification (NCBI taxonomy): domain Eukaryota; kingdom Metazoa; phylum Arthropoda; class Insecta; order Coleoptera; family Chrysomelidae; genus Zygogramma; species Zygogramma bicolorata. The sequence goes on from JAVJAQ010002299.1 coordinate 222,368, forward strand.
GAGACAGGAATGAAACTACCTACCGAGGTTTGTACACTATTTTATTTACAATCATCATATTTTGATGGAAATTAAAAAATCTCTGTTTCGTTCAGAACATATCTAAAATATCACATTTAACGATAAATTACCAAGAACGCGGTTTTCTCAGAATAATCAAGTAGATATTGTTACCGTGACTACGGGGTATACTATTGTCACCAATATGAATAAATGTCAGATAAAGTCAATAAATGACAGATAAAGTCTAGAATAGATGAAATGAGGGTGGGAAGTGAGAGCGGGAAGTAGAGGTGTGTAATGTGACACTTCCCAACCTTCAATGACGTTAGTAATGACAGCAATACATATGTGGTTGTAAATAAAAATATTTTCCCTCAACTCACGCTACTCCGCGGAAAAAAACACCGTGAATTCTCCCTAGTTTGTAACATACCAAGATGCATATATTCCTGGTGCGATCTCCGATTCGATATTGTTTCGTCAAAAACTCTAGACACGATCAATCATATCCACGGAATTTACTGCGACTCCCAATGGATGATGCAAGAATCGAATTCTGACAGCTTTTGACATTTGCTCTCACTTATTTCGAATTTTGCTAGAAGTTTTCCATAATTTTATTGTTTCTTTCAACTAGCTATTTATTGCTTCCAGATCAATTCTCCACCGTAGTTTTCTTAGTTATTTGTCGTTCATCTGCTTTTGCTTTCAATTATTAGTTGTTTTCCGTTTGTTTAGTATTTAATTTAAGTATTGTTTTTAACAGTGCTTCATAATGGATTTCAAACGCTGTGGTATTTATGATGGAGGCAATGATCAATCATCTATTCATCTACATCAAGTTCCGATGGTTAGTACAGAACATTCAAAACACATGTACTCAAGTTCAACTGGTCAATATAACGCGAGATCATTCTGGCGCTGATAAAAACAAAGTTCATCTTGCTCAGTTTTTACTTTGGTAGAAGTTATATTTGTATTATTTGCTGATTGCTTTCCAGAATTTCCAAGTTTCACATATTTATTTCAAGTAGCAGCATTAGGGACACTGGTTGTTACAAAGAATGCAATAACAAAAATTCAAAATCATGGAATGAAAGTTCTTTCGAGAGAGTGTTTTCAAACACGGTCTTCTCGTACAGCGCCATAATAGCCTGCACTATAGATATCAATCTTCCTTATTAATTGAAATAACTCAGGTTTTTCTGGACTCTAGAGGGTCCATTTCATTTCGAATTAAACCCTATAATGCTAAATAAAATGTATATTGACGTAATATTTTTTCCATGTATTTCAACTCCACTACCTCTCAAGTCGATACCGATATTTCAAAGAATCACATCAAATTATCTCAAGCAGTACCGAATAGTACGAATTTCTGTGAATTCTGTATTTACGTCTAAACAGAAACAAACATCAAAAACATAGCAAATTCATAGGTTAGAACTCCTGCAATTTTTGACAGAATTCGTGTATCTTTATCCTTCATTAGGACAGTGTTGAACAAAGAAAGTAACACACTGACTAGTGATTATGCACGAGTTGTTCTAGAGAATTCGCTAATAGAAATTTCGTCAGACTTCATAATGTCATGTGTATAGAGTTGCCGCTTGACGCCATTTGTAAAGAAATTTCGAAAATGTGAATTTTCCTGAAGTGAGCCGTCGGTCTAGCGTTTTTGACGAAAACATTAACATTGTACTGGTATAGAAGTCATTCCACCAGGAATATATACATCTAGTAACATACCAATACACCGGTGTGAACAACTTCAATAAAAAAATTTATACTTCACACATCGTCGAAATTCCTGACTAAATACCGCTCCTCACAGTCTCTCCTAATCAGGCGATTCGGAAACAGACGAAAACCAATCGAAATTATTTAATCCTCGGCATCATCTTCGACGACCAGTCGACCTCTATCCGTACGTTGAATTATCTGCATCATTGGTCGCCGGGAATTGACAGCCCACTAGATACCATCAAACACTCAACTAATAAATACTTTTGTCTTAAGAAGCTAAAATAATGACCAGAACGAAAGCGAGGAATTCGAATGCGCTCGTTAGGCCAGGAGTACTGCGCATTGGTGTGGTTGTAACGTGGTGTAGAATAGTGTTTTTAATTTATGCACGATTTTGAATACAACTCACAATGATAATGATTTTTTCTACAACCACTCTCCAAAACACACTTCTCTGCATAGTTTTACGTACACAAACACGATTATTTCTCATAACGATTGAAATTTGACATTACTGTACCGTAAAGAGACATTTTTGTACCCAAATTCATACCAAAGAGTACCCCAACTAACAAGAGACAAAAAAGAGCATTTTTCATAGTAGTAGTAGTATGTCTGTTAATGTCAATCTATACTTCCTGTCTCAACAATGCAGAATTGCCGATTCTTGATTGATTTCTGGCATTCACCGTAAATTGATTTTATTACTACCGGAAATTATCTGAGCCAAAATTCTTGACATAAAAAATGGATTTGTTGTAGGTACATGCAAAAATAATGTAGTCTAACTTGTATTTACGGTAGAGCATTTGCTATTTCAACTGTAAACTCAGAAAAACCCACATACAAAATTTGTCCTGAGCGCAGTCCGAACCAGCAATGAAATAGCCGTAGACCGCTGGACCACTGACCGACCTTTAATGCAGTTCAGCTTCATTCTTCAGTATTGGTCGACAATCACCTCACAAATAATAAGCGACTTATTAAATCATTACTAATGTACGACGGCGTATTAGGGTCACTGTGAAAATGAGAAATATCTCCAATGACAGATTATAATCTTTCAATGACAGATTAAAATCTGTTAAATTGCCATTGACAGATTTGAATCTGTCAATATGCCATTGATAGATGTTAATCTGTCAGTGACAGATATCGATCTGTCAATACGTACATTTATTTTTAGATTTATTTCAATCTGGCAATGACAAATTATAGATTTTATATTTGACATTTTGTTCACCAATCATTAATTGTATTGATTGATGTTAGTCACCAATGATATTTTTTTTAATGTAGTGCAGTTTTGTACAAAATTGAATCACTACCTGTTTTATTCATCTCCGTGTTAAGTATTTTTCACAGTAAATGGTATTGGCTTATTAACTGCAATAAACTACCCGATTTAATCCCATTGTGTAGAAAATCATCTGGTAAAAGATGCAAATGTGCTACAGGGTCGAAGTTAAGAAATTTGAATTTTGCATAATGTAGGAGATATACAAGTAATTTATTTAAATGTTACAATTCTATTCTATATTTAGTTCAGTGTCGCTATCGCTATCCTCATCTAAATTAATTATAATTGGTGCAATTAATTTTACAGAAAGGAACGAGTTTTCAACATTTATAACATGAGTAACAGAACTTTTCCAACTCTCGGTAGGAATGTCATTCATACAGTTCCTAATTAATTCTACCACACTACCACTTAAAGTCGGAGAAGTATTTTTTCCGCGCACGCTCGATTTAAATTGGTGCCACATAAGCTCTATGGGATTGAACACGCAGTAGTAGGGAGGTAGTCGTAACACTGTATGTCCCAATTCTTCTGCAATTGTATCACAAACATACGTTTTTTTTAAGAAAATGACTGCACCACTGCTTGTAAAAGTTCTTTTCTTGTATAATTTTCCTCAAAATATATGTCATTCAACAATTCGTCTAACTGAAGTAAGAGGTACCTTCGTCAAATTACTGGTTACTTTTGCTGCAGCACCCGCGTTATATCCTTGCTGAATTAAGGAACTATACACATTTTTTATAATGATTTTCGCGTCACAAGATAAGTGATTCTTCTTTAACGAACCACTGGAAGAAGCACTATTACTTTTTATCCACGGACGCCACATACTGCCTATTCTGTACGTTGGGCTATAAAATCTTTGCTATTAATGTCTGTAATAACAAATGAATGTTATAAAATTATTGCAAACCGTAACACAACTGAACACTTCCAATGAAATACAAAGACTAAAATGAACAAGAAGTGTAAGCTGTAATCCTCTACAATCCCTCTCTGAGAAACAAAATTACCTGAATCCTGTCCTTTTACATTTATGATGTGCATCTCGGATTTTACAACTTGAGGGTCTAATTGGTTTTATTATAATCCTTCAGTCAATATAATTTATTGTGAAAACTACTATATCAATTAGTATATCTGTCAATGCTGTGACGTATTTCCCCTCAATATTTTGTACAACCTACATCAAAGGTTGCGACAAAGCATTGTCTTTTGTTACATCTCATCTTTCGACTCATTTCAATGTCAACAAACGTCAGGCAAGAAATATTTGTAAAATATTGTCATCCCATATTTTGAAAATGAGGTTGAAGTAAAATGGAAAGCGACAGTTCCAAAATGGAAAATACTGCTTCAACTAAGAGAACAAGTTATTTCATTGTCATTGAATTCACTACCTTCGACTTAAAGAGTAAACTATGAAACTGCATACAGACAGTTTATGGATTGGAAAGAAAAAATACAAAATTAAAGCTATTCCCGAAAATATAATTTTGGCATAATTTGAAGAACTAACTGAATCTTGCTTGCTTTCGGGTTGTATCCTGAAATTCGAATATTTGAAATATATATGTGTATGGTTGTAGTTCACAGATGACTGAAAAATTAAATTCATTGGATCTGCTATAATTTCCAATAAAAAAACTGTGTTTCAATAATTTTTCAATGATCTTGGTATAAACCTCATCAAATGGATGTCAAATGATAATAAAAATCTGACATTCTTCATTTGAATTACGGCAGCAACAGGACAAAAATCGAACTCTCAATCAAGTCACTAACTTGTCAAAACCAAATTCATGAAGTCTTCCAGCCAAGTAGCTGACAAAGCAGTGAAAAACCGAAATCTGACTTCATTAAAAACATTTCAGCCTATGCAGTTAATTCGCAGATTGCAACAAATTGTACGTTAAATATTTATATGAATAATAAATAATTTGTAGATATGAATTTGATAATGGATGTTTCCATCACTTATAGGTTTATTCAGAACGCTAGTAGAAAAAATAGTGAACCTAACACGTGCATAAAGTGATATTTGATTGCAACTGATGATTTCAACATTGAAATATTGCTTAAAGTGAAATGAAGTAATTCAGATATGTTTGTAGTAATTCTCATTCTTATATGCCAAATCTTATTTGTATTTTTCATCAGTGCCAAAATTATCGGATGGTGTCTTCACATATCACTTGACTCTACTTTCCAATTGAAATTTTAGGCTTGTGACACCGCCTCCCAAGGAGTTTGAAGGAAGGGGTAGGAACATTTATGTGAAATATGTCTATTCCATGTGTCCGAGTCTTTTTGCTTCCAATTCCGATAAAAGGAAGGAAGCTGAGTGCATTCTTTTCATTGGACCACTTTGTATAAGCCGAGGTTCACAGCGGATAATTTCAATTGCAAAAGACGCGCGTTTTTTATATCATTTTTGAGTCATGATTAGTGATTTTCAATAGCCATGAGATCATTTTCTCATATCTCCAATTCTCTTTCAGTCAGAGGTCAGTTCAAGTTTCTTTGAAATTTTCTTTTATTCTTCACTCGTAATAATATGAATGAATGATTGCTTTTTTTCACTATTGACAAAAATATATTACAGTTTCCTGTATGATTTCCACCTACAAAGTTTTTAGTTCAGTTAAATTTTTTCACTATTGATTTTATCCATTGATATGAATACATTTCCTATGGAAAGTTTGATATTTTTGTGAAGAGAATGAGAAGTTCGAGAAATCATTTATTGATTTTTTTTCCGAACCGAAAAATATAAATTACAACTATCAAAGAAAAAACTCTCTGTTGATAGGTGCGTATATATCATTCAAAGACAATTGATTCATTTCCAAAAAATCCATCTGAAGCAATTACACCCCCGCCTATATAGCACGAAGAGAACTGGGTTACATTCAAATCTTTTTTTTTACTCACTAATAAGGAATTGAATCGGAGAGATAATATAAATAGGACATATATTCGATTCATCTCAGTTCTGTGAGTACTAGGCCTTCAGATTCAATCTTCCATAATGTGGTTTTCAATTACTCGTAAAGAGATTTTGTCGTTAAATTCACCTAGCATTGTTTCCGACCAATGAAAAAATTTGTTATAAACGATTTTTTGGACATCCTTCTTGTCTAAAATGCATTATTTCCAAGATTACTGAAAAATAACTATCACCGATCAGTGATCTGTTGAGCAGTTTTTGATTTTTTCGATACGTTGGGTCAAAATCAACATTAGGTATACCTATTTTCAAAAAATCAGATCGACAAAATCTCGAGAATTATCGACCAATCACAGTCCCTCCCGTACTCTCAAAAATTTTCGAATATTGTATGCTTACTCAACTTATAGGCTTCTTTAAATTAAATAATATACTTCATCCCGATCAACATGGTTTCCGTGCAGGACATTCAACTATAAGTGCTATTCACTCTTTTTATGAAAACATTATACAATCTATTGAATCTGGACAAAATCCAACAGGAGTATTCTGTGATCTTACTCGAGCTTTCGATTGTGTAGTACACAAAAAATTGTGTGATAAACCCCATTCGAATGGAATAAGAGGAAAACCTTACGAATGGTTTAGTTCCTTTTTCGAAGGAAGAACTCAGCGAGTGAAAATAAACTACACCAACAATAACAAAAAAGTAACTCATGTTTCAGATCCACAACAAAATAATATTGGTGTTCCTCAAGGGTCCGTTCTTGCACCGATTCTCTTCATTATATACATAAATGAACTTCCAACTAATTTACCAGGAACCTTCACATGTTTGTATGCTGATGACGCCACCCTGCTTTTCTGTGGCGAATCTGAAATTGAACTTCAAAACAAAATAAACCACACTACTGATGCCCTACATAGCTGGCTAAGCACTAACTATCTGTTTCTCAATACATCAAAAACAAGTTTCACTAGTTTTCATACAAGACAAAATACCAAACCATCCTCTTTGGACCTAAACATATGCGGCACACCTATTGCACACAGTACATCCCCCAAATTCCTAGGCACCATAATCAACAGTGATCTTAGCTTCAAATCACACTGTAAAAATCTAACCAGCTCTCTATACTTCAGAAGCTACCAAATAAGAATTCTAAGAAGTGTTTTGGACATATCTAGTCTACTCCTGTTTTACCACGCCCAGATTCAATCAAGAATTTGCTACGCAATTACAATATGGGGAAACTCCCCATAGCGAAAGACGTATTCATCGCACAAAAACAAATAATACGTTGCCTTGCAAACGTCTCCCAACAGACTCCATGTCGGGATCTTTTTAAAAAACTTGGAATTCTACCACTTCCTGACCTTTATATTTTAGAAGTAGTAACATATATCTACGCGAACAAAAAAGACTATCCCACAAATAACCAATACCACAATTACGATACGAGAAAAAAACGACTTCCATTTACCAAAATCGCACCTTACCATTTACCAAAAATCACCAAACGTGATAGGACTGAGATTGTATAATGTACTCCCAAATGAGCTGAAAGAAACAAAACAACTACATATTTTCAGAAAAAAAGCCAAAGTTTTTTTTCTGGGCATAACTCCATGTAATCTTAAGGAATACTTTGATTATTTTTAATGTGCTCTTTTTTTATTCATTATTATTATAGCAGACATGTACCTGAAGACGAAAGATATTTTTTATGATAACTGTGACCTGTACTATCATCATTTTTCTTTGTATCATTTTATTTACACATGTACTTTATATTGACTTGTCCTATAGCTTTATAAAGCTCGCATACGGATCAATAAACTATCTATCTATCTATGGATAAATAAGTCATGCCAGCGTCACATTTTTACACTACGTACCAAAAACTACAATTTAATTGACACTCCCAAAATTTGCTTGAAGAAGGAGGCTGACTAGCTTCCGAAACAAGGCTAAGGGAAAGAATACCTTTTTTTGTACATTTGTAGTATAAATCTTAAACTTCGTAAAAATACGTAACGGAAAAAAAGTCACTCAAATTTGCATATTTTTAATATTGCAGGTACGTATAGGGGCGAAAAAGATATTAGAACTCAAAGCATTTTCCTTTTCATTTCTAAGAGAGAGAAGATCCAAAGACAAAGTCTTAAAATCGCGGAATTGATACGACAGAGTATGTTCAAGCCATCACCATCATTAACTAATTCCACCAGCCACATTTGACTATTTTCGGTTGATTTTCCTGGCCTACGTAGCGCCTTGACACCTCCAGATGGGACCGCCAGATAAACTCTCTAACTAGATGGCGATCAAATTTCAAATAATGAATTATTGTGCTCATGATCAAACCACGGTTTTTAATTTGATACACTGATAATGTTCCGTTTTTATTGCCTAGGTTATTAAACTGTTCTATTTACGACTCTCGCTAGATGACTTACAGCTCCGTTTTGAGTAGTTGGCCTTAATTTATTATCTGTTGGCGTTTTCGTGAATTTGATGTAGCTCTTACCTCTATAGGGAGATATATAGTGATATATCATCAACTTAGATGCTGTAAGTATTAAGTTCACTGCACGGAAAAGTAGGTTTTTTCATTTTTCCTACCCGTTTAATCATCATAACCACACTAATTGTTTGGCTGTTACAATTTTCTTGACTGCTAGGGATCATTGAGATTTTAACGGTCCGAGGCCTCTGTTATTGTTATTATTGGCAGAGGCAGACAACAATGAATTACTATGTCTTTAAAACAATACCTTACTTATTTTCGGGATCAATATCACTTGGCTGCTCTTCGAGTGCAATAAATGTTGACGGAATGCATCTGCATTTTCAGCAATATATTCATCAATTCTGATTATTTTCATCGATTAAACATAATACTTTCATCAATTACGATTTGCCAACAAGCTTTACGACAGTGTCAAGCTACTGATAGTTCTAGAAGGTACTAGTACCTTCCATTTCTAATCACGCAATAGAACAATTCAAGGTCAATGAGTAAGAGGTATCGTCTGCAGACAGGCATATGCTACCAACATTCACCGAAAAATTGATGAAAACAGTAGGAGCCCGAGAAAAAACCTCTCAGGACCTTCGCAATTGATTTTGAGTAGTAGAATGAAGTGTGACCGCTGTCAACTGATTTCTGTAAGTAGGAATCGGACTCAACCAATCACCTAAATCTCCAACTTTATCAGAGAACGGAAAAGAGCTCTAACGCCTTGCTGGAATTCACCCTATGCTTGTGTACTAATTGTTATCATTACATAATCCTTGCATTGTTTGAAAGTTCCACTTCATTCTTGTTGCTGTCACAGTTTTTTGTATTACTTGTTTTATATTAAATATATTCAATCCTGCCATCATTCATAACTTCGATCAGGTAACTTTGAACACAAACAATCATTAAGAGCTAATGGAGTACTGAGAGATCGTGCTGGAATATTGATGGAACCATTACAAGCCCTTGTCTTTTGTTCTTGATTTTACCCTCTCCCAACAAAAAGTACATATCGATAAACAAATTCATAAAGTGCTTGTTCAAACAGTTCGAACCATCTTGTCTCCTTCAACACTTCAACGCCACCTCTTCCAGTAATATCACAACTACCAAGTGAGGAGTGCCAAATAAATTTTCCATAGTTACAGTAATATACCACAGAGAATATACTATAAATATCCCGTGAAGAATATTTTAAGAATATGCGGTGAAGAATATTCTAAAAATATACCGTGGAAAAAATCCAAGAATATTCATAAATGAGACATTCTATGCAAATTCTTTCAAGATGTTTATAGGAGTATTTAATATAGAATATTCGGTAAATGATTAATTAACATGTTCTATACTTATTTGAGATATGTACGCTCATTACATTACATAGAGGGAATATTTCATGGATATCTGGTGCATTGCCAATCACTTTCAAACAACCGTTTTTACTTTTGATTACTTTTCCGAACGAATCAAAACGCCTGGTCCAGGCAATTGGCAACTCCAGACGAACAATCCCAACGCGTCATCGTGTGTGCAAGTCGTTCACTGAAGTTGTTTAATGTCTGCCGGAAGTTGACAGCAGCTTGCAACGGAATATGAAAGTCTCATATACTTCACAAACAATCGTACATGAGCCGTCGATGGAGAATTTATGAAGGTCTGAGAAACTTTTCGAGACGGTTCCCGGCGGAGTTGTGTGGAGTTTTTAGATTGGTTGCTAGAAAACGAATAGTTGAAATCTACGCCGTGGGGAGCTTGAAATGAGATATGACATTACAGGGTTGTGACACTGGAAGTTGTTTACGATAGGCGCCAAATGAGAGTGAAAATATATACCGTCACCCACTAATCAAGAAAATATTAAGTCAATTTTGCAGAATTTGTCCTCTCACGTTTCTCAACGATACATATTTCTGTGGGTTCCAGAAACATTATAAAGACCGTTTTTTATATGCAAAGTCACACGAAAGGGAAGCCCTGTAATGTTCCAAGAACACCGCTTGAATCAAGGGACAGGAGATACGAATTAACATTCACTTTGAATGTTCTATTGAAAAAAGATCCCTGAGCACGAGAGGTACGACAAGTCTCCAAATTCACAACAAAGGGGTGGGTATTCTGTACTCGTCGGTCATCAGTGTAGATATTGCCAAGGGTGGAACGAGTGATAACAATACAGAAGAGCACCGACCGTGAAAATATCTATAGAAGAGAGACAAAAGTCTCCGACCCTTCTACGATATTCCAATGAAGTGAGCGAGTCTGTGATATTATTGTGCCAATATCGATATTGAGTATAATTGTTATGTCTTAACTGAGACACAATTCGTGGGTGATCTTCATTGATTCTCAGAAAAACTACAAAAGTACTTTTTTCTTAACTTGCCAGAAAAATAACAACAATCATATTATTCAAACCGCACACTATGACAAATGTTTTCCCATACAGAGTATTCTGTCAAGAGAGAGTACATAACATTCCTCCCCTTACTCTTGAAGTATCTTCAAACGTAGTCTCGTAGATATGCGGGGCGTGCTCTATTTCTAGTAGGCCTGCCTTTTTCTGGACACTTGCCATTCCCAGCTTGTGGACAATCAGTTAGCGGTTCACTATATTCCAGATGACCAGATGACCTGATCTCAGCTGATCAATATGTCTGTGAGCATCATGATCATCTGGAGTTTGCACTCTATATGATATCGAACCCAAAGGTGCTCGAATAATAGCTGGATTCCATTTCGGACCGACTCCATAATTTCTTGAGAACACAGCATCTCCTGTTTTGAAATGTCTGGATTCAGTACTACTGGAAAAGTCTTTTTCGCCTTGGATGGTATGCATCGTGTTTGGTGACTAATTTTCTATTCATCAGAAGTTCTGCTGGACTATAACCAGATTTCGAGCTGGGAGTAATATGTTGGTGAAGTAAGTACCTAGCTAACTTGGACTTGATGTTTCCATCATTCATCATCTTCAGTGTATTTTTGGTAGCTTGTACCATTCGTTCCGCTTGGCCATTCGACGCTGGATGATATGGTGCTATTCTGGCATGACGTATCCAATTCCTATCGAGAAAACTCTGGAACTCGTTAGAGGTGAATGCAGTTCCATTGTCTGAGACGATTACTTGAGGAATTCCATGGGTTGTAAAAATTTATCTCAGAACAGTAATACCACTCGAACCTCTAGCCATTTAGAAAAAGAATCCACGACGATCAAAAAATAATTTCCTTCTACTGGCCCAGCAAAGTCGACATGAATTCGTACCCACGTAATCATTTTTGTGGTTCGCTTGGATTGAATGGTTCAATTGATCCAATGGCAGCCATTTGAATCTTCAACCGAATTCAGGTTCAGTACTCTTCAACTGCGCCAATTGTTATGTCTGAACTGAGACACAATTCGTGGGTGATCTTTATTGATTTTCCGAAAAACTACAAAAGTATTTTTTTCTTAACTTGTCACAAAAATAACAAAAATCGTACTTTTCAAACCGCACACTATGACAAATGTTTTTCCATACAGAGTATTCTGTCAAGAGAGAGAGTACATAACAATATTGTCGAGCTGATTGCTACAATAAAACAAATCAAAAATAAAACTTCTAGCGGGATTGATTATATCTCCATAAAAATTATTGAGAACTTACCAGTCTTTGTATTAGAACTCCTGGTTTTTCTCATCAATGATTCTTTTGCCAAAGGAATATATCCTAATTTCTTAAAAACAAGCATTGTAATTCCTCTATACAAAGGTGGTGACCCTTCCGATCCATCCAATTATCGTCCAATCTCCCTCATTCCAACTCTTGGTAAAATAATCGAGAAATTGGAGAAAAATAGACTGATGAACTTTCTAGCTCTCCACAATATTCTGCACCGGCAACAATTCGGTTTTCAATCTAAAAAAAATACAGGAGACGCTATCTTGCATTTTCCGAACGACCTATATACAAAATTAAACATGAAAGAGACGAGCGTTGCGGTGTTCTGTGATCTGTCGAAAGCTTTTGATTGTGTCAATCACGAAATACTGCTGCGTAAGCTAAACCACTACGGGTTCAGAGAACAAAGCAAATGGGTTGATTCTTATCTCAATCAGAGAACACAAATCGTGAAAATGGGCAGCCTCTCGGACGTCGGGTTTGTTAGGCATGGAGTTCCACAGGGATCCGTTCTTGGGCCCATCCTATTTTTACTGTATTTCAACGACCTTGGGAATATTACAACTGATGGTATATTTACTATTTTTGCTGATGATATAACCATTTTGTGGCATGATGAGAACCCACTCAACCTTCATAAAAAAATAGCTCTCGATGTTGCTGCTGTTAAAAAGTGGTGCGATTCTAATCTACTCTCGTTTAATATATCTAAAACACATCTAATGTCATTTCAATGTACTATACCAGACATTCCACTAGGAAGACATGTCATCTCGAGTACTCAATCCAATAAATTTTTGGGAATTTGTCTTGATGATAACCTGAACTTCCGTAACCATGTTGAAGCACTGAGCAAAAAGTTGTCCTCAGGGTGTTATGCTTTACGTGTGGTGTCGAATGAATTGGGTAGGGCAACGGCTAAAATAGTGTACCATGCGTTAATTGAATCGCATATAAAATATGGCATCCCCTTCTGGGGAACCTGCAACAAGCAGTGCTTCAGCATGATTTTCACCCTACAAAAGCGTGCTGTTCGCTATATCTGTAAGGTGGGCCTAGGGTCTCTTGTAGGGAACTTCTCAGAGAACAGAAACTGCTTACCCTTTCTTCTCTTTTTATACTGGAAACGGCATGTTTTGTTCATAGGAACCTACATATATATAATATCAATCTTGGATCCACACTCCAAAACAACAACATTCCTATTTCAAATCTAACAAAGAACTCGATCATTTAGAATGCAGCTAAAATATGCAACCATCTTCCAGAACGAGTCAAAATCATTGAGTCAATAGTGTTGTTTAGGAGAACTGTTAAGATGATTCTCTTAGAAGAGGTATTCTATGAAATCGATGAATACTTCAATAAAAGCTTTAACTAAATATAACTTTATACCCGTTTTTATCTTTGTTGTCCTTGTGACTTAAAAATTCTATTATTCTTATTTTTTATTTTATTATATTTTATTGTATATCTTTTACTGAGTAGTTATATGTTTTTGTAAATGACCAAATCTTTCTCAGACTTTGTCAATGAGGTGTAAATCTTCTGACAATAAAGCATATTTTGATTGATTGATATTGAAACAAACATTCCAAAGATACTGAAATCAGTTTGATTCTTATCGAAGGACCTCCAAACATCGTGGCGACGTCAATATAGATAAGAGACTTTTCTAGAGATCTTATTCCTACACTGAAACTTATATAACCCGCACTCGACGCACATTCCGCTAACCAGATTGACATCTGTTGGTACTATACAGGGTGTCATGTGATAAGTGCTCGATATTTTACAGGAAGATTCCCCAGTTATTTATAAGGTGAAAAGTTTATGTAAGCATGGGCCGCAAGTCCCTCATTTTTAAGATACAGGGTGAAAATTCATTTGTATTTTGGTTTTTCGTGAATATCACACTAATAACAAATAAAACTATTCAACTTTGCGTCAGGATGATAATTTTGACATGACAGCTCAAATACCCAATGATGGAATGAACTTACTAGTTTAATTGATACTTTTATTTTCAGAGAGTTCGTGCGATTGGATGCATCGATTAATTGAAATGAAAATGTCTCAACAACGCCTACTTGTAGCGTCTTTTAACAAGCATAACTTTTTACCTTGAAAATAACAGATGAACCGATTTTTTGCCCGGAAAATGTGATATATATATATATATATAATACATGCCCGATAAAGTTGTGATTCCTCGAGAGAGACCAAGACCCTACAATTGAGTGCCAAACTGAAACCAAATTTTAATTTCTCATCTGGAAAAGTCCCCTAATACCAATATTTGTTCAAATATCGACAATATTTTAAAATTTATTAACGAAAAAACAAAATCAAAATAAATTTTCAACACCCTGTATCTCAAAAATGAAGGCCTTGCCTACCCAAGCTCACATGATATGAACTTTTTTCCTTATAATTAACTGAGGAATCGTCCTGTGAAATATCGGACAGCTATTACATAACACCCTGTATAAATTTCACAGTGTGGATGGAGTAGTGCTTGCAGAAGATAATACCGGTTCGTCCAAGACTTCGTCTATGAATTCTTCGAAGTTATTTCTCAGCATTAAACTAAATTGGATGGGCCCTCTGTCACTATTCATAGTATTTTTTTACATTTCACTATTTCTAGACTTTTGAATGCATCGTTAAATTCTATGATCTTTGGCAAGAGAATGCTGGGTGGGACTGAACTTGTCCTACCCTTCAGTATTTTCTGTGGCCACTTTCATATACTTACATTTTTCCTTTAGTGTAATGAGGCTCATATGGAATCACTGTAATCTTTTTGAAACTCCCGCGTTGAAACCGTTCACTTGAGCTACATGGCTAATTGCTCCGTTTCCATTGTCGTACTTATCTTTCTTCAAGGGAAACTTTATAAGCCTTCTTATGAGAAATTGCAGTGCTGTCATTTAATGTTGTAGACACTGATTTGAGTGGATTAGATGGACCTGAAAAGGTCTTTCCTATAAATGTCAAATTCTATACAAAGCAATCTCAAAATGGAATCTGTCTTATGTTTTTATATTTCTCCATGAAATCCAAACTTGAAACCTAGTCTAAATACTGAAAGGGGAACCTCAACGCGATTATCAATGTTTCCATCATGGCGAATGTGTCATCAACATATCTTTTCCAGACCCTAGGATCCATTAACAGATTCGCTATGAATGAAGACTGTATTGTATCTTACTATTTTAATGAGTTACTTATCAGATTTATATAGCATCTGGCAACTGCTCATTCGTATCATCCCTGCGATAGCGGTTCTCAGGTAACAGTTAAAAAAGTAACGTCATAGTTTAATGTAAACAAAAAATATTGTCATACTTGACTTGTACTTTTCAAAAAAAATATATATAATTATATCGATTCAATCAAACCTGTCTACAGTATATCCAACAAGCATTATACGAACAGTAAGTCGAGTGAAAAACCTCACGAGACTGAACATGGTCACTTCGAGACGGACGTAACTCAAAATCAGCCGAACATTCCCAACAAAGGAAATAACTTCCAAGTGAGTCTCCTATCCTTTATCCATTCCTCTGATTCCTCATTCTCAACTTGTTTATTGCTGTAGAATCTTATTGTTAAAATGGCCGAAGACAAAATAAAATCATTACATTACAAACGCGGTGGAATCAAAGCTCAAATCACAAGATTTACAAATTTTATGCAAAATATAACAGATTCTTCAAAATTGAATGAATTACAGTCACGGCTACAGAAAATAGACCTTCTATGGAAAGAATACGATACTATTCAAACAGAATTAGAATTATTAGATCAAATAACTACTACTGAATCACATCAAAATGAAAGGGAAGATTTTGAAAATTCATATTTTATGGCAGTTTCTCATGCACAAGGTTTAATAAAACAATTTACAGAAACTCCAAGTGTTTCAAATCAGATTGCAGCTCCTCAAGTTGGTGCTTTATCAAATCAAATGCAAAATTTTACTGCAAAAATCACAAATTTACCAAAATTGAATTTACCTGAATTCTATGGATCTTATGAAAAATGGTTACAATTTTCAGATACATATAAGGCCATGATTCATAATTGTAAAACATTAAGTAATATCCAAAAATTTTGGTATCTCAAATCTTGCGTTAAAGGTGAAGCTGCGAACGTTTTAGTAGCTTTGGAAGTATCGGAAGCAAATTATGATAAAGCGTGGAACCTCCTTTGTGAGCGGTATGAAAATAAAAGGGTCATAATTCAAACACATTTGAAGGCAATTTTTGATATACAGAGTGTTCAAAAGGAATCACATATTCTACTTAGGAATATGATTGATACTGTTAACCAACATTTAAGAAATCTTGAATCACTTAAATTACCTGTCGATCAGTGGAATACTATTATTATTTACCTAGTTTCATCAAAACTGGACACCACCACAAAACGCGAGTGGGAGGAACATGCATTGAAACTTCACTCAGATTTACCCTCTTTCGAAGAATTCTATAAATTCCTAAATCAAAGATGCCAACTTCTAGAAAATTTAGATTCAAACAGAAAATCTCAACAATTTCCAATTACATACAAATATGGATCAAAAAGTACTGATAATTCAAGTTCAACACATGTGTCTACTTCAAACCCAACATGTATTTTTTGCCAACAAAATCATTTCATATTTTCTTGTGGCAACTTTTTGAAATTGAATACACAAGAACGACTTACTGAAATCAAAAAGATTAAGGCATGTACAAACTGTTTACGCAAGGGACATTTTTCCAAGGATTGTAAAAGTTCCCACTCATGTAAAAAATGTTCTCATCGTCACAACACTCTTTTGCATGTGGACAAAGAACAAACTTCAAACTCTACTAACCAAACAGCGTTGCCAAGCAATGAAAACAACATTCAATCTGTTACAAATATTGCACAATCAACTCTTTCCATCTCTTCAGAATTCAGAGACGATTCATATATTATGCTTTCAACAGCGAGTGTTTTCATTTTAGATAAAAATGGCAATCCTCATAAGTGTCGAGCAATTCTCGATAACTGTTCTCAGTCGAATTTTATAACTGAAAAATTATTCAAACACCTACAACTTCCTTCAGAAAAACTTGCACATTCAATAGAAGGTTTTGGATCTAAAGTCACAACTATATTTAATAAGACTTGTACTACAATAAAATCCACAATAAACGCCTACACTCAAAATAACATACCATTTTTGGTAACTAACAAAATTACAAAGAATTTACCTGCTTTTTCATTTGACAAAACCAAACTAAACATCCCACAAAATATTATTATGGCTGATGAAAAATTCAGTGAAACCGGTCCAATTGACATGCTTATCGGGGCTTCCATCTTTTGGGATCTGATTTGCATTGGACGGATCAATTTAGTCAATAATCACACAATTTTACAGAAAACAAAGCTTGGCTGGATATTGTCTGGTCCTTTACCAACATCTCATATAAATATTTCAAAATCAGTGTGTAATATCTCAATAAATGACAATCATATGCAGGATTTATTAGAACGCTTCTGGAAAATAGAAGAATGTCAACCTGTAATGAAATATTCTCCAGAAGAAGTAGAATGCGAGGAACATTTTGTTAAAACTACAGTCCGCGATAAAACAGGTAGATTTACTGTCAGTC
Organism: Zygogramma bicolorata; assembly: GCA_032362365.1. Taxonomy (NCBI): domain Eukaryota; kingdom Metazoa; phylum Arthropoda; class Insecta; order Coleoptera; family Chrysomelidae; genus Zygogramma; species Zygogramma bicolorata. The sequence goes on from JAVJAQ010002299.1 coordinate 240,211, forward strand.
TACCACTCAAAGATAATTTTAATCAACTTGGTGAGTCTTTTGATACCGCACTCGAAAGATTTTATGCAGTTGAGAAAAAGCTAAGCAATAATTCAGATTTGAAACAACAATATGTTTCATTTATGACTGAGTACGAGATGCTTGGACACATGACAAGGATTGACATTGCAAATGATCTTTCTCAGAATCATACAAACTATTTGCCACATCATGGCGTCTTGAAAACGTCCAGTACCACAACTAAACTCCGTGTCGTGTTTGACGGCTCTGCAAAAACTTCTACTGGCCTTTCGCTAAACGATGTTCTTAAAGTAGGCCCTACTATTCAAGACGATTTATTTACAATAGTTACTAGATTCCGTACTTACCAATATGTGGTTACGGCCGATATAGAAAAAATGTACAGGATGGTCAACATAAAAGGTTCTCAACGCGACCTGCAGCGTATTTTATGGCGTTCTGATCCATCTGAAGAATTAGGTCATTATCAGCTGAACACTGCTACCTACGGTACCGCCAGTGCCTCATTTTCATGTATACGATCCCTTTTTCAGGTTGCCTTCGAAAATCAATCCAAATTTCCAGAAGCTAGCAAAATCATTTTGTCAAGTTTCTATGTGGATGATTTATTAACAGGATTCAACTCCATTGAAAAGGGAAAGAAAATAATATCAGAACTTATTCATATCTTAGGTTCAGCTGGTTTTAATCTTCGCAAATTCGTTTCAAATAATGATAAAATTCTAGGCGAAATTCTCCATATTAAATCTCACTCGCAACAAACTTTCATTTCAGATGATAGAATAACAAAAACATTAGGTCTAACCTGGAATTCAGTAAATGATACATTTCAATATATTGTTAAACATAATCAACTCCACCATATGACAAAACGCATAGTTTTATCTACAACAGCTCAAATATTTGACCCGTTAGGCCTAGTTGGTCCTTGCACAATAAAGGCAAAAATTATAATTCAGAAACTTTGGGAATTAGGACTACATTGGGACGAAAGCCTTCCAGTCGCATTACATGTTTCCTGGCTCGAATTTCATTCCCAAATACATCATATAAATTCACTCAATATTCCTAGACATGTCATTTGTTCTAATCCGGTTTCCCTACAATTGCATTGCTTTGGAGATGCCTCTGAAAAGGCATACGGTGGATGCTGTTATCTCCGTTCAGTAGATCAGTCTGGAAAAATTCACGTTCATTTAGTTTGTGCAAAGTCAAGAGTAGCACCCTTGAAAACGGTAACTTTACCTAAGCTCGAACTTTGTGCAGCTTTACTTATTACTCAATTAGCTCAAAGGGTATTGAAAGCTATTCCAAATAATATCAATCATACGTATTATTGGACTGATTCAACCATTGTATTAGCATGGATAAATAGTGAACCACACCTGTTAAAAACGTTTGTGGCCAATAGGGTTGCCGAAATACAACAATCTACCAATAAAAATAATTGGAGTCATATTACAAGTGAATCAAATCCCGCAGACATCATTTCTCGCGGTCTCAATCCGAAAGAATTGAAAGATTGCAAAATTTGGTGGACAGGCCCTGTCTGGCTGTCTCAAGATGAAATTTCATGGCCGAAAAATAGAACTTCATTCGTTTCAGAAATTCCAGAAATGAAGAATCTAAATCATACTCTAATTTCAAGCACAGATAACCAAAGTCTTGATATCATTGATCGTTTTTCATCTTTTACAAAATTGCAGAGAACTATTACTTATTACCTGCGGTTTATAAATAATTCAAGAAGTTCGCATTTTGAAGCTCGCCTTTCAGGGTCTTTATCAAAATCCGAACTTGATAACGCTCTAATAATAATTTGTAAGATAGTACAGAAAATGTATTTTCCAACAGAATTAAAATCATTACAAAACTCAAAGTCTCTTCCTGAGAAAAGTAGAATTCTTTCATTAAATCCATTCTTGGATGAATGTAGTCTCATTGGAGTAGGTGGAAGACTCAAACACTCAAACTTGCCCTATAATCGTAAACACCCAATTTTGTTACCACCCAAAGGAAGTTTCACCAAACTTGTTATTCGCAATGAGCACGTTAGACACCTCCATGCAGGTGCTCAAGCCACTTTGGCTGCAATTAGACTAAACTTTTGGCCGATTAATGGACGTAGTACAGTTCGAGGAGTTATACGTAAATGCATAACTTGCTTCAAATCCAAACCACTAGAAAGTAAATACCAAATGGAAAATATTCCACATTCACGACTTCAACCTCAACGCCCATTTTTAACGACTGGAATAGATTTTGCTGGTCCATTCTACATCAAAGATGGCAAGACTAGGAACAGGAAAATCGTTAAATGCTACTTATGTATTTTTATATGTTTTGTTACAAAAGCAGCACATCTTGAGTTATCTGATGATCTTTCAACTGAATGTTTTTTGAAATGCCTTACAAGATTTATTTCAAGACGTGGTATCTGCACAGATATTTACACCGATAACGGTACCAACTTCGTAGGTGCTGAAGGTGAATTGAATACTATTTTATTGAATATCAAGGAAAATGCAAAATTTCATGAATTTCTAACTTTGAATAAAATAAACTGGCATTTTTCTCCGCCATATGCTCCAAATTTCGGAGGTCTTTGGGAAGCTTGTGTAAAATCCGCGAAATTTCATTTAAAAAGGATTATTGGTAATTCTCACTTGACTTTCGAGGGTCTGTACACAGTAATAACACAAGTTGAGGCAGTCCTCAATTCCCGACCTTTACTACCCCTATCAAACGATCCAAACGACCTTTTTCCCCTCACTCCCGCACATTTCCTCATCGGCGAGCCTTTGACAGCCTTACCACAAAATGATGTACGAGATACGCCACCAAATCGACTATCGCATTTCAAAAATATCCAGCGTCAACTACAGCACTTTTGGCAGAGGTGGTCGCATGAATATATCAGCAGCCTGCAAGAGAGAGCGAAGTGGAGACAACCCCAGCCGAACCTTGAAGTCGGCTCCCTAGTCCTACTAAAGGATGACAACGCTGCGCCGCTCTGTTGGAAGCTCGGGCGGATTATTGAACTTTTTCCTGGTGAAGACGGAACAGTACGCGTAGTGAATGTAAAAACTACCAGTGGTGTCTTCAAAAGACCTATATCTAAAGTTTGCGCTTTACCAACAAATACTCAGTGACTTCATATATTTTATTTTCCCATGCGTTTTCTTGGATTTCTGTTATTTTATTATATTTCAATGTTTTCTTTGAAAGCCGATCCTTTCAAGGGGGGCGGCATGTATTGTATCTTACTATTTTAATGAGTTACTTATCAGATTTATATAGCATCTGGCAACTGCTCATTCGTATCATCCCTGCGATAGCGGTTCTCAGGTAACAGTTGAAAAAGTAACGTCATAGTTTAATGTAAACAAAAAATATTGTCATACTTGACACTTGTACTTTTCAAAATATATATATAATTATATCGATTCAATCAAACCTGTCTACAGTATATCCAACAAGCATTATACGAACAGTAAGTCGAGTGAAAAACCTCACGAGACTGAACAAAGACTATAAATATGGGTTACTCACGAAGGGCTTACCCCACTCAACCCAATAGTTGGTTTAATGTTGAAAATTGACTAGAACAATCAAAAGACCAAGAAAATCCTCAGCAGTCAGTACTTCAATTGTGATGCATGCATTGTAGGATATAAATAGTACTAACCTACCTTTACATTCGGTACCAATTGTCTCATCCTGAAGATGCTAAAGTTGTTAGCGAAACGCACGTCAAGTGCAAGTACCGTTATATGAAAACTCGTAAGATAAGAGAATTGATGTAATTCCAACAACTTTTCTGAAGAAATTTGACGATTTGCCCCTTCCCATTCCTTTTACGTTCTGGTTTTAGTAGTCAAAACATGAAATAAATGAAAGAATTGTGTCGAATCGGATCAGTGTCAATCAAAGATCAAACAGATAATACAAAAATTCAGAATTCAATCAAAAGTCGTTTCCTGTTCTCATATCACAATATATTGTTTTGTATAGAGTGCATAATGAAGATGTTTATATTCGTATATATATATATATATATATATATATATATATATATATATATATATAAATATATATATATATATATAAATATATATATATATATAAATATATATAAATATATATATATATATATATATATATATATATATATATTTATTTCAAATTGTGACTGTATGCGTTATGTAGAGAGACTTATTTGGGTTGCAGTCTGGGGATGACAATTAGGCTGTTCTCTTTGTTTTTGTCGAGCTTTCGAAAATGTTTATTTTCTTTTTCAAGACTCTACAATATGTAAATGTATAATATGAATTACAATATATATATATGTATACTTACAAAACGTGAAAATCAATTAAAATTATTAAAAATGAATGACATATTTCACGAAGATCGGGAAGTCACTTGACGAAAGTTGAGTCATATACAGAGTTATTATTTTTTAATTATCTACTGATATTATAATTGCAAATGAGGGAGTATTATATTCAATGAGGATGAGAGTTATCATTCGTATTCAGATTTTTATGTAGGATATAAGTATATATATTGCTCAGATCACTAATATCTGTTCGTTTATTCAAAACAATATCTTTTTTATTTGAGATGTGGACCATTTCTAGAAATAGTCTCTTGGTCAAATTGGTCTCCATATCTAAAATTTTTACATTTCCATAACTCAACCTATGATCTAAATCAATTGAATGTTCAGTCAATGCACTTGATCTTATATTCCTTCTGCAGTCACTCTTATGTCCAGTTAGTCTATCTTTCAAAAGTTGTTTTGTTTGACCGATGTATACTTTATCACAATCCATACATGGTATTTCATACACGACGTTGGATTTGGATGTTAAAGGAATAGGAGATTTCAATTTAGAATGTAAGTGAGATATTGTTTTAATATTAGTTCGAGCGATTTTTATGTTATGTTCACTGAATATATTAATCAATTTAGGCGTCAATTGATGAATGTTAGGTAATGTTTTGTAATAGAAGCGATCTTCAGTAACTGGAATTATAGGTGAGGTAACACTATCAAAAGATGGGGTGCTGAAGAGAATTTTATTGACTAGAGAATTTGGATATGAATTTTCTAATAGTATAATTTCGAGTTCTTTCAAACATTCAATCCTCAAAGAAGGGTGGGATAACTTTTCTACTCTATTCTTGAAATTCTTTATGACATTGATTTTTGTTTTCATAGGATGATATGAATGATAATTTAACAATCTGTTACTATCTATAGGTTTTCGGTACCATCTAGTTATGATTTCATTTCTTTCTGTCCTTATCAATCTCATATCTAGGAAGGGAACAGAGTTATTAGATTCTCTTTCTACAGTGAATTGAATATTTTCATCGTAGCTGTTGAATATCTCCAAAACTTCATCTACTTTTGATTGGGGAACAGAAAGGATGATATCATCGACATACCTCTTCAGGAAGGGAAAATCGAAATCAATTCTTTTTGAACATTCATCAAGAAGATCATCAAGAACATAACTCGATATTATAGGCGAAATAGTTGATCCCATAGGTGTACCAAAAATTTGTTTGTAAATTTTTTTATCAAAAAGCATATATGTCGAATCGAAAATGAAATCAATAACTTCCATGAAAGTATTTTCGTCGAACTGGCAGTATTCTGATATAATGTTCCACTTTTTTTTAATACTCATTTTGACCAAACTTTTTGGGAGGTTCGTGAAGAGGGATACAACATCTAGGCTAATGATGACAAATTGTTGTGGAAGGATTATATTATTGATGAATTCACTGAATTCAAATGAGTCACTAACATGAAATGAATTTTGAGTATTGTATGCTGTTGTGAGAATATTGGTAACTAGCTTGGTTAATTTGCTATTTGGTGAATCGATGGTTGAAGTGATTGGTCTCATTGCTAGTGAAGGTTTATGAATTTTTGGAAGAGTATAAAACCTTGGTGCAGTAGAGTTTTTTATTGTCAAGGATTTTGCAGTAGTATCATCTATTATCTTTTTATTTTTCAGTTTGGTTACGAGTTGGTTAGCTTTTTGTTGAAGAGTTGAGGTTGGATCACGATTCAGTTGTTTATAGTATTTTTTATCCTCAAGTAATAAGTTACTCCTTCGATTATAATCTTCAATATACATCACAACAGTAACATTACCCTTATCACTATTAACCAAACAGACTTCTGGGTTATCTTTGAGAAATTTTTTGGATTTTTGGAAAATTTTGGCGAGTTGTTCTTGGCTACCATTATTTTTGTGAATGAAATTGGTGATGATATTAGTGAACTGAGCTCTATATAAATTTTTATTTTCATCATTGAAATCATGAATAATATCTTCTGAACTAGCTTGTAGTAAATCAAATCTGATATCTTTATTAGTGGGACAAACACTGAATTTAGGACCAAGAGATAAGAAATGTTGAATTTCAATTGGTATTTCCAAATTTGTTAAATTTTTGAACCATTTACTTTGATAAGTGATTTGTTCAAAATTTTCTTTTTTCAGCTGTTCAAATTTTATGAGATTTCGTTTTTTAATTTCATGGAATTTTCTATTATATTTGATATTCGATCTTCTTTCATACTCATTGAATACATGTGAAGGTAGCGATCTATGCAAATGGTCTTGGATTTTGGCCATTTCTTCGTTAGTTGTTTTTATAGTAATAACTGTGACACTGATTTCAAGATTCAGAATTTTCAACCTCATTTTCGAATTGAAATTATGTATCTGTCTTCCCACTTGTCCTTGATCATAATGTAGAAGATTGTTTATGGTTCTCATTCCATTGGAAATATGTTTTGGAAAGATCTTGTGTTGTCTACATCTCAAAAGAAATACTCTTCTGTTATTCATTTTTGCTAATTTGGTGTTCAGTTTGGTCCATTGTTTGAGATTCCTTACGGTAGTAAGTCCATATTGTAGTTGGATCTCTTGGAAAAATCCCATTCCAGTTTTATATTTATTTCAAATTGTGACTGTATGCGTTATGTAGAGAGACTTATTTGGGTTGCAGTCTGGGGATGACAATTAGGCTGTTCTCTTTGTTTTTGTCGAGCTTTCGAAAATGTTTATTTTCTTTTTCAAGACTCTACAATATGTAAATGTATAATATAAATTACAATATATATATATGTATACTTACAAAACGTGAAAATCAATTAAAATTATTAAAAATGAATGACATATTTCACGAAGATCGGGAAGTCACTTGACGAAAGTTGAGTCATATACAGAGTTATTATTTTTTAATTATCTACTGATATTATAATTGCAAATGAGGGAGTATTATATTCAATGAGGATGAGAGTTATCATTCGTATTCAGATTTTTATGTAGGATATAAGTATATATATTGCTCAGATCACTAATATCTGTTCGTTTATTCAAAACAATATCTTTTTTATTTGAGATGTGGACCATTTCTAGAAATAGTCTCTTGGTCAAATTGGTCTCCATATCTAAAATTTTTACATTTCCATAACTCAACCTATGATCTAAATCAATTGAATGTTCAGTCAATGCACTTGATCTTATATTCCTTCTGCAGTCACTCTTATGTCCAGTTAGTCTATCTTTCAAAAGTTGTTTTGTTTGACCGATGTATACTTTATCACAATCCATACATGGTATTTCATACACGACGTTGGATTTGGATGTTAAAGGAATAGGAGATTTCAATTTAGAATGTAAGTGAGATATTGTTTTAATATTAGTTCGAGCGATTTTTATGTTATGTTCACTGAATATATTAATCAATTTAGGCGTCAATTGATGAATGTTAGGTAATGTTTTGTAATAGAAGCGATCTTCAGTAACTGGAATTATAGGTGAGGTAACACTATCAAAAGATGGGGTGCTGAAGAGAATTTAATTTTGGTACACCTATGGGATCAACTATTTCGCCTATAATATCGAGTTATGTTCTTGATGATCTTCTTGATGAATGTTCAAAAAGAATTGATTTCGATTTTCCCTTCCTGAAGAGGTATGTCGATGATATCATCCTTTCTGTTCCCCAATCAAAAGTAGATGAAGTTTTGGAGATATTCAACAGCTACGATGAAAATATTCAATTCACTGTAGAAAGAGAATCTAATAACTCTGTTCCCTTCCTAGATATGAGATTGATAAGGACAGAAAGAAATGAAATCATAACTAGATGGTACCGAAAACCTATAGATAGTAACAGATTGTTAAATTATCATTCATATCATCCTATGAAAACAAAAATCAATGTCATAAAGAATTTCAAGAATAGAGTAGAAAAGTTATCCCACCCCTCTTTAAGGATTGAATGTTTGAAAGAACTCGAAATTATACTATTAGAAAATTCATATCCAAATTCTCTAGTCAATAAAATTCTCTTCAGCACCCCATCTTTTGATAGTGTTACCTCACCTATAATTCCAGTTACTGAAGATCGCTTCTATTACAAAACATTACCTAACATTCATCAATTGACGCCTAAATTGATTAATATATTCAGTGAACATAACATAAAAATCGCTCGAACTAATATTAAAACAATATCTCACTTACATTCTAAATTGAAATCTCCTATTCCTTTAACATCCAAATCCAACGTCGTGTATGAAATACCATGTATGGATTGTGATAAAGTATACATCGGTCAAACAAAACAACTTTTGAAAGATAGACTAACTGGACATAAGAGTGACTGCAGAAGGAATATAAGATCAAGTGCATTGACTGAACATTCAATTGATTTAGATCATAGGTTGAGTTATGGAAATGTAAAAATTTTAGATATGGAGACCAATTTGACCAAGAGACTATTTCTAGAAATGGTCCACATCTCAAATAAAAAAGATATTGTTTTGAATAAACGAACAGATATTAGTGATCTGAGCAATATATATACTTATATCCTACATAAAAATCTGAATACGAATGATAACTCTCATCCTCATTAAATATAATACTCCCTCATTTGCAATTATAATATCAGTAGATAATTAAAAAATAATAACTCTGTATATGACTCAACTTTCGTCAAGTGACTTCCCGATCTTCGTGAAATATGTCATTCATTTTTAATAATTTTAATTGATTTTCACGTTTTGTAAGTATACATATATATATTGTAATTCATATTATACATTTACATATTGTAGAGTCTTGAAAAAGAAAATAAACATTTTCGAAAGCTCGACAAAAACAAAGAGAACAGCCTAATTGTCATCCCCAGACTGCAACCCAAATAAGTCTCTCTACATATATATATATATATATATATATATATATATATATATATATAAAAATATATATATATATATATATATATATATATATATATAATATACATCGCATTTCCATCATCAGGGAAGCTACAAATTGTAAGTGTGTGAGATTTTTAATAAATGGATCTATGAACTTACAACTTTAGTGGGATGCCTAATGAGATGTAAGTAAACAATATATAACACAAAGTGTCAGATGGCATGTGATACAGTACGAAATCGAGTTATGGTGAAGGACATAAAAAAAAATCTTGAAATCTTAAATTAATAAAACATTGTGAAATCACGATTTGATTTCATAATGTTTGATTGATTTCAAAATTTAACGAGATTTTACGAATTATATTCATGTCCTTCACCATAAATGGATTTTGTACTGTATCACATGTCATCCGACACTTTGTGTTATATATTGTATACTAACCTAACATTAGGCATCCTCATCAAGGTTGTGAGATCAAATTTTCATTTATTTAAAAACAATTTCACACACTCGCAATTTATAGCTTCCCTGATGATGGAAATCATTAATATAATTTCTGAAAGCTTGGATTTTCTTTCAAGAGTACCTTTTAATTTCAATCCTAATAGTCATTCATCTAGATGGATGAGCTTTCAAAATAGATAGACCGCTAACAAAAGATATTACCTAATAGCGAGAAATAAAATCTCAATATCAATAACGAACATAAGTAATAAATAGCGGTTGTCGAAATATTTATTAAACCTATAATTTTTGGAGGTTTACGACTGCCGTATATATCTAGTTGTCATGAAATATCAATTTTCCAAACGAACGGTTATTTAGGGCCCTCATAAAAATGCAGAACTGTCAAAGCAATGAATACACAAAAGCAATTAATACAACAAACAAACAGCCTTCATCACTTACAGGTGCGCAAGTAATGGTTGTTTCCATTTTATTTTTGTAATGACTTTGAAAATTGAAATTTTTGGGGGAGACCAGCGCACACTCGTGTGCCAACATGGGTTTTCAGAAGGGATGGTTGAATAGGGTTTTTGTGTTATGGCATCGGAGTTTCCTTTTTGAACTGCCGTCTTATGGTTTGCCTCCCCAGTTGTGTGCTTTGTTGAAGAGTTTCTTGTCTGATAGGTCTCTGTATGTGGTTGGTGATGGAGTATCATCTGATATTCTACCAATAAATTCAGGTGTTCCACAGGGTTCAGTTCTGGCGCCCACTTTGTTTCTGCTCCATATCAATGATTTGCTCGAGAAAAAACCTTGTTCAATACATAGTTTTGCGGGCGACAGTACTTTTCATACCAGTTTCTCTTCCAGAGTCTCTATACCAGCTAGAGAAACAAAAACTCAAAGAAACATTCACGTCAATAAAATTACCGACGACTTGGTAAAAATAATAGAATGGGGTAACATAAACTTGTTGGAATTTAATGCTACGAGAACCAGGCATGTCTCTTCTCAAAAAAGCCGATCTATCATCATCTAGTATTCAGATGTCAGGAGTAACTATTCCTACAAAGTCAAGTATCTCCATGCTAGGAATTACGATCAGTGATAATCTCTCATGGGAAAACCATGCGAGATCGATCGCTAAAGGTGCTTCCCAGAAACTTGGATTTCTATTTTGTGCGGAGAAATACTTCACTTCTTGTCAGCCTCTATTGATCTACAAGGCTCAGATACGACCTGTCTTGGAATACAGTTCTCATGTGTGGAGTTCGGCACCAGAATATTCATTGCGGCTTCTCGATTCTATTCAGAGAAGGAAACTTTGTCGTGCACTGTCAAGTAAACGGAAATATCGACATTATACTGTAGATGGCGTAACAAAAACGATTCAAATCCATTTCCCACAGGCATTGACTAACTATATATCTCTATAAACAATGGGGTAATATGTCAAGGGAAAACATCATCTGTTGGATTTGACCAAGAACTTAGACTCCGTATACTACGTACAAGAAGATCTCAATGAACAGGCCAACCAAACAGCGATGCTGTTAGAGTTGGTTCGAGAATCGTTCTCAGTCCCTTGCGGATATAGCTGCATCCCCGAAACGAAATCATGGTTTCGTTTTGGAGATGTAGCTTTATCATCGACATCTTCGTGTACCATCTGTTCCCGATTCCAGCAATTTGTTTTGTGAGAGACAGTCGGTTCGGTAGGCATTGTATTCGCGAGTCCAGCCAAGTGTAACTGAAGAGACCTGGTGGGTTGAAACAGCTGTCTAACATTGGATTCGTGAATGCACTGTTTCCGAACATCGAAATTCCGATAACCTCATCTAGTTAACAAACATATAGGAATATATCAATTCACAATATGAGTCTAGGGGCATGGCCCAGCTCTTCAGGTTGACTGACAGTCATTCGATATCTGAAGTTAAGCAACGCCGAGCGTGGTTGGTACTTGGATGGGTGACCATGCAGGGAAATACCGTGTCGAAAGCCCGTACAGCTGCAGCGAAATGGCATATCATAGCTCGCAGACAATTTATCAATGAGCACAAGATATATTGAGGATAGGCCGTCCTTCGGACGGGGACGTAATGCCGTCGGTCCCGAGTCCATGTATGTTGGGCTCGTTAAAGATCACTACCTTTGGTTGGAATACCAGAGGGTTCGGCAAAATTTCCGGTTGGGGGAAGTATGCTCACCGGCGTCGGTGATTGGCCTTGGTAGCGGAAATAGGCCGACGTTAAATAAAGAAATAGAATAGAATATAAGTCTATGCTGTGAGCGTTTATGACTAAACAAATTATGTTATAGACTCAAGTACATCATATGGCATAACGGTTACTTACGCAACTCTCACTCCATTGATCTCTGCCTATGTTAAATCGAGACATGATGGAGACTGTGATACCAAATAGCACACGACGTCCTGAAGCGAACCATTTATGTAACAGTTACGTCTATACTTCCAGAGACGTATGAGAGACATTCGAAGAACGTATATTTCTAGTGTTCCATGTATGTACTATAATAGACGTCTCATGTAGGTACATACTTGGTCCAGTTTCAGTCGAAATTGAATACGTACTTTTTCGATAATCTCATGTAGTACTGCTTAGACGTACCTACATACATACATACATGTTTGTAAGGACTATGCATCTACTGTTTGGACCTTCCATGTGCGCACATATTGGGTCCCTTTCAGATTCGAATCTTTTGAAACGTTTGAGGGCCATAGTGATGACGTACATTTTTGGGAATCATATGTATTTGGATCGAAAAAGTACGAACTATAGTCGGGCCGTTCAAAAGATAGAATTCAAGGACGCGTGAACAGTGAATGCCTGCATCTATATATAGCCTGCACGGCGTAGCCACGCCTTCTAAACTGAAATAAATGAAGAACTGTTTACACTGTACTGTACTCATTTGTGCTTTGTATTCACGTGTGTTACGTTAATTAAATAATATGGATGTAAACACTCTTTCACCTCCAAGAAAAAGATAAAAAAAAGACATTTAACTGCAGAGGAAAGAGGTGTAATAATGAAAACTTATAAATAAGCATGCCAAGAGCTTATGGGAGAACAGGAAAATGCGACGTTTTTGTTGAGTGGTGTAAATCGGACTTGCAACATTGGGGAGAGGAACATTCAAAGAGTGCATGCCGTTCACGTGATCATTCTATCTTTTCAGCGGCTACACTATAGAAACATACGTACATTTCGTATGGTAGGCCCATCGCGCTATCCCAAGTAGCACATCGTATTGGCTGAACCCCGAATTCAGATTGGTCTAATATAGATACATCGTAAGTGAAAAAATTGATTTTGAACTAATATGATAAAACGATATTTCAATATGAATTTTGGTTTGATATTGACAATAAATTTCAACTGCATTTTGTGAGGTTCAGTATTGATAATATATGGGTTTGATAACTTATTGCCAATATTAGAATTACCAATTCAGAGGATAATGATTGATATCATTATTAGCATGGAGATTTTAATATTATCTGCATATATTGTTTATATCCAATTTTCAACATCGGAATTCCCATATATATTCGACATTGTTTGGGAGCGTATATTACAATATTGAGTTATAAAATCAGGTGGCATATTGGCATAATACGGCAATATAGATATGCGAATTATGATATTGTTTGGATATTGTTTTCACAGTTAAATGGACATATTCAAATCGTCATTTTCGAATCACAACTGAAAGGGGTGTCGGGATTTTGAGAGTGATCACTTGGTGTATACAAACATATATCGATATTGGTATTAAGTGATATCATCGAATATAACTTATTTGTCGATATATTGTACCAATATAGTCAAAACGATATATCCTTACTTTTTTTTCGAATATTGATCTAATATCGCCGAATTTTCACATTTTTGGTGCCAATATCGATATCTACAATATATGCCTGATATTCCCGTAATATTGAACCAATATTGGTCTAATATGTTCATGCTACTTGTGCTAGCGCATACAGAATGAAAAAGGTACGTCTCATACAGTTCCCCTTTCTGTAGATTTTAGGTCATGTGTGGACTAGAAAAGTAAATACCTGAGATTACCGACTACGGAAACTGTAGGTCTCGGGGAGGTCTTACGTACGTCTGTCGGAGATCAAAATACGTCCCAAATACGTACAATGCATCCTCACCGTACATATGCAGTACGTCCACTGGACGTACTTGTGCTATTTGGATGTTATCATGAATGCATATTTTTCTACAAATATTTATTTTTCTCTGCCGTACATCAAATATTGAAGCAGGTTCAGTTCCCTACATCTTTTGCTTCAAATAGCCCCATAAAAAAGTCTATAATGAACGACATATATCATAATTTATGTATGATTGGATTTGTTCGGACTTTCATCTACCAATGAGTACATTCACCCAAAGACAATATTTCCTCGAATATATTGAGTTTCATGAAGATCTAACTAAACCACCCTATATCCGACCAGTGGAAAGTCATTACCACCCTCTTCTTACACTGAGCGTCCTAAATGGAATGATTTGTATCACACAAACCGGCACAATTTCCCAGATATCCCGAACAATAGAAGTATATGATGTATTGCAAACACCCCTAACGGCGCACCGAAAAGTCAACGTTAATGACTATTTGGGGTCTGCCATAAAAAAATGCCTAATGGGATGTTCCAAACCAGGAAAGAGCATGAGTCAAAAATTACGGTCCTCTGGAGGGCCATAAACGGGATATGACGTCATGACGTCTCGTAGTTCGGGAGTCTTCTCCAGGGATTGCCAGGCCAGATGCTAGGAGGGGTATTCACCCCTCGATTCACTATGTAACTTGATACTAACCGGAACATGAGAAAATTCGGAAAATCGGTTTCGAGAAACAGATCCGTAACTTCCACACTGTCGACTCCAGTATGAACGACAGGAGTCCATATTTGTTGGTGTTGAGGAATAACGGGGTCTTACTTTTTAACGTGCAATTCTCAGTACTAGAATCACGCATTTGAATAAATGGACGATAGCGTTAACCCGACTAATTTTCATTTCCAAAACTGGTTATAGCTGAAAGAAAGCCGTGAAGTGTTTGATGTAACAGATGAAACTCTCATTTGAATCTCAAATGTGGAATTATCGCAGAAGGCCGAAAGTGACTACAGAAAAAGCGTGTCGGTGTGAAACCGGTGTTTTTTTCCGGAACTAGTGCTCTGACTATCAAAGATGAACTAGACAGTGTATGCATGATGAAAATATTAATTGATATGCCTTTCTTTCTGGGGTTGAAGCTCATCTGGACATTAAGAGATTTGTCACGAAATTGATTATTCACATGAGCACAATAGAAATGCACAGCCGTGACGGAAAAGTTGCCGTCACTAGGTCAGATAGCTTTTTTCGCTTTAAGCAACTATTTGAAATTTGAACTTTCATTGTTCGAAATCTTCAACATCTATGAAACTTGTGATGATGAAGTAATGGTTCGGAATTGAAAAAAAAGTACATAAGCGAATGTAAATTGTAAAATTGATGGAATAAGATTAAATGTGTGGAAACAATGAAATATTATGTAAAAACGATTATCTGGACAGATCAATGAGTGGAACAAGAATGTAACTGACAGGAAAAACTCGTGCAATGAGAAATGATGAAGTAATGAAACACACTCCTACAAAATGAAGAATGAAATGACTTGGAATTGTTGAAATTTATTTTGTGACATTTTTCAACTTGTGTTTTTTTGTTATTTAATCTGTCGTTTCACTCACTGATTTGTCTTTTCGGTTGCCTTTTAAATATTTCTTTCATACCACGTGTTCTAGTCCATTCATTCTACAATTTGATATATTTTTTTGTTCAATCTTTTGAGTTATTCCAATAAAAAAATTATAGTGTGAGTCACTGCCAAGAGGTCACTATCAATTTTTTTCACAGAATAGAGGGCCCTGTGATACTTTGTCTGTTAAGTATTTCAGTTATCTATAATTGATTTTCGGAAATTAAAAAATGTTTCATGGATGTTGAAAAGGATTCACACACACAGTGGTGTTTGTTCAACACACTAACACTCAACCCAACATTTTCATCCAAATTCAATTAAATGAAATTATAAAGCTGAGAAGTTTGGTCGTATAAAACAGTGAGTAATCATAATTGGCAAAAATGAGAATTAATATTCAATCTCGAAAGTCTGTCCGAATTGAAATGGCCGTACTTCAATTTTCATATTTTTTTTCATATTTTGATCCCAATTGATGCGGAAAAAAAAACTATTGTGCTCGGTTAAAATTTAGAAAATTCGCCACAAATATCACTTCACCTAACAGTTTTCTTGAACGATTTTTTCATCGTTGAGAATGATCTGTTATGATATTATTATAGAAGTGAATCCTTTGGTATATTGATCTGAAATTCATCATCAGGGCCCTGTAACAATGGTGTCTCATGTAATAAACTATTTTATACTTGACACGATGCACAATTATGCTTGAAGTTTGTGTGGAAATCTTTGGAAAGTACTCACCAAAAGCTGTTTTTCCGTCTGGTGAGTACTTTCCAAACAATTTTACACAAACTTTGAGCATAATATTGCAACGTGGCGAGTACAAACTAGTTTTTCAGATGAGAAACCATTGTCACAGAGCCCTGGGGATGAATTTAATAAAATTCGAGACGTTGGAAAGAAAACAATAGATTTTTCTTCGACTTACACTGATCAATCCCAACTAAACTAGACAAAAACTGATACTGGATCACTGATTCATCAGATTTTGTGTGCAGAATGTTCAACTGTTCAATGTTTCGACTGTCATCATCAAAAAATTATAGGCATATCTCTATCAATAACGCAATCTAACCGATAAACCCCCCTACGGATTGACCAGCCAAATAGTGGCTTCTGGTGCCTGTTTTGCCTTCAGGTCACTGGTATATAAAATACTCATTCCACAATTAGGTCCAACAGCTGATCGAACTCATTTAATTTCCAATAACGAGCGGTATCGCGCGATCAGGTCCCTCGCATTCCTGCCCGTTCAGGTGCGGTGCTGGAATGAATGTTTTTCACGGACACTAGAATATAGAAAATGGTCCTGTTGGGAATTAATCCTTGGGCAGGGGATGTAGAAAAAATATCAGAACATTAAAAAAATATTATTATCAGTGCGAATGCAATTTTCAAATAATTTACTCCACTCTTTAATTTTTAAAATTCCACTGATGCCCCCTTATTTAAAATGTAATATAGTAGAGATACTATCGTTCGTTAGAAGATTTCCTTTTCCGTGTTACCGTATTCGTCAAATTCCTTTTGAATGGATGAATCCTGTTTTTTTCCTTTTTGTATTTTCATTCATTAATATACTTTCAGAAATATTTATTTGTGAATGACATTGATCTGGAACAATCCTTTGAATGAAAATATGATGAATAGAAGGAGTTAAACATCATAAAATCAGAGTTGATTTTTTATTTATTTAATTTTTTTTAAGATTTTTGTTAATAGCTCAATATTATGTACTTTTTACCGTCGTTTTTGCTTTAACGGTGTTTTATTCAATTCAGGACATATTCAAATCCAAAACACAGTTTATATTGATAGAAAGAAGTACAATTTTACCTGTCGGTGTTTAAACACAAATCCTTGCGACACATCAGTTATCGATGTGATTTCGTAGCGTGCAATACGTTGGAAAGTTGTATAGTGAATATGTTTATAATTTATACATTTTATACCCGACATTTTGGTAAGTTATGAATAATTATATCAACGAATATTCGTTTTTTCAAGCACAGAGCAGAATGAAATCAGAAAATTAGAACATTATTCTAGTTTTAAAAGCAAATATCATTTTTAGGTTATAAAATATATCCCTTAAAATTCAATTTAATTTCTGAAATTTTTCCCAAAAAATCTTGGAGGAGCATCAGATGAACATTGTGAAAGAATTTTACCAAGATATATGGCACATAGAGAGGCGCTACAACGGGAAATGGTCAGAAGCAATGCTTGCCGATTTTTTTTAGACGATTTATCGTGAAACACCAGCAGGAAAAATGGAAAGGAAGAAATCTACCAAGTGAATACTACTGAAAAAAGTATTTATTTTTACTATTTTTTCGTGATTTTGACATATTTTATTAAATATCTATTATTTTTTGAATGATTCAAATTTAAATCAAAAAAAGATTTTTTTCCAAAAAGTTAGAAATGTCGAAATTATCATAAAACATGCATTAAATTTCAGGGAGAGAAAAAAACATTTTTTTGCAGACCACTGTTATATATAATGATATATATTTTCGAATTATTCCATCTCCATCTTCAGAAATCCGACGAAAAAACGATGTCAGGTCAGTCGGCGTTCAGAAATCTCCTGTAGGGATTTTCACGCCAGATGCAAGATGGGGTCTCTGCCCGTCAATCTACAATGAAACCCGATATAACCCGGTACGTGAGGAAACTTGGAAAATAGGTGTTGAGCAACAGATCCGCAGTCTGGGTGTGAGCCAGGTATTGGATCTGAACTATTCTGTACAGCTGGCATGGCATAGTGAAAAGCAACGACAGGGAAATATACGTATAAAAACCAATTGCAGTTTGGTATTAAGGTGAGGTCATAGATACTATAACTAATGGACTGGCCTTCATGACAGTTCTCCATATGACACGATGCGGAATATATTAGAGAGAGAAAGGATATGCGTATTGAAGTGATATTGTGAAGCACAGAATGATAATGCTAGACTTGAATTATTCTATCCTTCTCAACCTCTCTTTATCTGCTACATTGAGAAAGGAATTCGCTTAGAGGTTAGACTTGAAGTATTCTATCTTGCCCACGCTACAGTCCTCACTCTCTCTTAGGTTGAAAGAAAAGCAGCTATCTGAACTTGATACACCAAATATTTTCGAAAGTGCCAACTCGTGACAAGTTTGCCATCAATTATATTTGACATTTAGTTGATATTCAATATCGTGGATACTAAACCAGTCATCGTCATAATAACATTCAGGAGCTTGAATCAAAAAATGGAAATTAAAACCTCTATGAAAGAAGCGGAATCGAGAACAGGGCGTGTTTGTGATTTTTTTTTAATTTTGCTTCTTTCATAGAGTTTGTAATTCATATTCTTTGAATCGGAAAAAACGCCAAAAATAGTTCCTAAAACTCTATTATCTCCACAAAAATCCAAGTTCCTAAATATCGTCATAAAGATGGCTGGTTTGGTAGTCAGGGGAATAATTGTCACCAAAATGTAAATCAAAACTGATGACAGACTTTTCAGGTGTTGAATATTTCGGAATTGTTTGGTGTTTCTAGTGAAAGTGTTCCATGGTTTATCCATTTGCCGATCTGAACTTGAGGATGAAAATATTTCGGGAATACGACTCACGTTAATGCCGAAGAGCCCAATGACACTGATGAATACGACACCCATATATATATATATATATATATATATATATATATATATATATATATATATATATATATATATATATATATATATATATATATATATATATATATATATATATATATATATATATATATATATCGAAAAATAAAACTCCTTATGTTTTTGTTCCACTTATATTTGTAACTGACAATACAGCAGCTTTGTCTTATACAGATATAATCAAACAAATACTATAAACTGACCTGTGCTTGTTGCAAAATTGATATGATTTTATGAGTATTTATCAGAGTTTGATGGTTATTCGTCCAAAAGGCTTTCTGCTCTTCACACAGAAACATTGATGAACGTGTATTTATACAAGTGTATCCATTTAAAACGAAACAGATAATGTATCTGCTTTAACGTTCATTTGAAAAATTCACACACGTATAAGTATTTTTCACAGTAAATGGTATTGGCTCATTACCTGAAATAAACTACCCGATTTAATCCCACTGTGTAGAAAATCATCTGGTAAAAGATGCAAATGTGCTACAGGGTTGAATTTTGAATTTTGCATAATATAGGAGATAATTTATTTAAATGTTACAATTCTATTCTATATTTAGTTCAGTGTCGCTATCGCTATCATCATCTAAATTAATTATAATTGGCGCAATTGATTTTACAGAAAGGTATGAGTTTTCAACATGTATAACATGACTAACAGAACTTTTCCAACTCTCGGTAGGAATGTCATTCATACAGTTCCTAATTAATTCTACCACACTACCACTTAAAGTCGGAGAAGTATTTTTTTTGCGCATGCTTGATTTAAGTTGGTGCCACACAAGCTCTATGGGATTGAACACGCAGTAGTAGGGAGGTAGTCATAACATTGTATGTCCCAATTCTTCTGCAATTGTATCATAAACATACGTTTTTTTTTTAAAAAATGACTGCAGCACTTGTAAAAGTTCTTTTTTTGTATAATTTTCCTCAAAATATATGTCATTTGCAGCCATGAAGTTTTGAATCTCCAATTTCGTATTCTTCGAGCCAGGAATTTTTTGCAATTGTCGACTATGATAGCTTGCGTTGTCCTTTACTATAACGCTGTTTGGCGGAATGTTGGGTAACAGACAATTTTTAAACCAATCTTCGAAAAGCTCTGCTGTCGTATCTTCGTGATAATCAACACAAGAGTCCTTAATATTTTTGGCAGGAAGCCACATAGCGTTTGGGATCCAACCTGATCCTGCGTGTAATATTGTGATTCTCTTCCCTTTATTCGATGGTGCTTTTGTTTTACACTTATCAGAGGAATCAGGCCATCCTTTGGAAGGGGTGTCATGCGTGTCAAACCACGTCTCGTCGAGGTAGAGTATTGGCGATTTTCAGACCTTTATTTTCTTATTGACGTTATATATTCAGAACGCCAGTTTATTAAACACGTGGATTCCATTATTACTTGTCTCTCGTCAATTTTGCGATATTTAAAGCCCATTGCAGACAGAG
Source organism: Zygogramma bicolorata (assembly GCA_032362365.1). Classification (NCBI taxonomy): domain Eukaryota; kingdom Metazoa; phylum Arthropoda; class Insecta; order Coleoptera; family Chrysomelidae; genus Zygogramma; species Zygogramma bicolorata. The sequence continues at coordinate 260,888 of JAVJAQ010002299.1, forward strand.
CTCGCCAAAGAGTAGTGAGGCCACAGTTGATGTGAGTTTCGTCATTGATGAGCCGCTGTTTCCAACTTTTGATTGTAGGGACACGCTGCTCATCGTACATAGTGTAGATTTTTCGCCTTATCAAATCTTTTTCCCAGTCGTCTAGACTTTTTGTGACACCGGAATCTTTACGCTTTTTTCTTGATTAGATGGAATTTTCATCAATTCGTCTAACTGAAGTAAGAGGCACCTTCGTCAAATTACTGGTTACTTTTGCTGCAGCACCCGCGTTATATGCTTGCTGAATTAAGGAACTATACACATTTTTTATAATGATTTTCGCGTCACAAGATAAGTGATTCTTCTTTAACGAACCACTGGAAGAAGCACTATTACTTTTTATCCACGGACGCCACATATTGCCTATTCTGTACGTTGGGGTATAAAATCTTTGCTATTAATGTCTGTAATAACAAATAAATGTTATAAAATTATTGCACGCCGTAACACAAGTGAACACTTCCAATGAAATACAAAGACTAAAATGAATAAGAAGTGTAAGCTGTAATCCTCTATTATCCCTCTCTGAGAAACAAAATTACCTGAAACCGGTCCTTTTACATTTATGATGTGCATCTCGGATTTTACAACTCAAGAGTCTAATTGGTTTTATTATAATCCTTCAGTCAATACCATTTATTGTGAAAACTACTATAATTACATTGGTCAAGGAGGAGGAGGCTTTTGATAGAATTTTTAACACTGCAACTTTAACCCTCTAGGAAGGATGGAACTGTGGGACTAACCATTACTATATCAAATGCAATAAGAGGCCGAGTGAAAGCCCTTCATAAAAGACATTCAATTCTCTTTCGAATGACATTTCATCAACTAATGATGAAATGTAATACAAAACTTAGGTGATCAATCAAGATGTTCGAAATTACCTTAGGAAACAGGCAGCTCGTGGAAAACTTGAATCACACCTTTATTATTTCCTGGAAGTCGGTGGTGGTCATTTTGAACATCTGTCTAAATAATTACGTATATTCAGTATCACATTTCATCCTTAGTATTTTGTCAATTAATCAGATTTGAAAAAACCATTTTTTTTATAGAAATTCACATGGAAGGGAAACCCTGTAATGTTCAAAAACCCCGCTTGAATCAGATATTTCGTTTGTTTCAATGGTGACCCCTGTTTTAATACAAGTTCATCAATGTTGTGATAACTTTCAGCTCGTCAAATCCTTGAAATTTTGAAATTATTGAGGGTGTGATCCGAGAGTGAGCAAAATTTTTATCACGTAAATCAAACCTAACCGCTGTTGTCGTTTTCCTGAAAATATGTTGAAATTCGAGTTGAGCTATATATCGAAAGAGAAATTTCATCTTTTGCCGCAGTTTGTATATTCTTTAAAATCAATCGAAATTATTTCATAAAGTGAACTAATAATGAATATTTGCAAGATTAATCTAGATATATTTTGTGGACATTGAACATAAATGATCTTCATAACTCTACCACAAATGTCAATATTGTCATTCCTTGTGAATATCATATGCCCACGTATATTCCGCGATCCACCTTCTTTGAATTCAGTCAATACGCTCGTCATGCTGAATATATCTCATACATTTCCGTTATGTTTCACGAGGATTGTTGCAAATAACAACATTTTTATTACTCGACTAGAATATTTATGACATTTTCGATAATAAAAATGACGATAGCGCTGAATCCTGTTCTTTCCAAGAAAATTTTCGAATGATTGTCAATAGAATCTTTTTTCGTACAAACCATACGAACTGAGCAAGAAATAATGACGGTTCTTCTTCTCAAAGTGAAGAAAATATTGTCTATTGTCGTCAACTCTTCAACAGTTTCTACTTAGTACGTACTTTTTTCCAAAATGGCCTATCGAGGTGATGCAAACTTTCCAGCACTCCAAATGGAATTCAAGTGCAGACACTAAGGCATATCTATCGATATTTTTATCATGAATCCACTCCCTAGTTCATACACGATTCGTCCAAACTTTAGTTTCGAAAAATGTAATCAGACGAGCACTCAGACAAATTTGAAATGCCGTGGCGGCTGTTACCACTGGATTCACATCGAAAGTTTTTGCTGTAGTCACGTTCGGCCTCTTCCAATAATTCCACATTTGAGTTTCAAATGAGAGTTCCATCGGTTACAGCTAGGAAAAACACGACTCACGCTGTTCCCTTTCTGCTGTTGTTACAGTTGGCTTCTGCAAAATAATTCACATGAATGTAAAATGGGTCTTCTATTTTGGAGTTACAGAGAGGATAAGTAGACTTTTACCGACGAGCGATAATTGTGAGCTCGAGGCGTTAGCCGAGTGCAGCAAATCGAGTGCGCGTAACTAGCTTTATCTTCGATTTGCGTATTGTACATTATCCACCCCCACCATGCTTTTGGGGTAATTTCTGCTGGTGGAGAACAAATGTTTCAGTTATCCCTCATTTTCAATGAGGGGCAATTGCTTATTGAGGATACATTTGGTTGAATTTTTTACAAGTTCTGACAATGATTTGATTGTACATTGTTCATTTGTAATAAATAACTTCATAAGAACTTCGTTTGATTCATCGATATTTGCATTAATTTTGGAAGATGATTTGAAACACCGTCGATAACTATTTGTAAATTACTTATAGAAGTAACCGAACTGTTATAAGCTTGATAATTCGACTGCTACCTAAATCCAAATTCCAAAAAAAAAATGTTTCTAGAAGAAGCGACTTTATTAAAAAACTTGACGATTTAGATATAGGGACATGATAAAACATTTTGAAGCATTTTTCACCATCTTCCAATTTATCGAGTGATATACAGGGGGTTTCATTTGAAAAAATGAACAGTATTTTCATCATCTTTCAATTTATCGATTAATATACAGGGGTTCCATATGAAAAAATGAACTTTTGACCACTTTTATGCACAGTGGAAATAATAGTAATTTTAGCCCGCCCTGTATGATATGGAGTCGATTTCTTGGTGTTATTTGTCTATTTCGAGTTTGTCCAAACTATCATCAAAATATCTACTTTTCATGAATTGAGAGTACTGATGTACTTGAGTTTAATTGAGGCTATGTTTTGGACCATATTTGGCACAATTTATTTTTATTTCGAAAACAGATAGAGATAGGTATAGGACATTATCAAGAATAAAGTATTAAATTAATAGAGCAGTTCCAAAAATGTATTAATATACGGGGCAACGCCGCAATGCTGAAAATATTTTAGATCGATAGAACAGGTAGGAAATGTGAGAGGTGAAATTTTCGGAAAAATCATGCGTTGCGTTTTCCAGAAACGTCTAACTTACAATCGACCGTGAGTCACGCTGTATTGTAGCTCACATATGTCATGACTTCGAATGATATGCTGCTCCCCAATTGTATTGTATAAGAAATATGTTACCGTTTTTCTATATTTCGTGATTGTGGAAACTAAGTACTACTCTTGATTTCGAATAAAATAATGGATATAAGTGATTTTTGATCTAACAGTTTTTTTCAGCAAATATTCTGCTGGTACAATATCGGTCTATTGGAAAATGTGTTGTTTCAATGTTATTTTTTCTGATTTCATGATGCTTTAATTGTTCATTCATATATCTGATACTATGAATAAGAGTGAAATGTACATGATATATATCACAAATGAAATCAGAAACGTATTTTTTTTTTCTCAGCAGAGAGGCTGTACAATTCGATCTGAATACTAAATCTGAAGACAATGGTCAGTTATTAATATATTTTATAATCCAGGCTAGTGCAGAAAATATCTGCGAAGATTGGACTTCGTCACTTAACTAGTAATTATTTTGAATTATTTCTCAAAAATAAACCAGCGAGGACTTAAAGAAATAGGTCCTTCATCTCTATTCATACTATCTGTACATTCTGCTATTTCTAGAGTCTCAAATGCATCGAGTGCCTTGTGTACTTGGGCGACACTGGACTTTTCTGCCCTTCCGTATCTCATATTCAAAATTGTTCGTTCCGTTAACCAGCTGACGAAAGTCAACTCTTAGAAGTCGAAACTTGTGCGAGGAGTGGATTAACGAGGCCTTACCTTTTACCGTTCGATTACCCATGCGTGAATAATGTTCTTTGAAACAGGTATTTATAGATTGTATGCTTTGGCCAATGTATTTACAGATTTTGTACATTCTCTCAGTTGATCATAAAACGGAACAAGGGAAATTATAGGATAACAGATTCTTGCCTTGACAAATGATTTATTCTGCTCCCGAGCTATAATGCAAATAAATAATCACAATATGTACAGCAAATAAGAATAAAAGTGAAATGTGAAAACGGTGATAACCAAACACTTCAGTTGTTTCTTCAGTTGGAAGTAGATCCACACAACCACTTGAACTATTTCCAGAAAAACCTTCGAGAGGGGTTTCAATGAAGGGTAAAGAGTCTACGAAGGAGTCGTCGTCACTTACACTTGTACCTTCCACTGAACTTTCATTGAAGGATTCATCTCCCTGGCAACGCAAAGTCGAACTGTCTGAAGAAGAGTTATAGTCACTTTTTTCACCCTCAACAGGATCCTCTCCGCTAGAATTTCCACAATCATCATCATCTTGGTCAGCGGACATATCAGGACTATTCTCCGGATCATCTTCTGCAAAGAATTCCTCTTCTGATTCTGAATCGGAATTTTCAGGAAAATCATCGATAACTTTTTCAAAATACATGTTGAAATCAGGTTTCCTTGACCTTCTCACATCAATGAAAGTTCAATGTGAAGTGAGATCTTGTGAAAAGATTATTGCCTAAATATAGTCCTTGAAGGTCAAATGGGATAATTATTGGGTTCTAAATTCATCGAAAGGGCTGACAGGTATCTAGGTTTGCATGATTTCTATAATGAAAATAAACTCTTTCCTCATGCTTTTCTAGTTTGGTGATATCATCTGCTACCTGAATTTGAACACTAATTCCTAGATGCATACAGTCCGATTACGAATAAAGTGGATTTTGAGCTGAGCATTTTTGTGCATGATAGAATGTTTTGATTCCAATGCATATGGTCCGAATGTTTCGAAACTTTCAATATCGATTGCATGAAAGAAATAGCTATCTCGAATACTAGTGTACTTAAGAATTTTTGGCGTTATGTTGCATGGACAACTGAACCAGAAGTAACTGAAGTTTCGGAGACATTGGAGGCTGCCATCGCAAAACACAAAATAGGATTTTCACGATGAGTTAACCATGACGGAAGGGCTTACAATTTTGCGGCATTGTCACGTGGATTTGTTTTTCCTTCATTTGAAGGGCTATTAATTTGAAAGTGCTATGCTGATTCAAGTTTTCAAATTAGAAATAATTTTGTGTTTTTCAGAAATATATAGTATTTAATTAACAACTACCTTGCTAGTTTCAAGATCTTGTTATATTTGTGTGATCTGCTGATTATTTTTCAGAATTCCAATTGAAAAACCTACCTGAAAGACCGCTTCTGAAAGAAAGCCAGCTGAAAGAGGCTCCACTCCATGATTTCAAATTTAATATTGAGAAAGGTCATTGAAGGTGCAGTTTGTTTTCATGACAGCCAGAATAATCTCCCGTTCAATTGACAATGTTGGGTGTAAGTGAAAGCAATGGACCACCATTTGCACATTATCGTTCGAAATACAGGCTGTTACCATATCTTGAAATTTGCTGGTTTGGGCATTTTAAATGTTTTACAATGTTCACCTAACAATGCAAAATAACAAAACGAACTAGTTATTACATTAATTGTTAATTAATGAAAATTATTGTTTATTCAGAGAGAATTGAATGCAGAAGTAGGCAGACTAGCAAGAGACTTATACCTGTTTGAAAGAGCTACTCTCCTGCTTATGTCGCGACAGGCGCTGAAATAGAAAACTCTCTCCTTGCTCATATAGACAGAGTAGCTGTTTTATATAGACGATTCCTTGATGTTGATAATTCAAATGTCTGAGAATGATTTACACGCCACAGTGTTTTGCTGAATATTTGATTATATCTTTTTTAACCAAAAATCACTATCTCAAAACGTTCTTCACTCCACGAAAAGATTAATGTTTTTTAATATCATGCATAATTTTGCATGTGTAGTGTATTTTCAATTTTTGCACTGGTTGCATTTATTACTTTCTTATCATGTAGTTAAAATATATATGTTACCATTTCATAATTAGTGATTGTGGAGACTTTTCTAATATGGGTTATTAACTTAGTTAGTCTTTGTTTTCAATGGATAGCTGGATGTGAATGTCCAGCGACTTTTTTTTGCAAAAAAAATTTCAGAAGAGCAATATCAATCTTTAGGAAAATATATCTATATTTTTGAAAAAGCAATGGACAATTGTCATGTGAAAAAAAGGTCTGATTTCATAACGCGCTAAAACAGTTTATTCGTATATTTGACACTATGAATCAGAGTTGAATGTTCAAAATAAATCACAAATGACATAAGCTCAACTAGTCACAAAATAAAAACTCATTGAAAAATTATCCTCGATCTGCTATTCAGTAAGGGAAAAAATTGATGTGCTGACATTTATAAATTTTATCACATTTCTACCAATAGATATTCTGGATTTTTTTGGATTGAGGTGGCCTTTACTTGATGGAAATCCATAGTTATTACGCTATAAGGTGGACACGACACGATGTCTTTAAACACTGTGTGTTTAAAGACATCGCTTGAAACATGTCGCGAAGACTGTGTGTTTAAAGACATCGCTTGATAAAGATACAGTGTATCGAAACGTCGCGAAGACAATAAATTTTGTGGAAATTTAATCGTGTCCACCTTATAGCGTAACAATAGATATTCACCAACTATATTTGTTCACAAGTCTTAGGTAATGATCGATATATAGTTAACGTCGCTACAGAACCCTTGCATATCGCAGATAAAATTTTGGAAAATCTACCAAAATGAATACAATTTTTGTACACTGAATTGGACTACGTATTTTTCACAATGTTATTGCTGTTGTAAATTTTCTCACTTAACCATCATAAAACGAAATAAGGTGAATCATGGGAATTCAGAAACTAAACTTTATATGATAAATTATTTATTCTGCTTTTACGCTATCATTGAAATGAGAAATCAGAATTTTTACAGCAAATTGGAAGAATATAAGAAAAATATGAGAACACAGTAACCAGACACTTCAGCTGTCAAATCTAGTCAGTGGTTTAATCAGCTGAAACCTGATCTTCACTATCACTTGAACTATTCTCAGAACAACCTTCGATGGAGTCTTCACTGCAGGATTCATCATTTAATTCTATAGAGTTGTCGTCGCTTTCATTCGCATCTTCCTCATCTGAACATTCATTGAAGGATTCATCACTGTGCAATGACAGTCGCGAACTGTCTGAACAAGAAGAGTTATGATCACTTTCACCTTCAACAGGGTCTTCTTCGCTAGCAATACTACATCCACTATCATCTGGGTCGTCAGGCATATCGAAGTCATCTTCCAGATCCTCTTCTGCAGACAACTCCTCCTCTGAGTCCGACTGTTGGGGCAAATCATCAAGAAAAAATCCAAAATACATTTCGAATCTAGGTTTTCCGGACCTTCTTACACTGATGAATGTTGAATGTAATAATGTAAAGTGAGGTCTTGTGTATAGGGATTTGGGCCTTATACTCTCTTATTAGAAAATGGAATGTTTATTGGGTTCCAAATTCATAGAATAGGATGATAGGTATCTTATTCTGCATGGAATTTATAATGAAAATATACCTGTTTGGGTATGTCTTGCTTCGGGTTGTCTGGTGACTGTACGTAGAAATAAGATCATCAATTCGTGAACTTGTGGACTATATTTATTACTTTACATTAACAAAAATGAACGTTTGAAAGCGACATGTGCTTATTGTGTCTGTTCGCAGAATGGATTTCCCCCTCGTTGAACACTGTTGACCAGGTCAGTCACAATTGGCGCCGTTGCCAGACTTACTTTTAAAAGCTCAATCTGGAGAGGAGCATATTCTTAGGGCCAATCTTCAGTCCTAAATCCTGGAATGCTGCCTGAGTACCGCTTTAAAGATTGGAGGGAGGACTGAAACAGAAATAGTTGCACGAAAATGCTCCTACATAGACGTCTAAAATCAACTTTGTTTTCAAATGAAATAAGGACTGAGATTAAAACAGATTTGTATGAATTGGGCTTAATTCTCAACCATACCGATCCCTAATGATTTCCTAGTTTGATGATATCATCAGCTACCTGAATTCGAACACAATTCCAATGACGAATAAAATGGAATTGGAAACAGTAAAAGTTTGATATGTACAGTATGTTTTCATTCAATAACTTATTATTATCATTTATTTATGAAGTTGAAAAGTAGCAACCAATAATCACGAAAAGATTTTTGTTATTACAAATCCAACTTTTTACTTTTCAATACTGTAGGTTATTTATTTTGGGGATTACGAATAAGACTTGCAACATCATTTATATGTATAAATGAATGCAGAAAATATTTTCAGTAGTGTCTTTCTGAACTTCTCTCAGATCTTTCAGGTAAAGGAGTGATATTATCGAAAAATGTTTTCTCACGGACAAAGTATGATGAGCTTTTTTTCAGGTTTCATTCCGTGTTCTGCTGTTTTGATCCTCTGAAGGATTAATATCACGACGTGTCGGCAAAGTCTCATTTGCCATCTTCTAGGTTCTAGGTGATCAACAAAAACATTCAATTGAGAGTACAATATCTTTTGTAGGCTGAATAGCGTATTTGAATTTTCATCTGAAAAAATAGTTTGCTTTCTTACAAACTTCGAGTATTGCAATATTCATAATCTTTCACAAACGATTTTATATTTATTGAATACCAACTCCTCAAAATATCCATTTGAATATTTCAATCGATGATTCAAACTCATAAGTAAGAAGTGGATTTGCGGCTGGAGATTCATCGCTCATCCTTTTAAATTTTAATGAATTTGATGGATATCAGAATGATATATATGCCTTAGAAATATATGAATGAGCAATGTTTGCAAGTCATCATCTTATTGTAGATGAACGTTTTTCTCGTAGATTTTGAGTCACAAAAATCTGTCAAATTTCATTCGGCGACCACCAGACCAATGATCGTTCCCTTCGGAGCTAAATTTTTATACAAAATATATCAATATGGTGTTGACAACTGAGCAATGAACAAACAATTGATAACTGTTACGACATGAAACATATGTTCACCTATTTTCAGAAAGAAAACTGATTCAAAAACTGCGATAAATCAGTGCAATAAAAATATCTCAGCTTCAATGCTTCTTTATTATTACCATTATATAAATTTTTTTTTATGGTCTCCACTTGATTGACTATCGGTTGACGAAATTTTCTCCAGGATATATGGCACTTTTTCTAAATTCCCAAAAAACGAAACGAACGAATTCTCTAAACCCTAAAAATATGAAAACAAAATTTGATTTCATATTTGTTAAATATTTCATTCGTATTTCTGACACTATGAATAAAAGTGGATAATATAACGAATATGAAAGCATGGCGTATCATGAGAAAAATTAGAGCTGTAATGCTAAGAGGTTCTAAAAATAGACAAACATACAATGTTGATTTATTTTTATTTGGTAATGATCAGTAAGCCAAAACATAATTTTCAAATGTTTATACTTTCTCCACACTACTAGAAATTCCACAACTTTCACAAAAATATGCATTGATGTATGATCTTATCTGTTTTCACTCTATAGTCCGAAAAACATAAATAGAAAAAAAGTCGAAACCTGTAAAGCAAATTGAAAAACCAAAACAAAATGATACAAGCGCAAATAATGAGACACTTCAGTCGTTGAACTATTGACATGATAACTGAGGTACTGAGAAGAGAAACCGTGTGCAAATTCCCCAAAGTCACTACGTGAAAGCCCCATAGTTCAGTTTCCATCAATATTTTTTTCAGTGGTAGCATAACCGTCGCTATCACTCGAACATTTTCCGGAAGACCATTAGAGAAAGTGTTCATTGTCAGATAAGCATTCACAACTTTCTGTGACAGTACTTTCTTCAGTCGAAGATCCATCTTCACTATCACCTGAACTTTCTTCAGAAAAACCTTCGATAGAGTCTTCACTGGAGGCTTCATCACTTTCATCTGTGACCCAGTCATCGTCACTTCCACTTGCATCTTCCTCTGAACTTTCATCATTAGGCCAATACAGATTCGAACTGTCTAAAGAAGAAGAGTAATTGTCAATTTCGTATGTGAACGAGTCGTCCTCACTTTCAGTTGCATCTTCCTGTGAACTTTCGATGAAGGCACTACTAGGCCAATACAGACCCAAACTGTCTGAAGAAGAGGAGCAATAGTCACTTTCCTCACTCTCAAAAGGATCGTCAGATATACTACATTCACTATCCCCAGGGTCATCAAACAAGTCAGATTCAGATGGATAATCTTCTGCAGAAAACTCTTCTTCAGAAGAATCACCACCAGCGATATCTCCAGGAGGTATCATACCACGTTCTCCTGACATTTCCGCTTCGATGGGGGCTGAATGGAATTTGAGATCTTCTGCAGGAACCTCCCCTTCTACAATGGACTCTCCGAAAAAATCATCAATAACATCTCCAGCATACTTGAGGACAGAACGTTTTCTGGACATTTCGACTCAAGTGAAGCCCTAAATATTCTTTTAAATGCTCAGGTGGAAACTTCATTCGGTTTTATAACCTATCAGGAGGCCTTATTTCGTATAATTTCCCTAATGAAAAATATTCATGCCTAATGATTTTCCATCTTGGGTAATATCATCAGGTGCCTGATTTCTATGACTAATGTGAAGTTGCTTATAGTTCAATTACTAATGAAGTGAATGTGGAGTCATCTCAGTAAACTGAGAACATCTTTGTTGCCTGATATAAAATATTTTTCAAATCAATTTTTATTATAATTTGTCATTTGAGTTGAAGACTGTGGAAACAAAAACCATAAGAAAATTTTTTTGAACTTCAAATCTTACGCCCAATTTTCATTACGATGGGTCATTCAAATTGATAATCATAACTGAGATCGAAAACAAAATTTTCATAGCACTGCTGGACATACTTTCAGGAAGTTCCATGTTGTTTCTTTCTCTCTTGTTGTTGTAACAGTGGCTTTCTGTATGACAATTCCTATGGATAAAAAGATGGTTTGTCTATTTCAGAGTTGCAATATAGATTGGACATAAAAAACAAAGTTAACCCAGATATTCGTTACTACGATGTTCCATGATTAAGAATGATTTATTTTGATAGAATATTGTACTTGGTCTTATTTCGTACTCGAATCAGAATACACAGTGTCTATGTGAAAAGTATGCACCTTACATTTCAAAAAAATTGAGGTCGGTGAAAAGGTGCAAAATTATCTTTCGAATGAAACTCAAACATTCAATACACAATTGGCGTCAAGAACATCAAACCGATGATTTTGGTACTGATGAAAAATACAAATTTTGCATTTTCAGAATCAGAATAGCTACAGGTTCGAAATCAATTTATTTCAACGGAAGCGAGATTTCATTGTTCAAATGTTTCATTTTAATCAAATTCTCCATTTATCTTCTGCCTTTCTCGTTAGAAAAACTGCATCCATCCCGATAAAATGATTCGTATGTTGTGTAATGTCTTCAACAGTTAACTACGACCTGTATCATATGGTCTTAGTTCTGAAATAGTCAAATAGGCCATGACACTAAACATATAATGATAGGGCTCCCAAAAGTAATACATATAATTTCATATTTCATTCATTGGAGATCACAAAGTGGTCCTTCTGCCATGTCAACGCAATTTTTTTTAGTTTTCTGTATTGATAAGACTTCCGTATTGTGATTGTTCCTCCAATTAGGGGAGAGGTGGGACATATGAAAAAGCAGTACTGCCTTTTCCAAACAGTGGACAACATGGCGACAGCAGCCTTTGAAAGTCGCCCACCGCACAAGCGATTCTGCATACTTCGTTTGCTGTAACGATATTTGATTTCTACTGCGAAGGTCTGTCAAGGCTAAGGTTTGCAAAGTTAAGGGAGGAAAAACCACAATCCTCTCAATATATGGAAAACTCAAGGTCTGGCCTATGGAGTCTAGTTGCGAGGACGGGTCTAGACAAGGAACTCTAACATACATGAGGGCACGCACAATAGACCTGCAAAGGTCACGGTGTAGTAGGTTGTTCAGCACATAAGCCCCATATTTTAATCTTAATCTTGGCAAAGATCTTGGCTGACTTGAACAAATTTTGGAAATACTGACCTACGTAGACATGTTTTCAGGAACCAAATTTCGGCATTCATCCATTTAATCCTAGTTGTGTATTGTGTACTAGTTCCGTTGACCTGGTGGTAGCCATCACGAATAAACGATGAGATTAGAATCTTTGGTGCAAAAGTTGAAACTTTTCCTAGAGATCAATGTGGGGGGCATGTGAGAGTCTACAAATAGCAAAATGTAAAAACAGCATGAATGGTGACCAGGGACCTATCCCTTTCAGCCCGCTTTTCAATTTATTGTTGAGAAAGTAATAAGAAATCAATACTAACAGATGACGGAAATTACAGGTAGTGAGTTCATTATCAAGAAATTAATTAGAATAATTAACAGTAACAAACAAAGTCCATATCGGACCAAAAAACTATACAACAATTAACCCTAGCTTTAAATTATTATGCAAATCTTTATTATCACTGTAATTGAAGAAACGATAATACACTGTATTAAATTCAATAAGAAGTCATAGCATAATTAAAATCAACGGCTTCCGAAATAAAGATGCAGATAAGGACACGAAATTATTCGAAAACTGACAACATCTGGGTCTAAATTACAATTGAAATGAGTAAAACAGTGAGAGATTATTTCATATTCGATGAAAAAAATTTAGTTCAGTTCGTGTTTTATCTTACATTTTTTAGATTTCTCAATTGCAATGAAAGACACTCATAGTTAAGTACTTTCTTGAATGTGATCTGAAAGTTTGTTACACGATTTGGGTTCCATTTAATTAGTTGACCAAAGGGTCTTATCATTCTTATCATGAAATGAAAATGAGATACCTACGGAAGGGTAGAAAAACCCAGTGTCGCTCAACACGCTCTAGACAATGACAACAAAATTGGTGAAAGCAATCTTAAACTGATAAAGCATGTGCATGACACAAGACTACTCGATGCATGTTAGAGTCTAGGAATAGCAAAATGTTAAAACAGCATGAATGGTGGCAAGGAACCTATCTCTTTCAGCCCGCTTTTCAATTCATTGTTGAGAAGGTAATTCGAATGATCAATATTAACAAATGACGGAACATGCAGGTAGTGAGTTCATTATCTATAAATTATGAAGAATCATTAACAGTAACAAACAAAGTCCATATCGGACCAAAACACATTAAGTATATAAACTAACCCTAGCTTTAGATTTAGTATCACTTTTTTTCTACTGAAGATGCTAACCTTGTTAGCGAAACGCGCGTCGAGTTCAAAAATATCAGTTTGGTGTCAGGATAATAATTGATCTCTAGGAAAAGTTTCAACTTTTACACCAAAGGTTTCAATCTCGTTTATTCACTTTTTCTTGCTCAACTTGTATACCAAGCATATGCGAATTGTATGAAATAGATGGCAAACATAGGAATATCTACACACAGTAAAATAGAGAGTTATTTGTAGAAAAAATCTCACTCACAGGAATGATATTTCATTCCAACCTATACAATATCTCAATTCGTTCAGAGAAAATTATCTCTTGAGCTCTCCATTGGGAAACTACTGAAAACTTCCAATTAAATCTTTACACAATTCCGAGAAATTCAATTCGTGACAAGTCTGTTTCAATTGAAATTTTGGTGATTTAGTGCCTGTCGTCGCCGTATAGGCAGGGGAGTAGCTGTTTAAGATGGACTTGGTCTTCCTTTTTGTCATACGTCTTCGAATGATATACACGTACCTATCACCAGAGAGTGTTTGTGATTTTTTTTATTTTACTTCTTTCACAGAAGTTTTGATTTTGATTCGAAGATGGAAAAAGACGAAAAATAATCCATCAAATCACAGGTAACCCTGATAGTCGCTATTACATGATTCCATAATTAAGAATGAACGAATGACGAATGAATATCGAACTTGGTCTCATTTCGTAGTTGAATTCATCCACTTTCTGAACTCAGTTCTTGAGAAATATTGAATTTCCTATAAAGAGCAGTTTGAAGAACCCCTCCTCTTAACTTTTGAACGAAATAAAACTGTTGCATTATATCACTTTGTAATTTTTTTTATATTTTGCATGGGGATATAAAAGGATGGTTATGTGAAAACACAGTTGGATTTCATAATGACGAATGTTTATTTGAATTTCTGACAACTATGCATATAATGGTTCAGATAAATTAAAAATACAATAAAAATAAAATTCGACTACTAGAAATACAGAATGAACGATAAGATTGCAACCTTTGATGTAAAAGTTGCATCTTTTCCTAGAGATCAATTACCCCAACGCCAAACTGATATTTTTGCACTCGACTCGCGTTTTGCTAACAAGGTTAACATCTTCAGGAGAAGATAATTGATACTAAATCTAAAGCTAGGGTTAGTTGTTTATATATGTAAAGTTTCTTGGTCCGATATGGTCCGTCATCTGTTATTATTGATTATTCTGATTACTTTCTCAACAATAAATTGAAAAGCGGGCTGAAAGGGATAAGTCCCAAGCATGTGCATGATACAATGCATGTGAAAGTCTAGAAATAGCAAAATGTAAAAACAGCAAAGTAATCAGAATAACCAATAATAACGAAGGCGAAACTTTCAAGTAGTGACTGCACTATTGTCATCATCGAGAAATTAATTAGAATAATTAACAGTTACAAACAGTTACAATGAAGAACTAACCCTTGCTTTAAATACTAAAGAAACATTCTGTTCATTCTTTAGATGTGAACTCTTCTTCTGAAACTTTGATGAAACGATTAATACTGACATTTACAGTTAACTTGAAAAATAATATTCCGAGCCATTCACGATATGATATATTTCTCCTTTGCTGAACACTCTCACTAGTGCCCACAGAGGGCACAACTTTGTTCGGGAAAGATTCGGCTAATCGTCTCAGGTGCCGAAGCGCTCTAGGGCGTCTTACTGATTTACATGGTAGCGCTTGTGCTAATCAAACCACAGGAAAACTCAAAGAACCCAAAGCGCTTCCACAATGACTGTGGAGAATTATTCTTGATAATCCGTGTCGTAGTCACTATCCTCCGTTTCACTGACGATCTCATAGGAGGTGTCGGTATTATCAAAGATCAGGGAACAATTCATGCTGAACCCTGAATCACTATCTTCTTCCACAAGACTATCATTCTCTGAATAAGAACTGTCATCGGTTGAATTTTCTACAACCCTACGCTCATCATCAATTTGTGGATGAATGATCTCTACGTAAAAAAATACATTTCTGTCATCAGATAACTCTGCGATAAAATATTCTTTATCATCATCCCCTTCAGCATAAGAGATATCAGAGCTCTCAGATATATCTCCGTTAGAGTTTTCACAATCAGTAGCTTCTCCAGCAAAGAGGATATCACTTCTGTCAGACTTATCCCTTGTAAAGAATTCTGGACCACTATAATCTTCAGTAGACGAGGTACCAGTGCTATCGGATATATCTTCCATACTATTTTCTTCAGCAAAATAGACGTCGTTGCTGTGAGTTATCTTCTCAATCAAATATTCCAGATCACTATTATCGTCATCAGCAGAAAAATTTTCACTGCGCCCAGATCTATTTTCAATCAACGTCCCTGGATCGATATTCTCTTCAGCACAGTTGTCCTTTTCAGTAGGAAAGATGCCATTGCTATGTCTACGTAATATATAAAACTCCCGTTCACCGAGAGCAGAGAAAGAATCATCACTATCAGATTCGTCACCAAAATAATTCTCAGGATCACTAACTTCTTCTTCTATCTCTTCGTTTTGAATCACGGCATGAGCATTTCCATGGGAAAAAGTATGACTAGAGTACTTCTTTTCTGGGTGGCTCACCTCATCATCAGTAGAAGATCTTCTCTGGACATGATTCTCTGAATAGTCACCCTCTCCAGAAGAAGTAGCTTCGATCAACTTTTCGTCGTCATCAACTGAACATCTATTAGGGAAGCACATTCTGCATAAGAAAAAGCACAGTCCGCACATTCTCCTTCCGAAGGAAGTCATGATTAGTTGAACGTAGACTGAATAGATAGATATGATATCGGTTGACTCAATTATTATAAGTACATGATTCCGATAAATGTATTTCTAGAAGTCCGACAGCCATTCGAATCTTCACAATCATTACTTGGAGATAATTATATGTACTTTGTATGAGATGACTAAAATTAAGTAATTCCTCGAAATGATGTATATTAATTGTTGTCATTCATTATTACTTCTAGGGTGTCAAAAAGGGGAACTTCTGAAACAAATGAAAGTTTCGGGTATAATTTTGAAACAATTGAAATTTTGAAACAAATGAAAGTTTCGGGTATTATTACGAGACAGTTGCAAGTTTGGTATGAGGGTAATTGATTGATCTTCACAAAAAGTTCCAGTTCTTACACCACACTTTTCAATTTTATTGTTTATCCAAATCGTTAACAAACATGAGTATTCTTTAAAAATATCAGTTATCGAATTTTAATAGTTAAATTTGAGTTGTTCAAGAAGTTTCTGGCTAATAGGACGTAGGAAATTCCACAGAAAACTGTTTTTGATTAACGCAGCAAGTCAACGGGGAATCGATTTCACTATTCTTCCTTTCTAATCTGTACTCTTTCGGATTCTCATTGAATAACTATTTCCTAGACAATTTTTGCAGTATGGGAAATATCATATACATAAAAGTACGATCTGATTGTCTATTAGTTGAAATAAAAACTTGTATGCTGAAGTTATATGCACAAGGAATTCTAGATAGAAAACAAGGCGAGTTCCAAAATATAAATCTTCAAAAGAACCACGATAATCATTCCTTCTCTCAGTGTAGAAATCGTCCTCATTACATCGAAATAATTCGCAGAGAAGTCTTCACTAGAGTCATTATTTTCACTTGATCCATTCTTATTCCCTGGCAGATATGACTCCACAGCATAAAAGAAAACATGGTCTAATGCTTCTACACTTCTATAGTCGGGCCGTTCAAAAGATAGAATTCACGGACGCGTGAACAGTGAATTCCTGCATCTATATATTATTATAGCCTGCGCGGCGTACGATGCCACGCCTTCTAAACTGATATAAATGAAGAATTGTTTACACTGTACTATACTCATTTGTGCTTTGTATTTACGTGTGTTACGTTAATTCAATAACGTGATCATTCTATCTTTTCAGCGGCTACACTATAATGCCATCATTGCGATCACTAGAATTTTCTCCGCCTCTAATAGAATGTTGGGCATTAATGCCAACACATCTTCCGACATCTTCCGACGAATCTTCGAGTTTGAGTATGGACTGGGTTCTTGTACATGAATTTATGCTTAGATTTAGTCTTGTATGTTAGGTGCAATAATCTATCAATAGGGTTTATATTTACCTGATTTTTATAATGGAAATTACTGTCATTTCCCTTTGTGATAAATTTTACAGACTAATAGAAATAAATGAAGAAAATTCAGCACAACGGTATTCGAAAATGAACTGAATATCTATTTGACAATGTAATAAAAATAAGTTATAACAATTTAACATTTATTGACTACACACTACTCGTTTCTGTACAAGTGATAATATGCACATTGTAGAATAGAGCTTCAGCCATAATGATTACTCAGCCCAGATAGATAGAATTATCGCATACCTGAGACTACTCACTAAGAGCAATTTTTATCCTTAGATTACAAATAAATTGAAAATGGAGTTATCCTAATAAATAATATAATTTTTACTATCTGCCATTCAGTTATAGTATAAATATATTATGAAAAAAAATTGTTCTACCTTGAAAATATAAATGAACAAGTAACATTTTCGAGCGATACTAAGAGAAATCATGAATGAAATAAAAAAGATTTAAGTGTTAAAAAACGGTATATAAAGTGGGTTTCACTCGTGATAGAACTACCTAGCCCTATATTTCATTGGTCGAAACGTCATTATGTTATATATATATATATATATATATATATATATATATATATATATATATATATATATATATATATATATATATATATATATATATATATATTTGTATTAATCTCAAACACAATTCTACGATTATAACGGTCTTCATTTCTTAAAGGAAAGTCTTCCAATTGGTGCTTCACCACTCAAACTCTGTTTTAAGACAACGAGTATATATGAGTTTCAACCTGACTATATATTATATACCCACAGTCCTAGCCTATTGAAACCATATGATACTACCTTTACGAGTTTACAGAATGAGAATATTATTTTTTATTCGAAATTTATATATTCAACTCATTTGTATTTTTATTGATTACTTGTATGAAATCACCATCATGAAATAGAAATTTCAACTTTGCTTTTATCGTAATTGAGATCACAGCAAAGCCATATCGAGTGCAAGTGATGATATAAGCAGATAGTTCAGGCAGATAGGTCTTGAGATGAATCCAGAACCGAAATACAGACGGATATGAATGTAAAGTGTGGTGGAAGGATCCCTAAAGCCTTCTACCCGAGCTTCGGAAAGGAACTGAACAAAGGTATTGTGGTAAAAAGAGATCTTATGATCCTTCAAACACCAAAGTCATATCTGACTTCAATATAAAAGACAGACAATCAAAAATGATAAAGTTGGATAGATTATTGTATTTCAACTCTGCTCTTATCGCAATTGAGATCACAGCGAAGCCAAATCGAATGCAAGTGATGATATATGATGATAGTCCAGACAGATAGGTCTCGAGATGAAGCCAGAACTGAAATAGAGACGGATATAAATTGAAAGTGTGGTGAAAGGATTCCTGGAGCCTTCTACTCGAGCTTCGGAGAGGAACTGAACAAAGCTATCGTGATAGAAAGAGATCATATGACCCTTCAAACACCGAAGTCATATCTGACTTCAATATAAAAGACAGACAATCGAAAATGACAAAGTTATATTGGCTATTCTGTTTCAACTTTGCTCTTATCGTAATTCAGATCACAGCAAAGCCATATCGAGTGCAAGTGATGATATAAGCAGATAGTTCAGTCAGATAGGTCTTCAGATGAAGCCAGGGCCGAAATAGAGACGGACATAAATGGAAAGTGTGGGGAAAGGGTCCCTTAAGCCTCCTACTCGAGATTCGGACTCGTAATTTTTTCAGAAGCAGTTTTCTTTCGTTGAGTTGCCAGGCAACAAAATTCTCATCGAAATGTCATGTTTACTTCGACCAAAAAAATCTCTCGTGTAAGTGAAAAAAAGTATTATTTTCACGGTGAAGCAAAAGTAAACATTTACGCATCAATAGATATGCAAAAATGACAATTTTTTTGACAGTTGTACAAAAATAACTATTTCAACCTATAATCATTTTTTGTCAAAATATTGTGGCAACGAAAAAGAAAGCGCATACGAAAAACAAGATGCTCTGCTTTTCTCTACTCAGTAAGGCCGCAAACTAAAATGTCGGATCCCTCCCAACGGCAAATTTCTGAATAAATTATATATCCATCCATTATACCCAACATGTTTTCGACAATGTTCTACTCCAGCGTCTATAGACAAAATAATTTATTTGAGGCGTCCAACAATCTCTTAGATTGAATCTAGATAAGATTCATGGCCCCTCAAAAGTATAAACAAGTGAAATATTTAATCAACACAAATGAAGTTCTCAAGTGATGTTGCCTTAATAAATCAAAGAGTGAGCCATTTAAATATTAATGGGCTGATCTCCATACGCACCCATTACGCAACATTTTAAATTACAAGAAAATAATGATATCACCTCAGATCGTATCTGGTTGAAGGTTCTGGTGGGCAGAATGTGTTATACGGGGTATTACAGAACTATCTGTGAATATTTTGTGGTCCTATGTTATAAGTCAAATGGGCCACCACTTAATATAAGATTTGATTTGCATCGGAGGTTTGTCGATTTCATTAAGGGAGTGTTTTTTTTGTATCCATATACAATCTAGGCCTAGTATGGGTCTAGATACCTACAAATGCCGTTTTTCTCTCTGTTTATATCTCAGAATGAATGGATCGAAAATCTGATAATTTTCAGGAAAAAAATGTCAACATTTCCTCTGAACAATATACCAGAAGTACAAAACATTAAGGATAATACGACAGGAGAATCATATGAAATGCCACAGGTTCAGTATACAGTATAGCTCACTCCAACAAGAAAAACCTATTCTTTGACCTTCTCTCGAAATCTCCAAGCTATTTTTCAGTAACACTCACAGGAAGAAATAGGGCAACCTGTAGGTCCCCAAAACCTTTCAGAACCCTTCCATCAGATGATGATTTTTCATAAACCACCACTCAACAATAATCATCTTCTACAAAAAGATATATTGATCCTTCATTTAGCACACTACCGCTGTAAGAAATATTTTTGGAAATTCATATCTCAAAGAAAATCTGCAATCTTGACGCCATAAAAACATGCCCTTATAATATTCACAGATTGTTTTTTTGGCGATCGCTTAATAATTTTTCACAATAACGTCGAAGTATTTTACTAGTATTTTATCACCATTATGGCTCTCAAAGTTCTTCAAGAATGGAAAACAAATTATGAAATAATACAATTCGGAATTATATGTGAATTTGGTAACACTGTCCATAATTTCAGTATTCGATATTCTATTATTGAATTGATCTAAATACGCCATCTGCCTAAGATCTGTCAATGTTTCCACTGCTGTCAATTAGTATTTCCGTTTTTGGCCATATTTAATATTTCATTATTTGTTTCTTTGCCAATCATACTTCAACGAGGGCTTATCATTTCGAATACAAAAGTTTTATATAGCTATTATAATATTGAGTACTTTTGCCCCACATTCTCATTTCATTCTCTTTCACTACTTTTTGCTGACATATATCTTTCGTTTGAAAGTTCATCGTATTCGTTTTAATTTTATCAATTCCGGTTTTAGCACTGCTGACCAGTTCACAGTGTATCAACTTGGGATGAAGGAATCCCCAGATTTTTCCTATTTGAAAGAAAACGAATATAAATTTCGAACATACAGTCATTGGTGTATTGGTATATCGGTAACGGTAAGAGATGCCATCTTGGTTGAATGGGACAACATTTTATTTTCTAAATACTGCATGAAAGATATTAATTTGTGGTGGATGATTGTATAGATGCCAATCATATCGGAATAAATACAAGTGTAGAAGCGTTGACAACTGATCTACCTCGAAAAGTTGCTGCCTTGATTGAAAAACAGTTCCTTATGACAGTCCTGGATTTGTCAATAGGCTATATAGGCCGCCGCCTAGGGGCAGCAACTTCCTAGGGGCGGCAAATTTTAGAGGAAGCTCACTCAATTTCAGAGAATGAAAATTAAAAGTCAAACAAGCGGCCTAGGGGGTGGCAACGTCCTAGGGGGGGCAGATTCTAGAGAAAGCTTACTTAATTTCAGAGGATAAAAATTAAAAGTCAAACAAGTTCTCCGGTTGTCTCATGATGTTTATACTGGAAGCAGAGATAATGAACACCATAAACTATTATATTATGAACTGATAAACGATTTTGCTATTGAAAATAACGTGAAAAATTATAATTGTTCTTTCTTTAATGCCTTTTTTAATGACTGATCCAATATGAACTAACTTCAGTTCCATTCCCACTACATATGGAAAAGTATTATTTTAGAAAGGTAAATAGGGCGGTGAAAATGAAGTGGCATATACCTACTAGTAAAAAATATAAATCTTGCACTACATTATAGAGAATTTGCTGACTTATTGGCCACTTCAACCTGACAATCTTCGCAAAAATTAAAATCTTTATTCCTTTTAATATATATAATATATAGTGTTGTCTTCATCTTGAATGCGACAGACTGTATATACAGTGTTGTGCTTTGCTTTCGTACCATCAAAGTTACGCTTCTCGCTCCCTGCATTGAACATCTTTCACAAATGTATAATAATGGACAGATCAGCCGAATTCTTCCTTATACTCTACTATTGTTGGCAATGGAATCAGTGAAATCGAATCATTTTCTCCATTTTTCCTTTGTTTTTGTTACTCCAGTTGTGTAACACTCTGTACAGTGACCGTTCTTCCGTGCCTTGTCGTCATTTCCGCAGGACCAGGCGATATTTTATTCCCGTAATAAGGTAGATGCGATCTAAATGACCCGAAGGTGGTAGACAGCGGTTGATTGCTTATTTGGAAAGCACAGGAAATTCTTTGACAACTGACGGGGAATGATGGCTTTATTTCTTTGTCAGAGGCTTTTGGCTCTCGTATCTCGTGTCACAATCGAACATTGTGTTGACCATGTCTTCATAATGAATTGATATTGCTGGAACAAGTGTTTCTTCTGGTGGAATGTGGAGTAATTTACAAGAATCAGCTGGATGTACATAGTTTTGGAAACGTATAAAACGCTGTCGAATGGTATCAACTGGTGATAAACAGTGTGGATTTATATGTTATCACGCCAGTTTGCTTTTTAGTTACCTCATTTCCAGCAAATGACTTGACGTCTCAAAAACATAATGAGTTTATGTTTATTTGAGTCTTCATTACTATTGGAAAGAATGAATCAATAAGAGATTGTATCAAATTGAATAAGAAAGAGGCAGAGCAGAATGTTTTTCAATGGTGTTATTGCAGAGGCAGAGAATGACAGGAAATTATTGGACAACTGAGGAAGAATAAAGCCGTAATTTCTCAACGAAGGTTTTAGGCTCTCTTACATTTCCAATATATTCAACAAGTACTTGTAATTGAATTAACCAGTGATATACAGTGAGGATTTACATATCGACGTCAGTTTTTTTTTCAGTTTTTTGATTTTAAGATTTTTTCATATTCAATAAAAAAACTGTAGTTCAGTTCAATTCGTGGATTATCCATTGAGATATATTAAATTTTTTTGGATTTGTCGATTGCAATGAAATATACTCATAGTTAAGTACTTTGTTGAATGTAATCCGAAAATTTGTTAAACGATTTGGGTTCCATATAATCAGGTGTCCAGAGGGTCTTATAATTCCAGCTCTAGGAACACACAGGTTGAACTTCTTGCGAATATCTTTATCATGAATATTGCTATAACATACATTCATAGGAAATATTTTAAATCGAGTGATAAAACAGAAATATCCTTGGAGAATTTTTTTATTGATAATCGAATAGCATTGTTTGCCATACATGTAATTATTCATTTCTTAGCAAGAACTACGTAATTGGCTGCTATGGAACTACCCCAGAAACAAAAAACATAGTGAAACCATGGATCAACTCGTAAAAAAAATAAAGACTGCGAAGCTGTTATTTTCCCAAATCATTTCTCAAGTTTGTGAAAAGATACCTCAAAGAATTGAGTTTAGATTTGCACATTTCATTTCAATGGTGTTATTGCAGCAGCTGGAGGAAATTTTTTTGGAAATTTCTGAAGAATGATGATTGTAGGTTTCCATATATTTTTTTATAATCGAACATAATGTTGTTATTGAATTGTATTGCTGAAACAAAATGGTGGACCAATTTACAAAATAAAATTATGTCGAATGCTGTTAACCACAAGTAGGCAATGTGGATCGAGATATCAATATCAATTTGTATTTTACTCACCTGCTTTTAAATACTTTGTTCAGTAAATACCTTGACTTTTGAACAAAAAAAAGTAATGAATATCTACGCACTTCTCTACCTTCATTTGCTATCGAATCGAAGAAAAATGTGAAAAGATGAGCCACCTCACCAAGTAGTAGCGAAAGTTATTGAAGAATGTTCATTATGTCGGGAAAATTTTCACCTGCATCTTTCAATTCAAAAACAATTCAGAATTTTGATTTCAAATCATGACAAAAAAAAAACAATCAGTAATCACGAAATATCATGGAAACCTAGAAAAATGACGATGGTCTCAGTGTAAAATTTTCACTGGAAATATCCACTTCAATGCTCAGAGAAGAGGGGTAAGAATTTGTAATTTTAATCATTGACTTCTCTGGGTTCCGTGAGGGCAATCCAATAACTCAGCAGTTCTGGCAAAGAGCTCTGGGAAGAGATGTTCAACATCTTTTCAGCCTCACCGAAATAGAGTTGAAAAACTACCCTTTTAAAATGCTAAAGATGACTGATTACATAAATTTCCCGTAATATCATTTTCGAATAGATGCCATTTATGCAAAATGTCAATTTTATAGGAAAACCCTATCATTGATTATTGTACAATATTTTTAATATACCTACCATTTTGGTAGCTTGTTCCATGACATAATACCGGCCAAGCTTATAATTTGTGTGATATATTGAAAATATTGGTCCGAAGGTTGGTAATTTGAATTTGAACTTGTATTTTGTTACATATTGAATTGTTTTATTTTTAAATGTCCATTTGATATTAATTGATATGATAATAAGATACCTTCCCATTACAAATTCAATGTGTCCATTTTGGTAATGAGTCGCTACCTGAATTATTCAAGGCATATGAAGATGCTCACAGGTTTACCTATTTGATGACCTTTCAACAAATCATTGATTATCATGTTTTTATACCTGCAATACAGTTCCATAAACTGGACAATAATTTGGAGTTCTTGTCTCATACTTGTTTTGTCAATTTGGATTTGATAATATGAGCCAATATCACTTTTATCACACTACTCCATTTTTTTAACTGCTCACGTCTTTGACTTTCCCACCAAGCGACAGAAATAAGTGCGCCTTTGAATAACATTTCGAAGGATTTGTTGCAAATATCTATAGTATTACGCAATAAATTGTTAGATATGGTTATCTCGATATTGATTGAGTGCTGTCGAATCGGGAGTAGCATTGGATTTTAATAGCATTTGTTGATTGGCTGATAACTTCATTCTTATCTTCTTGTTGTCCAATGATAATGAGACTTTACCCCGGTATGGGACGAATTGAAATGATACAGAGAGTTGGCAGTGGTAGTAGTAGTAAATGTTAATAACAATGAATATTTTCAGTATCACACTTTTGTTCGGGTTTCTTCGTGATGTTTGGCTGGCGCAAGTGGCTCCTTCAGGGGCTCTTACATCTTGAGGTTGACTCCGATGACTCAGTCATCGTATTATTATCATTTTATTTGAATGAGTTGTGTATAGAAGAGTGGGACAATATTTGAAATGTGGTTGTATAATGGTCTTATATACTGTTATTTGGGATTGCATAGTTAAGTGTTGGGACACTCTTGTAAAACCATATAATTTCTTCAAAAACAAATTCTGTACGTGATTCGAATGGTTATTCATTGATAAATGCTTGTTCAACATAAATCCCATATATTTGAATTCAGTAATAAGCTCAATTTTGTTGTTTTCTATTTTTATTTCAGTTGGATTCAATTCTGATTCTCTGTACTCGAACGGCTTGAAAAGTATCATAGCCTTTGTTTTGTTAACATTTAGCTTCAATTCATTAGTTTTTGAATACGTAGCAATTTCAATTAATACCTTATTCAGTTTTTAAAAGACTTCATCTTTATCATTAACCGATACTCAGCAAAATAATGATCATAATCACATTCATTACATTTGATGATTTCATCAATGTAGATTAAGAATAGCAATGTCTCTAAAATACTTCCCTGTGGAACACCATGGTCTACGCGTATTGCATTCGTTATACTGACTTGTAAACGAATAATAATCTCATGGGAAGATATATCATTATTATCACTGAAACGTCAAAATGTTTTCTCCAAAAGCTTCGTTCCAGAAAATTTTCAATAATCCGACAAATCATTCTTCACCGAATATAAACTTTGTGGCAATGCCTTTTCATATATCTCCACTAATCCAGGGCTATCTCAAACTCATTCAACGAATTGCTACGACCTATCTTTCAGACTTTTTACGTTCTCTATCGGTGTATGCGAGGTCCACCTTGGATCCAGGATTAATTTGAAGCTCATGCTCTTTGAACTGTTTCCTTTGAATCGAATGAAGGTCTTTATCGAAATTTGAACGGTTCAGTGCTATCGGTCATTCCGAATGAAAAAATGCAGATATTCAAAAGTACAGAATTCTTGCTTGCGTTTTGTCTATGGCATTAGGAGAAGACAACGAACTACACATAAATTTCATGATATCGGCTGGTTGAATATGCAGAACAGGAGAACTTTGCATGCCGCAGCGCTTTTTCATAAAGTGCTTGTAAATAAAACACATATATATTTACATGTATGGAAAAATCACTTACAGAACCGATGTACACAATCTTAATGTGAGGAATGAGGGATTACTAACACCACCTAGTTTTAGACTTGAATTTTTCAGACGTAGCTTAAGTTATCAGATCTGTAGAGTTTATAACTCGTTACCAGAATATATTAAAAAAGCCACACAATAAAATACTTTTTCTGGTAAAAGTGACCTCTTCCTATTTCAATTTAGCTTCATAGAGATTGTTAGAAGTGATCAACTATACGTAGCAACCGTAGCGACTGTTCAAGGTTAAGTGGAATAGCAATTAATAGTGACTTGTCACTATAAAAATTGAACTTGTAGTCAATTTTCTGTTTTTTTTTTGTAAAATTACGGCATGAGAATAATAAAGACGTTTATTATTAATATAATCATCATTAATGGATGAAACTTCTATTAGAAATCAATTACCCTAACACCAAACTGATATATTTTACATTCCAAATTTATTGGTCCTTCATCTGTTATCATTGATTATTCTGATTACTTTCTCAACAATAAATTGAGAAGCGGACTGAAAGGAAGAGGTCTCTTGTCGCCATTCATGCTGTTTTTACATCTTTCTATTTCTAGACTCTCACATGCATCGAGTAGTCTTGTGGCATGCACATGCTTAATCAGCTTAAGATTGGTTTCACCTGTGGTCATTGTCTAGAGCGTGTTGGGCGACACTGGATTTTTCTACCCTTCCGTATTTCATGTGTGGTAAATGCTCTTATGTCCGTAGATTTGCGATTCGTTGATTTTCACAATGAAAGATATTTGATGTTTTTGCAAAAAATGATGATCTACTATAATCCAGTAAACAGAAGGAGGGTTACCTCTGTAGGTCTGAATTTTTTATATGTTGTCTAGGATGGTTACTAAGTGTTTGAAATGCACAATTCCCCTCCTTCCGCGCCCACCGCCATATTGAAAAACTGGGAAAAATCGCTAATTTCTTCAGATTTTCGCTTATATTTTGGTTTAGTTGCATTTCAGCTAGAAAAAAGTTATATACAATCTTGTACAAAATAAAATTTCCTAACAATTCAATTTTTGTTTCTGGGACAGATATTTACGGATATTTGCACTTTAAAAAAAATTGAAGAATTGAATTTTCCGGAAATTTTTCGAACTTCAAATCGCTGTAATTCGGTTTTCGCTTATTTCAGAAAACCAGTTATCAGAATGAAATTTATATACCTACGAAACACATAAATAATGAGATTGGAACCGTTGGAGTAAAAGTTGAAATTTTTGTTAGAGATCAATTACCCTAACATTAAACTGATATTTTTGGCACTCGACGCGCGTTTCGCTAATCTTCAGGAGAAGATAATTGATACTAAATCTAAAGCTAGGGTTAGTTGTTTATATACCTAATAAATTTTTTGGTCCGATATGGACTTTGTTTTTGTTAATTAATCTTATTAATTTTCCGATAGAGCACTAGTTCATTATCGAGAAATTAATTAGAATAATTCACTATAACAAACAAACTCCATATCGGACCAAAACACTCCAAGTATATAAACAACTAACCCTATGATGGAATGACTTTGTCGGAATAAGATTATATAGGGTAGTAGCCATATTTGCTGTCAATTTTTATGATCACAGATATCCATTAGTAATTTTGAAATGGATTCAAGCGACTATGGAAGTGTGAATTGTACAACAGAAAACAACAAACCCAAATATCTCCATAAATAACTGTTCTAAATGTATTAATAGAGATAATTCAATTTTAAATTAATTATGTTCATTGTTTTTATTATATTATTGTTCATAATGTTTTGGGTTCGATTATAGGATTTTGCATCACAGAAATATAAAGAAAACTGTTATATTCAAAGAAGCCGTCACAATTATTGAAACACAGATGTCCTGAAATATACAGGAAGGCATAATATGAGATACCTGTAAGTACAATAGATATAAACTGAGATTATGATGATGATGGTGGTTGATGGTTTCTCGACTCGTAATGTGCACTCCTATATAATTCACATATATGTTTCGATGATTCTGCATTTATTGAAACCATCGGAATATAGGCTTCTATCGATATGAGATTGAAACTCACTTCAGCGCCTGCTCAAAGATTTTATCGGCCGCCTGGCGATAAAGTAGTTTTGTGGGCGCTAAAGTACTACTCAAGATGAATAAAAACCCTGGTGTGTTGACTCATACCTGATAGATTGTAAGCAAATTTTCTCGACTTTTCGCTTGATTTTGATCAATTTCAACTGAAGAGATGCCTTCGAGAGCTTGCCAGCAGAGGCGCACCTTACGTGATTTCAATTTAATCTGTGATGCCATGATATCCGTCTGCTCGACGGCCATTCGATTATTTATAGATTTATAGGTCATGTTTATTTCATGGTCTCATGTTTTGCATGCAATTTCTTGCTTTCCCGCGAAATGCTAGAAATTATGTAGTTTGACTGATTATTAGGTATTCCTTTTGCTTACAATTTGATGAAAAATAAATCAAAAACTCAGTGATTGTGATTTTAAATCTTCCGAAACAATAGATGTAAGTGAAACTGGGAAAGTATTGATATCTTATCTTTCTACTTTTTGAGGAACCGAACATAGGTAGGTAGTTTTTTCTTCATAGTGTTAAGAAAAATGCAATTTTATGTGATTACAAGCCAATGATATGAGGGATAAGTAATAACTACACGTTACACGAGCGTTTTTGAGCTTTGTAAATCGGTTCATAATAAATCTAATTATCACTATGAAATCAAACAAATACAACAACAGCAAGGATAAACATTTAAAAAGAATATAAACAAGAAAAACGTGAAAAGAAACAAGAACTAGGTACAAGATTTTGAATATTTAAAGAACTGTCAAATGCATTCAAATTCAAATCGAACTGTCAAACATTTAAAAAAAAATAATAGCTTTTTATTAGACGAACTTGACCTTATGTATTTTGTATACTGATAATTCTATTGGTGAACGAAAGATCCCGCAAGAGTTTATCCAGTGAGACTGCCGGTATCGAAAATCACTAGTAAGCTGCCGCCTCAATGAAACGGTACCCTTAGAAAATCGCATTTGTATCACCACCTCAACACCACCTACCGTCAAAAAATGTAAGCTTACTCTTCGATTTCTCAGGTCGAAAGGAATTGGCTAAACAAGAGCATATCGGTCAACGCACCAGGGTTTTTATTCACCTTGGTACTACTTTACGCCCGAAAATCCGGGCGATAAAGTGCTACTTCACGCCCGGTCGTACATGAACACTTTTAATCAAGTTTCATTTCAAATCAATCTCTCGAATTTCGATATCGACTTCATTCACTCTTCTATAGAATTTCTATATTCTGAAAACGAGAAACAAGATAATATACACTCCTGAGCACTGTCATGCCCTCAGGCCGTATTTGGCAGATATTTACTATGAAAATATTGCGTCTGCGAAACATTTCATTTTGACTCAATGTGCAGAATAATGGCGGATTTGAATATAAAAGCAAACAACCCCATAACCTCGCCGACGTGAAACGAGGTGCGGATAGAGAGGAATAAAAGTCATTTATAGTCATTCTGTGAAAAGGTGAGAACGAGTTATGAAAGTTTCCAGGTCGGAATTCTTTCCACAAACAACATAAAACTCAGTTACGTTTCAGTATCGCACGCATGTAGCGAGAGGGAAATACGCCGAAGTTTTGTAAATGTGAAATTACTCGCCATCAAAATGCTAAACATTTTCCGACGTGAGAGAGTTTGGGAAGTTTTTGGTTGTGGTATATTGAAGGGAAACTCAAGTCTTTTATGTGAAAATACAGGAGTTGAGAGAGAACAGAGGATTCGCAACAACAAACGATATAAATCTCAGAATGAACAAATACAATGCGTCCATAAAGTACCGCATGAATTCATTGAAAATTCCGAAAATAGGTCGATTCTCGACTTTGGTTTTCTGTTTTTTGAAATATTAAATCAATATACAAGGTTACCCACCTCAAAGTAATGATGTCATAACATTTTTTAATGGACCATTCCATTATCTTTTTTAATCTACGGAAAACCCTTTTTATGAGAATTTAAAGCAGTTGTAACAACATAGCGTGGTTTCAGTTAATATTTTGCATTTCTTTTTATTTTAGTCCATTATCTATTATTGTTACCACATTGTACTAATTCAAAAAAATGTTTTGACACGTTCTTGGATTTCGCTCAGTGAGGGTTTTCTGGAAACAAAAACAGTTGATGTTATAAAAAGACTATGACAACGTTAGAACCCGAAGATATGTTGTGGTATTAGTGGAAAAATGTACATATAAATGAGAATCGACCAGTTCCAGAAATTCTCAATAAGACTGTACCATTAAAATACTGTGAATTACTCGCCATAAACATGCTAAACATTTTCCAACGTGGGGGAGTTTGGGAAGTTTTCGGTTGTGGTATATCGAAGGGGATACTAAACTCTTTTATGTGAAAATATAGAAGTTGAGAGAGAACAGAGGATTTGCAACAACAAACAATATAAATCTCACAATGAACAAATACAATGCGTCCATAAAGTACCGCATGAATTCATTGAAAATTCCGGAAACAGGTCGATTCTCGACTTTGGTTTGCTGTTTTCAGAAATATTAATTAAATATGCATGGTGACCTACCTCAAAGTAATAACATCTTCACCTTTTTTATGGACCATTTCATTATTCTTTCAATCTAAGAAAAACCCTGAAGATAAATTCAATTCATTTCAAAATATGCTTCATTGTCATAAGTACATACACACTTGTTGGCATAGCTTGTAATATAATTTAATATAAGTATGTATACAAACCTGTATACATGAGTAAGAGGTAAAAGAGTACAAACGTATCTACTACAAAACAAACAGAAATTGTAAAAATAAGCGTGTATACAGCCATCGTTGAGATACTTAAAACACTAATAGGTTCAGGTCAAAATTGAAAAAGGGATCAAAAACTTCAAACGAACATCAAAAGAAAATACAAGGATCATATATTTCTTTTTCTAAAAAGGATTCACCAAGGTTATATGAAGGATTTGCGATAGCTTTCACACCACTAGTGTTCAATCTTTGTAAATACTTAGTGATGAAGCTTCCACAAAATTATTTAGTCAACAAGTTTGTAAACTTTTTTCTTTTAATTTCAATTCTTGTATTGTTGCCCACCCTGTACCAATTCGAAACACGTTGTGACACGTTCTTGGAATTCACTCAGTAAGGGTTTTCCGGAAACTTGTAATATGAATGGGACTTGAAAAAACGATAACAACATAATAACACGAAGATATGTTGAGGTTTCATTGAAAACATGTTAATATAAATGAAAAATCGACTTGTTTCAGAAATTTTCAATAATACTGTACATTTAAATGATACTTAATTTATGCGTTACTCAATGGACGTAATAATATTCAAATCTCTTTGTGCATTGTGGTAATTGAGAAATTTTTTCTACACCCGTAAAATAATAATACACGTATATGCGCTTAATTTGTTTTAAAATGAGGTCCATTATATAACGGACTGAAATTCTGAATCATAATATGCTCATTATGATACAGATCTGCTGTCGTTACGATGACAAATTTCTCTCAATCGAAAATCCAATTCAGTGGCTGCAGGCTAAATTGAGAGTTCGGTTCAGAATAAAATCAGCATTTCCAATACAATATTGAACACTATTTATATACTAGCAATAATGAAATAAATGTAAATATTCCGTCCTCTTGATCAGTGAGATCAACGAAATAAATATAATTGTGTATAGTTCTCTAATATCCATTGTTCTTTACTATTTATCAGGTGTAGAAAAAATAAAGTATGCAACTCTCTTGTAATAGTTATAATAAACTCGCATAAACTCACCTTCGGCTCGTTTCGTATCCCGGTTGATGCTCATGTATCAATAACCGTCATTACATGATCGTTGCATAATATACTATTATACACAACCGTTCGAGAATCTGCTGATTCCTACCTACTTTCAGGTTGGAAAGTGACCAATTGTTCACTCAGAAGAAGAAGAGAACGGAAAATACTTTGACAACCGTTTCGTACTTTCCCA
Source organism: Zygogramma bicolorata (assembly GCA_032362365.1). Taxonomy (NCBI): domain Eukaryota; kingdom Metazoa; phylum Arthropoda; class Insecta; order Coleoptera; family Chrysomelidae; genus Zygogramma; species Zygogramma bicolorata. The sequence goes on from JAVJAQ010002299.1 coordinate 293,377, forward strand.
ACCTACTTCTATTATTCAAAACGTCATTCTATATATTCAAGATGAAGAAGTGCCTATATCCCCAGTAATATGTACTACGAACATTACAATACTTGTTATGCAAGTACACCTGTTATTGACCTTTCGAAGCCAAAAAGATGTATTTCAGAAGATCTGTAGGTATTGGATTCTTCAGCTGACGAAGCAGAATCTTGACGAATCTGTGAGTCGATCGAAGTTTTTGGTGTATGGCAAACGGAGTGGTATCGATAGTGGTCCTTGAGGAACACTCACAATGGAATATGTTAAATTTGATGTTTTTTTAACGATCCTTTCCATATTATTCTCTGTCAAAAATATTATTCATGACACAATTGAGTGACATTTTGATACCAATCAATACTTCAACAGGACAAACTTAAAATTTCAGTATTTCAGAAAATGGTTCTCATCATTTTCTCTTTGATATCATCGACTACCATGAGACGGCCTGATCCATTAAAACTCTATTCCATTAATCTCTGATGAACAGAGGGTTGAGATGCAAATTGAACTTAGTTTTGTCGGAAATCAATGACACGGCACATCAAATTGAACCGAATCTCTTCCCATTTAATTTTATTCAAACGTCGTCCTTTCGAGCGCTCATTTGAATTCTCAAAAACATTAGGCGAATGAAAAGATGATTTGCGTGCACAAAATTCAAATGTATTCACAGAAATTCGAGTTGAGACTAATGTGAAAGCTCCTGAAGATCCAAACTCGTCCAGACCTTCCAGGATCTCGGTCACAAAGAAACTCATGAATATGAACAGCTATTGAATGGCGACTATTGAAATTAAAAGCTTGGATTGGAATTTGATAAGATCGGCTTGTGCAATTTTCTTTCCTGTAATTGTTTCCTTGACGACTTCATGAGATATAGCGTAAACAAAACCTCAGCGAGACTCTTTCCGAATCTAATCTATGTGATATTGCCTAGTTTCATTGTTATAACAGACACTTCCAATAAAGTTATTCCTTTCTTGTTAACTGGAATCATAATCACCACTACTTTTCCAAAGCATTCAAAATCAAATCTCAAAGATGCTATTCGAATTCTGCTTTTGCATGTTGCACCAAGAAATTTTGCGATTTTGATCATCTGTCTTTGTATGAATCTTAAGCTATACCCTTCTTCTTGAGACCAATAAACATATAAGGTATGGTTCCATCACAAACTGCTTTTGTGCAAAATTTCTGGTGAATTCTCCGAATATCTCGTTATTAAATGAATGTTATTGGGCATAATCGAACAGAAACATATCAGATGATCTATAAGTATTTAACGTTCAAATGTATGAATATCTTCTGCTGACATTCCAGGATCTGTTACCCTCAGCCTTGGAGAACTCCAACGAAGATTTTCAGGGATTCACTCCGTATTTTGTTGTTGAATATTATTTCAGAAATGGGGTAGAATATGTTTTCGCGGTCAGTAGGATACACAATTGATTTTATGCCAATTATTAATATGCCTATGAACAACTGAGAGAGTGGATAAATGAAAAAATGGAACCGAATCTCTTCCTTATTGAATTTATCCAAACTTCGTTCTCTCAAACGCTCATTTGAATTCTCAAAAACAAATGAAGAGATAATCTCCGTGAAATTCAAATTATTCACAGGAATTCGAGTTGAGAGTAATGTGACATATCCTGAGGATTGAAACTAAAGACGTTTCAGGATCTCGGACTCAAAGGCATCTCATAAATATGAACTGATTTGCTCTCAGCGTCTTTCTAGCATTTCAACCAGTGCTCAGTGTCGACTATTGACATCGAAAGATCGTATAATGGAATTTGCCAAGAACAACTTGTGTGTTGTAATTTTCTTCTGTAATCGTTTTCCTGATAACTTCTTGAAATTTAGCGTTATAAGATACAATTCTATTAAATGTATATCTTTCTTGATAACTGGTATCATAATCAGCACTACTTTTCCTAAGCATGCAAAATCAATTCTCCTACGTGCTTTTTAAGATCCGCTATTCCATTTTGTTACCAAGAAATGTTGCGATTTCAATCATGTCATGTCATCTCTGGGAAGTTACTTGACCAGAAAAAAAAAACAGACTGGAAGTAACTTTTCCATACACTCAAGGATCAATTCTCGGTCCGCTTTTATTCCCTATTTATATAAACTCACTACCAAATTTGATGTTGAATGGAATAGTCAAATTATTTGCTGATGACACCACCATCATATATTTTTCGCACAGTTATGAAAAAATCCAAATTGATATGCAATCTGATTTGGAAAGAATTCTCATTTGGTTACATCAACATAAATTAACGCTGAATTTCAATAAATCCTCATATATGAACATAGCTAAGAGGGTAGTCAACGCCCCATCCGATCCAATGAATCTCAATAACAATTCTACCAAATATACAGAAACAACTAGATTTTTAGGTTTATTACGGAAAATTATCGTGGAAGGAGCACATTGAAGAATTCGAAAAAAAGTATCTCCTCTTATTGGAATTCTTTTCAGAATAAGACACTTCCTTTCCCTGAAAATTTTGAAGAATATTTATTTTAGTCTTATTTATTCACAACTACATTATCTCATTTCTGTCTGGGGTACTGCAAGTAAATCTATAATGAAACCTCTCAAAAGATTTACTAAACAAAACAATCAAGTTTATTTACAAATTATCTTATTCAGAATCGACATCAAATTTATACAAGCGAAACAAACTATTGGACATAAATTCACTTCATAAACTTAAAATCAGCTGTTTTATCCGTTCTATCAGATATAATACAAAAAAAATCTAATCTTATTTTCAACTAGATTCGTGATATTCACAATAACTCTTCAAGACAAAAAAATTCGTTGGCAACGAATAGAATTCAATCAGATATTGGCAAAAAATTAATATATCATATTGGTGTCATGATATATAATTCAATTCCAAATGAAATAAAGGATCGACAATAAAATTCAAACAGAGTTTGAAAAAGTTTTTTTTCAGCTAATAGATATTTAAAAAAAAATTTTTTATTTTAATTTTTCTTTATTTATTTATTTCTTTCTTTTTCGCTCAATTGACCTTTGCGTAGAACAATTTCATTTTTGACTGTATGTTCGTTTTTTTTCCAAAACTTTTCATAACTCATCATGATTTTGTGCTTATAGATATTCCCTAATTATAAACATGTAATGTTTCTTGGGATAATAAATAACTTACTTACTCTTTGTAATGTAAAATATGGTTTCATGTTCATCATCGAAACAGCATGAAGAATATTTCATCATGAATTTAATGTTAGTGAGCTTACAAAAATGCAACAGAAACGTTTCAGATGATCTATGAGTGTTTAACGTTCAGATGAATGAATATCTTCTGCTGACATTGAAGGATCTTGTACTTTGAGCAAGATGGTTTGTATATAGTAGAGATGATTGTGGTTTCAAGATTGGGCCTTGGGGAACTCCAACAAAGATTTTCAGAAATTTATTCCGTTTTCTGTTGGGAAATATAATTTTAGACGGTGTAGAATATGTTTTGGCGGTCAGTAGGATACATTATTGATTTTATATCTATCGAGACGTTTTTCAAATGGTTCTCAAACAAACAATCAGTCCATTCATTAAAACTGAAGAGATCACACCCATAGATCAATATTTGAGGAACTTTTCAAGTTGATATATATATTGGAACCATCTCCGTGTAAAACCAGGAGAGACCAACAAATGGAATCGAATCTCTTCCCTATTAATTTTATTCAAACGTCGTCCTCTCGAGCGCTCATTTGAATTCTCAAAAACATTAGGCGACTGAAAAGATGATTTGCGTGCACAAAATTCAAATGTATTCACAGGAATTCGAGTCGAGAGTAATGTGAAAGCTCCTGAGGATCGAAACTCGAGAAGTTCCAGGATCTCGGGCTCAAAGGGAACTCATAAATACGAACAGATTTGCCTCCAACGTCTTCCTATTAGTGCGACCCGTGACCTCGCTAAACTGCGACCCTTGACATCGAGAGATCGCAGATAGGAACTTGCCAAGAACGGTTTGTCGGAAATCTGTTTTTTGTTGGATCGTACCTTACACGTTCATCGAGTTGACCATTTTCATCGGGAATGTCGGGTGAAATATGCAAGATGTCGAACCGCTTAGGAAGCGTGGATGGATTTTTGATGTCCAAACTGAATTGGTTGCTTGGAACGTCAACAAGTGTGTGTCCCATTCCTTTCCCTCTGTCTTTGCCTCGTAGTGACATGAGTGGTGGAAAATTCTTTGAAAGGAAAATCTTTCAGATCCTAAGCAAAGAGTTCTCAAAATTTTCAGTTTAGTCTGCGATTGATAGACAAATTTTGGAGGATTTTGCCACGATAAAGAGTTGATTTAGGATATTTTGAAGTAAGTGAAAAGTTGGTAAATATTTTTCATGTATTGATGTATTCGATTTACGAATGTTTGTCTCCCTCATCTATCTCCTTGTATTAATTCAGAGACAGAACGATTTATTATCCTGAGAAACCAGTGAAAATTTCATCATATGAAGACGATTGCGGATACCAGCAATCGGAACATTTTGAGTACACAGCTTGAAACCTGGTTTCAGCATTCGTTCATATTGATCGATCTTTCCGAATTTGAATTTGTTGATTTCACTATCCCCCATTCAACCATTACCACTCAGAATGAAATTCACTTCAACCATCTAACTTGAATTCATTGAATCCAATTATGTCATTTCAACAATTCGAATGATAGCCAAGAATGTGAATATTGCTCAACCTGGAAGAAACACCTTCATCAGAGACGAATTGTACAACTGTGTTCATTCATAAGTTTCATAAGTCAACTAAATTTTTTTCTCTTGGCAATGAGGAATTTCGAATTATCAAACTTCTACCTCTTTCTATGTAAATGTTTTTTTGAAGGCGATGTATTACTTTAATTTGAATATTGCTCCAAAGATGCATGAGAACCCTACTGCGTTGGCCTATACCTGAATTATCAATCGTAAGCCAAAATTTTTCATATCTCTCACTCTTGAGTTTCAACGAATTCAGGCGAAAGTCAGCTTCGAAAGATTGCCAACAGAGGCGCACTCAATGAATTTGTCAACATGACATCAGCTGCCTGCCCGACGGCAGCTTTGTGAGCTATATAGGTTATGTCCATCAATTTTCCACATCTTTTCTATGACTTAGCGTTAGCTTCAATTCTGCTGAATAGTTTAATTTCATACTATGAATTCAAAACTTTCATGAACAATATTGAAGAGAAATCATTATTAAATTATATCAATTTTGCTTCTGGATTATATACCCTCAAACAATGAGAAGTTTTTACTCAATTTAATATGGAGATGGATATTCGATATTCGGCACTATTAACATCACAAACATTGCAAACGTTCTCCAGCATGAAGGTAAGTAAATAAGAGAAGAATGCAACGCGAAAAGGGACAAGAACAAGAACGAAGTGAAAAGGATTGACAATAAAAATCTGAGATAATATTTAAAAAATATTTGTTCAATTCATTGGAACTTTCAAACACATTCAAATCTCAAAAAATATTTCAAATCGAAGTGTCAAATGGTCAGACGTGTCTGTAGGGAGCAAGCTTTCTAAGAAGGTCTTGTCAAAAATAATTTTGTGAACTATCGATTTATTGGAGAACTGAAGATCTCGCCAGAGTTCAGCCCATAAGTCTGTCGGTAATGATTGTAATGTTATATCTTTTAGGTAAATATATATACGAGGCAAACTTCACACTCTAGGTTTTTTATTAAACGTTTCAAACAGGAATACAATACAAGTATTTGAAAATACCTCAATCGTGACTGACGTTACTTGTCATGACCCTTGCTACTGTCACTGTACTCATGGATATCATGACACGCCCCCATTTTGATGAAATTGAACAACAGATGAGAGATGAGACAGTACAAAATTTACAAACAAAAATCAAAAAATTATTATAAATTCAGTCTATCTGGTGCTCTGATAATTCTACCAGAACGAGTAACACGAGGAACAGTTTGCTTATTATTTCCAGGTCTTGTCACACAATTTCCAATGGAAGTAGATTGGGTCGGTACATGTTGAGATATGTTTATGGATCTATTTTGCTCTGGTATTGATGGACTTTTTTCTGTTTCCACAGGTTTCTCTTCACGTGCCTGTGAATCAATTGCAGAATCCCAAAAACTCGTGTTGTGAGGTCTCGATTGCATCCTATTTCTTCGATAGATACCACGTTCAGTTTGAACTCTGAAGTCATTGGGACCTGACTTGTTGAGGAGGACGCCAGGGTTCCAGTCTCTGGGACCTTGTTGAACGAGTACCTTATGACCACATTCTAAATTCGGAAGCTTTTTGACACCCCTGTCATGTGATTTCTCTGAACAATTTGTCTTTGTTCCAATTTTTTTTAACATCTGTCAAAGCATATTTTGGCTTCAAGATTTTCCTTGACATTGGAAGAGTAGTTCTCAATCTTCTACCCATAAGTAGGTCACAGGGTGCAGGAAGATCTTCTTTAGGTGTCAAATTGTAATTGAGGATTGACAAAAATGGATCTTCGTTTTCCTGTTTTGATTTTAAAAGCAGACCTTTTACAGTTTGAACAGCTCTCTCTACCATACCATTCGAACGTGGATAGAGCGGACTAGAAGTGGTGTGTTTGATGTCGTATTTCGTTAGAAATTGATGGAAATCGAGAGAATTGAATGGTGGTCCATTGTCAGACACAATCGTGACTGACGTTACTTGTCATGACCCTTGCTACTGTCACTGTACTCATGGATATCATGAAAATGATATTCAAAAAATATGAGCTTTTATTTTGATTTCTCTGATCGAGAGAATCAGACAACCGTACAGTTAATCCACCAGGGTTTTATGCATCTGTGTTCTCTTATATTGGTTTACTGGTTTCGAGTGTTCTCTGGCTTCTGCCTACGTGAAACATATACTTTTACACCTATTCACCAACACACATCTTTTTAATAACGTAAGAATTCAATGTACATACCATTTGTCCTGAATTCAATGCAAACAATTTTCATGTTTCAGGAAACTTGAAATATTTATTGAAATTTCATTTCTGGGTGAATATTCCGCCAAAAATTATCCATTTTTTTTCATTTTGGAGTGAAACTAACCCAGATAACGTCTGTCTAGTTTTTTTAATCATTTATTTTACGTGGGCCTATTTCCAATACCAAGGCAAATCACCGACGTCGGTGAGCAATTTTTCCCCAACCAGAAATTTTGTCAAAGCCTCCAGTATTCCAACCAGAGGTAGGGATCTTTCACAAGCCCAACATCCATGGAATCGGGACCGCCGGCTTTACGTAACCTCAGAAGGACGCCATATTCTCACTATATCTTGTGCTCATTGATATATTGCCTGCAAGCTATGATATGCTATTTTGCTGCAGTTGTATGGACTTTCGACTCGGTCTTTTTGCTGCCTCAAGCCACCCATCCAACTGGTAATCGCGCTCAGCGCTGCTTAACTTCAGAAATAGAATGACTGTCAGTCAACCTGAAGACCTGTGCCGTGCCCATAGAAATTATATATACTTACTCTAGAATGATAATCCCATAGGCCCAAACTGTTGTAAAAAGTTCAGACAGGTCAGCAATGCGCATGTGCGTCATCAGTTATATTTGTGACAGGCTCGGTTTCAGGAAAATTTGGTATCTACTGGTGAAGGTTAACGAACGAAATATTCACAAAATGCACGTTAAACTAATACAGTCATTTTTTCATACAGATTGTTACTTCTCAATCCCAGGAATGTTCTTTGTTTATTTGTATACAATACAAGAAGGTTGAAAAAATATCGGAAAACCGCATGTATTCGTACCAGGTATTTAGCAAATTTGAAAATCTCTTTACAATAACATCAGCTTTGTTTCTTATCAAGAATACGGGGTGAGCCACAAAACCCGAGTTGAACTCTGTAATCCAGCGTGAAGAAAAATGAAATGCCTAGCAAAACTTTCTTTGCAGTCACTGCCACAATAAAACGATTTTCTTATCAATATGTTTGCTTGGTTTATAGAACAGTAGTGGACAAAGTATAGTATTCTAGTCACGTATTATGGCTATTATTATTATACACTCGATGCATAATATACTATTTTTTGAAATGACCTGATTTACCAGCAATCGAAAATTCGTGAGTACACTAAACTTGAAATTTGGGTTCAACATTTGTTCACGTTACATCATACATTTCTTAATTTGAATTTTTTGACTGGTGATTTGGGGTGAAAATAAAACACATATATACACTGCAACAATTATTATTTTAGCCCAAAAAAATATTCTCCTACATGATTCTTTATACTTTAATTTGTACTTGATTGCAGTTCTTTCCTATAATATTGCTATAAAGCTCTATAGCTACCATAGAACAGTATGTCATACATTGACATGGTGGCTCTCAAAACTTATGGAAAATAAACTAGATGGTAGCATAAAAGTATTGGTCCTTGGAAGATCCACTCTCACAACATATTCTAATTATAAAAAAACTTGTAACTATTGATTATGGAATAAAATCAATTTACTTAACGTTTTCCTTCTCAATTCTCCCCTTATGAGATCTGTATGCCTTTTGGCAACTTTGAAAAATCGAATTTTTGAATAAATTTTCACAATGAGTTTGATTAACTTCATTGTGTGATTCAAGTCATAAGGAGAAATATCAAAAACATGATCTTCCAAGCTTTTAAAAACTTTTTTTTCTTGAAACAGGAAAATGGAAGCTTGCATAATGAATGTCTCCAAAAAATTTTTTTCAGTTGGCATTAGGTTATTGGTTATGTTTAGTACCTGTCTAATTTTCTTTTCTGTGTATGTACAAACTTCTATTACGTCTTTGGATGGTTTTATGAGACCACCCCTATCTTTTCTATATAATAATGCGAATTTATGGATTTCAACAGAATCAGATTCTTGTAATGAGTCCAGACATTTCGTACATTTTACTTGCTTATTGATGGATCTCACAACATATCCTGAAATATGTGTTACCACATTTTCATTCAGGAGTGATAAATTTGGCAAAACATCAACTATATAAAAAAACTCTTCATCTTCTATAACCAGATCATTGTAATCGATTTCATATTTTTTGATTATTGATATGTCATCCAAACTCAGTTCTGGGCGTATTTTTTGTTTTTCATTAATATTGGAAATACTTGGCATGGAAGTATTGTCCAATACATCACAATTTCCTTTCAAAACTTAAATCGATTTTCAAACACAGTCTCCTGAACGTGTAATAAAACTGGTATGCCGTAGGGTTGTTGTTCCAACCATTTCTTTCCCTGCAAAATACAAAGGTATTTAGAAATCATTTGCTCATTCTCTGCAAAATCAAGCATTCTTCATCACATGCTTTCTGGGGTTTCGACACTCTGACCAACATCATTCGAAGAAGAGGAGTTTTATATGCTTATTCATTTGTTTCAGTAAAGCTAATCAGAGAAAGATAATCAGAATCAGAGAGTGATGAAAAAATAAAAAAAATTGCTATAAACCTATCATTTACTGACTCGAAGCTACTCACATTGTTGAGGGGCCATGAGGGCACTGATAGAATTTAGTATGAAATTTGAAATGTAGGTGAAACTAAAGTTGAGTTATTTTTTCAGATACTCAAATTCTGAAAACAAGAAGTTAAGTACTGAAAGAAGTGAATGAACATTTCTAGCAAACATTTTCACGTGGAAGGTTAAAATTCTCAAAATATGTAGAGAAATGATTCTTTTCCTCAACAAAAACACACATTTGTGTGTATAGGCAAAAAATAGACAGTAGTCTAGAAGAGAAATTACTCATAACATTCAAATGAAAAAAAATATGCATCAGTTAAAGAGAGATTCAGTGGACATTCTTACCGAATACTACAGAAAAACAACTCGAGATGATCTTGACTAAACTTGTATGTCAGCAGGTATTGCAATGGTGAATTTTCTTTTTTGACATATTCATCATAAATTCCCAAAACTGAATTTATTGTGGTACAAAAACCAATGATTGGTGTCATATTTTTCGAAACATGTAGATACTTTCCATTGACATTTTTTAACGATTTCAAGTATGTGAAACCCTCTGTCAATAGTGGCCTCCAGAAAGATTCATTATACTTTCTCAATGGAGTTTTGTATCCTTGTGCTAAAGGATTTCTCGAATTCAACAAGTCGAATAACCTATCAACTATCCTAATGAATTCAATAGTTGGGGCTGCATCTATGAAATCTGGATGTTTGATATCCTTCATTAAAAATTCCAACGCACTTGCAACACTAGCACTGAGAGTCTGCGCTGCCAAATTCACCTAGAAATTGAAAAAAATATCAGGATTCCATAATTTTGAGTATTTAAAACATACCTTCATTTTTTGTGACCTCCAATCTATATGGCTTACTCCAAGTTTGTTACCAAATCGACAAAATTCTTCTTCTTGCACATTATGTAGTTTGGTGATAAAACCAAAGTCAATTTTTTCACCTTTGCTGTTGATAAATATACCAGACTTTGCCCAATTATTCCTAACCAATTTCAGCATGTGACAAGCATCAAAAATAATGAATATTTTCTCATTTGTCATTGGATGCTTGAAATGGGTCTCAAGTTTATCCACATCACGGACGACTCCACCAAGTTTCTGAGCCATTGTGATGTTAGCTGATGGTCCATCACAAGTAACTGAAACTACTTTCACTCCAACTTCATTCAATTTCTTCAAAGCTTCTCTCACAATATTTGCTTTTTCTGATCCAGTCAGCGAGTGTATGAGAAAGTACGCTATTGGTAATTTCCAGTTACCATTAAGTGAAACAACCATCAAAACTAGTGCTTCTGTAGCACACTTCAGTGAATCATCGTTGACTCCAGTCCCATAATCTTCATACCCCCATGTTTTCATGTTTCTCAGCTCAATTTGTTTTTTAATTGCCATTTCATCCAGCATAAGACTGCACAAGGTTTCTTTGTTTTTTGAACAGTTTTCAGCAATAAGAACTTTCAGACTGTTGAATGAATTCTCACAGAAACCAGGTTCACAATTGACTTTGCTCAGCCATTTTCTAATAGTTGATGGTGCTGGGAGAGCAAGATCAAATGTATTTCTAACATATAAATATGCCTTTGATGATAAAAACTGTAATGTCATAGCAAAAGTTTTGATTTCACCTTCATATTTCTGTTTCAATTGTTTACCACCAGATTTTCGCTTTTTAGCTTCTATTGACCTTCTCAATATAGATAATGGCACACCAGTGATTGACTTTTCCAGGAACTCTATACCATTTTCAGAAAGTAAGTTCTTTTTCTTCACATCCCATAAAATTTGTTTCAAACTTCTTACTTTGTTTTTCAAACGGTAGACTTTCACCTTCATCATTTTTAATTTTTTCTGGGCTGCAGTTTTCCTAAAATTTGCTTCTCTCACTTGACACAGAAGTTTTGAAGGTGATGCACTGAAAAATGAAAATAGTTATTCATACAGATGAATTTTCAGGTCATAAAGAACAAAATGTACCCACAAAGCCATGGGAGCTTCTCTTTCTGAATTTAAAAAATAAATAATATACAGCTGCCTGTCAGATTTGCACATATAAGGAACTGAAGGAAGCTATTGTGTAGCGAAACACGGGTTGCGGTTAAGTAAACCCTGATATGAACATCTCACAGGCAACTGTATATTATTCGTTGAATATGGATTTTCATCAAGTATCGGCCACGTCCATTCAGTGAATTGATTGAAAAAATCAAATTCTTAATATTTCATTTAAAATGGAAACGTTATGAATATATATATATATATATATATATCTCCGAACACATATATATATATATATATAAAAAATATTGTTCCAGTAATTATAAAGCAATAATAAGAATCCAGACATGACTCTCTGCATAAATTGTATGGCATAAGTCTGACAGAACACATCTACTTCTCTGGCTGATACTTCAACAGATTATATCTATTAGACATATTTTGATTTTGGTCAGAATCATTCTCTTTGTGATAACTAGTCTCAAACATTTACTTTGTTCAAATTCCTCCTAATTACAAAGTGTCGATTGATCAAAAAAATTCACTGTTCTATATTGAGCATCGAAACATTGATTTCGAAACATCATGAACTGGAGAAATATTTTAAATATTTCGATTCAAAATGGAAAACTACTGCATTTGATTGGTTTATATACCTACTTATGGAGGAAATTGCAGTGATAAATAAATTAGTGAAAGTTGTAACTAACCCATAGTTGTGTCTAATTTTAACATCCCGTCTAGCTCTTTTGATTTCTCCTTTATATCCTTCACTATCTGTTGATTCATCCCGATTTCTTGTTGAACTTCCAGGAGAATTTGTAGAGGAATCAGTTGAACTCTTTGGCGAACTGAAAAATAAATTGTTTTCATGTTTCAGTATGATGATAAATTAATATTAGCACTAGACTGGAAAATGTACAACGAACAAAATTATGAAAATCGATTTCAGCTAATATTATCAAAAGTTTCATATAAATTTTATTTATTGAATGCTTCAGGTTCTCTTTTTCCTAGAAGAATTCATGACAGCATACATAGTACCGTAAGTTGTTCAAAAATAATTTGTAGAGAATATCAGTATTTCGTGTTACCTTTCAATTTCCACCATGCTGGTGCTTGTAATAATGCCACCAGGAGTATTTTCCTTATCATCAACAAAATGCACTTCCATATCATCTATTTCGACATTAGCTTTCTGATGCAATTCTTTATTTTCTATATAAATATTCCCATGTACTTCTTGTAAGACTCTGGAACTAATTCAAAAATATTCAGAACATGATATAGGCAGTGTGGTTAATTACTCAAAATTTGTTTGAAGAAAGTTGTTATTATACTAACCATCCTTGTGCAAGAATTTCATCACTTTTACGTAGAAATAATGTTGGTACAGCATTAGGTTTCAACTGCATTCTATTGCCCTTTTTACAGAGATCTTCTTGGGGAAAATGCCTGCTACAAATTACATTTTTCTCACTCAAATGTTCGGCATTGGGATCTCTCCCTAAAGCCCTTAGCCAAGAATCATGTCTTTTCTTTGTTAAGCTGAAATAATTAGGTCTTTTGAGCAGAGCTGATACTTTAAAAAGTCATTACCTACCAAAAATAATTTATTCCAGGTATTTTTCCCTTACTTCCACACCACAACACTAAACAGTTCATTGTGTAACTATCTGAAGGTACAACTTGTTTTCTTATGAGAATATCGTAAAGCAAATTCACGAAAGATGAAAAAACAATAGCAAACACTTCCAAGACTCTAAGACAAAATAATTTCAAATAAACACAACACCGACTCTGTCCCCTAACACGACTGTCAGTTGTTAAAAAAGCAATGTTGCACGATCATTTTCATTACAGTAACAAGCGTACATTATTGTTCTAAATAAGTTTCTTACGCCCATAAATTGATGCAATTTATCTCTTATGAGTTCTTTAGGTTTCAAAAAGTCTTGATTGCCCTAAAAAATGTATCTCTAACAGATAACATGAGTTTTATCAGCTCGTGACACGAACCTTTGTATTAGAACTATAAATACTTTTCAAACTTGGCAACGATTTACTCAAAATAAACTGATGACGAGCATGCGCACATCGAAAACAGCTTACATACGCGGCACGCTTTTCGCAGAGAAGCTTGGTGGGGATTATCATTCTAGAGTAAGTATATATAATTTCTATGGCCGTGCCCCATCAGTGAAGTTGTTATGTTCTATGGATATCCTTTCTAAAATATCCCCAGCATTGTCGAATAACGTCCTTGCAAGAACTTCAATAAGCACCGTATTTAGCACATACTTCGAAGAATATTTAGAAGAAAAATTCCCATAATATACCTCAGCCAATATTCTCAAAATATTATTGGAATCTTGTGCTTATATCATATATTGATCGGTATTGAAGAAAGTACATGCTCAGCATATCTTCAATGGGAATTTAAATGTGCTTCATAAGGAAAATGTTGATGGATCTACATTCGAATACTACTCGACATGATTTTTTTAATTGCCGACTCACAGGAGAGGGAACCCCTGTAATGTTCAGAGAACACCGCGTGAATCAAGGGACAGGAGATACGAATTATAATTCACTTTGAATTTTTGAAGTTTGCAAGCCTCAGGAAAAACCACTCTCGTCAAGGAGTTCCAAAGCTCAGCTTTTCTATTAAAAAAAGATCCCTGAGCAAGAGAGGTTCGACAGGTCTACAAGTTCACAACAAAGGGGTGGGAATTCTGAGTCATCCGTGTGGATATTACCAAGGCAATATTGAAACAAAGCAAAAATGAGTGACCATTATGTCGGTTACGCATCGTATTTTTACGATTTGGGGTCTCCAAAAATGCATCCCAGAATATTTCTTTACTCCTCAACAAACAACATTTACTTACAAATGTTGTCGGGTAACACGTGCGTACTACATTCCATAGAAGTATTTAATGATGATAATGCATATGCATAGTACTTTCTCATATTTAATAATCATATGCTGAGTATATATCAAGAATATGAAATTGTTATCCGGGAATACAGGGTGTTTCCTAACTACGGTTCCTAACTGCAGGTGGTGATTCGTTAGGTCATTATAGGAAGAAAAGTTCCTATTAACATATGTCCGGAGTTGCTTCGTTTCTGAGATACAGGGCGTTGAAATAAAAAAAAAACAGTAATAATAAAATATCATAAATATCCTGAAACCGATTTGGTTGAAATTTGGTACATTTATTTGAACTAATAAGGCGCTCATTTATCCCAAACTAGATTGAAATTATTATGGCCAGTGGCGTCTCAGTGGGCACCACAGCCAACATTATTGTAAAAAAAGTACGCCACTGACTTTTTTTGGTAAATTTAATTTTTTTTCACATTAAGCAATTGAAAATACAACTTTTTGGCCCCTTGCACTTTCTTCATATCCAGCTTCGTTTTCGAGAAAAAAATTAAAACCACTCCATTGCATATCATGAACACCTGCATTGGAGACCAGCTGAAATTGATAGTAGGGTTTTTCCTACACATATCTCATTTCAAATTGAAACTTGCAGGTGGTGGAAGACCAGAAACGGTACCAACGCCTGAACTAGGAGAAGCTATACTTGATGCGATAGAAGAAGATCCTTCAAATAGTACCAGGAAGATTGCACTGCAGCTTGAAGTCAGCCCAAAAACCGTATGAAAAGATCTAAAAAGAAACCTCCTATACCCATACCACATACTCCAAGCTCTACTGCCTCGGGATTTTCATTCAAGATTAATGTTTTGTAGGTGGTTAATTCATATGATGGAACACAATAACGAGTGACCAAAATGTTGTTTTTTCAGTTGCTTGATCTGAAAAAAATTAAAATTTACCAAAAAAAGTCAGTGGCGTACTTTATTTTACAATAATCTTGGCTGTGGTGCCCACTGAGACGCCACTGGCCATAATAATTTCAATCTAGTTTGGGCTAAATGAGCGCCTTATTAGTTCAAATAAATTTACCGTTTCTTCAATTTCAACGCCCTGTATCTCAGAAATGAAGCAGCTCCGGACATATGTTCATGGGAACTTTTCTCCTTAAAATGACCTAACAAATCACCCCCTGCAATTAGGAACCGTAGTTAGGAAACACTCTGTATACACGTACGTATATTTCTTCTTTTGGAAAAAAGTTTCCTTCCATTATGGGTAGGAAATAATTCAAAGGATATTTCATTCCTTGTTACATCAAATTTTCCCACGAGAGCGATTTCTCCGTTCCAACCGTGAAAATCGAAAATAACAAGTGAATAAACGAACGGACCGAAAACGTTCCATCGTTGATTTCGATTAATTTCATGATCATTCGATCGCCATTACTCCAAATACCCATTACGCTATAATAACGATCGAGAACCACTTTCAAATAAAAATGTTTCTCGAGGTGAAATTGTAGTCATTATTCAGGATAAATTGATATTGACAAAACACAATCAAATCCGGAATCCCATTATATTTCCCGTGTCTCTCACACATGGCCCGGCTGAACATTTTTGTTGGACGTAAATTGTAGTGACGGGCGTGTTGAGTGTTGGAATTTCATTAATTGCGGATTATTCACGAACTAAATCGATATCGAACAAGCGATTGGAATTTTTTCCTATCTCCAAATTAGTTTTACTTCGTCTCTAATCGCTTTGTTTTGTTGAGTAGATGTTTCCAAACAGACAGTAGATTGCGCAGCATCGAATGTATCTATTATTCTTTGTGGTAGCGTGACATTGAGCTCTCACAACTTTTTGTTCATTTTTCAGCTGTATTAGAAGAGGTTATTGATCTTTCGTCCATCCCAATACCCAGATAGTACTAAATATTCCATTAATATTCCTGAACCATTATTTAAAGGATATTGTATCAGTTGATGATTATATTACATCCTTTATAGAATATTTCCTGCTCCTGGCGAACATTTGATATATCTTGAAGAATCAACCCTTTCAACCAAAGAAGATGGATCACAAATCACCACTGCCCAACAGAAGGAAATATATTTGATGGAAATTCTACTCTGGACTCACCGGGAAAAGATCTCACGAATATCACGCCTGTCGATAGTCGTGTGTCTGAGATAATTTTTCACCAACAAAATATAAGAAATATTTTAATGGACCTGAAGACGGATGAGGCTTGCGGATCTGATGGAATCTCAGCAATTGTTCTGAAAGCATGTGCCCCTGAGTTGACACCAGTTATTTGCAAATTATTCAACCTTTCATATGACTTGGAGGTTTTTCCTAAGTCCTGGAGGACAGCAAGAGTTCAGCCAATTCCTAAAGAAGGAAAGAAAACTTCACCTTGTAATTATAGACCAATTGCATTGCTTCTATCATGTCCAAAGTTATGTGAGAAGCAATCAATATAAAGCTTATCAAATATCTAGGGAAATCAGGAATAATTAATGATCGACAATACGGATTTTGCCATCAAAGATCAACCAGTGACCTATTGACTTATATTTCTCATATTTGACAGTATTCAATCGAAAAACTCGGAGAAACGATAGCTGTTGCACTAGATATTTCAAAAGCTTTTGATCGAGTTTGGCATCGGAGTCTCCTTTCTGAACTACCGTCTTATGATTTACCTCCCCAGCTGTGTGCTTTGTTGAAGACCTTCTTGTCTGATAGGTCCCTGTATGTGGTTGTTGATGAAGTATCATCTGATATTCTCCCAATGAATGCACAGGGTTCAGTACTGGCGCCCACTTTGTTTCTGCTTCATATCAATGATTTGCTCGAGAAACCATCTTGTTCAGTTCATAGTTTCGCGGACGACAGTACTCTTCATACTAGTTTCTCCTCCAGAGTCTCCATAACAGCTCGAGAATAAAATGAACGATGACTAGGTAAAAATAATACAATGGGGTAACATGAACTTGGTGGAATTCAATGCTAGGAAAACCCAGGCATGTCTCTTCTCAAGGAAAGCCAATCTATCATCATCTAGTATTCAGATGTCAGGAGTTACTATTCCTACAAAGTCGAGTAAGTGAAGGTGTTTCCCCTAAACTTGGATTTCTATTACGTGCGAAGAAATACTTCATTTCTCGTCAGCTTCTAATGATCTACAAGGCTCAGATGAGACCTGTTTTGGAATATAGTTCTCATGTGTGGAGTTCGGCACCGAAACATTCATTGAGGCTTCTCGATTTCATTCAGAAAAAGGCAAAACGTCGTATTGATTCTTCGCTCACAGACTTGATCACTTCATTGAAACATTGGAGAAGGGTCGGAGACTTGTCTCTTTTCTATAGATATTTTCACGGTCGGTGCTCTTCTGAAGTTTAATCAATCGTCCCACCCTTAGCCATATCTACACGGATAACTCGACGAGTACAGAATTTCCACTCCTTTGTTGTGAATTTGGAGACCTGTCGAACCTCCCTTGCCCAGGGATCTTTTTTCGATAGAACAGCTGAGCTTTGGAGAGGTTTTTCCTGAGGCTTATAAACATCAAAAATTCAAATGGAATTCTGATTCGTATTTTGTGTTATTCCTATCACAGGGCTTCCCTTCCGTGTGAATCTGCATATTAAAAAAAAAGAATACTAGTAGTATATAAGATTGAGAATAATCCAAGAAAATTGATATATCATAATTGTTCAATCTGAAACTATTTTGAAAGGTTACGAATATCATGATTGAATGTATCAATTCCAAAGTGAAAAATCACTATTTTCATGTGAATATATTTATTTAAATAGTTGGAAGTTGATACTGGTGGTTTTGATTTGAGATAATTCTGTTTATTTTAATACACTGTATATTCTGTGTACTTCAATCTACTTCATTCATCAAGTGGAAAAAAATTATATAGAATGAACTGTTTCCAGTGTCAGGGAGAACAAGCTCTTGACCTCAGTTTTCTATTATATGATGTGCAGATGAAACTGATCTGGAACACATCCTCAACCTTTCAGGCATTGTGACTGATACCTGATACAAGTTCGACCAATAGAATATTTTTTTCAGAAAAAAAATTATACTTACCTGATTCAATTTCTCAGACAGTTGAATTCATAACCGATAAAAATTTCATGGAAAAACTATTTTTCCTTTTTAGGTTTTTTCTAGTGGCAGTTTTCCAACAGATGTGCAAAATGATATTTCAGATCTGACCCTTTTCAGTTCCCTCACTTCAAGAAAACTACCTATCATCATTCCATATATTTCACAATACCATTGAATTAATTTATTTGCTTTTATTATTTCAGACCTTACATTCGATCATTTCACTACTATTCATCAAGCATTTCTTCACGCTTCCTTTCATACAAAGATCACATATTTTCACAAAATATCTCCATGTTTAAAAGACAGTACATTTTTCTACTCCTGTTATTTTAAACCGTTGTATTTGACAGCTGTAATGGCTCTTTTATGATACACGTGTATTCTAAATTCCTGAATTGTTTCTTTAAAACAATGAAATATGTAACATTTCACTAGCTAAATTTGATCTCCCGACTACATTTAATGGCTCGAAACCCAATTCATTGAATTTTTGTTTTAAATTCTGGTTAATTTATTTTAAATGATATTTTTAGGAAATATATTGTCAAACAGTTTTTGGATTGGTAATGTATCTAGTTATTATATCCATGAAGCGAGTAATTGTTTCACCTACTTGCTGTCATCCAGTGTCACGTTTATCATTGAAAATGAGGGATAACGAATATATTTTTGCCACAGCAGCAGAAATCATCGCACAGGCATGATGGTAGTAGAAAAAGTACAGTACGCGACTCGAAGTCACGTGCACTCACGAATTACTGAACTCATGCATAATAGACTACCTATCCTCATTACGTAATATACTATCATTGATTGATAGAAAACCTTCACTTCACTTTCCGTACATCCACAGAAATCTTAATTCTCGCATCTCAACTCTTGATTTTGTTCGTTGAACATCCAACTCGGATATTCTTAATGACTGCACAATGATATATCACAAATGAAAAAAACTGGCAACTGATGCACCAGTCACGCTTCATGCTCTTACATTATGAAATAATTTCCCACTGGAACCATGTCTTAATGGATGAAATCACCGAGCATAAAGTCAATTGTCTAATTCAATAAAAGCTCGTAAAACTGGTACTCGGGCTCTTATTGACCAGCCGCTCTTTCTCATTATTAAAGTCTACTTACTCCAAGGTGACTGATGACTTTTTGGACAGGAAGAGGAAGACAAAAAAACAATGGCGTTCCACGATAATCATATAATACTTATTATATTTACATTTTTCAGCCACGACTGGCTAAGACGATGTTCAATAGAAAAATAACTTATGTATAATAGAAGATAATTATAATACAATCAAATATGTACAAAGAAAAATAAATTTGACACGCACGTCCCGTTGCACCCGACTCTTCGTTAATTATTCATGAGTTTGAAATGTATGCAAAACTTTCGAATCGATCGATAGTCCAGGGGAATTAGGTAAATCTGGGGAAAGTCTAATTTCCCTGGAGCGTGGAGGACATAGAAACGGTTTCGTCGGGTGTTACGACTGATGCTAGTCGAGAGACAAGTTGAGAAATGAAGCTACGTCTATTGTCGACAGAAGCGACCTTGCTACAGCCAAATATTAACAATAAATGTTTGATTTTCACCACGACGCATCATGAGACGACGAGTCATTTTAAATTTATATGAATTTTATTTACAATAAATACATTTCTCTAAATGACCACCGCTTCTGAAGCTGGAAATATTCATGATGCATCTCAAAATACATATTGAGAAACACTTTTTCTCTCCCAAACTATTGAGGAGTTATTATTATTTCTACTATTCCATTTGTCTTTTACTGAATGAGTAAATGCATTGCTTGGATATTGAAAATCATTCAATAACAAACAGGAACTTCCCAAGTCGTAAGAATAAGCAAAATCCTTTCGTGTTATTGAACGAATCTTTGAAATGAAAAAGATTATATTCAAATCTTCAAAACATCACTCAATTCAAGTTTACATCACAAGTATTGCCAGCGTCAGAATTACACCCCGATGACTCAAAAGTCATTTCCATAATAAATAAGTAGATCTAACAAAAATAACACAGTCAAAAGTTAAAATAAGCATTTATACAACGTCAAACATGAGACTTTTAATAAAATTATTATGAGCAACAATAGTCCACAATCAGAATAAATTTTTATTTCAGTCAAATGCGGAATCACTCCATATTATTCAAGCACCTCGGTTTGGAATGAACTGGAATGAGAACATACGAAGACGGGTTTCAAACTTTCATGGAATTGTTTATAGATCCACACCTATATTGACGAAAACACAAGATAGGGAAATTCAACTCTATGATTGGAAAGTCGTTATAGCAAAGCTTCAACATTCAAGCCTATAGAAGCCAGCACACCGTCAGATAATATAACAAAACTCCTAGGTGATAATCTCGTTCGAAAATGATCGACTCAATTCAACAATGATAGTTGAGGATGAAATGAACTCGATGCATTTTAAAATTAACACCATCAACATAAATATAACGATTCTTCACTGAGATTTGTAATTTCTTATTGAAATCTTAACTGGTCAATATCATTTTCTTAAAGTAAGGTAATATCATTTTCATACAGTGAGGAAGTGAATAGAGAATATTAACTTTTTCTTCAGTGAATTTTGTCTGGAAAATATCTGGATCTCGACAAAAGCCTTTCAGCCGAATCTTTCCAGAATAGTTTAACTCCTCCCATCTCCATATTTCTCACCCCTTCACGCCCTTCGAGGAGCCATTTTGATTTAGACTAGTTTTTATACACATATACATTGAGATTCAATTTTTAATTAAGAGTTTTATCACTTTCAGTCTTCGATCGCACAGAAACACTTTCTACGTCAATAAGTACCCCTCGTAGTACATGCTCAGTCTTAGGAACTCAATAGGCTTCGTGTTCCGCGCGACTACTTTGAACTATGTGATGATGTCATACTTGAACGGTTTTCTCACTTTCGATTGCGAAATTGCTAGAGTGTGCTCCTTGGAATACCACTTCCGGCGTTTCGGAACAGGTAGGACTCGGAGGAAAAGCGGTGGGACGTCCCATAACCGTGACGATCGGTTGGAAACCTGAAACAAAAATAAATTATCAGTATAAAAAGTTTCTAGCAAAAGATAAAATTTGCCATTTACTGGTAGATACCTATTTTCTTCGTAGTTTTTAACTTACCACAATCTGAAAAATAAGTATTGATATTGGAATCTGTACAAATGTAGAAGGGTAGCCTTCTATCAACCCCGACAAGATTAAAGTTGCTGACTAACTTTACTTGGTCTATCCAAAAAGAACTGTCTCTTAATCAACGCAGCAAATCGTTGGGGTCAGTAGAAGTCTACCCTTCTACACTCGTATAGAATATTGATACATATTTCTCCATATTGTGTTAGGCTAGTAACCCAGAAAACTACGAAGACAATAAAATTCACGAAATGGTTAAGGCTTTCGCGCTCGAGGTTTTCAGTATCACTACTTTTCTTCGGGTTTGAAGGCCGTCGTTCTTTGGAACTTCTTCCTGACGTTGATGACCGAGTCATCGGAATAATAGTCAAGATGAGGGAGCTTCTGAAGAAGCTAGCCACTCGCTCTAGCGAAACTTCAGGAAGGAATTCCAAAGAACGAAGGCCTTCAAACCCGAAGAAAAGAAGTGATACAATAAAATTCACTTTCCAATATCTGTAGCTGAGAAGACAAATATTTTAGACAATATCTACACCAATTCTGATTAGAAATGGTTTACACCTTTTTAATTATCAACTCGATCATGAAGATCGAAGATAAGATAAGAAAATTGCTGTGGTATTTTTTTTCTACATCAGTTGAACTACTGATTCCTCATTTAAAATTTTTTCGACCTGATTTCTGTTATTTCTTCATAGGTAAGTGGTTTCAATATCAATCCTCAATGCAAACCACATTTTATAGATCCTCAGCTTTTCTTACTCTCTCTATTTCATGAACTGGAGGAAAGAACGTGTTTGATGCCTTGTTGAGGAGCTACCAAGTATCTCAACTCGCGAAATATTTGAAAATTCAATTTTATTTGGGTATGCATTCATTGACATTCGATAAATGTCACCCTGTCAGCAATGCATTCATATTTTTATGGTCACATAAAAAAAATATAACTATTTACTTTTTCATATCAAAACTCGTAGTTTAGCTCACATGATTCACCTTGAAAGTCAGTATGAGAAACCCTATCGTTAAAAACACATTTCCGCTTCTGTTCAAGGGCAGTATTACATATTTCACGACTCCTACTTTTTACTACATTTTTATGCAACCTGGTCTTTTATAACCTCATGTCACGACGATTCACATTCGTCCAAGTATGCATAATATTTCTTCTTTTTTATTCACGAATACGATTTTGCAGAAGTCGTATGGTTTTAATGCAATATACAAGGAACCCCAACTACATTCAAAATACAAGTATAGGTTTCAATTCGCAGGGTTGCTTGAAATTGCCATTGCCAATTTCTAGGGTGATGAATGAAAAGAAAAGCTCATGGTTCTTGGTTTCAAATGTCAGATGGATATTCTGGATGATTCTTGAAAATGATATGCTGTACTATGATTGATTCGTTCATTGTGAACAACAACAATCAATTCTGTGGCCGGCGCTTAAAAAGTCATAAGTCGCTTTTTACGTAAATGGGGTTTTCAGTCAAGATATGTTTAGATGAGTGTATATTTTAGGCAGTTGAAAGGATCTAAGTCTACATTCATCGTAAAGTGATAGAAATAAGGTACAAAAAAACATATATAATAATACTAGGATAACGGCGAACGACAAAACGTCATAATTAAATATAACCAGAATATTTTTTCAAGATGAAACAGTTAAAACATAATATGTTCACATATTTTTCACTTTCCACAGTACCATATCTCTCAAAAAGATATATATACACCTATAACCAATGTCCTTGAATTACAAGTCGACATATTCCCTTTAAAGAGTTTGCTTTTTAAAATAAAGGTTGTATTATGTATATTTATGGCATTTTGAGAGCTACCTTTCTGTTAAAATAAAAACATATGTTGACTTATTTTGTTTTAGGCGTTTCAATATTCGAAGTAATCTGAAATAAGTTGACTTGCCGATAGAATAGATTTCTGTTTTCGTGTCATATGTCACATTATTCTGTTTATTTTAGTGGAACGTACACATGGTGTATTGTTATGTGCATTGTGTTCTCACTTTTGTTATGAATAAAGTTCCTTTATTAAGAAATTAAGTACGTAACAAGTGGTGTTTTTAATAGAAGCTTGTAAACGATGCCTCCTAAAACAAGAGGAGCCAGGGTTGGAAGTAGGATTACTAGAATACTCGCCGCTTGTGTTCCTGATAATAATAACGTGACGAATCGAGATCTTGCAGGTAAGGTTGAGTTTATATAAATTCTTAAACCTAATTTTCAGTTGTATTCCTGATATTAGTGGATAGCCTTAAAGTTGAATATGTGTTTGAAACTAGGACTGATTGTTCAATTTCTCAATTCGCTATTTTAATTATTTTTATTTCTTTGACTGCGACCTTGAAAGATCCACCTCAAGTTACGATAGCATCAGAATATCCTGAAGTGTTGGACGACTTGGATATAATTGGTATTGGACCATCTCCACCAAAGTATCTAAATCCCGTTTGTGACGAAAATGCTCAACCACTTTTTGAAAGTCCTACAACTTCCACAGCTTGTAATCAAACTCTTCTAGAGTTGACACCACACAGAAATAGTGAGTAGCATCCACTGAGGTGTATTATATTATTTCAGACAGAACCTTATTTTTAGATAGTAGTGAACTTTCTGATGTTGATTTTAGGACTAGACGTAAACATTAATGAATATATCAAGCCGTCTATAGAAGAAAACTTTGAAGATTTAGTAACACTGGATTTGGGAGGAGGTGCGATAAAGGAGCCGTCAAATAAAGAAAACGTTGCGGAAGCAAAGTCCTTTGATTATATTTTGTTTTGCAATGAGCCCCTCCAAATGGAATTTGGTTAGTGTCATAATTTATTGAAATACGTCACATGTATATATTATTTATTTTGTTCTTTAGATGAGGAATTATGCGAACCCGAAATTATTGAAAATTGTGAAGATGCAGCTTCCATGAATTTAGAGAATGAATGCGAAGAGAATTCGAAAGAAACAGATATGGCAAAAAAAGATTCACTAATAAATTTTGCAGACACGGAATTTGAAGACCCAAGTCCTAACAGCGACAATCAGGTTCATATTTCAAAAACGCAGATAGAAACACCATCGTTACAAGACATAGTAGGTGACGACCAACCGAGAGACAAAGTTGACCAAGATCCTGATTATACTGGGCCAAGCGAAGAAAACAGCAGTGAAAGTTCAGAAGGTGACAACCAGAATGACAAACCACATCCGAAAAAAACTAAAAAAACAGACAATAACTTGTATAAATTTTCCCGGAAAGAAGTTGAAAAACGAAAGAGAAATAGAAATTCTGGCAAAGAATATACAACAGCGAAAAACAGACAAAAACGTCAAAGGAAAATGAGAGATCTTAGAGAAGACTGCAGAAATAAATGCAAGGAAAAGATTGATGAGAACATGAGGCAAAAAATTTTTGACGAATATTGGAGTCTGGGAACACACGACAAAAGAGTCGCTTATGTTGCAAGTCTGATAAACGTTAAAGAAACCGAAATAACAAGAAATAAAGTAAATAATGGAAAATCAACCAGAAATAGACTTTGCACATATATTTACAATTTCGAAATAAACGGTCAAAGGATAGTTGTCTGCAAAAGTTGTTTTTTAAACACCTTAGATGAAACGGAAAAATTCATTTCATGTACTGTGATTAATAAACTCAAATCAAGTAGTGGAATCACTCATGCAGACAAAAGAGGTATGCATACTCCTATACATAAAACACCACAAAATAAAATTGACGAAATAAAATCCCACATTAATTCTTTCCCAGCTTATGAGAGCCATTACTCAAGACGCCACACAGAGAAAAAGTATTTAGCCGCTGATCTAAACTTAAGCAAAATGTACAATCTATACCGCGAAAAATATAACGAAAAGCCTGTGTCTATAAAAATATATGCTCGTGAATTTAATAAACTAAATTTGAAATTCAAAAAACCCAAGAACGACACATGTTCAAAATGTGATACGCTGTTGGCTCAAGAAAAATATTGCAACAGCGAAGAGCTTAAAGTAAATTTTAAGAAAGAGTTAGATGAGCACCTTACTTTAGCAGATTTGGCATACAAAGCAAAAGCAGCCGATAAGAACAAGGATTTAGGCAATCCTTCCCACATCACATGTGCATTTGACTTACAGCAGGTATTACAAACTCCTTACTTATCAACAAATAAGATGTTCTATTTGCGTCAGCTTGCAACATATAATTTAACAGTACATAACTGCTCTTCAGGGGAGTCCACGCATTTTATGTGGCCAGAATGCACTGCGGGAAGAGGTGCCAATGAAATAGCATCTTGCATTTTTGCATTCCTAAAAAGTCTTCCAGAAGAAGTCAAGCATATTGTGTTCTATTCGGACACTTGTGGGGGCCAGAACAAAAATTCCTACATTTGTGCAATGTTTCATTATGCTATTAATCTACACAAAACATTAGAAATCATAGACCATAAGTTTTTAATACCTGGGCACACTCATCTTGAATGTGATGTGGACCATGCCCTGATAGAGAGAACAAAAAAGAAAACGTCTATTAATATTCATCTGCCCAGAGACTGGTATCAACTTGTCAGATCAGCGAGCAAAAAGAAAAAATTTAAGGTAGAAGTTATGGATCAAGACCGATTTTTTTCTTTCTCCGAACTTGTCTCAAGAACCGGACCTTTACAGGTTAGAACGAAAGACTTTAAAATCAAAGGCATTTCTTGGCTAAGGTACAGGAAAGATTCATTGGTTCGATATAAAAATAGTTTGAGGGATGAAGAGGAATTTAAAGAAGTAATTTTTTTGAAGAAAAACCGAAATGAAAGTAACATGGAAAATTTCAAGCTCAATGTCTTATATAAAACTCAGAGACCTATAAGCACACAAAAAAAAGAAAACTTACTAGAAATCATAACTTTACTTGACAGAGAGGTCCAGGATTACTACCGAAATCTACCAACGGACAAAAGTATTCAGACTGACACAGATCCGGATGTCGACAGATATCTTGCCCCAGAAGAAGAATCCGAATTTTGAAGCTGAATCTCAAAAATCGTTTATTTTCTATTTTACCAGGATATGTTTTTGTTTTGTTCAAAATTGTTTTTCGAGAGTAAGTACACATAAAAGTTTCTATATGCATTTTTTGTTAACATAACTGTATTTGTTTTTTTACTACCGAAATAAAATGAATGAAAAAATATCATATCTAGACTTGTCCCTTTTTAAGCGCGTGTACATTATAGCTAAACGTCAAATTAAAACACATATACCCATTTTACCGCTTCTCACTTACATACATTGTTGGATAAAAAGGAAATAAGTCATGGAAATTATGGTAAATACTAATTATTTTCTTTGAAGTACAGTATTGCTTTCAAGAGAATATGTTTATTCATACTTATTTAAGAACAATTGTGTCGATGGTTAATTTGGATTCTGAAAAACCTCATAGATGTGTCCCAAAATTTTCTAGCGCGTTTCCCCAAAAATGTGTAATATCAACTTATTACTTTTTGAGCGCCGACCACAGAATTATTGTTTTTTACATGAGGAATATGTGATGATCATCACGTAATCTGTGAATGCGTAGGTCTGAAAATGATATATCATATCTATATATCTTTTATGAATAACACTCACGAATAAACTCGAATCTCGAAGTCAAAAATTCAACATCTTTCAATCACTTGATGATTTCCTACAAGAATCTGGAATACTCAAACAAGTCAAACAAATTCATCTTCGTTCCACAATTTTTCACGATACAGTCTTGTAGTGTGATCAATTAGGTAAAATTCCTTGACATGGCTCCGAAAGATCACAACAATAAACTAATTGGTTGTTTTGTGATGTTAGTGAGTTCGTTCACTAACTGATTTCCGATAAAGTACTTGAAGTATTTCCAGTGGCTACGAGGAGTAATAACAATGGCTGAAGAGTACTGATTGTTATGGAACTCGAGATTTATGAGATAGTGATAATAATAGACAGAACTGAAGGAAATAAGAGAATAACCCAGAAATACGTTAACATCGTACAAACCAAGACAGAAGGCTTTTGAATCTGATGGTGGATACTTTCGTTTTGAATCGAAGTCGAGTTTGAATCATTGATTCACGTTTAGAAAAACGATTTCGTTTCATGACATTCTATCCTGATTCTGTGGATTCAATAATAGTTGGTGGGGTGGAAGTTCATATTAACATCCAACATCATTTTTATCTCGAATACACACAAGAAGAAGAGACCTATCAGTCAGTAAACATCGAATGGACCAAGAAAGAGGAGTTATGGATAGTTTCAAATACTATCGAAAAAGAGCTGAAAAACTTGAATCATTCATCAGCGGTTGAAATGATAACATTAAATGGTTAAATTACCAATATACTCAGTTGATACGTGCTTCACGACTATTAGGTTCAATTCTGATTCAGTAATTATTAGTGAGCCTATTAGCTACCAAAAATTTTTTTCAGGAAACTTTCTTGTTCCTATTTTTCCAAATCAATTCAGAAATCATCTTCTGAAATTGTTTACATTTTCGGATACAAACGAGAAAAACAGGACTCATATACATGATTACATATTATTTCAATTGACGTTGAAAAAGACAAGTTGAAGTTGAAATGATTGAATAGCAGGAAGAATAAGGAATTGATAGTTGTCTAAGGTGACTGAACTGTTTGATTTGTGGATACCATTATAATCGGTTGGTTGTTGAATACTCGAACATTGACATCCAACAATTTTCCATTTTCAGGTGCACACCAGAAGAAAAGCCCTGGTATTTTCAGTGATCATCAAATGAATGAAGCGATATAGTTTGTATGAAAAGGAAGACGCTGAGAAAGATTTTTTTGTGGAAGAATGGGGTTTCTCGAAACTGAGTTGAAAAAGGAGCCAAAATACTAGTTTGTACAACAAACGTGGATGTGGCCAATATCAAGTCGAGTTACTCTGGGTTTATACAGCAAATTAGATAAAATAAGAAATAAGAAGAGAAAGTTGAACATACGTAAGTCAATGAGAATGTTTATACACCTACTGAAATTAAATAAGAAATGTGCAAAAAAATACTAGGAAGTCATTATCGAAGAAGGCGTGATTTCATACATTGATTTTTATTTCTTATTCAATCTGTATAAACAGGTCTAATTTTGAATATTCCAAAAATGAACAATTTGTTCAGCCAGCCTCAATTCACCTACACTGTAGGTTGACGGACCAACACCTATTAGAAAACAACTACTTCCCTAGCTAAATCCACGTTGGGTACTGGACTACATCCAATAGGTGTTAGTGCGGGCTAGTCTACGGGCAGATGGCGCAGCAACGGCTATTTTGCTAGTTGTTTGTACCAGCCTAGGTCTAGGGAAGATACTCTGCTCGAATGCATATGCGGCATTATTTCTGAGAAGAATCCCGCACTAATACCTGTTGGATGTAAACCAATACCCTTCGTGGTATTAGCCAGAAGAGTAGTTGTTTTCTAATAGGTCCGTCAACCTACAGTGTAGATTAGTTGAGGCTGGCCTGAACAAATTGTTCATTTTTGAATATTTGATTTAAAGCCAGTCTTCAAGCATACCCATGAATAGTTGTTGCGTTAGGCCTAATTTTGTCTAATTCCTCATCTTATTTCTTGTTTTATCTTATTTTCGGTATGAACCCAGGGTTATACAGTTAATTTTTAGTTCGATCAGGTAAATACTTCGAAATTCTCTTTAAAGTATCATATTGATATTCAACATCATATAATAGTTATTTATGATATAAGTGTTAAAAGTACATTTTTAAGGCACGCATGTGAAGGTTTGCAGAATGAGCGAAGCGAATTCTGCAATTCACATGAGTGCCTTAAAAGGTACTTTAAACACGTATATCATACAATATTTTTTCTACAAACGTTCAAATAAAGTAATTATACAGTTTGAATTGAATTTTAACGGTGCAGCGAACATTACCAACAACGTCAATCCAACAACAAACATCCGAAGAAATTGTGGCCTCAACTTCGACTGGAAATTCAATTATTTCTACGCATCATTCTTCCTTAGCCATGGAAAATGGTAAAACAGCAGTGCAAGAAATTAATTTGTCAAATTGCACAAATTGTACTATTAATATTATTGTTAATAAATAAAATCTAAACATTTTGACGTTTGCTTTCAAAATCTGACAATTCACTTTTGACAGCAGTGCCATAAACATTTCAAGGCACTCAGTGCCATAAACATTTCAAGGCACTCAGTGCCATAAAGTGATTTTAAGGCACTCAGTGCCTCAAAGTGGCATTTTTAAGGCTTCTATGGATTGCTAAAAATGGCATTTTCAACACGTTTGTAGAAAAAAAGTATTTTTTTGATATTCATGAAACACTCAAATGAAAGAAACTCCATTAAATTCAATACTTATTGAGTGAGTGATGTCAAATTGAAAAAAGTACAAAATAAATCGGTACTGATACCAACGACTATAAAGTAGATTATCTCGAAGGACGTACTCCTCAACGAAATAGGTCATATGGACTTTACAATTTTATTGAATTATTGGTGAGGTGAGTAGATGTAGGTCCTTCAATTCCACAAAAAGACATCAATTGTGACAATTCAAACTTGACTCAAGGAACTAAGTAAATGAAATAAATGTAAGTACATTTATTATGTTTGAATGAAAAAACTTGGATTTCGTGTTTATAGGTAGACAGATCATAATTGTGACGTTTCTACAAGGTTTTCTCTGGTGATCAAAATTAAAGTCAACCTATGTCCAAGTTATTCTTAGTTTCTCAACTGAGAGAAAACATTATGTTAGTATAAAATACTCAGGTGAATTAACTTCTTATACTCGCATCTCCAAACATCTGAACGTGCAGTTAGATGTGCCTCAAGGATCTGTACTTGGTCCGATATTGTTCTTGCTTTATATTAATGAAGTGGATAATTTTATCAATGATTCATTTTTGACAATGTATGATGATGAAACATCTTTATTAGTGTCTGATAAAATTGATGAAGTACATGTTTAAAAATTGTGAAAGTGTTCTTGAATCAGTTATAAACTGGCGTGGAACAAACTCATTGTACATGAATGCTGATAAAACGCAGATGGTAAGATTTCATAATCGTCAGAAACAATGTAGTGATTCACAGCTAGTAATACAAAATCAAGCTATTAGGAATTCAAATGAGGCCAAATTCTTGGGTATTACTCTAGACGAATGTCTGAGCTGGAAAGACAGTACTCCAGTATTATCAGTAAGCTAAATTCTTTATGTTACCTATTCAGGAATATCAGAAGTGTCCTAGTTGAACAACAATTATTGTCCCTTTATCACTCACAGGTTGCATCGAGACTGTGATATGGAATATGTTTGTGGGGTGATTCTGTGTTGGTTCCAGATTTTTTCATTGTTCAGAAGGGGTGTATTAGAATAATAGCAGGAGTACACAGTACGAGACACAGTACGTAATCTTATAAAGATCCTCGTAAAGATCTATTTAGGAAATTCGGGATTTTAACTCTTCCCTGCATGTATATTTATGAATTGGCAGTATATATTTTCAAAAACAAGACTGAATATTCCATTAATGGAAATCTTCATGATGTGAATACCCAACAGAGAAACGACTTTCGCGTCCCGTTTCGTAAATTTGAAGTTTCATCTGATTCATCTTCAGTTATGGGCCTGGCTGTTTATAATAATTTGCCGAAGTCTATTGAAGAAATGACTAACTTCAAAGAGTTCAGAGAACAGCTGAAAAATATTTGTTACGTGAGTGTTTTTATGACTTGAAGACGTTTTTCAATGTTTAATGTATGAGTATTTTACCTGTCATTTATTATTAATGTGTTTTACTTATGTGTTATACTTTTGTGTGCCTATATATTCAATCATTTTTGGTAATGAAATGATGTGATTTATGTTCAATTGACAATTATTCCTATACATGTTATATGTCTAATGGAAAATAAATATCATTATTGTTCACCAAGTATTTTGTTCTCTGTGATTGGTGGAAATCATATCTTACCCTGTGTGGATATGAAATCATAACGATTCAGTTGACTGGAATCGCCTACTTATTCGTTTGGTGAACTATAACGAAATGAGCATATTTACGGGGAAAAATTTGTTTTTGATAATGGTTACCGCCGATTCGGACAAAAGTAGAGGTAAGACTAGAAATCACTGACGATCCAACAAATGGGTCGTTTCCTAATGTATCTCAATCGGGCATTACGATTATTAGATTCGACTCTGATAACGATTCTGCGGCAAAGGAAAAGTCTCGGAACACGGAAACCGTCTTTTTTCCGAAAAACTCCTAATGCGGTAAATTGCGGATGAATTACATAACTTTACTGATGGCATGTCTTCCCCTGAACCGTCTTGGGCTCTCTCTGATCGCATGTTAACGGTGTATTACAACTAACGAGCTTTTATGGATTATGAGTTCCGTGAGGAAGTTCGGTATAAAGAGGTTCTGCTATATTTAGTGATTTAGTGAATGATTCTATGAGAAAAAGGAAAGTTTTGATGAGAGAAATTTGTTCGATGGTTTTGTGAGTGATGCAGGAATACTGAGAATTATAATTGAATCGATTTAATGAGGTATATTTCCATATTTTGCAATGATGGCAGGTCGAAACTGAGATTTAAAAAAAAATTGGGAAGGAAGAACGACTGAGGGTTAATTAGCTCAGATACTCTTTGTGATAACCAAAATGAAATCATTTGGTGAGAACAATGAATACAATCTCCATTCAATTGTTCATTCATTCAAAAATGACCATCATTCATTAAAACATATACTCACAAAATAAGAACCCAATAACAATGAATTCACATGCCTGAGGACAGAATTGCTTCACTGACTACATTCTCGTTACTCTGTTGATATCTTGATCATTCAAAGGCTTATTTGTTGATCACCCAATCAGAGCTACAAAACTTATTTAAAACGATCGAAATGCTGGATATGATGTTTTTCCAAACAATTGAACGTTCATCAACCCATGACAATTAATCTGTATAATTGTTTGTCAATGTTGAAACCTGATCAAGAGGAAAGTTTTTCATTAAGACCTTCAATACGACAATATTGCGTAACAAAAGTAAGTCTATTCAACAACAGGAGACAACAGGAGAGACAAAGCAAACATATTTGAAGAAAACGTGGAATTGATACACTTAAGCTCTAAGCTCGAAACGTAGTCAGGCAA
Source organism: Zygogramma bicolorata (assembly GCA_032362365.1). Classification (NCBI taxonomy): domain Eukaryota; kingdom Metazoa; phylum Arthropoda; class Insecta; order Coleoptera; family Chrysomelidae; genus Zygogramma; species Zygogramma bicolorata. The sequence goes on from JAVJAQ010002299.1 coordinate 326,406, forward strand.
CTGTTTTTCAATTTGTTTTTGCAAACGAACAGAATAGAACATTTACTCAATTTTGAGGAACTATTTTTTGTTTTTTTTCCGAATCAACAGCAAACTTCTTCATATGAACATAGTGATATTGAGAAAAATATAATATATATATATATACAGAGAGAGAGAGAGAGAGAGAGAAAGTGTTATTTGCTATGAAGCAAGATGAATCAGGAAACTGATAAATAGATTATCAAATTCTCTGGTCTATCACAAATTGCATTCAATTCGAAATGCCCACCACAAGATAGCTAGCTATTTCTCGCTTTGGCCTTCATAAGCTGTGGGTTGGCATGGTCCTCGTATCGAAGACAAACTGTAAAGGCACGATTCATTTCAAATCCTCTGAATATCTATCACAGTTTGTCTTCGATACGAGGACCATGGCAACCCACAGCTGATGAAGGCCAAAGCCAGAAATAGCTATAGTGTAGCCGCTGAAAAGATAGAATGATCACGTAAACGGCACGCACTCTTTGAATGTTCCTCTCCCCAATGTTACAAGTCCGATTCACACCACTCAACAAAAACGTCGCCGCGTCGTCCTCCCATCAACTCTTGGGATGCTTTTTTATAAGTGTTCATTATTACACCTTTTTCCTCTACAGTTAAATGTCTTTTTTTATCTAGTGTTTCCATTCATATTATTTAATTAACGTAACACACGTAAATACAAAGCACAATTGAGTACAGTACAGTGTAAACAGTTCTTCAATTATTTCAGTTTAGAAGGCGTGGCTATGCAGGCATTCACTGTTCACGCGTCCTCGAATTCTATCTTTCGAACAGCCCGACTATAGCTATCTTGTGGTGGGCATTTCGAATTGAATGCAAATTTTGATAGACCAGAGAATTTGATAATCTATTTATATATATATATATATATATATATATATATATATAAAAAAAATAAAGATTAAATTTAAAAGTCATTTGATCAATAATTTACATACCAAGTACAGGGAATTCGAATTGGATAAATATCATTCATATGATATTTCAACAAAGGAAAACTAAGAAGTAGCTTGTGATGAAACTTCATTGACTAGGATTATATTTGGTTCTGAAACGTACATAAGCTTGTTTCGCTTAGAAAAAAACATGGAAAATTTACAAAAGTTCCTCAGGCGAATAAAAACTATATGAAGCCATGAAAGAATGATCACAGGAATGAAATGTATTGAGAATGCAAAGAAAGAAACATGGGCTAATAGACGGTAGATGGAGAATGTATTGTAACTAGAACAAATTTTATAGGTCTTAGGAATTTTTATGTACGGATTGTGTTGAAGACTTCTATTTATTATTTCATATATTATTGAACAATTTCTCACATGAAGTACTCACACGTTTAAAAAATTTCCAAAATATTGTTACGGTTTCAAAATTATTTTCATTTATTTGCCTTGAAACATTCTCTTCAGGAAGTAAATCCAATATTACAAGCCTTTGGTGATCAATATTTCACCCTCTATACAGTTTTCCCCTGTATCAGTCAGGAGCTTTCAATATCTGTCTCCACTGACAGTTGATGAATTTCCGTTTCCTTCGGCAGAAAGGTAATTTGATATTTTCCCAAATTGTGGTTGTCTGAGGGATGAGAAACAAAGTTTCGTTTTTTCGATTGTTATTGTGGTTCAGACCAGACACATTGAAAGAAACTCGCTAGTTTGCGAATCCGAAAGAATTTCCACAGTGATCCAAAAGTAAATTGAATTATTCTGAAGAAAGATATTCAAAAATCTACCGAAGTAGGATTCTTTTTGGGTTCACTGAAGATTTCCCTATCGAACCTTGATCTTGTCAGAGACATCAGTCATCTTGAAGGCCACATTTCATCCGAGGTATGTTTGAAGGCACAAAGTTTTATTGTTCTAGCTCATGATATTCATTTCCTGAAATGTATTTTCAGGCCTTTTTTTTCCCCTTTCTCCCTACTCCCCATCGATATAAATCATATGAAGATTTCCCTCCGAGGCAACTAGAATGTCCATATCACACCAGAACTGTTATCAATTCGGAGTTATCTAAGAGTGAGAAAACCGATACGTTGATTTACAAACTCCACCACGAAAGAATAGAGGTATTTTGGACGTGGTAAACATCGAACTAGCAAGGTAAATTCATTCCATACTTCCTTTACCTGTGAATGGTTACGGATGTAGAATTCTGGACCTGTATACTTCGTAGAGTGAGCTGCTTGAACATACCTGAATCATAATCAAAAATTAGTTGTCATTATTGATTAATTTTACTTTCAATTCTCGCCTGTACACCGAAGGTATGCATACGTGAGGGGTTTCAATGAAAGATTTGTTCTATTGAGTTTATCATCAAGTTGTTCATTATATTGTCTATACTCGACGACTTCCAGAGTTCTCTTCTTTATTTGTCAGTCAGTTCATTAAAAATAATATATAAACAAGAAAAGTACGTAATATTTTTCCCCACTCCCGTCTCCACTGTCAAAAGCTTGGTCGAGCACTAATAAGATTTTATTGAATCTTTTGAAAAGTAATAATATAACTACAAATAAAACTTAAATCAGAAATACATAGAAATCCGGGTGTAGCCTGAAGCAGGACAAATTATTTCATCTCAATTAACTTTTATATTACACATTAACACAACTGATTTTTACTTCTTTAAAGTGGGAGTTGAAAATTCACCGAATATAGCTACTACGAGATATATTTTATGTCAACCAACATCACACTATCTTACAGATTTATGTCCGTTATATTCAGAAAAAATGCAGATTCGAAACAATGAACTCCGTGCTATGATGAAATTCTGACGGCACTTTTTAACGAATAAAAGAAATCCCATCTCAAAGACAGCCATGAAATCAACAAATGACTTCGGCTCTCAGGAATATGTCTTGGAGCTAAAAAACACTAAATCAGTACGAGCCTTGCTGAAATCTGTCACGAATGGGCAATTTAAAGCCAATGCTGGGGCGTCCATTAATATTCAGAGACACGATGATCAACTTTTAATTAACCAATAGGGAATAGCTATAAACCTAATAGTTTCGAATTTGCGTTCACGTTCGACGATAAATTGATTTACATTATCTAGAAACATGACCGTTTTGCATCTTATAAATAATCGTGAAAGTTTGCATACTTTGAGACCACTTAGAATGTTTTAAAACAGCTATCAAGCAAACGAACACTGTTTGATCTATAATCAATCATTTTCTGAACGGCAGATTTCATGAGAAAGACACGTTTTTGATGTATCGCTAATGGTATCAACAAAAATCCAACTGAGTAGAAAATGCAAGTGTCGGTAAAGGTGTAGAACACGTCAAATCTCAGATTCTGATGACAATCGCAGGGGAAGTTCAGGGTACCTTGAATTGAATGAAAAACATGAAATTCTGGTGCGGAAACCATAGGAAAACCTCATTTCAATGAAAATTAATAAGCGAAGGGTACGAAAAAACCTTAGATTTACTGTTACAAATATCCTTGTACTGTAACGAAAATAAAATTTCCGTTACAGTACTCACCATTACATTCATGAAATTATATCTACATACACTATTATTGAATGAATATTATGTTTTTGTACATATTACAGCTCATACAGTTTGCATTCATTGCTGGAATTCAATTACTACAAGTCGAAAAGTTGACATCAACATTCATGAAATTTCAGTCATTTGGCAGCTGCTTAGATATAAGAGATAACCGGTACGATGTTGCCATAATTCCAAAATGTTCTATTTTACATTCGAATGGTATACAATTGCAAGTTATGATCCTTCAAAGTTCGAAAAGACATGTTCTGCCTTCTTTTTCTGCGCCACAAAATCTCTCGGACCACAGGCGTTTTAAGTATGTTTTTTTATGAAGATTAATTTTTTAATGAAGATGTTTCTTTGTATTCGGTTGATGAGATTGAAGATTTAGACTTGATGGAATAGGATGGAAGCGACTATTATTGATGCTGTGGAAGTAGTTTATAACATTTTGATGAGTAAAGGTTCTGTGTTGAGTTAGGTTTGACTTATTCTTTCACATGATTGCACATTTTGGATCATGATCAGTTTTATTTTGTTCAATTATACTTAATTTCAATACAGTTTCATATACTTATTATATATAATATATAAGAAGAAAAAATTATATTGGTTGTTGAAAATAATCGACAACTGTTATAGACGAATATTATGATGCACCACCGCGATTTCTGAAATATTTTGTAGGTGCTAGTTTTCCGATATGGTATGATATTCAATTTAAAAAAAAATCAAAAAATATTTACTAGTGAAAATTTTTTATTTGCACCATAAATGTATCTGGTCCCATTCTTTAATATTTCTCAATAATCAGACGTTATTCAAGTAATGCTAGGTTAGTTAGGTTTGACTTTCATTTATTTCAATAATCAGACGTTATTCAAGTGATGCTAGGTTGGTTAGGTTCGATTTTGATTTATCTTAATCAGACTTCATTCAAGTGATGCTAGGTGAGTTAGTTTTGATTGTTCTCATTAGTCAGACGTTATTCAAGTGATGCTAGGTTAGTTTATGTATTGATGGCAATTCGAATACGACATTGTCCTAATTTACAGTTTGGCAACAATGCCTTACATCACGTGCGTTATCGGTAAAATGTTGTCACTGTGACAGTCACTGTTGTCAGTGTCAATGGTGAATTTTTCTAAGTAAACATTTTGATATTTTCAATGGATATTTGGAGAAAACATGTGCTCAATTCTGATGTGTTCAATCAAAAAAAGTGTGAGTACTTGTATTTCGTTCGAAATTTCGTGACTAAAGCAACAAAACAATGAGATTTTTTCAACTCAGAAATTACTAGTTTTTTGGCTCTAATTTCAGTTTTTCACACTAAAAAATCGTTTCTCATAGCTTCCGCGCCAAAATTTCTATGTATTTTTCGATTGTAGGCCGTTTCTGGCGATTTCCAAAAAACATTACAAAAATTGGCGATTTGACGTATTCTACACCTTTGCCCGAGTGTTCATTAGAAGTTGACCCATTTAGCTTTTGTATTGAGTGTTGCTCGGAGTTTTGTTTGCAAAGAAAAAGTCGTAATTCATTCTAAGAACTCGATACCATTAACAAAAAGTAACCTTTTTTAAGACTAAGTGCTTCTTCAACACAGTTGTGTGATGTAATTCAATATCAATATTATTGTACAGACAAAGGCAGTATTATTGTCTGGGACCAACAGAGAGTAACAAAAAAATATCAAGGCGACTGGTGTAATTAAATCAGTCCACATTCAATGGTCTATAAATAGATGTGTTTGAGCATTAGATAATGGACATGTGTATCGAAAACATCAATCAATGTAAATAGATTATCTTGTAAAGGAAAAGGGATTTTACGAATGTAGAACGATATTGAAATAAGGTGATTAAATATTTCGGAGCATTTCTGAATTATAAACGAGAATACGAAAATTAAATTACAATTCACAAAGTTTATTCGAAGATTGATTGAGAAGATGTGAATTTGTGCACGAAATGAGGACATGTTCAATTAAGACCAAGATTGGGCATCAATATTGAGAATTTCATGAAAAAACTTTATGTCAGTTTCCGACACAGAACTGTGAATTTTTCGTACAGATCTGTTAGAAATGGCTGAAAATAAGGGATTGTTAATGATTTTGGCATCCCAAACACATTATTATGATTGTTATTGTCAGTAAACTCCATTTTCCCCTCAAAAAAATGATCAAAATTAAAAAAAACTTATACAGTTTTCTGTGCGATTTTCATTATGTTGAGCTTTACAAAGTCGAGACAAGCTATGCGATAGCTACTTACATAAGTTCTTGCTGAATTTTCATAAAGTATTGGCCAGTTCTTATCAATCAAAATTATGTTATATCGTTTACCCCCTTCCATTTTACATTATTTTGTGAGACTTAAGAATTGAAATCGTACTGTTGATAATGTCACTTCATTGATACCTTGAAATTCACCAATCATTACAGAAATCACCGATTGTTGTATGTAAAATTGATTTTTCAGTTTGAAACCGATCACCGCAACTCTTCACGTACTTCCAACAATCTCTGATCACAATACTTTGCAGTATTTCAATTCGATCCTAATAACAGCACCGAGACATGTAGCGTTTATGATATACTTAACAATGAGGAGCCCGAGGCAGATCTTCAACCTTTGTTCAAACGTTATATGCAAACAATATTTTTCTGCGGTTATTACTACCGATGCTTCAGAATTGTTAAACTAGTTTCTGCTCTCGGCGAAATCATGGGCTTTTTCAGTCTTGTGGTTTGATTCCTTCATTTGTGGTTGAGATGAGGTAATGAACATTATCGTATGCTTTTCCAATCTGCTAATCGATATTGGTAGGTTGGGGAGTTGTTTGAAAGAAATGGCATTTTTGACATGAATAATTATGATTAGTGATTGTCAGCCTCATTTTCTCACATGTAACCGAAGGTAACATCCAAAACATAATATTCAATTAGCGGGATGATGAATCATGACAAACAACACAATTATTACTCAGGATTACTGAGGTACTTTGTATTTTTCCCATTCTAAATATCAAGGAGGTGAAAAGGTACGTTTATCAAAGGGTATTCGATTAAAAACTGGAGTCAACATTCTTCAAAAACTAATTACATAAAATTGCCTGGGTTCACTTACTAAACTGATAGTACTTACTCATTTCATCATAAAGAAACCAGCTAAGCAAAGAAAAATCATTTGAATACACTTCATTATTCAGCAAATATCTCGACTTCTCAACTACTGACTTCTGAGGTTTGCAACACTTACATTTTCAGACCATTCGTGTCCAAAAGCAATACATCCTAGTTATGACACAACTCATATTTTTCAATCAGAAGATAATTTGCCAATGTTGCATTGGCATTTCCATTCAAGAAATTACTTCTATACCCCTTTATTCTTTAGGTGATATATTTTCTTGTTTTACCAATATACAGTTTGGGAAAAACATAGATTCGTGATATTTTGACACTGAGGATTCATCTCATTATTCTCAAATAATTCAATAATGGTTTGGTGTTACATATCTAAACACTAACAGAATGATCAATAATACCATTCGAATAAGAAACGTTAAAGACAACAAATTGAATATAAGTTTCCATAGAATATACTTGTAATCAGTGAATAAAAATTTATGATTCATAGTTTTGTTTTTAGAAAAGTAATTATTATAATTACATAACTTTTTTATTCGTTTCATAAATGTTATATTCATTTTGTATCGAATATGTTATGAATCAATATATCCATCTATCAAACTATAACAGACGGATGAAGATAATTCCTATAGAAGAGCGGAGATGAAAAAATCGAAAATGAAATATCTATCTAATTTAGCAATATTGGAAATAATAATAATAATAATAATATTGCTTTTATTGAATAGGTAGCAGTTACATAGCGATAATGAACACATCCAAGAGTAGCACCTATTCAATGGCAGAGTTCAAAATGCTTGTTCTAGGAACGAGATTTTGCTCTTCCACTCAACCAAAAAAACATACAAATAACAACAAACAATTTGAATTCTCCCTACTGTTACTCGAACTATCTGCTCGAAAAACATAATATCAAATGACTCAACCTCGTAATACATTATGAACTGAAGAACATCAAAATATTCACAGTTTCCACTCACCTCTGTACGCCGTGAAGTCCTCCTCCAGCTTCCGACTCCTCACCGACGTCGACCCTGTGATCATATTCTCCACGACCAACCCGTGCCTCCTCCTGCACCTCCAAGCAGCAACCACCATGACGACAGCGAAGAGCACCAAAGCTGCGCCTCCTCCCAACAACAGCTCCAAATTATGCCGTCCGTTCCCCCTGTTCTCCCCGCGCACGGCACTGAACAGCACCGAAAGTAGTGGCGACTCCGCTTCGTCCACCCCCTCCACCTCCGGAACGATGTTGACGTCCGTTTCCGTCGACACCTTCTGGGCTCGGCCCGTGTCGAGATCCATCATCTCGGATTTCAAGTTTTCCACCCCCGGGATTCGAGACACGAGTTCTACTTGTATGTGATAAATGGTGTCCGGCCATAACGAAAGCGTCACGCAGGTAGAGTCGGTGAAGAGGTTGCCCTTGAGGCCGCCCCCGTCCACTTCCCAAGTCACCAGGTACACGCCGTGATTTGCTTTGGCGTCCCAGGCGATTTCCCCTATGACCAGAACTTTTTGATGGATGAGAGAAACTTCTCTCAGGGTCCAGAGAGCTTCCTCTGTGACTGTACTCCTGCTGGTCGTGGCTTTGATCTCCGTGTTGATTGTCTTCTTCTTTTTCTTGGTGTCCCTCAGGCTGGCCTCGTCAGGGCTGTATATCGTCACTAAACCCTGGGGATCCACTACGAGAACTCGTAGCAGTGCTCCAGGTTGATCTGAGTTGGAGGGGACGCGTGTAGTGTGGTCCAGCGTTTGGATGATTTGGCGCCATGGTCCTGTTTTGGTCTTCCTCATTACTACGAAGACTAGAGGGGTTTGCGAGTCAATTGAGGATGGTCGAGGCCAGCTGGCTAGGGCGCCGGCTACGTGGATGACTCCTTCGCCTTTGGTGTGGATCACCGGCTGGGTTTGCTGCGTGCGAGCTGCCGCTTCAGCGTGGAATCTGCAGGCCTCTTGGCACCCGGGAAACTGTAACAAACAGAAAAATCAGATTGGCCATATTTTTGATCGAAGAGCAAGACTACAAATCAAGAAATATAAATAAGATTAACATCGGATGAGAACATGGGAGCGAGGTGATAACGATATTGAGCCTGATTTGGTTATCGCAATGCGCTGAGTAAGATCATGTGAGATTTCTCTGAAACAGTTCAAAAAAGTATGATTTTATTACTGCCTGGTGGAATTGGCCGATATTCAATCAAAATCCATTATAACGGGACACTTTATAGAGTGTGTTTTTTACTGAACAGTTTACGAAACCACTACACATATTCCATTATACAATAGCTTTTTGAAGAAGTTATAGAACTTCAACAAGCCTGAAGGAGCTACCATATAGTGAATCGGTGAAATGATAATATAGTTAGAGATATCGACTACTAGATTAGATTATATCGATTCTATGCACTTAGTTGATGACTTTGTACATGTTTTGGTTTCGTTGAATAATTTTCGTATGGGTTTCGATTTTTCTTCACGTCTTTTACACTAAGCGTATCTTTTCTTCCTTATCTGGTACTGAATTTACCCAACAAGAGTGAGCAGTCCGTTGCCTTATCTGTCCCATTCATCCTCTTAGATGTCCTTGTCTTTTCAGCATCTTCCAGCTGCATGTTAAGCCAGCTTGGCTATGATTAATGCTAATTCATTTATAATTAATAATAATGAGTTATAATATTCAATAGAGAGACTTTTGTGACTTTCAAAGAGATATCTGCTCACATCAATCAGCTCATATTCAAATAGTTGATGAAAACACCAGTAGTAATGTTCGTACACCGCAACATTATGAAAAAGAAAGGCAATTTGAATGTATATCCACGATTCGTAGCTTGAAATCTTCTATGATAATTGTTGTCCTAACTGAAAATAAGTAATTCGTAATATGCCGCAGTCAATCTACTGTTCAATTGCAATCTTCCATAACATTCAGTCGGACTTGAAGATGACCACACACATGCAACACTTCCATATGACCCTATCTAGTCGTATAAACTTATTCAGAGAGTTTGGAAGAAGCATCATTGTGACAAATTGTCACGGCCCAGCTTTTCAGGTTGACTGACAGAAATTCGATATCGGATGAGCATCGCCGAGCGCGGTTAGTACTTGAATGGGTGACTTCATGCAGGAAAAGACCGCGTCGATGCCCATACAACTACAGCAAAATAGCATATCATATCTCGCAGGCAATATATCAATGAGCACAAGATATTTGAGGATATGCCGCCCTTCGGAGGGGACGTAAAGGCGGCGGTCCCGAGTCCATGGATGTTGAGCTCGTAAAGATCCCTACCTCTGGTTGAAATACCAGAGGGTTTGGCAAAATTTCCGGTTGGGGGAAGTCGGTGATTGGCCTCAGTAGCGAAAATAGGCCGACAATAAACAAAATAATTACAAAAAAATGTTCTCTCAATGGAATTCAGCAGCTTGTAGACTTTGATAACGAATATCAAACGTGGACATATAGATTGAATATATATCTTTTGAAAAAAAGTTTATATCAAGAAAGAAACATCTTCAGATTTCACTTCAACAGTTCTCAACACATTCTTTTGAGGTTGTATGCCTATTTTGACTGCACTATGCAATAACCGGCGACAATGGACAGCCTCACTCTGACAATCAATAATTATTATTGAACATCTAATTTGCACTTTACATCCGAGCGGGCTTCGCCGCAATCACGCGATAATTCCAGAAACCTAAACCGGTGTAATTACATTCGTACACCTGAAGTTAATTACACATGCACCCGGCAATGCCGGATATATTCCACCAAGGAAAATCGGTTCAGAAACGTCGAAAGCATCTCGCTCTAGGAGATGTGCAGTTATTAAAAAAGCAGACGACTGAGAAATGCTCTCTAGTCTTTCTATCTGACGGAGGTTTTCTTTCCAGGGGCGGACTGAGTGGTTTCTACACCTTGTTGAAATGTCTGTTGGAGTTTAATAGAGAGAGGAAGTTTTCAGAAGATTTTGATTCCATGGAAATCAAACAAGAAATCCAATCGTTTTTGCTCGGCTCAGCTATAACTTTGCTCAAAACGGTAAGTATATTTTACTGGTTGCTAGGTCAGTATTCAATTTACCAAATTGTGTAGGTAATTTGAGACTGGCCTGAACAGATTGTTCGAAAGATGATTTGATTTAACGCCAGTCTTCAAGTATGCCCACTATGTCAGATGAATTTACCAAATGAATTACTTGTGTCTACAAATAAAGCTGGATGGTGTTGTGGAAACGTTTCTGATTATAAATGCAATTTCCAATGGAAAAAATGTTCACTTTCGACTTTTCACATATCAGATGGAGATTCATTCATTCTAATCAAGAAAAAAAAGCTAGGATAATGCAAAGACCTTTTCAACCAACGCTCCTCTTCCAAACAATTATCTTCTATCGGTAAAAAGTACTTATTATTTATGTATTGTGATTTGTTAAGAGTAACAACCAATGAAACTTGAAAAAATGGTTTTAAAAAACCTCGGAGCATTCTATAACCGAAAACAACTTTGAAAATGGCTTTAGATATGAGAACTCTCACACAACCATGTATTAGCTTCCATAGGCCTATGAGGTGATCCTCAAAAAGTTTTGCAAGGCTTCAACTATCAGTGTAATCAATACTATCAGGTGTTGACAATCTCAAAAAAAGGTAAAGAAGCACTTTTTCAAATTGAACTGTTCCGAAAAAACAGTTTTATGTCTTGTATATGTTGTGTGTTTGGAATTCTTCAATAAATGAATGAACACAGCCAAAGAAGAACAATATTTTTCGAAGAGATATCTGAATTGTAGAAGAAGTTATCATGAGGCCAATATTCTGAATTTCTTAAGATTTGACAGATTCGGGCAAGATAATTGTAACAAAATACCATAGTATCCTGTAGGATTCTCAATAAGAATAGGTCAGAGAGATTCGCACAAGAAATTGTATTATTTCGAGTTGAATATGCATTTTCCCAAGTATCGGCCATTTCTATCAGTTATTAAAAAACCTGCTCTTCTGGATCTGTTTTATATAACAGACGATGATACATAATGTTACTGCAGGAGCGGATTTCTGCCCATATTATCATAATTGAATGTTTCTTTGTAAACTTCATAAATTCCACAACATTCTTCTATTGAAGAAAATATTGTTGGTGATTCAGGGCATACATACATTATCAACTAACTCTCATAACATGACATAAAGTCTATATGCAATTATGTGCGTGAATATGACGAACACTGATATGTATGTTAAGGCCATAAATGAACCTCTCGCGAATGAAAATTTTAGTTCAAATCAATTGTTTGTTATTTTTGAGGTAGATATATTATAACAGGTTATTTGGATTGGACAAAGGAAAAATAATATGCAAGAAAACACTGCGATTCAAAAATAAACAAATGTAAAGTTTTGAATTTTTATTTCAGAGCATTCTTCAAAGAAATATGATGAAGAATTATTTTACCATGATGTCGTTTCACTACCATGAAAAATATCGATGACTAATGAATCTGCATTGATCACCACTATCGCTCTTTGTTGTGAATTAGGAGACCTGTCTAACCTCTCTTGCTCAGGGATCTTTTTTCAATAGAACAGCTGAACTTTGGAACTCCTTACCGAGAGAGGTTTTACCTGGGGCATACAAACTTCAAAAATTCATAGTGAATATTAATTCGTATCTCCTGTCCCTTGATTCACGTGGTGTTTTTTGAATAGTATAGGGCTTCCCTCTCGTGTGAATCTGCATATAAAAAAACTACGACTAATTCTTGTTCGTCTTCGCTATCGTCTTGAGGTACGCGTCCATAGGTACGCATCGTACGTATCGTACGGATCGTATGAAACGGATTTTAGAATTTTTAGTATAGTAAGTTATACATATGCGTCCCCTGACCGGCATCGGACGGATCGCACGTATCGGTCCGTCGGTAATGCCGATGAAATTGATCGAAGGAGCAACTTTTCCGACTGGTGCAGATGACGTCATGCGGATTGCCGATTGGTAGTCGCTGGTCGCCACACAGATCATTTGAATTTTGTTACATTTCGACACTAAGTACACACACGTGCTTTAATTATAATTGTTATTACGCATATCATGGAGCGAATCAGTGAATAGTGTATGATATTCTCCAAATTGTGATCTTTTTTTTTTAATATGTCATGTATCCACATTCTATGTCTTCTCTTATTTCCCCTCCTTTCTTCTTCATCTAATAACAAATCAATAATGACAAGTTCTTCATCACTTTCCATGATCGGAAACATTACACACTGTAATGTTTCCGATCGTCCACTCACAACAAAAATGCGAATGTTACTTGAAAGCCGACCGTCGCATCGGCAATCCGATCGCTACGCGATCACTACAGATACAGTGGACGCACTACCACAAATCGATGCGTTTTATACGATCCGTACGATACGTACGATGCATACCTATGGACGCGTACCTTTGAAAACATCAATTTTTCGACGAACGGTCATTTCAAAAATTATACAATCTTTTTCAAAGGACATAAGTTGAACCTCATTAAATGGTTTCGAAACAATACCAAAACAATGTTACAACTTCAAGAACATGTGATATTTTTCACTGACAGTTGTTACGGAATACTGTTGACAAGGCTGCTATCTCGATTAACTGCTTGGGGCCACTTGTATAGGTAACGTTTATAGTTTAGTTTAAACTCAGATTTAAACTGACATTTAAACTTAGGTTAAAACCGATGAAATGATAAAACATCTCTTGTATATCTTTCAGTTAAAGTCTTTGCTACTAACTTCGGATAAATGTGAATACCGTCGGATTGGTGGATTTGAAATATGAACAAGGAAGAAACAATATAAAACATATCTTTCGCTAACAAAATTGAATATTTCCCGTACATACAGGTTTCAAATTTGAGATTCGAGACACAGAGTAGTTGGGATATTCATGGCGCTTGTAACCTCTTTCTATCTAACTAATTTGTTGGTCCTCATTAGTAACAGAAAAAAAAAACAGCGAACTGTAGATTCTAGATATGTTGACCTGCACAAAACGCGCATGATTTTTATATGATGAATTCCGTGATTCTAATTTCCACTGTCATTACATTTCCCTTCTGACGTTTTATACATTTTCCCTAGCTACTCAAATTGCCCCCATTCTACCCGCAAAAACACCCACACAGTAAACAAACAGTATCAGTTATTATTCTCCGTACCACAGTGGGTGTTTTGTGCTCCGTACGTATGGTTTAACCAAAGCTTGTAGTTTAACTGCCCCTCCATCCATCAGTTGACAGTTAAACTATGAGTGGCAGTCACAAACACCTATACAACGAACTTTATTCATCAAACTAAAGTTTAACCAACACTTGTGGTTTAAGCTGAACCTATACAAGTGGGCCTTAATCGCTCATAAAATGGCAAATAACCATAAATTTCTGATTAGTCGGTATGATCACTAAATTCATCACTGCGCAAGAAAATCCAGATCAAAGTCGATGGTAAAACCGGGCCTTACTAACAAAATGGGCTGAACCGTGCCTGTCCTTTCATCTAGAACGACTCTCGCTGCATCGCACACAAAGACTTCCATCGTGAAACACCAAAATAACCTTTTATTAAATTACACTTGTTCTTCTTTGATCTTTGTTTTACGTGCTTTGTTTCCTCGAAATACCTATGCCGAAGTATGGAGAGACAGGAAGACCTCCCAGGACACACTATTCAAATTGAAACGAACTTTTTCGAATATTCGGGTTTATCTCCACACGTCCCGTGACGCGCGATTAGGGTGGTTTGCATTTTTAAACGTGGCAGTTTTCGGGGAAATGGGCGAAGGGTGAACACGGAGATGCAGGGTTTTATGGCTGCTGACGCGATCCCATCTGATACCGGGTTACGTTTTTTTTCATCAGAATGCAAATTTCTAATCGAAACGAAATACTATTCACTTGAAAAATGCGATGAACAAGGATATTACTTCAGTTTCGAGAGACCTCTATCCTGTAGGTAACGGGAAAAAATACATGATTGACTATTTCAGATTATAGTATATTACGTAAGGCGGAGGATCAGTAGCCTATTACGCATGAGGGAAAATTGTGAGCACGAGGCGTAGGCAAGATTTCAAACAATAAATTTCCAAAAACTATCGTTTTTGATTCAATTTCACAGTGAGATTGAAACGAAAATTCGCTGAATTTGTTTTTTGGAGCATTGAATGTACTAACGAGATAAAATTTATCAGGTCAAATGTTACATATCCCATAATTTTAATAAAACAATTCCGGAAGCGGCAGCCAAAAGCTTTAAACACGTGTATTCTAAATGAGCCAGCTGTAGAAAAAAAATTCTTGACATAGTTGGTGACCATACTCAACGATTGGCTATACATCAAATCATCTCAGAACATTTGTTGGCCAGTCACAGTTATACCTTCACTCAGGTTGGTGCATTAACACCTGTCGAAAAACAACTACTTTCCTGGCTTTCCATGGAAGGCATTGAATCATTTCCTACAGGTGTTTTGGTAATGAAACCTGGAATTAATTTTCAATTATTGATTCAAATCGTTCAAGTTCTATTTTATGGTTTCGCTCCTAAAGCAATGCATCCCTAATTGGTACTTATCGGAAGTTTCGAAAATGGTTTTCTTGAATATTACAGTTATAACACATTATTTCAGTACCAAACATACATAAAAGATATAGATACTCAGTCTATTCCTCAAAAACCACAAACATCTTCCGTTTCATCAGCCACTTTTTCAAGCACTTACGTGATTCAGCGCTATCGAGAATGTCGTTGATTTTTTCAAAGAGATATGATTGACATGTTAAACGCATTTATCAATACAAAAAAAATAATGGGCAAAACAAGAATTTGTCTGGATTGGAATGAAATATTATGTTAGTGAGTGGGATTTTTTCTACAAATAGCTCTCTAGCTTACTTTGTGTAGATAATTCCTATATATGCTTTCCATTTGATTCAATTCTCATATAATTGGTATAAGAATCGAGCAAGGAAAAGGGATTTTTATAAAACCCAGTGCCCATCGGGTCATATAGGCAGGGGTGTAGCTGTTTCAGATGGATTCTTTCATTATTTTTCTGAATGAATAAAACGTCTTTGAATTATATACATTGTAGATTTTTGATTTCACTTCTTCCATAGCAGTTATGAGTAATTTCCATTTTCTGATTCGGAGAAGAAGAAAGCCAAAAAATAAATTCTCTTAGTTAAATTGTGAAAGATTTTTATAAAGGATGGCACTATTGACATTATTTGTGAGAGCGTCATGTAAATCATTTATTATCTACTTGGAATTATTCTCACAAAAACCTGTTCATTTCATTGAATTAATTCGGAAGATGATACATTCGATAGTCTACAAACCTCGGCAAAACATAACATTACTCTCTCGAAAAAATTGACCATCTTGGCCTCATGACCTCGGTAAGCTATATTCTTCTATAGTGAAATGATGCACCTTCCACCTCGGTTTGTAATATACTATTGAAAATCGTTAGAATCCAAAAAAATCCCAATTATATTTCATATATCGTCAGAAACGAAGCGCAGGTGCCCATGAAAACATCATCACTCTGTACTCTGCACCATCAAGCGAACCTCTCAATATGTAAATCAATTCCCTGAAATTCGTGGTCGGAAAACTGTGCCAAGAACTCGGATTGACAAATAAATCGGAATTCGCTATCTGGAACGAGCATCTCCTTTCACCAATCTGCAAAGTTTAATTGCACTTTCCTATCCGCAGAGTGCATACTCGGACTGGGATTGTCTGTGCAGTATTCCTGCATATGCATCGAGTGCACAAGGAGCCATCGGCATTCCTAAGTCGTTGCCAGGATGGGACGGCCGTGATATCAGTCAGACGACTTCTCCATTGCAGTTGAGACTAGCTAAGGAGATTGTAATTAATGTAGTCCAGGAAGTCACAAGATTGAAATTGGGATCCTTAGTACGTAGATTGATTCTAATTATTATTCTCCAATAGCAGATTTTGTGAAATACAACTGCCATTATCCAGAAGTGATAGTAATGATGCAAGGTTGGGCAGAGAAATCAATGTTCTAGGCAAAATGAAGAAGAAAGAAGACTCTGGTAAGTGCAGTTGAGAGATTAGAGCACAAGTCCTAACATAACTATGAGCATAGGCATTCTTATGTCGTTGCCAAGGTGGGACGATCGTGATTTGAGTATGGAGACTTCTCCACTGCAGTTGAGAATAGCCAAGGAGATCGCAGTTCATGTAATCCAGGAAGTCACAAGATTGAAATTGGAAATCTTAGTACGTAGACTGACTCTAATTATTTTTCCCCAATAGCAGATTTTGTGAAATACAACTGCCATTACCCAGAAGTGGTAGCGATGATGCAAGATTGAGCAGAGAAATCGGTGTTCTGTGCAAAATGAAGAGGGAAGAAGACTTTGAGAAGAGCAGTTGAGGGCTCAGAGCACTAGTACTACCATAACCAGGAGCATCGGCTTTCCTATGTCGTTGCCATGGTGGGACGGTCGTGATTCAGCCTGGCGAAATTTACATTGGAGTTGAGAATAGCTAAGGAGATCACATTTCATGTAATCCTGGAAGTCAGAAGATTGCAATTGGTATCCTCAGTACGTAGACTAACTCTTATTATTATTACCCAATAGCACATTTGGAAAATACCGTCATTACCTAGATGTGGTGGTGATGATACAAGTTTGGACAGAAAATTACAAGATGATCTTGGAAAAGGCGATGAACGGCTTAGAGCTCTAGTGTTAAAACAACCAGAACCAGAAACGCAAATAGGATGATTTGATCAACGGTTGAGATGCTTGTTTGGCAGAAACTAGATTTTCAGTTATAGTTGGTTGAACCACATGACATTACATTTCGATGTTTGAATTTGGAATGTCCTCAATCAGAATCTACTTCATTTGTATCTTTGCCATGTTTGCGCTACTGTAATTTGGAACCGAAGACCACTAAAAGGAGAAGGGGAGTAGCGTGAATATTCATGACTTCTGCCACTCGCTAAACACCGGATATTTCTGTGAATGGTGGGGTTGGACGCTATAGTGAACAGTATTTATTTCTCTGATACTATGTCACCATCTCTATATTCCATCAACCTTATTCTTGACATATCCCACTTTCTATTATTGTTGAGTCGACAATCTCACTGCCTCGAGATCTACTGATAGATGTATTCTTTGTCTCAGCCACTTCGTCATTGCCTAGTCCGCTACCATCGAGAAGCGGACAACAATGGATTTCGAAAGCCGACCGAACCCCGAAAACTAGGAAACTCACTTTATTTGATTAAAAGCATGCTCTCAGAGACCCAGAAGGCGGCCGTAATGAAGACCCGGAGAAAAATAATCCAAGGCGCGACCAGAACACAACAAACGTTTTAAATGTCCCACTCTCTTACACACTTCATGCACTCCTAATTAAGTGTCTGATGAATAATGCCGTGAATTTAGAAGGAATGTAAATACGCTTCGGAGGACTTTTACGCTTTTCCACACTTGTAAGCTTGATGGGAATGCGGGTGCGCTTCCTGGTTGACAAATAATGTGGATTGCAGTTGACCCGGAAGTGGGACTAAGAGATATTTCAGGATGCCGGTTTGTAGGAGTAGTATACATGAACAAAACTAACTGTGTTGTTATCTGTAGAATTCGGACAATGGCTATATGATGATGAATTTGAAAGTAGTATACCTATTGTTCAACGAGCAAGGAATAATAGTCTTTTCTTGAATATGAAGTTTGTATTCGTTGGCGAATGCTGCAAATCGTACGAGTGGGAAATCAACATTCCATGAAAGTCATTCACTATGCTGATGATTCAACTAACTTGAAATTCAAATTCAATGTCGTTAGAAATTTTGATTCAACTATAAATAAATAAATAGAACTGTCATTGCTTGAAATTTGACATTACATGAATGGCCCGATTTATTGTTTACCTAATAATAACTACTAATGTGACCCAATGAAGTCATTCTAGTGTTTGAAAGTCATTTTATGGTGGATGAATTTTTTCTTCCAGTTTTTTTGGGTTCTCAAATTACCAAAATCTGAAAAAATGAAAATTAATATTGAAGCTTTTACGATTGTAGAAGGGCAGATTTATAATTAACCCCGACAAATTTGCTAATTTTTGCCAGCTCTTAGATCTACGACAGATTTTCAAAAACGAATCCGAAAGAGATTTATTTGTGAACGAAATTTGTAAACGAAAGCAGATTTGGAATAATAATATCCATATCGAATTCATTACAATTCACTTCGACGATTTAGGTGATTGGAGGATCAATAGTAGTTGCCAGCATATTCAAATACAATTCCTCTATTGAATTTTGCTTAATTGACCATTTTGGAGATAGTTTACGTGGTACCTAGCTTCTTATGAAATAGGAAACTAAATGAGAATATTTGAACTGCACAAGGATGTTCGTTGTATCGATATTTTTTTACGAACAAAAAATAACCCATCAAAGCTTATCGGGTTGATGGGATTGCCATATGACAGAGAAAAACGAATATTTCTAGAAATATCGATATTAATGTGTTTGTTTTCAGGTAATTCTCAGATGTTCCCCCATTTTTTACTAGGTGAAGATATTGACTTCATATTCCAGGGTTGTAAAGTATTCGTCAGGAGCTTCAAAATGATGTATCACGAGACCCCCCATTTCCATAATTTTTTTTCTTGATGGCGCCCAGTCGCCTTCTTGGGATTTCTGTGTGTCAATTTTACTCCAAAATATAGTATTCATGCATCAATTTCATTATCCCAAGTTACACTTTTTTGAGTTGTTCCGTTAAAATCAAAGGGGGGGGGGACATTGAAGAAATGCACTTTATATTCTTTTTTGCATTTTTAATAGACAAATTCCAGTTACACGAGAATCTGCTGACTATTATGGCGTGTTTCATTGAGAAAGAACTGTTTAATCTGTCCTTCTACACCTCTGTCAAGAACTCAAAAAACTCCGAAGAAATTATTTTTGGTGTTTCGTACCGAACACCATCGCTCTTGATCGAAGTTATTCAGGTATTAGTCCTTGTTGAATCGTCACTCAATTCTTAATACTACAGGGATAAGTTAAAAGGTAAAAAAAATGTCTGAACCATTTTATACTCAAACTCAGGAGTTTGCGGTCATAAAAAAGGTCATTCATTCTCCACTGAAATTTTTTTTTTCGGAAAAAAAATCAGATAAAACTTGGAAATTATTTGTGAACAAGTGAAAGTTCCACAGCCGATGATAAATTTGCAGTATAACAAAAAGTTTGGTATCACAGTGAATGTCACAGACTTGTCTTCCACGAGAAAAATATTGCTGCTTCTAGCAGAAATAACAAAAAAAGTTGAAACTCGTTACTTCCCCAGTCACATCTCGGGAAAATGGAAAACCAACAATTATAATTAGTTTTTGTTATTATACGGGCGGTGAGAGAAATACCCCTGGCGGAGCAGATATCTCTGGATAAGTTCACGATGAATTTCCGTTCTCGTTACGCGAATTTCCCGTGATTCATTATTAAGGCACCGCCGGGAATGACGAGAGAGACAGTAATTTCCAAAACAAAAGCGCAGTACGATTTCGGCGAGGAGTTTCTTGAAATTTTAATTTCCATGCTCCGTTCACTGCTATAAATATCGTTCCGTACCGTTGGGGATTCAATCCGCCACGCTATTAAAAGTAAGACTATTAATCTTTCCTCTGATTCGAAACGAAAATTCATTATATATTCCAGTTTTCTATGAAGCGGTGCAATTATAAATGCAAATTTTCCGCTGCGAAATGGACACAGTTGGCCCAACGATCTCACAACAATCATTTTGAATGGGCTAATAATAATCATGTAATGGTGGTTATTAATACACGAGCATTAACTAGGGAACAAAACGAGCCGAAGGTGAGTTTCATCCTATGTTTTATGCGAGTGTTCAATATCAATCACATGAGAGTTGCAAACACTATTATTCCTACACCCAATAAATAATGAACAACCATGAATATTTATATTTGTATGGAACACATATATTTATATTTTATTTTTTATTTCAATTATTCATTTTTCATTCATTTTTATTTTAAATTCATTTATTTTATTTTTATTCATATTTGTATGGAACACAATGATAATTAATTAAGATTTGGGGGTACTCGATATCAGACAATTATACGTGTAGAATGTAATTTTGATTATCTACAGGGAGAAAGGTATTCTCCATATGATAAAACATTCTTACAACACACGCAATAAAAATGAAGGCAAATTACAAGCGAAAATAACAAAAAAATGTGTAGGAAAACAAACACAAAAATATCTAAGCTAAAATATTCAATTATTTACCCGAAATGTACAAGACATAAATATATAGAATTAATAAAATTATACACAATTTATTGACGAACAGGTGAAAATGAGTGGAATTGAGGTTCAATTTTTAATGAACGTATAAATTTATATATATATATATATATATATATATATATATATATATATATATATATATATATATATATATAATATATATATTCTTAGATTTTTGGGGTAAAATAACCTGTAGTGCATTTTCGGCTTTCTCCGATATGTGTCGATGGTTATTCTTCTATATCGTCAATATCAGACATTTCGATAATATAATTATCGAAGTTAGGCTATATTCATTTCAACAAACCTCAAATGAATACATGCTTTATCGAAAAATAATCGGTTTCTATTGATTTAAAATCTGTATCGTAATGAAAAATATGTATCATAATGGATCTCATTATCAAACGGATAATGGGCATAAAAGTCTATCATTATAGTACAGGTGTAGCAAAAATGTGTGCCTAGGACTAATTTGCAACCAAGGCCTTTTTTGCAATTCGTAGTAATACCGATTTTGAACAGTTGACGGCGTGTGAAAGAGTAAGAAAAACAGCTCAGTTCAATGAAGCTAGTGGCAACTATTTCATTCTGCCTTCGGAGTATAAACAACAAAGAACTGAAGTTGAGACGATTCTTTAATGAGCAGAGTTATCATTAATAAGTACTAATATTTTTCCATTTCGAAACCACAAATAATAAAACTTTCCTCCTAAATTATTGCATTTACCCTAGAGATGAACGGCTATCTTAAAAAAATACGATCCGTGATTTCAGCACTAGAAATTCAATGAAACGATGTTGATCATTTCCCAATTCAGTGCCAAGAGCTATCAATAAGAGATTGCGAAACAAATGAACATTTATAATCACTGTGGGCATTATAAATATTTCTTCTCTACTGTTTTTTCAAGGTAGATCAATCCTTATTCTAATTAAATATGAATAAATTGAAATTTGCTCAATTCATTATAAATAGACATAAAAAATTCAAATTTGTTCTTCCATGGCATTTGTTCTATATCAAACCTCAGGAGAACTCTGATTCGTATATTACTCTGTAAAAGGAATATAAGTTAAAAGAACTTCAGGCCAGAAGGACAGCAAGAAACACCTCAAAAACAGATATATAAGACAGATAGTTTTATCAGAGTAGCTTTCATTTTTTAATTTTTATATTTGCGAAAGGTTTGCTGATCTGAATGATATTCTCAGTTGGTGTATTTGTGGAATTAAAGATCCATTGTTCGAAGACCACCTACTCAGTTTGTGTCAACGTTTCGGAGTTCGATAGATTCCTCCTCTTGTGTTTTTATATTCAAATCAAAATTTCAAGATGCAGTGAAGCTGATTTCATTTTAGAATTTAATCTGGAGAAGACCTCACCAAAAGTTTAAAAGTTGATACATATAGATCACTGGACTAAAAAATTTGTAGACATTGAGTGTATGTACCATCACCACTCATTTGGATAATATGAGCTATTTGAATTTGACGAAATATTTTCAATTTGTGAAAATGAAACAATCAACCATCAGAAATTTCAGTCATTATCAACGTTAATGTATATTCAGTGCTAGAATGAAAATTGAAAAGTTTCAACTTGTTGTCCTTCATTATGAGGTATCAAATGGCTCCAAAAAACATTATAAATGAAACAGTATTATTCAAACATTCCATCAAAAGCAATTTTCACCCAAATTCGAATAATTTTCTATTTGGTTATTATTACTATCCTCCGATTGAAAAACCACCCTCCAGGCGATTGACCAAACAGAATGCAATCATCCAACGAACGATTATGTAAATATACAAAAACATACAGTAAATATCCAATATAATATTTGAGCGCACATGTTATTTCCCGACCGATTCCATTGTTGACTCCGAATCAAAAATGACCGCCGACAAAATGGAGCTCATGGCATATCCGAGGCACTGAAACAACACGCTCTATCACGTATTTGAAGGAATTTTCAATACCCAATCACGATGATGCCGCAAAATCGATAACAAACACTCGATGTTCCATTGCATGACAATTCCTCATTAGAGACAGTGTGAACGTCCATTATGTGAAAGGGCACATTGTACGCAGTGTGCCTGGACGTTAACGAATCTCAGCCGTGGTGCGGCATTCGAATTCGTTTTCACACATTTACGCGGGATCAGGCTCGAAGGACCAATCGACAATACGAGGGGCGGTCGGAAATTACATTTTCGCTAGTCGATGAAGCTGCGTTGAGGCAGAGTTGAGAGTAGTTGACGGTGTCATCCGTTCCACACATTTGCCAAGTGCAAAATATCATTTTTCCTACGACCACATAGTAAAGGGACACATATTGTACTCTCTACTCCCATGAAAAGTGACCTTTATTCACGCCCGTCACTGCAAATAGCCGTCAAACCAGTGAATCCTGTAAGATTTATAAATGCAATAATTAATTGCTCCTTCCTATTGTCATTATTTATATAAAAACTGGAATGATACGAAACTAATTATTCATAAAAAGTATCACAACTTTTCTTACGGTTTTGAAGGCCGTTGTGCTTTGAAACGATGGAATAATAGTTAAAATGAGTGAGCCTCTGAAGAGACGTCAGGAAGAAATTCCAAGGAACGACGGCCTTCAAACCCGAAGAAAAGTAGTGATACTGAAAACCTCGGCAGCGAAAGACTCAACCATCTTATTCATAAAAAATTGAAAAAAAGAAGGGGATGTGTTGTATTATAAGTAAAAACTTCATTGTTACATTTTCAAATGAACGTTAATTATAGTTATTTCTTCATTTCACTATAGAAGTTATTGCAAATTCATGTGCACTTTTTATAGAAACGATATTCCAACATAGACTGACACAAAAAAAAATTAGATTAATCAGGCAACTCAATATACTAATTATGTATTCACAGTTCACACAACAATAACGACCATTCAACAGTTATATTATCAAATATAAGTATTCATTACTATGATCATTAAAATGAAGCAACGATTCTGTCCGACGCCATCAAATCTATATTCATCAATAGTCCCTTCTACTGACTGTCAGCTGTCAGGTTGCTGTTGAACTAATAAAGTAATTTTCATTACCGTATCGCGTTTGATAAGAAATGTTCGCCTTATTTGAAAGACCAAATGGTAAGCCCGGACTTCAGCTAACAAACCCTTGAAAGCCGTTAACTTGCTCAATTTCTAAGAACTCCATAACACTTTATGCAACCAGATTCGGTTAGATTGTTGGGGAGCTAACCCATAGCCTGATTCACTGCGACCTTTTCAGATCTATCGTGATGCTCCTTGGTTATTACAGCTCATTGTCTATCTTGATCTCTTTGATAGGACTCCATAGCCTTGACACTGACACTTCGTATAGTTGGTAGCTGTGTAAACTAACATCATATCTGATTCTAAATCACCAGCCCCCTATGTTATAGCTCAAGAAACAATTCGGATAGATTTTGAGATAAATCATGGATAACATGAGAAGGTTTTATGAGAGTTTTTTGGTTACCCATTTATCATGCATTGAAGGTTAACAAAATTTTCCTTATCAGAAGTAACATAGACCCGGAGAATAATGTAAAGATAAAAAGGATTTCAAAATGAAGGAAAGAAATATTTTACCACGACCAGATTATATGAACTGGTGTTTGAATATTCATAATTTAAAATATTGACAGTGATTACAATTTGCGAAGTATTATCTTCCTAATAGTCTTTTTTCTTTGAAAATCTATTAACCAACGATTTCGCTTTGTACCGTCATACAGCCTGAAGATAATTGTAATCAATATGGGCCAATTAGAGCAAATGGTCAAGTAGCTGAGTGAATTATATATTATGACTTGAAACAAAACTTATTTTGAGCCTATAAAAACAAGACAGGACAGAAATTGTAATGCTGATCTTCATTGTAATGACACTATGTACCTTAATTGAAAAAAAAAACATCATTTTCGATGAATAATCTCGACACAAAGTCGTAAGTATTCATGAATCGAAACCACTCCAACCTCGCCAACGCCAAAACAATTCGATACGTCGCCGAACGGACACCGCTTCAAAGAAACCGTCCGTCGGTCTACTAGTCACTCCCACGTGCTCGTTCACGCCTTTCAATCAGACTAAATCGAGGCTCGTATTCTTCGATACGTCGCTCGTGATTAATGAGATTGTTGCGGAATGAAAGGATACTCACGCATATTTCCTTTTCTTCGCACATCGCACCCCACACTTGGAAATTCGATTGGAGCAGTTCGCAGTTCTCCCAACACTGAAACAAGATGATTTATAGTTAGAATATCGTTGGATATAATATATGAAAAAAGGTAATGTGGTGGAATATTCATTCTAATGGATTGATGGCCGGACATGAAAGAGAAATTTATTCCTTGCAATTTTAATAATGATGTTTCGATGGCAACTTTTGCCAATATTTAGTTAGGTGAGATTCGTTGGTGCTGCATACACGTGACTGATAAATCACGGAAAGTCGTATTTCGTGTAAATAAATTTATTTAAAAATCGCAGAGCGCTTTCGGTTATTAAGCCATCTTCAGTGCTATACCTGCAAGTGAGTAATAGTCGAAAATTGGATTAAAGGTTAGAATTGAATTATTTACTCGTCTAGGTATTTACAGGAAGATCTTCACAATCACAAATAATCGTGAGACATTACATTGAATGAACATCAAAGTTAAAATCAGGGCCCTTTTGGGTTGACAATTGAAATTTTTCTATTAAAACATTGTTAAATGATTAAAATTTGGATTCTCAACGTGCTGCATGCTGAGCAGGAAGGGTGACACGAAGTGAAATTTGACGTTGACTCAAGGTTCTAAATGATTCTGGAACATAAACTTTGTGACAAATGACGTATTATTGACTACAGTACATCAAAACTTTCCAAGGTGAGCACGCAATCATTCAATTGAGATTATTTGAAATAGGTAGGGTACGTTCTCGGTCCATCTCCCAACAGAAACTCCACTATAAGAATGCTGAAAGTGTACCAACCGTTTGAGTCTAATGGGAACCCAACTTACGGTCACTAACAGAGATCTGACAGAAGAGTGACTAATTTGGAATTAGGCATTCCAGATACTTGTCAAAAATGTCAAATTAATCTAAATGAACCAATACGGCGCCATCTGCCCCCAGGAACTTTCGTTTGTTTTTTTTTTATAAGTGTGTGATTGGTTAAAACTGGTATTTGCCCCCCAGACATAACCTGATCTGGAATGCCTAATAGTCAGAGGTACGTTCTGAAGTTAGCTATTGTGGTTATGAATTATACTTGAAGTAGAACTGAAAATTTCAAGAGTGCGTTCCGAAACCAACTTTCAAGAAAAAACAATTCCACCGGTAGGGGGGAGTAGGAATGAGAACCCAACTTTCCAATCCACAAACCGGAGCCAGGTAGAAAGTAAGTTTCTCGAGAAGGCCTGTGAGGTGCACTCAGAAACACTAGAGAACTGTGTCCTCAGTACATCTTCAGGACAACGTCAGACTCAACCAGCGGCAAACCGTAGGTGAACACGAAGTTTAGGTCCAATGGGGACCACATTCGTTGTTCACAAGGGGTAGTCAGCTGGAGAGAAAGATGAGCCCAAGAAGGAAAACCAACGATAGCACAGAAATCGTCTATTTGCATCATAATTGAAATTGTAGAGATATCGAGTGTTAATTCAAAAGTAAAGCTTGGACAGGGACCCAAGGTTTGAGCCGAGCTACAATAAATTATCATCATAGAGAATTCAACTTATTAATTTAGTCGTCAATGTAGGGGAATATATGATCCGTTGTTGTCCGTAGTTGTACTTGTGTATTCAAACAAAAGGGGATTGTCATGTAATTTTTTGTCTATTTGTAAATCTTCTAATCTGATTTCAATACTTAGTTATACGGGAAGTTGCAGACTAATTGGTCTTGTTCTATCCAAAAGGAACTCTATTTAATTTATGCAACAACTTGTCTGGATTCCGATATGAATACTTAATTTTTTAAGATTGTGGTAGGTTAGAAACCCAGAAAAATACGAAAAAAGATTTATCCACCACAAAATGATGACTTTCAAACAGTTCTGTATTTTCTATCTTGTTAATGAACAACTTTAGTTCTCTACATGGATAATGAGCTGTCACAACATGTGTTCACTGCTGAGAAAAACTACTGCAGCAATACCAGAAACGCTCTAATTGAGATTCATAGCTACATGTAAATCATATAAACGTAAACATGTGACAGTATAATGATGAATGTCACATCTGCGACTTTTTAATAGTCACCAGCTCGAAAACAAGATAGTGACTTGTGTATCTTGATCACGGCTTTCGGAAACGATTTACTGCAGTTTGTAGAATGAACCTGGCAGCATATGCAAGTACACTTCAGTAAACTTAAAAGTGATAAGAAGTGCCACTGTACTTCCTGATAAACAAACTACGAGAGTACTTTCCGAGAATGAGCAGTAAATTCAACAAACAAAGTAGAACTACAAAGTTCTCTCAGTTTATTCTTCCCATGAAAGGTTTGTCGGGTTGTAAATCTTCTAAAATTTGGGTATAAATCTGAATCGGGCGAAAACAACTATTTGCGACTTCCTGATAAACAGTTTGATAATCATTTACAGAACCAATTTTCTGGATTCAGAAGCATTTGCTGGTGTTTTGTTTGCTAGAATATTTTTATAGGCCGTACGTCTTCATTACTTATCACTAATGGTTTCCAATGTCACAGGAACAAAAGTTATATCTGGGGTATGTGATTAACTCGTTTGAAATGCATTCTTCTTGGATTTTCTGGAGTATTGGGGACTGTGTCGATTGATTTATTCAGAAAGAAACCAAAAAGTGACAGAGATGAATTGCATAAATGTTTGGAAATCAAAGGGATTCGACAAGACATTTAGTTGACATAGGTGGAGCATCGTGGAAAGGTCGGATAATTCTATATATATAAATATATATATATATATATATATAAAAAACTAGGAAAATAGTTGGGTAAGCAGCATGCAGGAAGTATACACTTATAACACGAATTCCAATATTTCGACAATGTTTATTGTCATCCTCAGGGAAATACACACAATATTATATAATTTGTCAATTTGAAAGGTAAAAGTGCGAAAAAACTACTTACAGTGTCCACGAGATTGAGTGCAAAAAAGGTTGTTAACAATTTAAAACATGTATGAAACATATGTCACAAACATTACAACTTTCAATTGAAATATTCAATTTTGTCAACATTACACTATTCAAAATTTATATCAAAATTTATGACTGGACGTCCATATGCATTTCGAACGCTGGCATGGAATGATAGAAAATGTTAGGTTTAAAGTTCCATCCTGCATGGATGTCCGGAACTACGTAATATATGCGGAAATATCGGTAGGTCGACGCATCTTCAGAGTCAGCCCGCGAATTTTTGAAATTTATAGATGAGTAGAGAATAGACAATGTTGCCAGGATTGCTGAAGGCCTTATTGAATTTTTAAGTGTAATATGTGAAAAAATTCATAAAGTTTTGAAAATTATTATTATAGAAACGGAATTGATGTAAACAATATCATTAAATAGAAAATTGGGAGCTTTGGTCCCTGAATTTTGGATTACCTTGATCCAACTGTAGTAAATATGAATATATCTCACTGAGGTGAATAATGTCAGATCTTTCGTTCAAACATGAGACCGACTGCGAGATGAAGGCCATTTCCAGAAAGAGTCTTTTGTGTTTATTTGGTTCTTTTGTGAGGATTTTGGTTGAGCCAAAATCCATATTGTGACCCTCTTTATGCACGTGTTCACTGAGAGCACATCTTTCTGGTTGCAATCTGCAGTCACTCTTATGTGAACAAATTCTGTTCTTGGGTAGTATGTTTGTTTGACCAATATACTCATTGTTACAGCCAGAACATGGAATACAGTAAACTATATTTGAGTGAAATGTTAAAGGAATTTTGTCTTTTACTTTAGTAAAAAGTGAATTTATTTTTAAAATGGTTCTATTTGCAATTTTTTTTTATATTGTCAAATGGTTTGAAAATTCTCGAGATTTTATACGTAATATCATTAATATATGGCATCTTTGCCAGCACTAGTCAGCAAAGACTACCCATCTCCTATATAATCCCAGGATCATGATATCAGAATTTTCACACGAAACGGAAGCCTTGTAATGCTCCAAGACCACTGCGTGAATCAAGGAACAGGAGTTACAAATTAACATTCACTTTGATATTTGATGTATGTGCCTCAGGAAAAACCTCTTTTGGCAAGGAGTTCCAAATTTCAGCTGTTCTATTGAAAAAAGATCCCTGAGCAAGAGAGATAGATATTCCTATTCATGACTCCAAATAACGCCTTCAATATATTTTGAGATTAAGTTTTATTATCCCGTATATATAAAAATGAGTGCTACCTATTTAAAAAATGCTATGGTGATTCCTATATTCAATAACATCACAGAATATATCACTTGTGTGAACCTAGTTCAAAAAAATTGAATTTATTATGTATATTCACGATATTCACTGTGGTAACTGAATAAGAAATCTCCAACCCATCATCACAAGTATAGCCATGCAGCAAATAAATTATTTCATTTTTATCTACAAGTGAAGCAATGGCTGAAACTGAAAATAAATGAAAGTAAAATTGCAGCACGTGGAAATATTACTGACAGGCAGTGTTTAGTCGTTTTATAATATCCGTAATTACAGGTTGGCAACGTCTAGCTGCAAGGCAGTATGAGCGCCATTCAAAATATAGCCTCTATAAAACAGCGATGTATAAAAATCCAGTCCAGTCGTACTACAAGAAAAATACAGTGGAGGGATAATTACAAATGAACAATTGAGCAGAAATTGGGAGTTGAAACAATCCGGATTATCACATGCTCGATTTCCTCTACACGGATATCCAGAAATACAAAAATGAACTCCGATATTTCCGCAATTTAAGACCCAACATCCAATTAGTCGAGAGCCCTTTGTACGGCCGTCAATTAAATTCGTCCGGCGATGCTCTTTTGTCCGGACGTCACAGCTGTCTGTATCAATAATATTTGTTGGATCTGTCACAGCCGCCTTTCAGCGATATAAAGATTGTCCGGTGATGTTGTGGGCCTGCATTGTACACCAAAACGAAGTATAGCATCACGATTTCCTTCAGAGACTATTAAACTCGATGATGAAGTGTAAATCTGAACGGCGAGCTTTGTCGAAATTCTCGTACAACTGGAGTGGGAAAGCTGGTTTGTATTGTGGAGTTACAAAATATCGCTAACAATGATTCGAAGTGTTAGGTGCATTGAAAGAAGTGTTGATTGAGGAGAAGAGTGATGGCCGTCGAAATATTCACCGCCTACCGTTCAGATACAAGAGAGAAACGAAAAATTGTTACAAAAGACATACAAAACTTGAAAGATTCGTCCTGGTTGTCAGAGGTTTTGAGTCCCAAAAAATATCTTAACTTGCATTTTCATCAAGGTTCATCGAGGTCCTACAAAACAGAAAATCCTTTCATGTTATTCAAGCCTAGAATTGAAGCTGATGACACAGTAAATACCTTCAGAAACCCATTATTGTGAATATATCACACAGGAATAGTAAAAGTCCTAGTACTGTGCCTTGGGATCTCCCAGATGCAGTCAATTTCATTTGTCACAGCGATGCTCCTAAATATTCAAACCCATTGGTAAATCTTGGCTGGCAAAACTCTCAGTCAAGATTCCTCAAGGTTCAATTCTGAAGACTCTCACATATACCAATTCACTTATAACTAACTAATCAACTTCTGATACCCCCCATACGCTAGACAACTTTATTGCCTCAAACGAAAATGAAATTGAAGAATATAAAGATTTTTTTTATGCCCACTTCGAGCCCCTTCGGTATCAGCGCTTATCTACAAAGCACAGCATTGTTGTAGATGATCTCTATCCTTGCTATTTTCTTGATAACCAAGAAGTGAACAGAGTGATATAGCTAGCTATCTTAAGTTGCTTCATTACCAATGTGTAAAAATAAAGATTATGCTTGCTTGGAAGTCAATGCACAATAGCAAAGAAACTGTGCATGTATAGATAATACCGCACAATAATAATGGAAGTTTGAAAACATCTTAATGAAATGCCAAATATTTTTCATTCCTTAGAGTTAGATTCGAATTTTCATTTATCCATTCTGACTGAATTCTGATTTTAAACTGGTGGGTATTGCATCAAAATATTGTTTTTTTGCGATATTGATGCCCGAACTTCATTGTTGAATTCAATAGAATGTCCTATGTATCTCTTCAAAGCAGCCCACAATCACCTGAGTATATCGCACAATATATCTACTACTTTGATGATAAAACGTATCTCGATGCAGATGGATTGAAAATCGTGTTAGAAGACATATCTTCTTTTCTTCATCAAATATTTACGCAGTGCAGTGTATATACAATTAATTGAATAGGAAATACTAATTTTTGGTCGACAGAAGCTACACAAAATTCAAACTCATCAGTTTGTTCTCATGTGAACCTGATGAAAATCAGCTACCATTAACTATTTGAACCCAATTAGCGAGGTCATGATGTCATCGTACCAACCAGACTATGTGAATGTTGTCAAAGATAAAAAGTTATTCATCAAAGAAAAAAGACGCATAAAAATTACACCGGTATTGTTTAATTTCTCTTCACATTACGATTGAAACCAGATGCTACATCTTTTGAGTGGTAGAATGGGATCCAATTGCTAATTGATACACTCATCTGGTGTTGGTATAGTCATCGCCTTACTCGTAAATACCTCAATCAAGGAGTGAAAAGCAACTCTTTGAAAAATACACGCATATTTTCCTCAAAAAACAAACTTGTTATTTTCGTTTCAATAAACAACCGGGCGTTTCACTTGGCACAGTGTTTGCCCAACTCGAGTGTCAAATAACAAAGAACCTCCAGACGAACTTCACTCCAGTCATCAACGTATTGATGGTTCGTTAGTGTGGTTTACAGCTGTTCGTCTCAACAGGCATTTCTTGGCATATTAAGACCGTTTTGAATGCAAATTGAATCATCAGTAATGAAGGACGCTACTTTACGAGTCTATGGGATGTTTTTATTTATGCTGCTCTCGAACACATTGATTAAGCTTTTACAGACGTTGGACAAGCGAGACTAATCTGGTCTATTAAGATGCGCTAAACGACATTTTTCCAAGGTTGAGTGTAATACGGGGTGATTCGTGCCAGATGTTATGATGTTGACACATTTCAGCGTTTTGATAGCAAGCGATGTCATCTTGGAAAAGCCATGTTCCTTCACAAAAGTTGTGTTATCATCAATCTTCTGTGATTATTGGGTCAGGCTATGTATTTTGAAATAATAATAAAATATTCAGTTTATTAAGCTGGAGCTTCTGAATACAATCATTTAATAACATCAAATGTATAATATTCAAGTATTGATTTTCCACATGAAAAATCATGTGGTACATTTTATTTTCAAAAATACACTTTGTATGAAATTCAATCGAATCAATCAAAAAATTTAAAAATCATTATTTCATTGATTCTTGGGTGTTTTCCGGGTTTGATGGCCGTGGTCCACAGGTTTTTATTCCTGACGTTTCGCCTACGACTATGGTAGGCATTATCAAAGTCTATGAGGTAACGGACGCAATGATCTCGTTCTCACAGTAGAAACTACTTCATTGACGTTATGATCGGCTTTATACCTGTTCTTCTGTTCGACGTCCGATATTATTGTGTTGGAAATGGGCGTGGCTTGTTTCCTCTTGACTGGTTTGGGCCGTGTGTGCTTTAGAGCTGGTAACCAGACTTTGTTGATGTGTATGCCTTCTTCTTTTCGGTTGAAATTGTCTTTGTGTTTGTGAATCTCTATCGCTCCTCTGTGTAACCTGGGATAGTAGCTCTGCGTCCTGTCAATCACTTCCGTTTCGTCAAATGCAATCGCGTGATCGCCTTCTCCGAGTGCATGCTCGGCTACTGCCGACTTGTCTGACTGTCCCAGGCGACAATTTCTCTTGTGTTCGGAGAGCCGTGTCTTGATGCTTCTTTTAGTGGTTCCAATGTAGACTGATCCACAGCTACACGGGATCCGGTACACACCTGGTGTTGCCCACGGCTCTCTTGGATCTTTGGCTGACCTTAAACTATCTCTGACGGTTCGTGTTGGCATCAGTATTGCTTTCACATCGTGTTTTTCCAGCGTTCGTCCTATCCGATCTGTCACACCTCTTATATATGGCATAAAGGCTTTTCCCACAACAGGTTCATTTACAGTTTCCTTCGTGTCCTCTCTCTTGGGTCGTATTGCCCGTTCGAATTCGGCTTCACTATACCCATTCCCTTTTAACGCTTGTTTAAGGTGGTCCAGTTCTTCAGGGAGGTTTTGTGGTTCACAAATGCGGCGGGCCCTCTCCACTAATGTTTTAATTACACCTCTCTTCTGGCGTGGCTGGTGGTTGGAGTTCTTGTTCAGGTATCTGTCTGTGTGAGTGGGTTTCCTGTATACTTTATGCCCCAGGGTCCCATTTTCCCGTCTGTTCACCAGCACATCCAGGAAAGAGATTCTCCCTTGGGTTTCCTGCTCCATTGTAAATTGAATTTTAGCGTTAATCGAGTTCAGATGAGACAGAAATACCTTTAGTTGTTCTTCTCCATGCTGCCACACCACGAACGTATCATCAATGTACCGCAGCCAGCAATATGGTTTCAATATTGCTTGCTCTAAGGCGCGCTGTTCGAACTTCTCCATGAAAAAGTTTGCCACCACAGGGCTCAGCGGGCTGCCCATTGCAGTACCGTCGGTTTGTTCATAGAACACACCGTCCCATTGGAAATATGTCGATGTCAGACAGTGAGCAAACAGTGTGGTTATATCTGCTGGGAATACCTCTCCAATAAGCTGTATTGTTTCCTTGACCGGAACCATCGTGTATAAGGATACTACATCGAAACTCACTAGTATATCTCCTGGACCTAGCCTCATGTCTCTTATCCTTTCAATGAAATGTCCCGAGTCCCTAATATATGAGTCTGTGTTGCCTGTGAGAGGTTGTAGCCGGGTAGTCAGATACTTGGCCAGTTCATAGGTCGGTGAACCTATTGCATTCACGATAGGTCTCAGTGGTACATTTTCCTTGTGGATCTTTGGTAGGCCATATAGACGAGGAGGCAGGGCCTCGGATTTCTGTAACAGTTTCTTTGTGTTGTCATCTAAGCTTGAAGAGCGGACTAGGTGATTAGTTTTTCTCATAACTGCGGCGGTCGGGTCTTTATTGATTATTTTGTACGTTTCTGGATCCAAAAGGTTAACTATTTTCTCTTTGTAATCCCTCGTGTTCAACACGACGGTAGAGTTTCCTTTGCCTATCATTATTTCATTGTCTATCATTCATTCATTCTAGAGACGAAAAACCCAAATTGTTTAGAAATCAATGTTCGTTTAAGCAAAATTTGTACATTTTTTTCCAGGAATCTGTTGAACTTTCACAATTTACCATTTCTGGTGGCAATTCATTAGGAGTTCCCAAGCCTTCATAAAATGGTTGATTTTGTCCAAAAGTTGTATACTTTTTCAATTCAATATCATTGCAATTACTTATATTATAATTTGTGTTATAGCTTGAAAGTTTCAAGTTGTCTCTCAGGTTTTTGGAAAGCATGTTATTTTTCAATTTAAGTATATGGAAATATATAAGTATTCAGATATAATCTGTGTTCAACACTAAAAATGTCAAGGGATTCATGCATCAATGATACCCACTGAGCACAGAACCTTGCAAAATATTGCTGCAAATTACATTCAGATGCCGTTTGAAATGTTTCCTGGATGAGGAACAGTAATATTACTGCGTTTGTTGAGTTGAAACATTGTGACTTGCTCATTAGGAAAACATTTTTAGAAGATGAGTTGAGTGTTTACAACACTTATTCACCTCCTTCAGCTTCAGAAGTTCTTGACGTTTCACACAATACTCACCCAGTTTCAGTACCAAAATTCATAGATGAACTCAGGAACTGGGCTATACAGGGCAATATTTCCCATAATAATTTTAATAAATTATTGCGCATTTTGAAAAAACCTAGAGATGCTAAAGAATATGAGAACCTGCCATTTGACTGTCGAACTATTTTGAAGACGTCAAAAGTAAATCAGGTAATTAGTACTAATAGAGGCCAGTACTATCATTTTGGATTAGCTGATGGTATTCGATATATATTAGAAAGATACCCTTCTGCAGTTTCAAACAAGATATACCTTGATATAAATATAGATGGTCTTCCGCTAGCAAAAAGTTCTGGAAGTCAATTCTGGCCCATTCTGGGAAGAATATCAAGAAACATCTCACCATTTGTTATAGGGGTTTGGCATGGTCATGAAAAACCTGAATGTGCAAATGAACTACTGGGAATTTTCATAGAAGAATATCTCCATCTGAAGTCTAGAGGTTTAGTTTTTGAAGGGAAAATACTTGAATTGAATTTGTCAAAATTTATTTGTGATGCACCTGCGAAATCATTTGTTTTGGGTCTCAAAGGTCATAATTCATATTCAGGCTGTACAAAATGCACTGTAGAAGGAGAATATGTGAATAACAGGATGTGTTTCAATAAATTGGATGAACCTTTGAGAACTGATGAAAAATTCCGCTCTGGAGAATATGGAGACTATCACATTTCACCTTCTCCCCTTTTGAAATTAGATTTTGACTTGGTTGCTGGTTTCCCACTAGATTATATGCATTTGGTGTGTTTGGGAGTCATGAAGCGTCTGTTGCAATTTGTAATCCCTCGTGTTCAACACGACGGTAGAGTTTCCTTTGTCTATCATTATTTCATTGTCTATCATTCATTCATTCTAGAGACGAAAAACCCAAATTGTTTAGAAATCAATGTTCGTTTAAGCAAAATTTGTACATTTTTTTCCAGGAATCTGTTGAACTTTCACAATTTACCATTTCTGGTGGCAATTCATTAGGAGTTCCCAAGCCTTCATAAAATGGTTGATTTTGTCCAAAAGTTGTATACTTTTTCAATTCAATATCATTGCAATTACTTATATTATAATTTGTGTTATAGCTTGAAAGTTTCAAGTTGTCTCTCAGGTTTTTGGAAAGCATGTTATTTTTCAATTTAAGTATATGAAAATATATAAGTATTCAGATATAATCTGTGTTCAACACTAAAAATGTCAAGGGATTCATGCATCAATGATTACTTTGATATAAATATCTTTATTTAAAACTACTCGCGAAGCCCTGTTCTGAAATTTCTGTAAAATTCACATGTGATTTTACTTCAGTGTGAATAATATGGTTGAAGAATATTGAAAATGTGGTTCTATGATCTATATAAATATTTTAAATTTTATTTCATTTGTTATGTGTGAAAAATCCAATTTTTCTAGCTATTTTTACTGTAATATATGTAAGATGTTTATTACAATTCAATGAATTATCTAACAACATACCTAGATGAATGAATTTAGATAAAATTTTGTACTAGTAGCATGAATATTGATACAACTAGATTCAGTTCGATTTTATTGAAATTTGTCCAGTTTTCCGTATATTTAACATCTTTCTCTAACGAATTCATTATATTATCTATTGATTTTCCAGTAACGTAAATCAAGGCGTCATCAGTAAACAATTGTATCTGACAATTCTTTTCCTTTATCCTATATCTTTCATGGATAAAATAAAAAATAGTGCTACCAAAACAGACCCCCTGTTGTACACCTTGTTCTGCCAAAACATAACTAGAAATGTTATCATTAAATTTTGTGATTTCTAGATAAGATTCAAACCAATTCATAACCTTATCAGTGAATCCTATTATGTACAATTTCTCTATAAACAGTTTCCAATGTGCTTCTTGAAGCCCATATCGAATGGTCATCTTGTGTGGCCAACCTTCCTTTCCATCATAGATTTACTTCTCTATTCATTTTCTGTTTGATTGTCGGAATACATGATATTATACTGTAATATTCTCCTTTCGAAGGCTTTCCAGCCTTCGTTTTCATTGAACTCGAAATTCCATTAGTAATACCGTGAATGTGATTTTTATTTTCCCAAGCCTTTTTTGCTGTTCTCTGCAGTGTCCTCCCAAAAGATCAATATGGTTCCAGTTGTATAAATTGATCCAAATTTTTTTATATCGAACTGATAGTCGTATATTTTCCTCTTTCAGTTTTACAAAATTCAATTTTCTTGCATACACCAACCAATAAATCTCAATTGACGTAAACAGACACAGAATGTAACCTCGCTCGCACCAAATACAGCGTTTCAATAACAGCCCATATTGCGAAGGTAAATAAATACCGTTCATCGGATGAATTAGTGCAACGAGAACGCATCTATCATGAGCAATCAGTCTCAATAGACAAAATAAACAATTTACATTGTTGTTCGTAATTGAATTACACTCGTCTAATAATACCCACATTGTTTCAGTGATTTAACCCGGTTAAAATATGTAATTGAAACGAATAATACCCACATGCATTGTAACCCACCTAGGTCGGAACGGGTCATCCATCTTATTCCAGACTCTGGTTCGAACGCTCCAAGACAAATCAGGGACGGAGCTAGGATTTATTGGAAGGTTGGGCAGTTAATTGTGAGCTGGAGGTTAAAGAGAGAACAGGTATAGTGAATAAAATTTAAGAACTGTCGCACGTCATCGATGACGACATGAAATCAACGCACTAGTAACAATCCATTGATTGAAAAGCATTGAAACGTTAATATTGAATTTCAAAGGAGGGGAGGAGGAAACGCTGTTGAATGCTCATAAATGAGTCATGTAGTAGTACTTTTCTTTTTCTTTGAATCTAGTATATAATCTACATTATGAATAGAAAAAATAATAACTTCTTATCAATCATTTACAAAAAATGCGAAGTGGCAATATTGCTTTTCAATGATCATTGGAATGATTTATTGTCAGAACCGACATAGTGTTGTTGATAACGAATAAATGCTTCGTTTTCTTCCCGATTCGTTCATTTAATTGAATTATTCGGCATATTTTTCATTTGAACGCTTTTTATATCTAATTATTAATTTTATATTGCTCCAAATTGGTTTCTTTGGGTACACCAATGAAAAAATACTTCAAGAGCTGCTAATAATGAAACATACCGGCAGTTTCTACTAAATATTCGAGATCACAGAGATGTTGAGAGCCTACATTTGCTTCCAATGCTATGCTTAGTTCAGGCGAGAAGGTGAACTAAAACAATGTATATATTAGCAACATTGAAGAACTTTCAAACTCATTGTTCTTTTTCTTACTGCCCTGTTACTGATCACCAACACCATCATCAATATCATAATATAAAAAGCAAAAAGAGTGGAGTAATCTTGATGATTCTATAGAAAA
Source organism: Zygogramma bicolorata (assembly GCA_032362365.1). Classification (NCBI taxonomy): domain Eukaryota; kingdom Metazoa; phylum Arthropoda; class Insecta; order Coleoptera; family Chrysomelidae; genus Zygogramma; species Zygogramma bicolorata. The sequence goes on from JAVJAQ010002299.1 coordinate 364,950, forward strand.
TATCAGTTGCAGGCTCTTCGTAAAAATGCCAACAGAGTTGAAAACTATTGCTGCCAAGGGTTGGTGACATCTTCAATTAGTTATTTCGAAAGAGAGCGAGATATTAATATCCCTCCCCCTCCTTAATAGCTGTTAGAGAGCTTAATTGAATACAAAGTAGTAAATTACGTTTTTAATCTACAGTCAGATATTCATTTTTATCATGTTGCAGCAGATTTTTAGTCAAGTATGTATACTGTCAGTACGATTTCTCGAACTATTAAAGATAAACATGCTCACAAACCACAAAGAGGCTGATTATCCAACTTCAACAGAATAATTACATACGTCCGATGAAAATCAATCAACTTCCACAAACGTTTTGTTCTCTCTTTCTTTCTCTCTCGTAAACAACAACGGTAATTTAAAGAACAGTAGGTAGCGTAACATATATTATTCTTTTAACAGAGGAGGTACAACTCAAACGAAATGATTAATTTAACTGTTGGTTTAACGTTCTCTCCATGTGTGAGAGATTGATTGCTGGTCATGCATCAGGAAACAATAATTCACTATCGAATTTTACTGAATAACAGGGACGGTTCTGCAAAAAACGTCAACCGAAGCAATATAAACAATAAGTACTGAGAGATACTGAAATTTCGGCAAATTTCACTCTTACAGTTGTGTGTTTTTATGAAAACAGATTCTTCAGTTTCTTGTTCAATTGAAAATATTTCAAATTAATTGATTTACGTTCGTTTCAAAAACTTATATTTTTGAATAGAAATGATATTTCGGAATCTAATCGACTTTCATCGTGAACTTTGAGAAATAAAACTTTCCATGTTTTTATACGACTTATATGAGTTTAATTTCTCAATTTTCGTGATGATTCTCCACCACATAGTGACAAATTCCTCGACTTAGCAATCTTCACAGTATTATTTAGCAATACCTTTTCCTTCGAAAGGTTGGGGATTTCTATACATCAGTGATCTATATGAGGAATCTTCTGGTAAGGCGATTCATGTAATTTTCCAAACTTCCGTTAACAGTCCGGAGCATTTTGAATCAAATCTCTCATTTCATTCCCACTGTTTCAATCAATAACATTCGATATTGTATCCAAACGATTTGTTACAGTTACTTGATGCGTGAGGAAATAAAATACATCAATTTTTTATTCATGCAAGGGTTAAAAAGCACAATGAGTCTTCAAAATCGTATTTTCTTGATTGTTCCCTATTGAATATTATACAATTTCAAAAATGATCGCGATATCTGAAAGTATCTCATTTAAGAGACATTCCATGGAATAGCTCTGTGAAATATTGTTCTTCATTGCCGCCTTATTTTCCTGTTCCTAGAACCATTTGTTCCAACCTGTTGCAATTCCTCCAATGCCTACCAACGTTTTCCGCAACTTTATTATAGACCACCGATAGATTCACAGATACAACCGGTACATTTAACTCACATCTTCGGTTCCTCATAGACATAATTTAAACCACGGAACAGTTGCTGGTAATATATTCCATGTATACGATTATGATTATTACATGTTGTATTGTCGCCTGGTCAGATCGTTAAAGAGATAAAGTCGCCCAGAGACTCCCATGATGTATGTGGTACAGTAGCGTGTACCATGCACTCCGATTTGCCCATGGGTATGCACCGATCTAAAATCAATCTCATTGTATTTAAAATTGAACTATTACCGTCACCCCACATGCCTGTTTCGCTTCGATTACTTATCGAAACTCCATTTGCATTGCTTTTTGTTTGTCTAATGGAAAAGCCCACTCTATTCGTCGACTAGATTGGATCTCTAATTTCACAGTAGGATGATTTATTTGAAACAACAATCAATTTACTTTATAATCTGACCCTAATCCGGGATTTGTGAGAGCTTTTCGGGGTATTAGTGTTGAAAACAATCGAAAGAAGGCGTCGGCACAATAATTCGTTACAGGTTATTGTCCTCAATACAGCCTGGCGATGTACTTTGAGAGATAAGTTTCGTTCAGTTTCAACAATGTCGCATTTTGAGGATCGGATCTGATGATGAAATCGAATAAATTGCTTCAGATGAAGTTTATGACGGCAATGTTTTCAACCACTAGTTATCTTCAAATATCCAGGGAGAGAAATGGAGACGATTGATGATATTATTGGTGCAGAATGAATGGAAGATTTTTCGTGGTGTACTTGTATTCCAGTCTCACTTCCATCAAAACAAATAGAACCTCAAATCACAAAGAGTCATGAAGTATCAGACGAAATATTTAAGTACAGATGCGATAGTAATCATAACAAGGAAAGAGTCTGGTGTTACTAGATAATGATGAAAAAGTCATTTCTGGCATATAGATTTTAAAGTACTTCTGGGATAATCTATCAAGACAAGACAGATGGAAACAACACATTTTGTTGATATTGATGGCATTTAATATTTTGTGTGGATGATATTTGAAACAACAATTTCTTGATGACAAATGTATGATTAATATAGAAATTCAGTGGAAAACTAGTAGAATGAATGAATGAATGAATGATTTATTTGCGCAAATTAGGTTGATTACAGTTTTCACATTGACTATTATGTTAAAACTATGATATATAAAAATATTTGAAAGTCATGCTTATAAGCAAATAAAAGAAGAGAACCAAAAAGCCAGAAGGCTGTCTGTGGTGAGAATTTAATAAAATTAGAAAGAATATAAATAAAATATAAATAAACTATAAGACATGCTAATTATACTCAATCAATGTACGTACACATGGCAGTGCTAAGGCTTGGAACAGGCAGACAGAAACTCACAAAGTAAAATAGAAGATCCGTGATAAAAGAACGGTGTGCGGTAACTATGAATAAAACAAATTATGTATTTCAAGTCGAGGTAAGTTGCGAACACGGTTTTTTATTTCTTTTTTAAAATAATTCAAATTGACAATTTGTTTAAGGTGTAAAATGGCAGAAGAATCCTGCTAGAAAACAATTCTTATAAAAACTATCAGTATTGCCTTCCAAACTCTTCATTCACAACATACCTGATCAAGGATCAGCAACCACTTTGTTCCAATGAGATCATGAGTGTTTCAAAATGACTCAAAATATAAGCCCTTCTGAAGGAACTTATCGAATGAGTTATATCGATTTGTTCTTGAAAAGAACGAACACACAGTAGTTTCAAAGGTTTTACGCATTTCCTCATAGTATCTATTTCTGATAGTTCCTATATAGTTATTCACTAAAACTATGGCGCAGTTATTCCAATAACCTGATCAAAGCCCTAAGGTGTAGTTACACTTGGAAAATCAGTCAATATTTTGAAAGATATGCTGAGAAAACAAACACCCTTATAGTTTTGACAAACTCAGAAGCGAGAAGTAAGCTGAACATTGGGAGCAGAAAGTGAATGGGAGTCTATTTCACAAATAGAATATTAATTTGTACTACTCAGAAAATTCAGAGTATGCCACAAAAAACAGGTTTATGCATTTTTTGAACTCGCTATTCTTTGTCTCTTTATAGGATGTTTTCTCATCATTCAGTGCAAACGAATAAATCATAATGATCACATTATAATAGCATTTTTTTTTTTCAATTATTGATCCTACACTTCATTTATCTGTTAAATTCTAAATAGTCTAGGGGAAGGGTATAAAAACTCATCGATACCACCGTTTCTTTTTCAAAACTGGTAGTAATGAGAATAATATGTTTTATCATGTTGTACAACTAATCCAATCTATCTTAGCAGAGAACTAATAACGTATATGCCCAGCAATATCTGTGAAGTATACTAAGATGAAAAAACTCCTATTATATGTGTTAACTGTGTTGGAATTTTTTCCTAGTAGGTGTTTTTTTTTTGTCATGTTCAGCACTACCAGTGTGCGACTGGAGAAGTAGCTGAGTTTGTGCCACGGTGGATTGGATAAACTGTTCTGAATTCGGAACAGTCCAGTTGAAGAGAAAAGTCTTAAAGCTGAAAGTGGTGAAAGTTTCATCCTTTTGTACCGGATCTTCACTTTTCATTTTGTGATTGCATTGTTGTTCGCATTGTACGAACCATACTGTGTCATTTTGCAACCAATTAACACCAGCCATTTGTTGCATACAAAAACCCGTGTCAGTCATACACAAACCCTGTTCCAGTTATACTGTTGATTGTTTTTCAGACTACTCTAAGGTGAAATACGATCCAATTAACGATTCCGAATCCATTGAAATTAATCACTTGCTTCCAGACATCAACCTGAATTTTTTCCACTTTTCATCCAGATCGGGAGAGCAGAAGTTATAAATCTAGACTTTCCTCCGAACTATACCATAAACAATTAATTATAGCTAGTGTTGAAAAAGCTGCTTGATGAATGCGCCTGTCCAGTCCCATAAATTTGTCTCCGCCCGGTGAAACTGTGTGCCAAAGCCATTATTTTTATTCTGATATCGTTCATTGGGGAGAGATTTCAATACACCAGGAAAAAAAATCGAACTTTATTCCAACAACAGTTACGTGAGAGCGAGGAGCAAAAACAATAAATTCCTAATTAGATATAAATCCAGGATAATTGTAATGTGTCAAGAAAGCGCAGGAATACAGCTAGACGGTTTTGTTTATGTCTTTGCGTTCCATTCGAGATCAAGAAATATTATTTCTTAGCAATTGATGTACCTACTTAGCTGTCACAGATGCACTTTACGATCAACGTTTCACACCTTGAACGTTCGTTTTGCTATGATCAGGATAATATTCAATTATTGTCTGATCAATCAAGATAAAACTGTTCTAGTTCCTTCACGAAAACCAAATAGATTTAGACTTTCAATGGACAATAATTGTGTGCGTGATATTTTATCTACCCCCATTAGAGCTTAGAAATGCAAGAACGTACTTTGAAAGCATTCTGGTTTCTATTTAATGAGTATGTTTGGGATATCAATGATATTTCAGTAATCCAAGTTGTGTCAAGAGGATTGCTGCATACAGGCAATGTTTGATACTCTCTAAAATAACTATTAGCGGCGTATTTAACAATGAAAATGGACTGACCCTGATTAGCAACAGTGCGACAGATGCTGCACTTGAAAGTGGGTGTCGAAAAAGTATGGTTTCATTTTCGGAAACTGATTGAGGTCGTGATGAAGAAAGTGAGCACCTAGAGTAAGTGAGTCAGCTTGTTTTGTACGAAGACGTGGTATGTAAACGTTAGCAGGGATCCTAACATTTCGTGAATTCCGATGAGTAGAATGACGTATTGATTAAAAGAAGAAGAAGAGATTTGATAGTTTCAAAAGGAGCCAGAAAATTGATTTTCCACCTCATCTCCTTCTGAGTGAACACTTTCCAACCTTAAAGTAGGTTGAAAACAAGCATATTTTCGAATGATAGTAAATAATAGTAGATTATACCACGAGTCAATAATGATAGCTATTATTCTGAAGGGAATAATATTTCGAAAGAATTATGGTCATTATTGCGAGAAGTATACTCTACTTTATTTAAGACTAATTTATTAATCCTACATAAAAGATTCTTCAGTTTCATCCCAATACAACAACACAACAACAACAACACAAACACTGACACTTTGGAGTTTGGTTATATTGTTTCCATGGTAATATTCACATAGAATATTTATGTGATAGGACTACAAGAGGGAATAAAGACTATTACTATTAATTCCTCGCTATTATTCGCTAAGGGAATAATATATGGCATTATATTACAGAAACCATAATACTTACATTATCTATAAGTCGTAAATAAACTACTTATTCGTTCTGTTACGCTATGAAATGTCACTGCTGATAATGTATAATGATAAAAAATATGTCCCAGTAGGTGATACCAAATATAAATAATTACTGCTTTTCAAAAAGCTCACAGATACCTTCCTAGAAATATCACACTGTGCTATTTACTTTACGAATACATGAACTTGAAATGTAGACAACTTCAACGTTAAAATTTGTTGGTATCTTCTAGATAAGCATTTTTTTCGTTATAAAAAAAACAACGTGAGTAATGTCTTAGTCGCAGTCGAACGTTGTTGAGTGGACTATTTCGTAATGTTACTACTTCATTATAGGAGTCTACACAAACCAGCCCCAGTCCTTGTGTATGAATTGGGATGCTTTATTTGTTTTGACAGACTCACATACATCTTCCTTTCAAGTAACTGACTCCACTCGGTTCCAACAGAAGTGATTTAAGCCCGTAATTGCCAACAATTTCCTGGGAAATTAGACGTGCATTCATTATGATTCAGGAGGAAAACGGAAAGGTGAGAGACGGAATATATAGAATGAGTAATTTGGATACGGAAGACTCGAATCGACTCTTCTATAATGAGATGGGAAATTTCAATTTATAAAATGAGTCAATTATGAAAATATAATTATTTTTATTTGGAGATGTTCGATGATTTTTTTATTACAGATAAATGTCTGATATAAAGTGTTGAAAACACAAAATAACGGGTCCATGAAGCCATCTAACGGTCACGTATATTATTGACATTCAATTCAAATCAATTATGCATTATCCATAGTAAAATTCAAATCAACTTCAATTTATTATTCTACCAACATACGAGTTGTAAACTTCAATCACTGACCTCTTCGAAGGACAATGAACAAACTTTATAAACAATGGCATAATGAGAGCATAGCACTCTTGATTGTTTATTGTTTTATATCATCCGCATTGTTGAAGAGCTATTTGGCGATTGAATATCTTGCAGAGAGATTTTCCAATAATTGTGATTTAGTGAATGAATATCAGAACATAGATTTTATGTAGATTTTTTTCATATTGAATGAATACCATTCGAAATGAAATAAAATAGTTGAGGCTTTCGCGGAGTCATCGGAGTGAATTCCAAGATGAATGAACCTCTGAAGAAGCTAGCCACTCAAGCCAGCGAAACGTCAGGAAGAAATTCCAAAAAACGACGGCCTTCGAACCCGAATAAAAGTAGTGATACCGAAATGAAATAATTTATAGAATGTAATCACCCAATCAACAAAGGACCCCGCACGGTTCTTATGGAAAATGGGTCCCAGTCGAATTGGCTGAAAATTTAGGATAATGTAGTTTATGATGTCCTGATCAAATGTCTCCATGGGCACAACAAGATCTAATGTACAGTTTTTGAGATACAGGGTGTCAAACATGCAGAGAGAGGGATGTTACTTACCTTTAGAAAATCAATAATGTGGCGATTTTTTTGTTACAAAAAGTTAAGGATAATAATTACAATCTCAATATTGTCGACACGAGTTGTAATAAGAAGTTATAAGACTCCGTATACAGGGTTATTAATAATTACATAATTTTTATGTAATTCTTTAAACAAACTCAGTCAAACGCAAAAGCTCGTAGACTTGCAGAATAAGTAAAAAATATTTGATTTTAATATTGGGCGATCTGAGGTTACTATTATACGGGGTCTTCCACTTTTTTAGTTGTAGTAATTTAATTTTTTTCAGGAACATATAGAAGAATTAAACATAAAAGTAGAAAACTAAATATAATATGATCAATATTTTGTGGCTCATGCCTATTTGTTGCATCTTGTACGGATCATATAATTCGGTTAGGGGATAGGCCCAGCGAATGTTTGGGTGATGGCCTGCGAAGCATGTCCCAAAAACCATAGGACAAGACTTATTACAGAATAATAGAGCATTTTCTTTTTTTTTTCATCTTGCATACACTTCATATTATGAGAAATGTGGCTGACATTATTACAAAAAGCTATGACTATTATATATTATGTGGCCTACAAAGATGTATTTTTTGTCTGAAAACTTGAAATCATTAAGGAAACAGTAAACCTTAATACAGACAATTGGCACGTGGTCTCATCTCAAATTAACACAGTAGCTTGGAATAGGACCGGTTTCGGAGGTCTACCTCCATCATCAGTGTCGCTTTGCGTTAGCTCTGGAAGTACAAGGATCTTTGCTCAAATATATTATACACTTTGGTGTTGTATGTAGGATATACATATTTAGAAAATGTATATTTTGTATGAGAATAATGAATAACTAAGGGAACAGTAAAACTGTAACAACTCAACGCGGCCATCAGTAAACAATAACTGTAACTGACTTCATCTCAAAACAACATGGCAATTTCAGGTGCATTCAAAGCTAAAACCATCGACAGACCGGTGTTGAGGGTCTCATATTTAAAACGTAATGGGGATGTCGATACGTTTTGTATGGAAAAGTTCTAAGGCTATTTACATAGGGTGATTCTTTTTTTACGAAATCAGACTAGTATCGTACGTAGATATAAAATAAAAAACTAAACCTAACGAACAATATTATTTTGTGGTTGGGGTCTGTTTCCTGCATCGTGAACAGATCCTATCAATTGGGTTAAGGGGTAGCGAATGTTTGGTTGATGGCGTGCGTACCCCAAATACCATATTACACTAGCAATATGTGCACAGGTACCGACAGTTCGAGCACCAGATTTACAGGTGCAGTAATAACCATCTATAGATTCTTCTTCATTATTTATTTCTTCGTTATTTGTTGGTCGATATGAAATCCACAGTTGATATTTAGCTGCACTTCTAAAACGAGAAAATACTCTAACCCGTAGAAGCCCTGGCCATGGTAGTCTGTTGATATCTCTCAAAGTTTCAAACTGAAATTCTTCGTCGTCCCTCTGTAATTTGTCTTGGACATAGGACGGTGCCAACTTTACTTGATAAACTCCAATTGTTAGCGTTTTTATAAAATCAAGCGTCAGAATTGGAAAATCTTGCAACTGTTCAGCATCTAAACGTACCCATCTTTGAGCATTTCTAGTATTCAGATTCTCTTCCTCAACTAGTGCTTGAACGACATTTGGTTCACTAGCCTTTTCAAGTAATCTTTGAGCCAATTGTGCATCGGCTCCTTCCATCAGGATAGGAGGGTGATATCTATTAATAATAGCTCCAGCTATCCGAAAAAAATCCCCTAGATGGCAAAGATGTTGTATTTGAATATTTTGTTGTAGAAACTTAAACATTGATTTTATGTGGCCGTTTCGTGATTCTACTATCCACCTCGACTTTGTGATCAAACGAGAGTCGTTAGCATCTTCGGTTGAGAGTTGGTGTTGGTTAGGAAGCATAAGTGCTGGCATTTTATGCACAATGCCTAGGTGTCCAAGTATTTCAGTAGCATCACGGTACCCCCTATCCACTACTACAATATCATTTTCCTGAAACCATCTTCTCATTATATTACCGTCTAGTTCAAGTTCATTTTGCAAAATAGCAGCGTCATTATTTTTACTATCAGAGAAGTATGGCCCTTGAATGTCGACTATGTAACCGTCAGGTGCTACTATTAAAATAGGTTTTAATAAGTGTCGGCCTTTGTGTACACAATACGACTGCCGTAAAACTCTGAAATTGCTACTCTTTTGAATGTAGCTGTAAGTACCATCAATGAAAGTGATTGCTCGAGGAATTTGTGGCTCTGGATTATATAGTACATTAGCAAAGTCCGTAACATGTCTCTCAATATAATTTTCTCTAGTAATAGCATTAAAGCCTATGTTGGTAGTCACAAAACGTTGCATCAAAGATTGTCTAACAAGAGTAACGGCTAGACTTACTGCCTGTCTACTTGAATAGCCAAACATTAAACGTACAAAATCATCAGAAAGTCCATGACGCATTTTGCACAAGAACATCAAGAGATCTTTTTTATTCACATATCTGTAATAATCTTCTTGGCGTACTCCATCGCAGTAGGAAAATAGTTCTGAAAACTGCTGTTTATTAACTGGGTATAAGTATTCAAATTCACTGTCACTTAAACTATTCTCGTCGTATATTCTCGTCAGATTTTTTGCTACATGACGAACTCCTTGTAAAAATGACTGAAGAATTTCTCCTCTTATAACATAGGGTCGGTTGATGTAACGCAATCCAATTACCAAAGGTTGTAAAATATATCCTTGCTCATCTAAATGATGAGCACATGATTTAACATATTCGGGAATATAGATATCTTTCAAAATGAAAACATGAGCCCTACATTCGACAGATAACTTACGAAGATCTTCATCGCTGTTACATATCAAGCACGTACTACTTCTAGTTTGCGTTAATACATTTATCTTTAAACAAGCAGGGTCTTCTTCAATAGCAGATATTTCATTGCGGATCGACTGATTGCAATTGGTACATATTTTCGTATCAGCATTTACATTAAGAGACGGCCTGAAAAATTCTTGTCTTCTACGAATAGCTATTTCAGATTTTGCAGCATTCTCTTCCCCATTTATTCTCGTCATCAAACGTGGTTGAAATCGTCCATCACAAACAAAACAAGTTAAGAGATTTCTATTCCTTAGGGCCATCTTATTCTATATTGAAGAAGGTAGTCTGTTTTCATAAGTCTGCTGTATCAAATCAAACAATAAACTAGTTACAATCACTTACAATTAGCAGATACTAAATTAGTGTCAGAATCAACATTAACTGTCAAAACAATTATTTCCAAGGGAATCTTTGATTCAATCTTATGTAACACTGTATCCAGTAACACCGTGCGCTTCATATTTTCATTTTTTGTGCAGGGTATTGGATTAAGGTTGGACACCAGCGATACATTGATTCGTTATAATATACAGGGCGATTCATTAAATGCGACGACCGGCTTTATTATTAGCTTTAATAAAAGTTATCAATAATAGTTAAATCAAATAATCATAACATATTGACCTTCAAACTTAATATATTAAAATAATATAAGTATACAGATTACACATATAGGGGGGTTCATAATTACAAGATGAATATAATTTATTTATTATACTACAACACCCTGTTCACTTATGTTGATTTGGAATTTTGGCAATTATCTGAAACAAACTCTTGAAGCATTTAGAATAATAATAGATGCTAGGATTGAAACTGTTAAATCAGCAAAACTTGGGGTAACGGAATTGGGACAAGCATTGGTACAAAAGTAAATGCTGTACAAGATGGTGTAAATGCCCAAAATGCCGTATAATTTGTGAATCACACGGTATGAACCGGCGATGAAGATCTTCATTATCTGTCGAATATGGGGCTTTATTTCGGAAAGGATTAAATCATGTTCACATCATTTAGATAGGCAAGGGTTTTTTTTAGAACCTTTCATTCAGTAATAATTATCGGATTACGTTACATTAACCGATCATAAGATGAGAGATCTTGTCATTCTTACAGAGATGTAACAAAAAATCTGACGAGACTACCACGAAAGTAGTTTGAGTGATATTGAATTTGAATGTTTATACACACATAAAAGATAAGAGATCATTATTATTCCAATTGTAAATCAGGTGCTCGAAAGTGTCGGTACGTTCCACATAACGCTAATATCGGATGCAAGCCATCAACAAATAATAGAATCCGTACATAATCATAATTACAATGTCTTAACATACATGGTATGAACTGGTAAGAAATATTTTTAATGCACTAGTCTCCCATTTGATTGCTGCATCATCATGCGGTCGACCAGGATCCGTACAAGATGCAACAAATAGGCATGAGCCACAAAATATTGATCATATTATATTTAGTTTTCTACTTTTATGTTTAATTTTTTTATATGTTCCTGAAAAAAATTAAATTACTACAACTAAAAAAGTGGAAGACCCCGTATAATAGTAACCTCAGATCGCCCAATATTAAAATCAAATATTTTTTACTTATTCTGCAAGTCTACGAGCTTTTGCGTTTGACTGAGTTTGTTTAAAGAATTACATAAAAATTATGTAATTATTAATAACCCTGTATACGGAGTCTTATAACTTCTTATTACAACTCGTGTCGACAATATTGAGATTGTAATTATTATCCTTAACTTTTTGTAACAAAAAAATCGCCACATTATTGATTTTCTAAAGGTAAGTAACATCCCTCTCTCTGCATGTTTGACACCCTGTATCTCAAAAACTGTACATTAGATCTTGTTGTGCCCATGGAGACATTTGATCAGGACATCATAAACTACAGTATCCTAAATTTTCAGCCAATTCGACTGGGACCCATTTTCCATAAGAACCGTGCGGGGTCCTTTCCTTCAGCAATCTATATAAAATTGATTTTATCATATCGAAAATGATTGAAAAGGTGATTCTCAGTTGAAGAATAAATTCCTAACATTTTCAATTTTTTTTTTAATTTTTGGCACTTCTTATGCTATAAAGTAGACACGATTAAATTTCCACAAAATTTATTGTCTTCGCGAAATGTTTCGATACACTGTATCTGTATCTTTATCAAACTGATTCCTAGAATTACACTGATAATGACATTATCAATTACACTGATAATGACATTATCAGTGTAATTCTAGGAATCAGTATCAGTTATTAGCATCAGTTGATAAGTTTAGGTATCATCATCATTGTCAGTTGTATTATTCTAGGAATCAGAGATAATTAGAGTAGACCCTGATGTATTTAAGGAGCTTTTAACAAAAAATAATTTAGTGTTTAAATACATTCGTTTGATAAAGATACAGTGTATCGAAACATGTCGCGAAGACAATAAATTTTGTGGAAATTCAATCGTGTCTACCTTATAGCATAATAACTATGGATTTCCATCAAGTGAATGCCACCTCAATCCAAAATTTGGCACTTCTGGTGATTGAAAGAATTGATATTCTCTTCTTCATTTATTGGCACCTATTAGAAACAAAATAAAATCGAAGAAGCCTTCTTTAACAAATTGAGAACCCCTATAAATTTAACGATTAATTAATACACTCTCTCCAAGAACGGTAGTTGCAGACAGATCCATCAAACTGAAAATCGTAGTAGAAAATTTTACGCCATACATTTCTCTGTCAGAAATGAATTCTATTGAAGATGAAAGCTCACTCCATTGGTAACATCATGATGTATATTCCTTCAATTTCAGTTAACAATTATTTGGACTCAAAAAATATTGAACACCCTTGAACATGAATCAGGATTCAACGGGTCTGTTGATAGATATGGTCTTTCACAAACACTTATTTGGATATCTTGATGGTGGCTTAGTTTGGGATCCTCTCGAGGAAAATGAACTAGAATTTTTAGGGATAATAAATTTCAGTTCTTTTCGATGCTAGAAGATGATCCTATCACGTCGTAACTTCAAATGTATCGATCCACCATCACTCTCTCAAGAACAATCCAATAAATTTGGCGATCCCACAGACCACGATCCGACTTTCACTGTCACTAAAATGCTCATTGTTTGAAGCAATCACCCCAGAAAACGCGTTGAACAGCTTTAACCGGCTCTCAGTTGAACATCAAAGATGGAGAAAGGAACGTACATTTCAGCTGTCGTTCAGTGGAACGAAGTTTGAACGAACGGAATGGAATAAAGGTGTTGAAGATTACATTTCACAGCAGCAAAAAGCGGCAAATAAATTTCATTTGCCAAGAAACTGTTTCTCATCCCGCATCGCGAGACATTGTTCACTTTTATTCTCATTTCCAGATCATACACTATGTTTCAGGGATTCGCGTGTCACCAAATTTACTAGGATTATCAACATCACTAACATCAGTTTCTTTGACAAATACCAATGCTTATCCGTGTGTCTCTAATACCAGATTCTCTGAGTTTTGAAACACCATGTTGATTCACAAAGGAGCTCTTTCAAGGTATTCATTTGGATAACAGATAATAATAACTAGAATATGTGTTCTTTTGCTATGTTAAAGTTGAAAAAGAAATTGAAATCCATTTCTATTGAAGAGCTTGTCGAAGTCGGTGCGAGAGAAATCAAATTAAAAGAGAAATACCCCCACTCAGGTCATCAAGATCTTTCTAAAATCGTACTTGAACTTGTATAAATATAACAAGAGGAATATTACAAATTTTGGTTGATGCAATGCAAAATCATCACCATTCTTGAGAAAAATTTCATTGGGGATAAATATCTAGATATATTATTTCCTTTGATGAAACGATCTTTGAGATTTTATCTACGAGTCAGAGTAGAAACCTAGAAAAATTCTTTAAAAGAAGAATAACATAATATATTAGGCACACACCTCCTGCAGATGTGTGTTTACCATATATAGTAATGCATTTAACTGCTGGTATTTGCTGATTATTCGATGATATACAGCCTATCCAATCCATCCTGGCACAAAATCTGCTACTTCTCCGTTTCTCACTGGTAGTGAATACCATGACGAAAGAAAAGACACCTACAAGGAATACATTTCAACACAATGAACACATTTAATTGATGTTTTTATCTTACTATACTTCACAGAGATTGCTAGACATATACGTCCTTAATTCTGGATTGGATAAGCTGTACATCTGTTATAGAATTTTTTTCTTCTTTTGCATAAGATGAAAAAATCATAAATCGCTTCCTCAGAATTCCCTTCTCTTGAAAAATATTGCAATTTTAATGCTTCTCGGGAATTCTGCGTGTAGATATTTTATAACGTACATCATGTTTGACCAATTGAGTATCTCTGAAGACACATATGTCAGCATGACATCCTGTAAAATTTCCAAGTTGGCTTCTTTCAAACTTATTTTTTGCCATATTCTTTCAACCCGAACTACAATGGCCTCCGAGAGGTGTAAAATGTCCATCACTGCTTTAGTTACGCCCCATATAAACCGTGGCAATTTGACGCTTTGACAAAATCCGAAAATCATCTCTAATCCCATACACCGATCCCGTAGACGTTCCTTTGTCCCAGCAACACCTGGATCTCGGATTCAGTTGGCCGTGTTTTGGATAAATAAGGCCCCATTCTTAAGGGTGTCACATGCACACAGAAAGGATCGCATAGAATTCTCGGGATGATTTTCACAAACATTCCTCGAGGCGTTAAATTCGAGACCCAGGTGTGCCATGATTGCGGCGACAAATTGAACCAAAATAAATGTCGCTTTGTGTGCGTTAGTTTCCGTGTTTGTCCTTTGTTACGTTTTACAAATTGTTCAATTCGTCGGAAAATATATTACGGGCGGCATTTTCCATTAGTTTTTGCATCAGTGGCCAGAATGGAAGGTCTAATTTATATCCTATCGCTTTAAACAGCGCATGCACATATGGCCGTTGTGTGTTTGAAACCACTCGGACGTGATTTTTAATTTCAGTCGCAAAGGCTTCGTTTTCATTTCGGTAAAAGATCCCTCCGCTAGTATGGAACAGTTTTTATATAGGTCTCTGTATATTGGTCTATTTCACAAAGTTCATTATGGAAGAGAAATGCTTTAGTACTCAAATTCAAAAATTCAAGGATTCTTCCACGTTATTAGTTCAGAAAATGAAGCTTAAAAAATGGTAAAACCTCGCAATTTTTTCGTCCAGCACCGACTGTGACGATGTACACCTAATTGTAAAAAATTATAAAATAACATCAAGAACCTGACTATGTGTAAAAATAGTTAAAAAATGAAAGTTCCATTTTTTAGGATACAATTTCATAATCTTTAAACCTACCCTTGTAATAAACTACCCTGGAAAACATTGAAATTTTTATAATATGTCTTCGAACTTTGAAATACACTGGTGAGAAATCAATGAAATATACACTCACACAAGCAAGCAGATTTTTCTTCTTCTCTGCCGAGTATACCGGTTATGTAGATTACTAGGCTCCGAAGAGGGGAATTCAAATTTTTCAAAAAAACATTGATCGTTTTTAAGGCATAGCTCCTTCATTTTGTAGAGCTTTTCAAGAGTTATAAGACAATGTGCATTAAATTACTTGACATCCATTATTTTTTTAATGGGGAGAGTTTAAAGCGCTTGACTAAGGTGATGTTCGATGGTGAATGTAGGTGTTGAACGGCTATATCTCGCCGAATATTCACTTTACAAAAAATCTACACACAGGGAAATTTTTGTCATTGAAAAAGCTACAATTCAGTACTGTATCGTTTTTTTTTTTTTCGTATCTTTAGTATTTTGAGAGATATTTATAAGAAAAGGGTTAAAAACACGAAATTGAAAAAAAATCGTTTTCGCTTTAATCTCCAATTTTTCTAAAATTAGGCATTTTAAATTGGTTAAACTTCGTGGGTGTATTAATAGTACATATATAAAGGAAATCGCAGAAAGGTGGCGATCAATTTGAGTTAGGGGGTACTTTGGAGGTTGTTTTCACAGATTTTTTTCGTAGAAAAAAACGGGTACCGATCTTATTCTGATCATAAGTCGGTCAATTTTCATGCTAGCAAGACATTTTTTTATTTGTTTGAGAGCTGTAATTGAATACTTTAAAAAGATTCTATGAGCTTTCTTTTAAAAATGCAAATTTTTCTCGTTATTTCGCTTTAAATCTTCCAATTTATACATTCGACGAAATAAGCTAAGCATTATTTTGCTGTATCTCAGTTCGTATGTGTCGTAAAAAAACTATGAAGAAAGCATTGTTTTTGTTTTTTCAAAAAATACAATTTGCCTCTCCACACTTTTTTTGATAAAATGCATAATATTAGAGGTATTTGCAAGAAACCATTTGAAAAAGTCGATTTTTTCGTCAAAAAACTGTTACTTTCAACTTCTAATCACTCAAAAAATATTACTTTAACGAAAAAAACGTATGGAAACTTTTTTCCTTAGAATTACTTCTTTCGTCGATGCCTACAGTTAAAATGTAATAAAAAATGTCTACCCCCGAGATGGGGTGGCAACCACCCCAAGGCTCTAGCGTACAGCGTCATGATATAGGAAATGATCTTCGAGCTATACCCTACCTTCTGTAAAAATTTCAGGTGAGCCGAAATGCTTCATTTCCTGAACTATATTATTGTGAGAAATAATCATGTTTGCTAACGTGAAACTATGCAGAAAAGCGTATTTTGGAAAGTGGTTGAATAAAAATAAACTGGTAATCATTCATGAATTTGCTTTCCCTATTCAGCAACTGCCAAAGACAATCATCAGTCCTGCCACTATACTAGAAATCCTATCCCGACCTTCACAGTCACGACTCGATAAACCACCGTCAAGATTTTTACTCGAATCAACATCAATCTCACCATTCTGAGGAAGAGCCCTTCAAAATCCTCGAAGATAAGACGGCCGCAATCGATTTTCCATCGTAAAAATACTTTTAATATGCAAATGTCTCCTCCAAACGCGGACTGCTCTAAGGGAGGTTCATCCGTCTGTATAATTAAATAAATGCACTTTCTATACTTGATCCCTTGGCATTGTCTAGTGCTGCTGGGGAGGGGGCAGGATTAATCCCTGAAAATCCTGGCTGCATCTTTTATTGCGTGCAGCTTTTCCCAACCGGCATGACGAACGCGTGTGTCAATGGCATAATGAAGTAAGTCTATTGTCTGTAATGGATAGCAGTCGTTGAAATACAGGGTGATTCTAACGGGGAAAATTTCAGCTATTGTTCGGACTTCCATTGTTGTATTTGACTTTCGAAACTATAGTGAATACTTGAGAATGGATCTGGGAGTAACAAGAGATACAATCAAATAGGAAAAACCAAAATGAATTCTTCCCAAATGAACGTCTATTACTGATGATAGGTGTTTGAATAAAAAACAAGTCAATTCGTCACCACACTACACTCAATAGACTGAGTATTCCAGACATAATACCTATCTCCCTGTGGACCAGAAGTACTATATATTATACTATATTTTGAGTATAATTTTATATCAATTCGTTTTCATTTTTTTGAACGTCTCCATACGATCATGGAACATCATTTCAGTTCAATAATTGATTTCATTTGTCATCTGTTTCAAACAAATCAATGCAACTGAAGGCTGAATATACAAACATAATCGTAGAGGCTCGTTCTCAGGTGGATCTGCAATTCAATAACCAGGTCATCGCTTACAAATAACCCTGTAGAAGGTAAGTACTTCACTCCCAGCAGGATAATTTATCGCCAGGATATCCCTTATTCTCGCGTGATAGCGCCTTCGAGATACCGGGCAGCTTAGTCACATGCACTGTTGCCAACGTTATAAAATCAGTGGAACTCATATGTAGTTTTCGAGTACTGGATAGTATCAATATTATTAGGATTATACATTGTGATCTTTCATTGTTTTCATTGACAAATATCACCTTAACTATCCTTACTACTATAAACTTTCACAATTTTCATTTGGGGTTCAAATGAAGATGACAACTATGGTGTGTTTTGCCGTTATTGTGAGAATCAATGGGGAGAACATCAGTTGTTGGATATCTATCAAGTTTAAAGAACATAAATCATAATTTCCACTTGCAATATTGCTCATTATCAACTATGGAGATTGTCTCGAAAACTCGGCCTTCTATCTCGGACCAGATATTCAATGATATACAGGATTATTGCGAATGACTGTTCTCTCACTGAAAAAATGAAGGGGAGAGATGGAAAGCTCGATGTCTCTGGATGAACAGACATATTTCTCCAGGAGCATCTTGGTCAAGCATTATTTCATGTTGAATCCACAATGGCCCATTGATAAAATCACAATTTCATCTACACTAACTCAATACCAAAGGGAGACGAAAAATATACCCATCACTAAAGACGTCTTGAATTTCATCTATACTAACTCTCAATACCAAAGGAGACGAAAAATATACCCATCACTAAAGACGTCTTGAAAAGGCCAGCGCCATTCTGTTGGTTCACCTTTGTGAAGCTATTTTTGACATTTTGAACCATCGTTAGATTGTCTTCATCTCCAAACCAAAACTTGGCAACACTGTCTACCACGAGAGCGTCTAGGACAATCTAATATTATATCCATTTCGGAAAAGGAAGGTATATCATTTCGGCAGTTAACTGGCTGTTTTCTCCCCCAACGCGAAATGGCTAATATTTAATATCAAAATGTAGTTGGCGGTGTGCAATCTGCCACTATCTTTCGGCACTTTTTATCAACCCCTGCCGTTACTTCTATCTATGCAGTCAGTTGCAGTGATTTACGAGATAGGAAGAGATCATAATGTGCCATAAGGGTTTCAATGATTTCCCCTGCTCGAATAAATCGATGAGAGTCATAAAAAAGGAGCTATTACAAGTTCAGATATGAAGACTGATGAATTATTCGATAATATCACCGTGTACCTCACGAATGCAATCCTCCCAAGCATTGTTGTGAGCTAGAGAAGCTGTGGCGATGTTTGAAGTGGCATATAACGTGAAAAAACTCAAAATAATAATAAGAATCCCAATTTCCACCATTGATTCTGACAATGGTCTCCGATTATCACACAATTTTTCACGGAACCCTAATTTACAAAATCAATTTATATCGAATGAAATTTGTAGCGTGATCCAATCTGAATGGGAGAGTATCATAGTAGACTAGAATAATTGAACGCATTGAAACATGTTAAACTGCCCGTTTCTTCTATAAATAGCGATCACATTTCACAGGATTGATACGTCAATCGATTCGAGATGTGCAACCGATGTGAATGACTGATGTCGTTGACTATACGATAACGGAAATGTAGTAAACAAGCATAACATCAATCAAACCCCTGAGAATCCAACAATTACGACACCACTGCCAATTTACCAATTACTTCATGCCTTCCCATAATGGCTGTATCGAATGCCACACATGTGTTGACAGAATCAGGCTTTTCCGTTACTAGTAATAGAAATGCCCATTTTGGGAATGATCCATAAAGGTTTTCCTTATTCGAACAAAGGAAATTTATTACCGCGGGTTTTTTATCTAGTGATTATTTGAACGTTTCTCATGGTTTTCTGTAATTGATATCGATGATTTTTAAATCTTTGATTCTTCTCTTATCGCAAAACCGATAATCAGCTAGTATCTGTGTACTTTTTTTATCACAACGTTTGCAAATTTTCACGTTTATTCTTTTAGTGAACTCGTCTATCTCCAACTCCGTGTGTACAAGACAAGATATCCTAGTGTGAGCTCGTTATTCAGTAGGAATCGATATTCACGTAGTTACTATTACCTCACATGAATGAGGACAGCAGATAGTCAACAAAAAAGTTATTTCAAAATACTTTTCGTCAGTGCGATATTCTCCTATTTTGAAAAATACCAAACCATTGAATAAAGATATTATAGCAATTTTTTCCCACAGATATTTCATTCATTCGAAGGTTGTCTAGCAAGAGCTCAGATAAGGTGTGTTTTCAGTTCTTAAGTAATTTCGGAAAAACTTTTTGTATTCCCCTTTAATCACAAGCAAATTCAGAGGAATATATACAAACAAATCATGCTCAATCTCTCATTAGCAAATCATTACATTTTGGATTCATCATGTCTCATACATATTTTCACGTAGATTAATATTGGCTTCAATTTTTCTATAATTTTTTGATTTACGATTTACTATATATTTCGTTGAAAATATTACGGATCATTCTTGAATCCGAAGGGCATTCTTGCGAATTCATATTTTTCATTTTTCATATAAGTACATACTACTTTGTAGTTTATTTTCCTCCCATTGCTGAGTTCTTAAAATATTGAATAATAATGATATTATAGCAAGTGTTTCAGACAGATCATTCATTTATTCACCAATCATTAAGGCATATTAAATCCATACGGGTCAAATTCATAAACGGATTTTCGCAGTTGCCTCGGTATCAATTTCCTCGACATTAACTTCCCATTTAATCTACATCCAAATTACCACTCACACCTGTCGAATTATTGAATTTCACATTTTTGGAATACGGCTGATTATATATCGAGTTAGATCAACCGTCCATCACTTAAACATAACCCCCGTCTAACGAAACTAGACGTTTGCGGGCCAGACTATATATATTACGGCTTGGTATAAACGCAGTATATTTCGTGATAAGTGCTGAAACTCACGCAACATTCGCTATCATTGGTTATGCATCTTGACATCTCCATATATCGAAATTGTACCGACGTAACTCACTTGGTCTGATTCAGTGCGTGTAGACCACCAGAAACAAGGTTAGGGTTGATGAAGAATGATCTGTTTATGTTGGTTAAAAGTCGACCATCTGTGAAATATCCACATGTTTAATGTTATCATGGAATTTTGATCAGATTCATATCAAAACTCACATTCGCGGAGGGTTAATATTGTATGTTTCCAAATTGTTGATAAAATCATTTCTTAGCACAAAATTGTCATTATAAGTATAGACCGGGAGGTGGTGTCACTTTTGAACTAGTGATCGATCTGCACACGAATTTTTCAGCATGAGTAGTTCTCCACCTGTACATATGAGGACCGCGCGTCAGCCAGTCCAATAGCGGTGGGTGTGGGCGTGGGAGGCGGTGAAACTCGCTGAAAAAATCTCAAAAAAAAGTGATTGATCTCCACGTGAAACTTTGTAATGATGTAAATTAATCATGATTATAGGTGGAAATAGGCGTCAGCCACGTTCCCGATGGTGGAAACATCGTCAGTCAGGCCTTTGAAGTGGTCGGAAAATCGGAAAATTGAAGTGACCGATCTGCACTTGAAATTTTGAAGGATGATTATTGTATTCAAATTGAACATGAAAATGGACGTCAGCCACGTTGATGGTGGTGGATTCTGCGTCAGTCAGGCGTCCAAAGTCAAGGGCAGTGACCAGCTTCTTTTGGCGCGCTGTATCTTATGCAGTTCGATTGACGCATATTCCACCGGCATCGTGCCGGCTGACGATTATTTATCGAATGTACATAACAATTACATGTTTATAAAGTGCATTTCTTCAATCCCCCCCCTCTTTTATTTTTTGAACGGGTCAACGCAGAAAATTGAAACTGATGATGATGAAAGTTATGCATGAATACTACATTATGGAGTAAAATTAACACATGGAAAGTTCAAGATGGCGACTGGGCTCCACCTGGAATAAAAATTAAATGGAAAGGGGGGTCTTGTGATCTAGTTAAATATTACCGTGCTACCCACGTAAACATCTTTGTAGAGATCCTCAACTGAATAACAAATAACTAATGAAATATCGTAACGAAAATCGAATAGACGCAACAAACTCTTGATGAATGAATACTCACCTTGGTAAATTTGATGTTTCCAATAAATCATCTTCTTTTGTTTCTCTGGTTTTTTTTCGACATGGCGGTGAAGAGTCTATAACATTTCGAATGATATTTCCTCGCTGATGACATTTTTTCGGGCAATGTTACATAATGCATGTACAATTCATTTTCTTTGCGAATTGTTAACACAGTGTTACACTTATTCCATGTCACATCAGAAAATGAAATTGAAGGTTCACTTCTCTTCAAACAAATAACACAGAAAGGCTTTGGTTCCGACATCGCGAAAACAATTACTCCAGTAAATAGCGCGGTCTGTACTGTCTCACTGTGCCTCACTGGCTTGAGTCGTAAAAATCAGATATAAAACTACCTTGTACTATTCGTTCTGAAAAAAATTTTTGAAAAAAAAACATTCGTGTATTTTGTGATATTATTATAAACTGTACATAGATACAAATATTTTAGAAAAACCTACACCTGCAGTGTAGTCGATCCAATTATATGCCATATATTGAAAAAATGGAAACACGAAGTAATCTCCGCAACACATTTAATTCCTACAGGAACAGTGTCCTAGTTGAGACATGTTTGGAACATATATATGTTCATCTTCGTTAAGTACAAATATAGAGAAAAAGTTGGGAGTATGAAGAATCTGAGGTGGTTCAAGATACTAGTTTAATATGTAGTTTTTGGTCTCCCAACTTTTTCTCTGTTTGTACTCAAATGCAGATGAAAATATATATGTTCGAAACTTGTCTTAACAAGGACCTGTTCCTGTAGGAATTAAATATGTTGTGGAAATGACTTCGTGTTTCCATTTTTTCACTAAAATTGGTCTTCCACTTTGAGTATGGACTACTACCTTCGTATATGCAATATATTTAAAGTAACTATATTGTTTGTTTGTCTCAGATGGATAATCTATTCAACTTTCATGAATCCCTTCGGTGATTCATTCATAATAATATCAATCAAAACATATTTGAACTAGTTACTCTAACATCCCAGACGGCACCCAATATTCCTGGAATATCCCTACTACATCC
Organism: Zygogramma bicolorata; assembly: GCA_032362365.1. Lineage (NCBI taxonomy): Eukaryota > Metazoa > Arthropoda > Insecta > Coleoptera > Chrysomelidae > Zygogramma > Zygogramma bicolorata. The sequence continues at coordinate 387,983 of JAVJAQ010002299.1, forward strand.
CATTGTTCAGTAGATATTGCAATATTTCTGGAATATTCCATAAATATGTGTTTTATCCAATATCCATGAAAATTATTCCTGGAATATATTTTTACGAATATCCATCAGATATTCTTATTTAATTTTACTGGTATATTCAAATGTCATATCGAGCGGAAAGGTAGATATTCGAATATTCTGGGAATATTCAAAATGCATTTGTGTAGCATATTCAACTAATATAAAAAACTAGTTAATTAAAAATGTAACACCAGAAGTTTTTCTTTTGTTATCATATACGCATTTATCCTTGTTCCTAGTTCAACTGGCAACTGGGGTGGTATTTCATGTACCACATTATTCTATTCTACCTTTCATGCAAAAAGTGAAATGGCACTATGCTCGCCTTCATGGGAGAGACAGAGACATAACTATCAGCAAGAGAATATTGTAGTACGTATTTCAAGGTTCGTAGACAAAATATTAAAGTTGAAGCATGATTATATTTTCCAAATACGACATTTGATCTGTAATTTCAACCAATTGTTGATTTCTCAAGACAATTTTGCTGAAGAGCAGAAAATTTCTGAATCGTCAAAGAATGACCAGAGTGCTGAAGAAACAGTAAATAGTTCTGATACCATGATAATGCAGTCCTTGACTCTACCAGCAAACCAAAGCATCATTACTGAATTGATGCATGATCATCACTCACCAAGTAATATGGTTGGGAATACTTGTGTCTCAGAAGATGAGTCCAAAGTTCTTGGTGATATATCTAGCGTTCCTATTTACTTAACTGTTTTTTGAGTTTTTTCAATAAACATTTTTCTGTTCACCTATATTTTTTTTCTTGATGTGTGTTTTCTTTCTGCTATTTCCATCAAAAAAAGCATATATGCTATGCAGTACAAAAAATATATTCCTGGAATATATTTCAAGGGCAAGAAAACATATCTGTTGCATAAGCCATGAACATATCTTGGGATATCAAAACATATTCCTGGAATAAGTTTCATGGTGACTTTGAATATCCATGGAATATGCATATCATATGTTTTGGGGGATATGGGATATTCCTGGAATATTCCAATATTCCACTGGGATATGTGCATAGGATATTCATGCAATATGATTGTGCCGTCTGGGATATCACCAGTGGACTTGATATAAAATTGAGCTCAAATATATTCGTCAAAGTGAAACAAACAATGTATTTGAGTCAAACGTACAATATAGATAATTTAACTTTATTGCATCTGGTTGTATTGACTATATTGCAGGAGTAGGCTTTGTTATAATATTTCCATCTGTGTATAAATAATGAAGACATCACGCATTCAGTGAAAATAATTTTCAAATTTGAAAGAATAGTCATAATCAATATTCAAAATGTTGGATATAGTGATTTATATCACCTTAAAATTGATATATAAACATGTGATTGTTATGTACTTTCGATAAATAATCGTCAGCCGGCACGATGCCGGTGGAATATGCGTCATTCGAACTGCGTAAGATACAGCGCGCCAAAAGAAGCTGGTCACTGCCCTTGACTTATTTGGACGCCTGACTGACGCAGAATCCACCACTATCAACGTGGCTGACTCCCATTTTCATGTTCAATTTGAATACAATAATCATCCTTCAAAATTTCAAGTGCAGATCGGTCACTTCAATTTTCCGATTTTTACGACCACTTCAAAGGCCTGACTGACGATGTTTCCACCATCGGGAACGTGGCTGACGCCTATTTTCACCCATGATCATGAATAATTTACACTATAACAAAGTTTCACGTGGAGATCAATCACTTTTTTTTGAGATTTTTTCAGCGACTTTCACCGCCTCCCACGCCCACGCCCACCACGGTCGCGCCGGCTGACTTTCGATTTGGAGTAAAGTAATGGTAAAACTCTCTAATTAATCACATTTGAGTTGCAGATAAATCACTGATAAAAAAGTGACATCACCTCCCGGTCTAGTACCTACATATACCTAGAGTAACTAGATTTTTTTTATTCATTATTTTCACAATTGGGAAATTTCAATCGCAATATGAACACTTTTATAAATTTCTTGTTCCTAGTACTGTTTATATTGTACTGCTAAATAGACATCCATACATTTTCACACATTTTCGATTACTCATTTATTCATTGAAAAATTTTTCGATAGTGGGTCAAGATTTTTATACCCAAAGCGTTTTACAATTAATTATCCAAACTGCAAAAAAATAAGAATGTCCAAATCTACTAGGAGTTGAACCTCCTAAAATAAACTGTGTGAAACTCGAAAAATTGAGACAAGTTGAATCAATGAAATTTGTTGTGGATCTTGTGACAAGTAAAATTTTGAATCCGTTTCGGAAGTTTGTTGTTTGACATTTTAAACAGTATGATGAGTGTGTTGCATAAAACAATGCAAGATCTAGTGACAAAATGAACTGGAAAGAAACTGGTGGATATACAAAATTGAAACTAGCAATACGTAGTGTATGCTAGAAAATGTGGAAATATTTCAAAGAGTTCAAAAGGCATTGTGTTATGATGGATCATGTTTCCTATATCTCATTATCGTTTTGATTATGAACAACAATTATGGTTTCTCGACGGTTCATTTCGAAATCAACTAGTGAAGGAAATAGAAACGAAAACAATCGTTGTTTTTGTCAACTAACACTCCTTTGGAGTTGATTCATCCAGAAACTCAGTCTTCACTGAATTCAAGTAATAAATGAATCGGAGCATTCATCGTCGAAAAAAAAACATTTCTCCATTCAATCGAAAATCGACAAGTCCTGCAAAACCGGGAAACAAAGCGTTTACAAGAAACGTTCACTAATTAATATTGAATTTCACGTTCCAGTCAGCGAACAAATGGCGTGGAAAAACGAACTCAAAAAAACGACATAAAATAATGAATTCAGAGCGGGCTGGCTGCTATAAGCACGTTTCCTAGTCTCAAAGGTCATGAATCAGATCGTCGGGGGCAATGAAATTTTCAATGCTTCTCGCTTATTAGGTTTCTATTTCATTAGAGCCCAATTTACATGAAACAAAATTCTCTTCGCGCTCAAAGTTGTGCGAGAAATAATTCAATTTGCTGTCGTCAATCATCCTATTATCAAATAGACCTTAAATAAAAAACAACGACCTCGTGTCACGTTCTAATGACATGGATCGTTTGATTTTATCACTGTGGCAAAATAAACGAAAGGACTGCTCTCACTTGTAATTGAATCATTATAATGTTTTATCAAGGACAGATCCTTAAGAGATACAGGAATTCTCGCAGGTATATTCACATAGGATGGAGGCAGTAAAATAACTGTTGTTAAATCTTTGAAAACTGTTTGATCGGTTAACTAGTTTTCTCTAGTAATATAACTTGGATAAGATATATAATTTTTCACTCAGCCTCCATGCCTCTCAGTCTATATGACATATTTCTTATCAGTGTTAATATCTTCGAAATAATCTATGGTCTCATTCATATCCATCGTTGGCTGTAATTTCTCCATAGTTTCCCGAACTCTATATTTCGTTGAAAATTTGATGGGTTTATCTTCATTCCGAATGGTATTCTTTCAAATTTGAAATATTTCATTCCTCAAACCCATTTTACTTCCTAGGAACCCTGGGATTTACTCAATGCAGCAAAAATATTAGCGAAATGGGAAAGAAATAGCTGTTGAATATAGCATTTTGAGAAGGGTTGAGAGAACCGCTTCGAATAAATGACTGAATGTTTCAGTTTTTTTTGTAGTGGAGTCATTTTTCCAATGCTGACCATGCTCGATCAAATTCATTTTGAAAGTTTCTCATTGGACTTAGTTCCTAATGGTTCAACAGAACTTGGACAAGTAGTAAGTTCCAATTAAAGTATTCAGGTTTGCCAGCTGTGGTGGTTGTATCTGCCCAAATAATCAGTTGGGGAGGGCAGATATTTTTTGAATCCAGATTTTTTTCAATTCGCAGCAAAAGCTACCAATCTGGTGTGAAAATACCGCTCATTTCTCACTGCAAAAGGCTCAAATACGTATCAAGCGCTTCGTTTCAGCGAAAATGTTGCAATGCGATCAATTGTTCTGCATGCAACGTGGATATTTCCGTCGACAATATCATCGGTATACGATTGAAATCGAGGCAGCACATCATAGCGGCAGAACTAATGTATGATCGAGCCAGCGCAACTACATCCGAGCTGAACTGAATTATTTTTTCATTACTACCTGGTTAAATCGAGCCAAGATATCGGGTTCAACAAATTACAGTGACCGTGATCGTGCTCTGGTCATTACTTAATGCCGATATCTCACGAATTGAGCGTCTCTTGGTCGTGAGTAGTCGACACTTCACACAGTGCCGTGCTGGAGGGAGGAAAAGTCGAGATAAATACGAATAGGTGAGTTTATGGAAAACAAAAAATGCCACGAATAATCGTGGTACTTCTGAGGAATGGCATAGGGAAACAATAACAAAGCGTTTCTGCTGAAAGACGACTACCAAGTCGATGGCGTTTGATAAGAAGATACCATCAATATCACTCACCACTGCTACTAACATATGAAATTATATTTTACCGTTTTCCTTTTTGTTTCAAAAGCGATTACCGAATGAAAATACACATCAGAGATCTCCGAATGCACCCGAATCGTCTTAGTACTAAAGTCATCGATTAACATGAAACCAGCAGAGATTCAAAGGTTCAATATTCTGGCAGGCTTCCTATGAATTTCAGATGATGGCAAGGACCATAATTCCTACTCATGTGAGTTAAATCTCTGGAATTGTGAGGATGTGAAAGATTTAAAAGAGAGTTTATTAAAAAAATCTTGAAATACAAAATTTATATAGGTAGACGGAATATCCATATTTCCAGCCTGAATATTTTGAACATAATTGAAAACATATCTGTTATAGTTTGGATTGTGTCTCATGACTCGATGGAAGTTTGGAGTAGGTACTGGAAAGTAATTTTTGTCCCACATCCTTGTAGTTCTGCTGAAAAATTAGCATCATAGAGTCATCGACAGTTTTCAGCTCCACAACAAAAACAACAAACTGTTTTCATTGAGACGATCATGGTGAACATGACCAAAGTGAATCGACGAATAAGCAGGAGAATTTCTATCATGAAAAAGATTGCGAATAGATATTAACCATCATCTCACAGAAAACTCACTGCATTATTACTCCAATGAAACGGGCAGATGGAACAGTGGAAATTGTTGGTTCCTCAGAAACTGTTGAACACCTGCTTTGCAAATGTCAAGTTCAGTTTCGTGGAAGTTCAATCACTATTGTGGGGGTAAATTCAAAAAAAACTGTGTGTATTGAAGATTATGTGAAAAGCTCAGAATAAATTGATGAACAACTATTATCCCTTTGTAGAACCCATCATCAGATGATCACAACTTGGACATAATCCGTGTCATTTTATACTTCGTGAATATTTATGGCAGGAGAGATTCAGCAGTAGGAAGTTATATTATTTTCAATTGAATGACCTATTGGAAAAAGTCTATTGAAAAAAGTTCTCAACGTCACTTGAGCCATAGTAAAGGTGGTGGAACATGAACCAACAGATTTCAAATATGACCCTGCGAAAGAGTGAGGTCGCACGCCTCTGACCGTACCAGAAGGGCATGACGCTCGCCACCCACCCGAGATATGTGCAATAAATTCATATTTTCGAAGTCGGTCTTTGTGGGAACTGTACTGATTGTGTTTCGTAGTCCGCTCCAGCCAGATCTACAGAATTGTCCTGACCTCTAGGTTCATTCCTCGCAAGACAATGCCTTCATTGTTCGCCATAACGAGATCTCTCAATACATCTACAGTTATTACAGAAACTTCAGCAAACACTTCGGTTCCCGATTACCTCTTTAGCCGATCCGACGACGGCGTTATGCAATCGGCAATACGATCCTTCATTCCGTGAGTTCCTACTCGGAGTTGGAGATCTTTGATCACGATGGGAACAGCACACAACGAGACTTATTGTTCGTCGATATAGTTTTGATCGGGAGGGTATCTAACGGCACAAGCGAGAACTGGTTTTGAAAAGGATAATCAGTCGTCGTAGAATTATTAATCATCGGTATGTTTCTGAAGATTCGTGGAGGCGAGAGAACAGAACAATTGTAAGATCATGCTTGTTCAGACATAGAAACAATGCCCTACTTGAGAGTTCGAATTATTTTTAGATCGTCATACACTATTTACGTTCTGTCATTGAGAAATTAGTCAATCATTCATTTTGAAACTGGTATTGAGTCAGAATGTCGAGAGATATATCGAAACTAAACTAAAAAGCATCAGAATACAGCATTGCTTCGTCGAAAGCATACAAGCACTGCTGACTGAGAAAAAAAGACACCATCAAGTGTGACATCAGAATGCCTCTATGCCCTCCTTCCCAGGCTGGCACTTCAACCATGAGTCATTCCAGGAAGGCTGCTCGAAGATGAAAATGTGGAACATGCCATATGTTACTGTACTGCATTCTCATCAGGATAGAGGTCGTCGTAGTAGTACTAATCATCAGTATGTTTCTGAGAATTCGGTATATCTTGGATCTCTGAGTTTGTTAATACTGAGAAGCCGAGTATGTCTCATATATGAAACTAACTCGGAAACCAATTTCAATTCAACTATTCGAATCAGGAATAGGGTGATATTGTATGAATGAACTTTAGAAATGTGTCATTTCAGAAATATTTCAGTTCAACTGAAGCTTAAAACAGAAAATCTTCTGGAAATGGCTGTAAAGAATAATATATTAGGAGGGCCCTTACAATTATTGATGATTTGCCAATATGCAAATCGCACTTGATGGACTGTCAATATAGGGAGAGCAATTAGATCCCACCAATATTCAATCAGAGAGGACCAACATGTTTGACCAACAATATCACGCGTACATATCAGTGATGATATATCATCAAAAGCCGTTGTTCCTGACTGTTACTTCAGAATTCCAGTAAATTACCGTTTGAAACTCATCTGCCCTGCAGAAGATTCCGATTTCAATTCTAATTTTCTCAGATTCATTTAGTGCAATCGTCGAATTTGATGAAAGGATGTATATTTTTGAGGATGTTTCCAAAGCTTGGAGTTTTCACAACCTCTCGAACAAATGACCAAATTGATCACTATACAGGATATTGCTGAAAAAATTGACATGAACACTTGCCTGTTTTTTTGAGAGGTACATTCAGATTCTCTTCTCGTTTAATCTGAAGTGATCACAGGGCAAAAAATAGAGGCATTCAAAGTTCCTAGGGCCCTTCTAGGAATTTTAGGAATAAGCGATATAAAAATAAAGGAAAACGAAATTCACACGAATACAAAAAATTGTGATTATTCAAACCTCTTTTGAAAACAATGGCATGTCCAGAAAATGTATTCGTGACCCCAATATTATAAAAAAGGACTTTTTCGAATAAAAGCTACGCACATAGGATATTTATTGCTAGTTTCTTGACACTCTGCAGATCTGCTTCTCTTTCATTTTTCCACGGTGCAATTTTTCCACTCGCAAATCCAGTGATCCATATATAAAACGCAAATGGGGCTAATTGCTTCCGACCCTTTGTCAGAAGAGAAAATCCAACTGTACTGGAAACTTGGTGACTATCGCCGAAGGCCGGGATAAAATGAAAATATGCACTTCTCCGAGTAGATGAAATGTTATTTTTAGCCGGAACATCTGCTGGCAGCACTAAAGGAACTGTATTAAATTGGCGCAGAGTAAGATTCGATCTGACTGATGAAACATAATGTACCGTGGTCGTGTCTATTTCTCTCTAGGCATCGTAGACCAATCGAATTAGACCTCGCAGGAGTAAAAAAAACTTTGACACCGAATTTCCGTAGAGGTATATTGTTTGATGTGGCTTTCAACTGGTATGTCAATTTCAAAATTGGCCTACTCCGAATTGAAAAATTGATTATTTGCGTTAGAGATATCAGAACATGTAAAAAAATTAGAATATTATTCCATTTCAATTTTACCATCTTTCTGAAATGAATAATAATTTTTTTAGGGCTATCTATTCCTTTGAATTATTCTAATACATGACACTACTGAATTAACGATGTGTCAAACACAATGATTATCATATTAAAAAATATACATGTATTAATTTTGTGCATAGACCAAAATATTGAAATATTGCGTATGCGATTTTTGTTAATGAACAATATATGGGGACAAAAGTATATTATGAATGACTTTATCGATACTTTTTTTCGATATATCTAACGGAAGTATATCAAGAATCGTAGTAACCCACGTTTGAAGTTCACATTTCCGTTGAGTGCTCAGCGAATGTGCTGCCACATATACCATTTTCAGATTTTAAATTGAGAATCCTTGGAATAGCAAAAATATGGTGGTGGCTCCATCATTAAATAAGACATACTATATCTGTTTATATATATACGAAGGATATTAGGTAGACGTTTATGTCCAGAGGGTATGCAAGTCGACATCTATTGATATCCGTAATGAATACAACCCTTTTTACGCTATAAGGTAGACACGATTAAATTTCCACAAAATTTATTGTCTTCGCGACATGTTTCGGTAAACATGTCGCGAAGACAATAAATTTTGTGGAAATTCAATCGTGTCTACCTTATAGCGTAATAACTATGGATTTACATCAAGTAAAGGCCACCTCAGTCCAAAACAACCCTTTTTATCATATTAGTTCGAAATTCAATTCGATCATATATACATTTCCATTTCGTCAAAGAGACTGATGTTACTAGGAAACAACACTGTTGAACTCAAAGCGAAAGCAACAAAATTTTGTAAAAATATAACTCGCACTTGCATTAGGTAACTGAGCAATAAAATCAGAATAATGAGGTGGTATTACATGAGAACGAATTTTTACATCGATACAGATCATCGCCCTTCAATGTCCCATTTCAACTGGACTAATAATGCACCGCTGTCGTGCCTATTCCTCTGCGGCTATCGCGATGTATCCCAAACACGACGAGAACCTTCACAATACCACTTCTTCGGTAATTACAGAAACTTCCCAAGTATACCTTCGATCTACGTCGATTAAATGGATCAGATACTGGCGGAGTTTCATATCTGCACATCGAACCTCATTTCAGAGCTGATGGCATTTCGTATTTCTGAAAGCTCCGATCTGCAGATAGCGCTCGAATAATCATTTCCCAGGATGAAATTGCAACTTCACCTTCGCTGTGCAGTTCTAACGACGGATTGCATCTGATGCAACTGTACTTGAACATCATGAGTCGCTGAATGCGCACAATTCCCGATTGACTCAATATTAGAATGTGAAAATCGATTCATTATTCCTCACAGTCAGTTTCTCTAACAAGGTTTGCATCTTCAGGAGAAAAAATTGAGTATCGATTTCGGAGATACTGACCTTTTTGGCGAAACGCACGAGTGCAAATATATCAGTTTGGTGTTAGGGTAAGTGATCTCTAGGAAAAGTTTTAAGACCACTCGGACAACAACTACTCCTCTTCCAGCAGTATCAAGTAGTCACCCGTATATGTTTATGAAAAGTAGATCGTTCTATGGACACTCTACAAACACAATCGCAAACACCTGCAACGTAGTATTATTTTTGAGAGGTAATATTCGATAACAAACAAACGAATGATGATTACCAGAAATTGATTCTAAGCACCCATATGTTCCAATTTTCTAAAATTGGTAAACGGCAGAATAAACGACAATCGGATGTGCCAGGCGAACTCGAATTGAATTTTTTTTTTCACCCGGATCCTATGAATAACCGATAAAAATCGGTCGTTAAGGCAATTATGATAGTAGTTACTACAGTTGGCTGCTATCCTACGACCCTAACAGTAATATTTGTCACACGCTTTGTACGACCGTAACTCATGTGCTGTGGATGACTATTGTTTCAAGTGTATATCCAACGACAAATATCACAATTCGTATTTGTTGATTTATGGCTGTATACGTCCATGTTCGAGGTCCGTATATCTCTCCGTAATGGCGCATAGTTCAATTTTTTAGTGGCCGTAACTCACTTTTACCGTGACTTTCCCAATTTTATGAAACTGTTTTGTTGTTCTCTTGCATAACACTAGAACTGTCTCCCGAGTAGCATAAAACTATGGCTGGCGGAAACTGAGCGGATTGGATACATTTGTTATGATTTTTCAGCAGCTTTCTTCGATGGGAAATGAACATTTGTCGACTCGGAAAGTTTGGAAGGCTTCATCCGGACGACGTAAATAAAGGATCGGTTTGAATTTTTCGGCTGTTTGTCTTTTTCTTATTGACGTCCGACATCGAAACTTTCGAGAAGCTTGAAATAAGTCGAAAAAACTATGGAGTATATGCGTCTTGATGAAAGAGCTATCATTGATACGATAAAAAATTGGACAGGCTTGGGAACTATAGAAAGAAGGTTCGATGGGTAATGGACTATGAAACTATAAAGTAGCAACAAATTCTGATTTCAAACAAGTATAATAACATCTTTGATGAAAATCTGGCGCCCAAGTTGTCAATGTAAAACTGAGAATATTGTAGTAATTTTTTCGAATAAAACAAACAAGATTGAGATGTGTATATAAATGATCAAGTATAACGTACACGAAAGTTTTATACTTGTTGTTATCTGTATAATAAAAGCACTGAATCGAATAGTCTGTCACATCTGACTAGGAGACGACGAGCTTTTTCAAAAAAATGTATCGCTTATTCTCAATTTTGGATTCTCTTCCGAATTATGAAATACATTTTTTCAATTATATTGAAATTGAATTACCATAAAAAGTTGACTTAGAAATGAAAATGAGGAATAAACTTCATTGAGGAAAATACATTGATCAATCAATCAATCAAATATGCTTTATTGTCTAAGGAATCCTTATTGAGTTAAGAAGTTTCATAATTGAAGTATTTGAAATGATTTGATGTTTTCAAATACAAATACAAGTTTCGCTCGGATTGATAACATTCACGTGAGTGGGAAAAAACGCACAATTTGATCTGCTTCAATCCCCACAGTGTAAACTGATTTTCAATGAAGCTATGTGTTAGCCTATTTGTTTTCTTTCAAATGACTCCTGCAGTGTTTCAATATTTTTGACCTCTACATATGCGACTTGGGCGCCAAATTGTTCTTAATAACACCAGAGTTTTTTTTAATAACACCTTTCTGGTTCTTGATTTTGGTATGTGTTTCCATTGATATCATTAGAAGAAGCAATTCAATAATGAATTGAAACAATTCGATAGATTGCTTGCTGAGTCATATTGTCATCTTATTCATTCTCATTTTTATTCTAGGAACATCAACACCCTTTCATTCTCTGTGCTTCGGCTGAGAATATGATCTCAATATTATCAAATTCTGAAGATTACTAGTAGGTCTATGTTCATGTGTATAACTGTGTTCTTACCATGTCTATGAACATTTCTATGGCAATGTCTATGACCATGTCCATAACTGAGTCTTACCATATCTATGATCATTTCTATGACAATGTTTATGACCATGTCTATGACCACTTCTCTATGTCTATGAATATGTCTGTGACTAAGTCACTATGACCATGACTGCCTGTTATTACATCTATGAGTCACGATCGAATTCGGCAGTAGCAAACTACCAACCCTAAATATTTTTACGCCGCGCTCGTACCTAGCCAATTACCTTATTCATTTGCTTCGGCAACGCGAATAAAAGCCATGCCGAACGAATAAGTGGTCGTTCCACAGTGATACGAAACGAATTTCCGGCTTTGCAGTGTCTCTGACAGTAATAGTCCGCGCACGGAAATATACCTCTTTATATTAACCATATATTCAGCAGGCGGCGGCGGCAGCCGCTGATACATTGATATTACCTGGGCGCGCGCCTCTAAAAAGATTGGAATTCCTCGCAGAAATATGGAGAAATAACTTACGGTTCGGGTCTCGAATTGAAAAGCGCTGATATACCTATGGTCGCAGGAGGAGGGGGAGGGAACTCGTGTGTTTTTGATTGATTCTCGGGCATACGGTCTGAATATTTTTGGGGTCTGGTGAGAAAGAGATTCGTGGAATGTATTTTTTTTCACCAGTCAAAGATTCAATATGAACAGAAAGCTATTTCTCTTATTGGATGATGACTGGATGAAATTATAACATGAAAAATACACTTTCTCTAAAGTGATCGACGATGTTCTTTGCTGAGTGGTATTATCATGTAAATGTCATTAACGGATACAAAAACTAATCTAGAAGAGAAATTGATGAAAGTTTAGAAAAGGGAAGCAGATCTGCTTTCCGAAATAGCAAGTACCTACGATAAGTACTGGCGCCAGTACTTGCAAACCTCTACATGGATGATTTCGAGTCTAGAGCAATTGATACATCTGCACTGAAGCCGACGTCTGGCTGCGTTATGTGGATGATGTCTTTGCTATCTGGCCTCATGGAACCGAAAGCCTGCACACCTTCCTCGATCACCTCAACAATATTCACCCCGATATAAAATTCACCATCTAAATGGAGACAAACAACGCTATTTCTTTCTTAGATGTCCACATCACAAAATCCAACGATAATTTCACTCATACTGTCTACCGAACACCCACGCACACCAATAGATATCTTAATGCCAACTCCCACCATCATCCAGCCCAGGTGAGCTCCGTACTGAATTCTCTTATCAATAAGATCCATCAAACTCACAGTTGACCATAACAGACCCAGTGAGCTGAAGAAGCTCACATCTGCCCTTCTTCAAAATCATTATTCCTACCCCCAGATCCAGAGAACCATTCAACGCCAACACACCCGCTTCTCGCATCCCAAACCACCGGACGACCCGGCTGATCGCCCGAAAGCTTTCCTTCCTTTCATTCGGGGTGTCACTGATAAAGTGAGCCGAATTCTGACAAAATACGACATCAAGACAGTTTTCACAGCAAACAATCAAATATCCTCTTTCCTGCGCTCACCTAAAGATACAATACCCAACGAATCACAAGGAATATATGAAATTCCTTGCCACGACTGCCCGAGAACATATAAAGGACAGACGACCGGACGAGTATCAAACAGGTCCTACGAGCACGAACTAGCAGTACGTAATTCGTACATGACCTCGACTCTCTTCAAACACCACCACGAAACTGGACACAAACTTGACTTCAACAACACGAAGACCATTGCCACAGCAAAAACACTCCACTCCAGAATCATTCGCGAAGCAATAGAAATTGAAAAACGCCCTCAATGCCTCAACAAACGAGACGACTCATAAAGACTCCCCAATTCCTGGAAACCATTATTATCCCTTCGAACAAATCCATGAATTATTCCTTCTCAAACCAGACATGTATACAGTCCGTCAGTTTCAACAACGTCGGATTCTCATACAGCTATAAATACCATCCCTCCATCTACCAAACCACAATCTTCACTCTGCCAAGATGAGTGCTGGGGGTTAAGAAGACTTAGGCCTCGCCACCAAGTCAAGCAGTCTTGAGAATGGCTCCAAAGTGGGAGCCGAAACGTCGAAAGAAGAAAAATTCCAGACGCGGTTCAACCGGAAGTTCCAGAGAGCACATATCCGACCGCGGAAGCCTATCCGAGCACATATATATATACATTCTCATATCAATTCCTATTTTATCAGATTGTGGTAGGTTAAGACCCAAAAAAAGCTAGAAGAAAGTTTTTATATTCTCCTCAAAATAATGACATTCAAACAGTAATTATAAGATGAAATAGTAACATCAAAATTCCAATAAATACTCTTGTTATATTTATAATTTCATTCACAGACAGTTGATTCATGAACAGCTCATGAATTAGAAAGAATTGAGTATGTGGATGATAAACAAATCATCAGAAAGTTTGTGAAAACGTTTTGGTGTTATTTCTCAATTTAAGTTTTGTTTTCTTTTTATATCAACTTGCAGGTAAATCACAAAAAATGCTATTGACGATATATATTCAATTCTTTCTTTTTATTTTCTTCATTTCGAGCTCGATACTATAGACAATAGACATTAAAACCACAATCAATTTACAAACTTGTTAAGTACTCATAGAACTAAGTTTCTGGATTTCTTGCAACTTCCTTGCAATTATAACTTTTGAATCGTTTAGAAATTGTTTTTTGATATATAAAATGATGGATGATTTGAATTCAGGATCTCAATTTTATAAAACTGCCTACAACGCACTTCATGGCAAGACACACATTTCCTTACCATAAATCTTTTTTCTGACCCCACTTTTTACAACACTGTCTTCAGATTCCTCAAAAAAGTATCAATATTGCCATGTGACTTTCCCAACCCGAACCCAGTGGTATTGTTTTCGAACGCCCAACCAATCACCCCGACTTCCAAGAAATGTGACTGAAATGACTTGTGCCGGGTAATAAAGTTGCAAATAGCTGACCATCAATCATGGCCCTCTGACAAATTTGTCTGCGGCGCACAAAAGAACAAATAATAGAAGTGAAACTCGATGTGTCAGTGGTAGTGAACCCCCGTCGAAAAGCTGTCCAGTGTATGGAATTCGAATGAAATTGATAGTAAACGCGCTCGAGAGGGGGCAAACAGCCATTTGGTAAGAGCTGTAAACAACCCCTCATAAATATGTCCCAGATATACTTGGTTATGGTGCGTGGCAGACATTCAATTAGTAAGTCGAATGAATCAGTGTGTTTACTTATAATTATTCGAAAATATACGACTTCGAACAGCTACATAAAATTGTTATTCTTAGTTATTGATCGAAGGTAGGTACACCATTACACTGTCGATGATACTTTTAGTCATTGAAAAATTTGATAACTCTAACTATATTCTTGAAGTCTGAATAGTCATTCGCCTTGAATCGTATTTAATACTATAGAAGGTGCAGTATACACTCAATGGAAATTTTTACATGAATAGTAGAAGAGCTTGACTCATGAAGAATCATCACCCTTGAAATGAAGCTTCCAGCTTTAGAGATATCATTCCTTGAAGACGCAGCAGTACACTTGATGAAAGTTTCACAAACTATAGATCGTGAAGGTTCCGATACTTCATCAGAAGCTTGGAGTATAAAGCATATCTAACCTTCCAGGAAGAAGCTTGAAGCTATATGGAAAATAATTTATAAAAGCTACAACATTGCCTTCTCTAGGGAACTTTCACATACCCAGAACTTGAAAAAGGTCGTATATTTTGTTGCAAGCTTGAAGCATGAATCGTTATAACCTTCAAAATGATTTTCGAAGTATAACATACCCGCTCGAAATACACACACATGAAATTCAAGGAACTTAAACCTGTCATTGAAAGCTTGGGGTATGCGAGGAACATTTTCCAAGAAGCCTTCCATATGTAGGATTCGAAAAGTGTTTGAATATTCCATTGAGAACTTGAAGCGAGAATCGTCGTCGAAGACCTTTGAAATGGAGCTTCTACCTATTGAAGATGCCGAACTGTTTACTCATAAAACTACCACATACGAAGAAAAAACCTTTAGGATGAGAAGCATATTTTCTCTCAAATAGAGCGTTGAACTATTGAAAAATACACTAATCAAAGGCAAAGTAGTACAAACTCAATAAAACTTTCACAAATATAGATTTTCACAGATCAAATATTCAATTGAAAGCTAGAACCTCATTACCCTCAAAATGAAGCTTGAAGCTATTGAAAAAAAATCACTGATTTTAGGCGAATGACTTCATACTTGATGAAATTTTCACAGGATTTGAACTACTAAAGTGCCAATGTCTACCTGAAGCTCGAGGAGTGAAAAAAAAATACCCCCGAATTGAAGCTTGAACCAATTGAAATACTTATTGATAGGACATACTTGATGAAGTTGAAGTTTCACGTTTATGAAATTCACATAACTTTTATCTTGAGTTTGAACCATCATTACACTCATTGAAAAATTGAAAGCAAAGCAAAACATACTTCCACAAGCATAAAATTTACTAATGTTCAAAAATGATATGGAGCATAGAGCATCTTCATCCTGAGAATGAAGCTTGAGGTAATGAAAATATCATTGATACGCAGCAATATATAAAGAAAGTCTAGCCTAAGTTATAATTGGAGAGGTCAAATAATATTGAGGCTTCATCACTCTTGAAATGAAGCTTGATGCTTTTGAAAAAATATTTGTATTGGATGGACTGTTTGAATAATGACAAGGATGGTGTTATTTTGTAGCTTCAATATTCGACATCTTCCATCAATTGAAATTATCTATCAAGAGAGATCGTCCTCACTGAACTCAGTCAAGAATTCAATTTATTCGAGGAAACCGTGAATCGATAGCATTTGATCTCATTTTCCACCGTCTCAGCGGTAGCATTTGAAGTTACACCTTAATTTATAATACGTATCTATTTGAAACGGAGCCCGATACGTATGGGTCACGATACACCTTACCCATTACCAATCAGCCATTGCGGGATCGGTTTCATCAACGGTAGCTCTCTAGAAACGGAATTCTCCGTATTGTGTTGCACCTATTTAGAGTAGCAATTGGTAGGATGGGTACCTATTGTACGAAATATACTGGTTATAAACAATGTGAACATTCGGTGATAATCTTTCAATATTGTAAACAATAAAAAAAAGTGGCATTAGGTATTATTTCAATAATTATACCTTTTCATTGTTGCAATATTCAAATCTGAAAATATACCTGTTGAATTCACTATATCCAGTTCGTTCAATAGTGACAAATATTTACTTACATTAGGTACTCCATATGCACTGATATGAAAATCGCTGCCTTGAGAATTTCTTGATGATACAATGTTTTGCCTTTAAAATTCATCATGTATAGATATTTAAGTTTTCAATATTGACATCTTTTCTGTTATCATAACATAATAAACATTGCATTGCCAATATTGACATCAATTCAGCATGTAATGAATATTGAAATCACGATATCAGTCTTAAATTCTTCAATTCGGTACTCACGTCTTAGTGATTTTTTACAATAAGATTACAATATCTAAGCAATACTGGAATTTGCATACCTATATTGAATAAGTATGCCATGCCAAATGAATTTTCATCTGAATATTGTTGCCCATTCTTCCACACAATATGATACAAATACTGCAATTCTAATGTTGAAATTTGATTTGAACCAATATTATTAACTAGATATAGTATTTGTTACCTAGTTTTATGGGTTTGTAACCTACCAAAATCTGAAAAAATTAAAATTAAAATTGGAATTCATACAATACAAAAAAAATACAAGAAAAAATCAATGAAGAGCTAAACTTCATAAAATCAGTGTTCAAAGAAAATGAATTTCTAGAAAAATTCATAGAAAAAACTTTCACAGAAATTTTAAAACCGAACACAGTCCACAATTAAGACATACAACCTACACAAATTACACCATCTGTATCAAACATTATACCTTATGTCCCTCGTTTATCTGAAATTATAAAACGGATCGGCAACTGTTAGAACAACATTCAAAACAACAAATACTTCAAGGTCAATACTGATACATACCAAACCAAATAACACAACGGAAAACACAAAAAATTGTATTCATCAAATTCCTTGTTCGGGCGGTCAAAAATATATCGGTGAAACGTCTCGACCATTGGAAGTGCGAAAAAGTGAACACAAGGTGTACATCAGGAACAGACAGATAGGTGGTTCTAAATTATCAGAACACATTCTTACTGCCGATGGAGATCATACAGTAGAATGGAACGGCATTAAAATTATGACGAAAGAGAGCAATGGCAGGAAACGAAAATTAAGGGAATCTGCTTTCATCATGCTGTCCGGTGAAGAATGCATATCTATGAGTTCGCTTGAATGGATCGCGGATGGCTGCCACTCCTGAAGGACAAACTGTTATGTCAGATTTGACATATTTGACAAATGTCAATTACGAAGATTGCTAATAAGAGATATAATATGCATTTGAACAGGAATTTGCGTATGAGTTTTGAGAACGGAAGCGGATTCACTTTCCGGAACGTTAGGCAAAATTTGAGTTTTACGAGAAGTTGCTGACTAATTGGACTTGTTCCATCCAGAAAGAACTGTTTTTCAATAGACGCAGCAATTTTTTGGGGTAGATTGAAAATCTGCCTTTCTACACTTGGGGGAGGTTCATAAAATACGTTCGCCTACAAGGGGAGGGGAGGGGTCTGGCTGAGTGTGACAAGATGTGACAAGGGGGGGCGGGGGGTATACGGGAACGTGACGTTCGCCATTTAGAAAATCCTTGGACTTCTGAATTATAGAAATATTATTTATTATTTATATGTTCGCTATGAAAGATATTTACTAGTTTATTTGAATTTTATTATAATAACTAAATGAATATTTTTGATTTTCAGAATTTGTGTACTATCATTTAGAATTTATCATACTCAGCAGGGGGGGGTCATAGTTTTTGTGACGAAATATTTCTAGGGGGTCACAAAAAGTGTGACACAGCGTGAAAATGGGGGGAAAGGGGGTCAAAAAAAGCTGATTTTAGTGTGACGTATTTTATGAACGGCCCCTTATATAGATTTCAATGTTATTTCTTATTTTTTCATATCGTAGTAAGTTACAAACCCAGAAAACTACTTAACAAATAGTGTTCCACCACAAAATAATGACGTTCAAACAGTAATTATAATTATATTATATATATTATGATTATAGTGGTTCTGATATTCATTACAAGCTACTGAACCTTAAGTATTGAAATTGTTTTCAACAATATACAGTTGGAACAGTATAGGACCAATATTCAGACTGAAGTATCATATTTTGAATGTCAATCAGCATCAGTCCAACATTAATCTTTCCACTTAATATATCAATATTGGCCCAACCTGAAATCGGATCTCACTCAATGTACGGTTATTACATGGGTATTAATGCGTTTTTAGTTTGATTGATATATCGAGTAAGCATGTTACAGATATTGAAATTGCAATATCAGTCACGGAATTCTGGATTTTATAATAACGTAATAGTGAATCTCAATATTCCAATTTCAATGTACTTGAAATATTCAACCAATATCGGAATTTGCATATATATATCGAAGTAGTATGCCAACATGTGAAATTAATTTTTATCAAAATATTGTTACCCACTTTTTCGTACAATATGATGATGATGAAGTTGGAACAGTATTGAACCAATATTCAGACTGAAGTATCATATTTTCAATGTCAGTCAGCATCAGTCCTACATTAATCTTTCCACATTAATCTTTCCACTTAATATATCGATCGATATTTTTTTTTTTTAATCATATTTTCAATGTCAATCAGCATCAGTCCTACGTTAATCTTTCCACTTAATATATCGATATTGGCCCAACCTAAAATCGGATTTCAGTCAATGAACTGTTATGGGTATTAATGCGTTTTTAGGTCACGTACTTCCAAGACAAGTGCTGCCTTGCAAAGCCGCAATAAAATGCAGGTAAAATATGATTTATAGATTTAATAAAACGTTCGCATTGCGCTGCCAACAATGTAGGCTACTTATAGCGGTGGTGCACTCCAGTTAAGAGCTCCTCGAACGCAAGCAAATTTTACAAGGTATCAAGTGGAAAACTCGGAGTGCGGATGCAGAAAATGCAGGGTGGTTTCCAGGAAATTGGTACAGATTTCTGTGAGATATTAGGGACGAGAAGCGATGGAATTGTTTAAACCATTGATCGCTCCTGGTGGAGTTGCCGTGAGGCGAAAAATTTGTAGAATTTCGGAATCCAGAGAAGGTCCATGATTCTTCATTAAAACTGTTGAACTGCATTGTTGAAAGCTCAAATAAACAAGTTAGAAAACAAATGTGCGATCTCGATTACAACGGATTTCACCAATAATAAAAAAAAAAAATTTAAAGTAGAGAACTATATCTGATAATTAATATTTGCATATGGTGACTTTGATATTAATTCATTCATATTTCGCCAAAAGAAACGAGTAACAGCAGAAAAATTATTATTATAAACTATGTACAGTGGTTTTCTTTATTTTTTAACGGGTCAATTCAAAAAATTAAAAGAATATTTAGGAGTAAAATTGATAAATGAAAATTTCAAGATGGCGACTGTGCGTCATATGGGAAAAAATTCATCTATATTTTCTTTAGGGAAAAATAATTTTGTATATAAACCGAGACATAACCTCTTTTCGAATAGCAGAGTGTTTTCAATTCATATCCTTGGTTTAAGATCATGGTTCTTGAAACATTTGTTAACATCACTTCCATAATAACCCGCGTAAAATGTATTTTTACCACTTCCAATTGTAGTAGTTTGATACGGTACAAGTCAGCTTGGAATTCCTCTCATTACATAGTAATGAACCTATTCATCCTCCACAAAATAAAAAAAAATATATTGAAGAGTTGGGAAGCACCTTCAGCGATCGATCTGACATGGTTTTTCAATGAGAGATTATTACTGATCGTAATTCCTAGCATCGAGATACTTGAATTTATAAGAATGGTTACTCCTGACATCTGAATACTAGATAAAGACAGATCGGCTTTCTTTGAGAAGAGACATGCCTGAGTTTTCCAGCATTGAATTCCACGAAGTTGATCACCCCATTCTATTATTTTCACCAACTTATCGATAATTCTATTGACGGTAATTCTCCTCTGAATTTTTGTTTCTCGTGCTGGTATGGGGACTCTGGAAGAGAAACTAGTATGAAAAGTGCTGTCGTCCTCAATACTATGCACTGAATAAGATGTTTTCTCCAGCAAGTCATTGATATGGAGCCGAAACAAAGTGGGCGCCAGAACTGAACCCTGTGGAACACCTGCATTTATGGAGAGAATATCAGACGAAACTTCATCAAAAACCACATGCAGAGACCTATCAGACAAAAAACTCTTCAACAAAGCACACAACTGAGGAGGCAAACCATAAGATGGCAATTAGGAAAGGAGTCCCTGATGCCAAACTCGATCGAACGATTTTGAAATGTCGAGTGCAACAGCTAACGTCACTGGTTGATCTTTGATGTCGAAGTCCGATTATTTATTCCTAATTTCTCCATATATTTGATAATCTTCATATTTATTGATTTTTCCATGACTTTGAAAATGATAGAAAGCAATGCAATTGGTCTATAATTACAAACTAAAGTTTTCTTTCTCTTTTAGGAACTGGCTGAAATCTTGCTGTTCTCCAGGACTGAGGAAAAACACTCAAGTTATACGAATGGTTGAATAATAATTTTTATCTACACCCGTACTCTAATGATACACTTATATGCCCACAAACCGTTTTATAATGAAATCCATTACGATATAGATTTTCATTACGATACAGATTTTCAACCAATAGAAACCCATTATTTTTCAATCAAGCATGGTGTGCATGCTCTGCATTTGACATTTGTCAAGTCAAAGTCGGTATAGGTATTGAACTTTTTGAGAATATAGCCAAACTTCGATAATTATAACAAAATGTCTGATACCAGCGATATGGGAGAATCACCTTCGACACCTTCACCGAAAAAAATACAGTTAGGATGATTAAATTTTTCATTTAACAAATGCATGATTTATCACTTAT
Organism: Zygogramma bicolorata; assembly: GCA_032362365.1. Lineage (NCBI taxonomy): Eukaryota > Metazoa > Arthropoda > Insecta > Coleoptera > Chrysomelidae > Zygogramma > Zygogramma bicolorata. Next base: position 409,544 of record JAVJAQ010002299.1, read on the forward strand.
TTTTTCATCTATTTTTGTGACCTCTCCGTAGCCGGGCGGTCTGTAGCACTGACGTTGTATAATCTAGAATGAAGAGCCATTGGTTCGAATCCGGCCTCGAGTAACTTTTTTTTTCTTTAATTTTTGATCTTCCTTTCATATCTCATCGTTTTATTACTCGAAGTAATACTATTAATTGCAATTCTGTAGAATTTTTCAAAGAAATTCGTTCAATTAGTATTATTATGTGCAATACAAATATAAATATAATATTTGTAGTTCTTCACTATTTATCGGGTGAAGATAAAATAGCGTATGCAACTCTCATGTAATGGTTATTAATACACTCGCATAAACCATACGAAACTCACCTTCGGCTCGTTTCGTATCCCGGTTTATGCTCATGTATTAATAACCATCATTACACGATCGTTGCATAATATACTATTATCTACACCCGTACTCTAATAATACACTTATATGCCCACAACCCGTTTTATAATGAAATCCATTACGATACAGATTTTTCATTACGATACAGATTTTCAACCAATAGAAACCCATTATTTTTCTATCAAGCATGATGTGCATGCTCTTTATTTGACATTTGTCAAGTCAAAATCGGTATAGGTATTGAACTTTTGAAGAATATAGCCAAACTTCGATAAACATAACAAAATGTCTGATGCCAGCGATATGGGCGAATCACCTTCGACACCTTCACCGACAGAAATACAGTTAGAATGATTAAATTTTTCATTAGACAAATGCATGATTTATCACTTATTTTTTCATCATATTTTGTGGGCCGTCCGTAGCCGAGCCGTCTATGGCGCTGACATTGATTTTTCTACCTGAAGGAGACGTTGGTTCGAATCCGGTCTTGAGTAATCTTTTTTTCTTTGATTTTTGATCTTCTTTTCATATCTCATCGTTTTATTTCTCGAAGTAATACTATTAATCACGATTCTGTGGAATTTTTCAAAGAAATTCGTTAAATTAGTATTAATTATTGTGTGCAATATAAATATAATATTTGTAGTTCTTCACTATTTATCGGGTGTAGATAAAATAGTGTGTGCAACTCTCATGTAATGTTTATTAATACACTCGCATAAACCATACGAAACTCACCTTCGGCTCGTTTCGTATCCCGGTTTATGCTCATATATTAATAACCATCATTACACGATCGTTGCATAATATACTATTAAAGTGCTGGTGTCAATTCGGGGGCATACACTTTTGGAACAATTGCAGGGATTTCATCAGATCTGCAAGCCTTGTTTGTATTCAGGTCCATTAAAATTTTCCTTATATTTCGTTGGTGGAAAATTATTTTAGACATATGACTGTCGACAAGCGTGATATTCGAGGATCTTGTCCCGATGACTCAAAAGTAGAATTTCAAGCAAACATATTAGTAGGTAATTTTGCATTATGTTTGGCAGTGGTGGCTTGTGTTCCATCCTCTTTGGATAAAGGGGGAAATGAACTAAAAGTCAAGTTTTTAGCGACAGCTTTAGCAAATGACCAAAACAAACGAGAACCGTTTGGACATTCATCAAATGGACATTCACCAAGTGGCCATTCGAAACTATCAGCCAGTTTTACTGCGTCTGTACTGCGTATCCCATTCGTGCAAATCGACCCGGTAGTTCACACACTCATCCGCAGATAACTCCATATCAGGCACAGCCGACTAAGATGCTCTGCTCTCATCATACAAAACAAATTGTTATTACATCAAGCAGAGCTAACACCGTCTCATTGTACTGCTTGAACCCCGAGTACTTAGGCCCGTGCATGGTGCAGATACGGCGAACACTTAATATGAAATGTGATAGCGGAATATCGAAACAGATGGTGTTAAATGAACCTATCCTCGAGCAAATGAAATTACAAGGTGCAACGCACAATTACAGTGTTCCTTAAGTCGTTTCGACGCTACTGAAAAGATCGATATCGCGACGATTGTTTCCTAAAGTATGTTAGGCCGGGGGCTAAACGTTCTTTCCGAACGGTTACTGACTATCGGAGTTCTATTGATATCAGAAGGATAAAAAATTAGTATATTTCTCGATGTGAGGTTGTCTGGTAATGTAGAAGTGTCCCAATCTGAATATAGCAATGGAATATTAGTAAATAGATCATGAAACGCGGACCCTAGCTAAACTGTTAGCTCAACAACTTGGATTTGATTTCTGGAATTACCAAATCGTTTCAGAATCACTATTTTAACTTAGCCAAACAGTTGAATGAAGTGATCAAAGCAGTTTTCATCAAACGTCAAAATAGTTATTTGTTTTTCTAGGCAACAATGTATTAGATTGACTGACGTGGTTAGTTCATAGCTAAGGCAGTCAATCAACTTTGCTGCCGAGTTTAATATATAATTTTTCTCCCATTGTTTATAATGATATATGTGGGATATCTAATTTGCATATTATTACAATTCTCACAATCTTTTTATTTTCCCTCCTTCAGACACATACCAACCAAAAAATTATTAATATTGCTGCCTAGACAGGAAAGTCCCTACTTTGCTGCAGACAGAGAAAGTAATACTTTGCTGATTGATATGTGTCTGCAGAATTTTTTTTAATTTTTTTCGTTTCAGTTACTCATTGAAGCATATATTTTTCTAGAAAAATGAGTCTTTGAACAAGATCTTCTGGGAAAAGGATGTATTTCTTCTGCATAAGAGAATACGAGTAATATTTGGTTTATTCTACCAAGAGAGTTTTGCTGATGTATTTGAAACTCATAGAATATTGACGAATTTCATTTCTGAACTTTGTTGTGAACATATATTAAATTACTATAACAGCTTTTTGATTAGATCCACTATTCATCCATATGTGTTCAAATATCTAGAATTTTTTTTGGTTTTCTTCTTGGGTTCATAAGCAATTACAATCTGGAAAAAAAAGAATTATTATTGGAATATATACAAATTTAGAAGGGCAGATTTTCAATCTACCCCAATTAATTAAAAAACCGTTTCTTCTGAATGGAACACGTTGTTATATTCGTCACCAACTTTTCGTGTATCTCAAATTTGCCTATCAAAAAAATACATGAACTGATTTATATTTATCGAAATACTTGTCGTTGATGTTTCGGAAACCAAATCAACTTCAGTTTTCAAAACTCTCTCACAAATAATAATTTTTTCCAGGATTGTTTTCAGGTTCGCTTTTTAAAAATGTAGAAAATTTGAGATACAGCAATATATTCGTTAGGTTCAATCTTTTTGGGCTTCTATTGATTTTAAACTTAGAAATTTTTCTGGCGATTTCAATCGATTGAAAAAAATTAAGTTGTGTCACATTCAAACCCTAGCAGAGGGTTGAAATTGCACAAATTATTTTTGCATGTGTGAGGGGGCGCAAATTTTGATTGGGACACGCTGTATAGTCATATAAATTCATCATGATACTGATCCAATAAAACCAATTATTTAACAAATAGTTAGTACCCAACAATTATACTCCTAAAATTATACACACCGCACCCGGGAAGGTGAATCTAGAAGCTGGGTCGAGTAGAAAACTAATTCCAAATACGAATATCCCTAATTGATTTCTGAAAGAAGCTAATTTTTCATGCGGTCTGCGAGATCTCTCTAACCCATTTCCGCGTCTGATGGACTTTCTCGAGATGCAGGGAAACTTCAGAGCCCGCCTGAATGGGAGATAAGAACGAGAGCCACCTGGCAGGGTTATCTAGATTCCGAATTCACAGCGAGACCTGAAGCTAAAGGCGAGATCCTGCGATAAAAGTGCTCGGTCAAAGACATTAGTTTCGGGTAATTCTAGGTAGAAGTTGGGGAATGTTTGGACTGATAGCGTTGCCGCACCCAGCGCAAGGAAACCCAGAGGGAATAGAAAATAGACCCGACGGAGTTTGATTGATGAAAGGCAGATCAGTGCACGTAACTAGCCTTATCCTCGAGTTGCGTACTTTTACTTTCCACTCTCTCCTTTGCTTGTGAGGTGATTTCTGCTGGTGTAGCACCAATTTTCCTCGTTATTTCTCATTTTCAAAGATCAACGAGACACTGGATAATAGCAAAGAGGTGAAACAATTCCTTGCTTCATGGATATAACTAAATACAGTACCAATCCTCAAATTCTCAAACGATAAATTTACTGAAAATAATATAATTTCTACTCTGAATTTATATTCGCTGAATTTGGTTTTTGGGCCATTGAATGTAGTTACGATATCAAATTCATCATGTCAAATGTTACATATCCCATCAATTTACATTTAAACTCCAGGGGGCGGCCGTCATTATACACACATGTAATCTAAACTTCGATAATCATAACAAAATGTCTGATACCAGCGATATGGGAGAATCACCTTCGACACCTTCACCGGCAGAAATACAGTTGGAATGATTAAACTTTTCATTTGACGAATGCATGATTTATTTCTTTATTTCATAAGCTTCTCCGTAGGCGAGCGGTCTAACGCGCTGAGATCAGATAACCAAGTTGGAAGAGACATGGGTTCGATTCCGGCCTCGACTAATCATTTTTTTTTTAATTTTTGATCTTCTCTTCATTTCTCATTGTTTCATTTCTCGAAGTGATACCATTAATTACAATTTTGTAGAATTTTCAAAGAAAGTCGTTCAATTAGTATTATTGTGTGCAATACAAATTGTTCTAAAATTGTTGTTCTAAAATTGTTCGTTTCCGTTAACCAGCTGACGAACGTCAACCCTCAGAAGTCGAAACTTGTGCGAGCAATGGATCAACGAGGCCTTACCTTTTAACGTGCGATTACCCAGCACGGTGGCCCGGCGAAAATAAAATAATATATAATATTTGTAGTTCTTCACTATTTATCGGGTGTCGATAAAATAGCGTATGTAACTCTCATGTAATGGTTATTACATGATCGTTGCATTCTATACTATTTCATCACATATCAAATTCTAATAACAACACTACTTTCTCGACAGTAATGGTTGCCATGGCGGCTTGAATATTTACATATTCAAAATTTCCAGGTCTGTTATATTCGCAGAAGCCGACAGCATATGAATGCCTCTATCTTTATTACAGTGGAATAGTTACTGCGAAAAGAAAATATCATTTGACTGCTCTTGGAGGACAGTGAATCTTGACTCACTACATCTGCTTCCCCACTATATATCCTTATCAATTTCAATTTCTTCAGTCAATCAAATATTGAATTTTTCTGACTTCATATCAACAAGCTCTGCGACAGTGGCAAGCTGCTATTATTTTGAAGAATACTAAATAGTCTTATTTCTACTTCTGGAACGATCTTTCAAAAATTTGGAAGTGGTATATTTGTAGAATAATAAAAAGTACTGAATACCTGGTCGGTATTGCATATCACTGAATCAAAGAATTATTTAGCCTTAGCTGATCGTTTTGACTAGAAATTTCATCCTAACTTGTCAATATCAACTTAATATCATTATTGACTATTGAAATACATGTTAATCTTGGAATTTAGGTAATGACTGACTAAACAAAAATTTCAAAATACTATTTTTTCTGGAAAAGTTATATGCATCGAAGTTTCTAATTGTTCATTGAATGGAGAAAAAAAAAACACTGTTATGAGAAACGAATCTAACTTTGGTGACTGAAACTTCATTTCTTGCATAACATTGGGAATAATAGTGGAACAGCTTCCACAGAAATAATTCTAGGTTAGAGTTAGGGAATCTGTTATGTGATAATGTTGCTACACGAATTAAATAGCATTCAAACGTAATGAAATATAGATTAGTTCTAAGTTGACTTGTATCTACTGAAAATTAATACAAAACATGTGATAGAGCGAACTTGAACATTCAAAAATCGATTATCTTGAGTGAATCATTCTCTTGTAGTGTCAGATGTATTGAAAAAAAAAAAACGAAATAGATCTGGAAATCGTTATGATAAAAGCGTAAATTCAATGAAGTACAGATTAGTTCTAAGTTGACTTGTATCAACTGAAAATGAATAGAAAACATGTGATAGAGCGAACTGAAATATTCAAAAATCAATAATCTTGATTGAATTATCCTCTTGTAGTGTCAGATGTATTGAAAAAAACGAAATAGATCTGGAAATCATTATGATGAAAGCGTAAATTCAATTGATGACGTTTTGGTTTCGTTTATGATGTTTATATCTGAAAGGTACCTATTGCTTTAATTTTGCACAAATTGAATATTCACTGCGAATTGCCTTCAAAGTTATTTCTTGAGAGATATCAGGAGTCCAATGCATATCGAAACTTTCGTAGAGCATAAGTGAACTTATATTGTAGATGAAACTAATAAATACTCTATGGTTACGAACTCATGAAACTATAATGTAACATTAGATGAATTTAAAACTTTTCCTATTGATACGAAAGACACTTGGAATAGCAGACATTACTTAGAGCAACTACTCGATTTCTTCACTTCAATAAATTAATGATGACATATTCATCCTGTGGATTAGGTGATACTCTTTCATGTGCATAATCCATTCAATTTGGGCGAAACATCTTTTCCACACCCTGAAAAGTTAACTATCTCATATTATCCGAGATTGAAACAGTTGTTTTTTCCACTCATTGGAATCAAAACAGACACCCCATAGATGAAATTTGTTTCATTAATTATAAATACACCATCTTCAGCTCGCTTTCAAACTCACCATAAAACAATCAGGCCCCTGTAGACACATAGACTCCCCATTCGGTCCATCATTAGCGAACTGCAAAAGAAAACAGTGTTATTTTCAATCTCGCTGGAAATTTCATCAAAATGTACATGGCAATATCACCATCGAATATAATGCACGTCATACCCCGCACAATAATCGTGCCCTAGGCATTCTGTTCACGTTTCAAAGAATATGCATGAAAATCAAAATTGACTGTCGTTTCGAATGTGTAAATACCTCGTTATGAAAAACCTTTCAACGTGATATGGGATGAAGTGAACAGAAAATTTGAAACCGAATGCCTGTGGAAGAGCGTTGAGAGAAATCGTGCCAATATATTGGTGACGTGATGGGATATGAGCAAATCCTGCCTATAGGATCGTTGGTTGACATTCATAGTGTTCTTATTATTTTGTTCAGCCACCCGCTACTAATTTGATGGAAATGTGAAGAAATGAAACATGAAACATTTTCGAAACGACTGACAAATAGGGTATTTATGTCAACGTATCTCAGCAAGAGACAGATCTGTGGCTTCTGACGTCATTAGACCTATTTGAGACTGTCGTATCATACATAACCTAACAGTTTCCGACCATTAGTTTGCACCATTTCTTCCTTCCATTGATGTCATTTGAAAAAGGAACATAGCACATTTATGAACTAAAATTGCTTACTGCGTTCCTACTTAGTAAAAATATTGGTACGCATAACACCTAGTTCCAATACTGCAGTATTCATAAGCCTCTTGGAGGCTTGTAAGCTTCGTTATCTGGAATCTTTTGAGAAATCGCACTGACAGTATATATACTTGACTTCAAATCTGCTGCAACACGATAAAAATGAATATCTGACCGTAGATTATAAATATAATTCACTACGTTGTATTCAATGTCGTTATAGAAAGCGAACGGATATTATTATCTCGCTCTCTTTTGAACCTACTAATTGAAAATGTCACCTACTCTTGTCAACGATAGTTTTGGCCTCTTTTGGCATCTTTACAAAGAGCCTGAGACAGATACTTTCCATATACACAATCACAATAATCTAATTTGAAGTAAAAAAAAGAACTCAACACAGAACTTTCACTTTTGAATGACAATTGAAAATTGGTGAATAACAGACTTCAAACAAATTGCGGCAACATCGAGAGTACTGCCAACCAAATGCCAAAGAATAACAGGCGCCAAATTTGAAATTCAACGTTAACGTTCCAATGCATTTTCATCAACGGATTGGTACCACTGCGTTTATTTCTTGTCGTCATCGATGTCGTGTAACAGTTTTTAAATTGTGTACACTATACTGAACAAATATGAAAAGCATTGTCTAGGTCGAGGGACGTCATACCATGGAGTGCCATGTGAACAAAATAATTCTTGTAGACGCAACTTCGAGGCCTCGTAACTTCTTCGTTTATAGACGATGATGTTTAGAATGCAAGCGAATCAATGATGGTGTTTCGTGTTTCATTTGTAGTCAACATATTCCCCTGGATTCATTCTGGATATACAGAATTTTCAAGAATTCTTTTGAGCAAAACATCGGTCAGTGGGTAGGGTCTAATAGCCTGAAAAGACTGCGAATGCCTCTGAATCGTCTGGAGCTAATGATCCATGGAAACGTGTTGATACAAATCACTTATGGTTTCCACCTCTACTAAGAATGTCAAGGAGTGGATTGGAAAGGTATATGTGAAAACATCGTTTCAATAATACTCTCTAGTCGGTGTCAATAGTCAGTAACTTCTCGGTATCTTTGAGCACTCATAATTAATTATTTTTAGATAAGATGGAGTTTTCCTGAGAAAAGGTACCCATTTTTTTATGACAGAATATATTCACTAGCTCAAGATTTCATCTTCTTGGTTTTCAACATTCACCTCTCTACTCCACCTATAACGTCATTTTCCGCTTTGTAAAGCCAACAGGAGGAACGCTTCCATTGTCGCGGTAGAATTCAAATACCAGCGACGAATTCGAATTTTTATCCGAACAGTGAGGATTTTTAAAATTCCTTCGATGGAAATACTGAAAGTCGTTGTTTGTGAGGCATTACCCGTCGTGTTAGCTATGGAGCAACGCAATCCCGTCTTCTGTTCTAAGCCTGTGTAAGCCAGCTTAGAACAGGGATTTCGATTTCTAGGTGTAATCACGATTGCGTGTCATAGGCGAGAGGCAGAGCTGTTCTTTCGTCCTTCGTCTTTGAAACAAGGACATTCGCCACAAAAGGAGGTATAGTAAATACAATCCAAAAATTGTTGCACGTCATTCATGAAAATGAATGGAATTGTTTGCATTGAAATTCAAATTTGGTGGCTTCTGTTCTTAAGAATTTAGTTCGTGAATTTTAGAGTAATAATCGACAATTGTTATTCAAAAGTGACAGTTCTGTGCTGACGTCTTTTTAGTATTTCAAATTGGATATGGTTATCAAAAGCTGTGTATTTCGATCATCTTTTAGCAAGTATGAGTCCAAAGCTATACGTGAAAATGACAAAACATGTGAATGAGCCGTTGATGCCATCTTCCATTGGTTATTCTGAAAGAGAACGAGGAACTAGTGACCCTTTGCTTCAACGACTGTTAGAGAGGAAAATCAAGAGTATCATTGTGAATTGTGTTCGTAATCTACCGTCAGATATTCACTTCTAGCGTGTAGCAACTGACTTCAAGTAAAGTATCTAGAATAAAGATTCCGAGCTCTTGAATCGCCTCAATGCGTGAAACCAAGAAGCTTACAAAAGCTACATTACTGGATACGAGTGTTATTCGTAGAAAAATGTATAGTATGTATGAATTAAGTGGGTATTTGGTTTTTGAAAACAGGAAAATTTCGATTCTTCGAAATTGTCCGCTATTGAAAAAACTACACCACAGAGAACTATTTCAATGACGGAATTCTATATTTTAAGTTACATATTTTTTTTATTTTACTCGTTTCACTCTTATCATTATCTCATATTCCATAATTGTGTGACAATCTGGCTTTAGTGTACTTCAAAATTTTACCAAACGGAATGGGCGAATTCAGTTTGTTTTTGGGATACCTCGTCAATGGGTGGATGGCCCAATGACTTCAGGTTGTTCACATCAGCTTTTGTCGAAGCTTGAAACAATAAAAGGTATTTGATTTTTTTATTGATGGAAAGTCATCGACTTCATGCTGATGATGGCACTAACTACTGACGAGTGGCCAAATAGCCCGAAACCGGTCTGCAAGTGTGCCCTTCATTCTTCATTTGTATCGCCAAAAGCAAATGCAGGATTTTCTTCTGGCACCGGTCGGGCGAAATGCAATTTCTTTCGTGGAATTAGCCATGGGAGTGGTTGTTTTCTGACGAAAGTCAGCTGAAACATACTATACACGTAGTTTGAGACTGGCCTGAACGAAATGTTTAAAACATGATTTGAAACAAGTGTTCAAGAATTTATTCTGATCGCAGATAGGATTATCGTCCACTATTGGGCAAGTTATCAACCTTTTATGGGGTGAAATGGCAATTGCTTCCATTCCGAATAGCTCTCTTTCTATTATCCCGAAAGCCTTCTTGCTTTAATATGATATTAAGTTACATGCCATATTGATGTTTTACTAATGTTTATAGAGATATAATTAGTCAATGCCTGTGTAAAAAGGATTTGAAGTCTGTTTGTTATCTAAGGCATAATGTAAATATTTCTCTATGCATTTGACAATGCACTACATTGTTCTGAACAGAAAGATTGATGCAGTGCAGAGTTCTGTCTATCAGTTTGACTGAAATGTGGAAAGATAATGAACCTTGAAAATAGAGTTGACAATAGAAGTTTATGAATGATAGTTCAGGCATCAGAATAATCTTCAAAACTTGAATGATCTAGGACATTGACAAAAAAGATCCATTTCTGTTTCTGAATTTCTTGCTATCTTTTGGTATTATGTATGAGTAATCAAGAAAATGTGATTCAGACTACGACGTTCGTAAGAAAGACGAAAGAAAAAACAAGACTTGGAAACGAAATCACTAGAGCCCATCTACCCGTAGTATCTATCTTTTCAAATGATATTTCCATATGGTTGACTGACTATATCTGTATAAACATTGGTTTCACTTTCTCTTCGAGTTTCACTACTGCCATCCTCTAGTTTCAACGCCAAACAACATTCGGAAACACATTACAAGTACACCCTACGCTGTACGCAATCTAGTAAGTATTACGTTTCGTGTTCACAGCCATCTAAACGTTTCGTTTGGGGTGTGCCTCTCGCCTATTACGTATCTCAACCCATTTAGATCAGTATCAGAGTAATCCTAACCATCCACCTTGCTGCTTCTCTCCCGGTATCATCCGATTACAACAGCATATGAGGCTTTAATTATGTATACGCTTTCTCTGTCGAGAAATTTATTGCACTTAAGATCACTAATTATTACTTTTTAAATGGTAGGAAAGGCTTGGAGCTATGGTAGTGTATTGACACCGGCTTGTGCGTTTTATACTGTGTTTAATCTGGTGTGAGAGATGCGTTTGTTGCCTTCATCACTGTTTATTTCAAGATATAACTATGACAATTCTTTGCCTCTTCTAGTTAGCTATCATTGAAGGTATTATCAAGTTCAGTTATAGATAGTTCCGGTTGTACTTGGAAGTTACAATAACGATAGTGATGAAGTATTTCTTGGTATCAAAGGAAATTCAATGAATCGAGTATTCATTAATTTTGAAATTTTGCTCAGTCATAGTGGTGCAAAAGGCTTTACAATCATAGATTCTGCATCAACATGTATATGACTGATAATCATGAAGGAATGTTATTGTCACCTACTTGAGGATTTACCTCCTTAACATTGGAGAAATGCACAAGCTGAGAAACAATGAATCAAAACGGCAGATGAACCAAGAACACATAAGAAATGCATTTTCTGTACGATTTTCATCAACAATGAGTTCACAAAAATACGACACGTGTTCCACTATAAAATGAATTCCTTTAGAAAGGTCCCTGAATAGTATGAATTCAATGATTGAATAGAACTGGTTCAATTGAAAACTTCTCTTACACAACTTCTTCATGTTATTGAAGCTATCGTATAGCAAAACATGTGTCAGGGTTCTGTAAACAGTTTTATAGTAAAAATATAACAGAAAACTGCAACTGTGATTTGAGAATGTGGCTTTTTAAAAACACGTAATTAACTTTCATCTTGGATTTTGACAAAAAATATACTAGTAGTGACGTGGTTATACAATGTCGATACCTTGTTTTTACAAACTGATTGCACGGGTAAAGACCCTCTTAATGAGGAAAAACCATATAATTAGTAAACTTGTTGCAGCAAATGATTCCAGGGAATGAAAATGGAAAGAACAAGAAATGCATGAATGAAATTGACCAAAACATAAGAGTAAATTGGTGATGAGGAAATGGTAGACATTATTGTAGTAAATAAAACTTCAAAACTTGCTGGAGGGCAAAATCATTCAAGAGAGACAAAAAAATGGAAGTGACACCTTGCATTGCGTGTATTATAGAGGCGATATGGTTCCATAAATACGATCTTTCTGAATAACTGGTTCCAAAAAAAATCGCTAGATGTGATGGGCAACCATAGATATGCAGGAATGAGTAAATACTTTGAGTATTGACTTGATCATACTATGGATTGACAAAACGATGGATTGAAAAGGAAATAAATCTTGAATTGATTCGCCAATCAGCTTCCTTGTTCCTTAACGATTGAGCCAAGCTTAGTTGAATCTCTGCTAAGTTGAAGCTGTGCAACTGGCCCTAAAATAATTTCCTTTTCTGATCCACTCGCACCAGAGTCGGAATGCTCACTATTCATAAACTTCTTGATGCATATTTATTCACCGAACGCTCAATTCAAGCCGGGACTTTTCCGCATTCTCTGACGAAGCTCGAATTCTCTGCAGACATTAAAAACAGATTTGATGAAAATAAACAATCGCAAGTCGGCGACGATGAAATACGGCGAGATTTTCGAGCTGTTCCATTCACGTCGTATTAGTATTCATATTTTTCAATACGTAATGGCGGAGATAGTTTGGGCGTGTTGAAATGTCTTCTTAATGAATTCGAGGCCCAGCTGCGAACTCTTTTGTACATGACGCGTTGTAGGGCATAAATTTCGCGAATGGTCACTACCGTTGTGTTTGCGGCAGTCTTGCTTTCCTTTTATAGGTCTGAACCGGATATTGGTTCTTTATTTCTATTGGAAACTGCTGATGCTCAACCACAATCGGTATCAGCTTTTATCTTCGTAGCTTTCCTCTTCAAATTCATGTAACGGCATAGTCACTATGGATATTGTTAACCGTACGTTGATATCAACATTTACATATTGATTTACACACAGGAAGGAAATGGCTGTCTTTATTCCAACAATTGTTACCTTGTCCATATGTCTAAGAAGGATTTCAATTACATAAGTGAAAGCATTTCTTTTGATTTATTTCGATTTAGTTGTGCAACAATCATACCATAATTAACAGTTGGATATTACTGCAGATCATAAGACATATAACTCAAGTGACGTCTTGAATATGAAAGAAGTAAAATCGAAAATTTTCACAAACCTTCTTTGTTAATAAGTGTATATCATTCATTGAAATATGGAAGCTCATCCATGAAAAAGTTTCTTCCTATATAGTTTTCCAATTGGGAACAGAGTTATTTGCTCCTTTGAAGGTTCAAATTATATATTTTGAATAGCTACATTCAAACTATTTTGAAAAATCAAGATTTTCCCATATTCATGAACTGTGAATACTCACTTCTTTTCTACATATTATTAACATTTTCACGCATACCATCTATATCCAGTACTGCAGTATTTGTTAGCCTCTTGGTGGTTTGTGAGCTTGTTATCTTTAATCTTTTTAGAAATCGCACTAACAGAATACATACTTAACTTCAAATCTGCTACAAGACGATAAAAATGAATATCTGACTGTAGATTAAAAATATAATTCAGTACGTGGTTTTCAATTAAGATGCCTAGGAAACCCTGGTGTATCTAGTGATTCGATATTGTTTAGAATTTCTTTGCGAAAAACAATCGACGATTACAAAAGCTTTCTAATTTTTGTATAGGGGGCGTTATATGTGCATTTTCGAAAATCTGTCAAATGTCGGTTTTGACCAATTGATGTAAATCTGAGGAATTGTTGTCAACGAAAACTCTGAAATTATTTCTTTGCATTCAACAGTGTTTGAAAGTCTATATAAGTAGAATAAGTTTTGACGTTATTACAAGTACTTTTTCACGATGTGTAGAAGATTTCGTGTTTTGTGTGGTCAGTCAAAATCTGAGGATCCAAATATTCTACTTTTTTCAGCACCTAAGCTAAGTACACAACAAATCGCCCCAAAATAATAACATGAATGTAGCGTTGTAGCTAATTTCATTCGTTTCAGCTTGAGCGAAAGTCTTATATCGAGGAGGAAACATCTGTAGCTCTTATCAATGAGATATTGAAAACAAAGTTTTGTTAAAATAAAGGAAATATCGATGTGATACGTATTTTGGACCGTTGCATAACAACTGATGTGTGTGTCCCCAATTCCAAGACAGTCTATCACTTTCAATACACTAGCATGAACTTTGTCGTAAATTCTCAGGTGAATGGGCAAAGTAAATTTTCTCGGAATCAAAGTCTAGTCTCACAAACTGATATAAACACACTGAAAACTTGTAGAGGTAAGAGGTAACAGTGACAGTATTGACAGGTTGTTAACGGTAGGTTTCCACGTTACATGCACGTTTTCTGAAACGCATTTGAGTGGCTGTCAGGGCAGTCAAAATCTCAGTAGGCAAATAATAAACAGTGGTAGAATATTCGGTTGCACATTCCTCTGTAATGAAAATTAAGCTTCATGTGATATATGACTGATCGCCATCTACAATAGCGATCTGAAGCATTTGCGATCTCAGAAATCAAGCAATCAGTTTTCGCCAAGTTTATCCCAAAATTTTTCAGGTATAAGTTAATACACCAGGGTTTCCTATGCATCTTATTTTCAATTTAGCTCTCTATCAGACGTCAAGGGAAGAGAAGGGATAATATAATCCCGTTCTCTTTAGAAATAACTAATCGAAGATGTCACCAACTCTTGATAGCGATGATCTTCAACTCTTCTGGCATTTTTACAGAGAGCCTAAGACTGATACTTTCCATAGAAGCATCGAAATACATAATTTTTAATCACAATGATCTAATTTGAAGTACCGAAAAGACGTGAAAACAGAACTGTCACTTCTGAATGACATTTGTCAATTGGTAAAAAACAAACTTGAAACAAATTGCGGCAACATCGGGAGTGCTGCCAACCAAATGCCAAAGAAAAAAAGGCGCCAAATTTGAAATTCATAATAAATGTTCCAATGCATTTCTATCAATAGACTGGTACTAGTGCCTTAATTTCATGTCGTCATCAATGCCGTGCAATAGTTTTAGAATTATATTCACTATATGTATATTTAGTAGTATTCAGTTCATTATTTATCAATTTATGCAATTTGTATTTCCTCAATCATCAATATGAAGGAAAAGTTAGATAACAATAAATACCATTGGCTGACGGAAATGTAAATGTATCAAAAACTAATTCGTTCTCACAATTGAGTCACATACTTTATACGAAATCACTTGAGACAGCATAAAAACTGAAATTCCATTCACAGTCGGCGTATCTTTGTAAAACAGGGGCGGCGGATAATTTTTTCCGAGTTTTTTTCTCAGGGTAGAACAAATAGTGATTCTTACTTATCCTGACATCAAAATTGCGCGAAACAGAAGTTGTTTCGATATGGGAAATAATACGACCTAGCTGAATTGAAATTAAAAATTTATGATGTGAAAGAGACATTCAACAGAGATAAGGACGGAAAAATCCCCACCGAGATTCAAGTTAGGACCATGGCAATGGCAAAGTGGGTAAATCGTTTGTTACGGTTTCATTTTGCACCGTAACATATTCTTTCTTGTTTTGGGAAGATACGCATAGTAGGCCTTATCGATTGACCTCATACTCATCTATATTCTACCTCACTTCCTCATGATATCTTTATCACACTTTTTCGAGTTTCAGAGTACTTGTTAGCGCTTCAATTGCCTAAACATAAACATTGCTTCAGTTTAAATGATTTGGCAACACCGTGTGCTGTCAGTCGATGAATATCCTACACATTTAAGGCATGGTCCAACGACTTCAGCGTTATTCGTAGTCACTACTGTTCCGTCACCCGAACAGAAGACCGTCATATATTCCTCTCTTCTACTGTTTACTCCATCGCAAATTCCTTAAAGTTATTATGTTCCTAGAACCTAATCACACTACTCCTTTTGCAACATTCGGTCATTTATGTGCAATAATATCAGAAATTGTCACCGGTGAGTTGTTTTGGTTTCGACAAGAGACAGGGGCAGAACACTGGGAAGTTGCGTCCTCGTATAGTGTAGTCTGAGATCAGTTGGCAACAATGAATTTTACAAGTTGTCAGATGAATATGTAAATACCATCGGTCTAATTCTTATTGTCCAGATTTTACATGGAACCAAACATCAGATAACGATTTAATATCATAACACTCGTATTCCCACTATTGAGGCATCCCATGATTGTTTTTGTAACTTCCTGATGTTCTGCGGATCGCGGAACCCCTTCTTGTATTTTGACACTGTTGGCATGAAGGACATCTGACAGCTTCCGCAGTCATTGATATTGACATATTGATATTCTCAGAAAGGAGAGTTGAAGGCTGAGTTTTTTTTGAGAGTCTACCAAGTTTCTGCTTAACCAATTTCTTTTGGATTATCCATTGATATTTATTCAATCACATAACGGATTTGGGATATTCCATTTCTCAAGAGTTCTTCATTCGTCTGCGATTGTTTGCGCTGTGTATTTCAGGAAGAACTTCTTGTCTGCTCTGCAGGATTTATTTGGGTTAGGTGAGCACGCCTCTGTGTGGACATCTCTCGATGATGCTCATACCTTTCTTGTTATGTATTTTAGGACTTGTGTTGCCACTCTCACTGGAATAAGAGATTGATTATCGAACGGCCGAACAAGCCATCAAGGTCGTATATTTACCCTCACGCTGAATTGAGGTTAGTTAGCTTATTGGTGGCCCCAACAATGGCACAAAGGCACCATCATTCCATATAGATGTAAACGGAAGTCAGACTGGTGATGTTTGTTTTAGGGTCCTTCCGGCTCACTCCTTCTGCCTCACTTCTTCAAGCTCACGTCCTCTTTATCGGCCAACGTTCAGGACTATCGTGACCCTACCTTGGTCTCTATTTACCACTTTGTGTGTTGTCAGACCCCCAGTGTTCATGCAGCAACTGTACAAAGACTGACCTGTCGACTAGGAAGACAGATATTGGCACCGCTAGTTCAAGAGAGTCAGCGTTAAGCAATATCACGAAGTATCCCAGTATCAGATAAGTTTAGATATTAAGCGGAGACTGCCAATCAGGCTCATTCACATCAAGTATTTCATTGATAACTATAATGTACGCTATCAACGTGACGTCACATGAATCACTTAGATCTAAGTGAAAAATATCAATTGAATTAACCCAAATATAGTCACCTGAATATCTTCATTTGGGGTGTTGTGACATAAATCTATTTGAATGCTGATTTCTGGTAGTTGAGTCAGTCTTCTGTCTGCTTAGTTGATATTGTTATACATTTACACATCTATTTGTTACTGGTGGTATAAGCCATATAAAGCTGTGTGGCACTGGTGTAATTCCATAATACATTTTATTAGTAAGGTACAAGTTTATTTCTTTAGTCTGGTCCAAGTTATTCAGGTACTGAAGAAATCATATATCTCCAGGTATTATTCCAATATCTTTGTTATATATATATTTGAATTCTTATTATTATTATTATAATTAGTGCAGTGGGTTGTCCCTTTCCATCAGGGTGGTTTCGGATTTCCACTGGCAATAAATCCGTGGCGCACCAGAAAAGTAATCCAAAGTGTTTCATTGATAACGAAACCTAATTTTGTTGTCGAACCCACACTCAACTGAGCTGCTGGGACAGTTAGAGGCGGGTATCATCTTATGCACATTCACTGCTCATGCTCTTTCTCTAAATTCGCCCCTAACACGTTTAGGTACGAGCTATTGAAACCCGTTCTTCTGAATCATATGAGCAGAGGGAATCAGTGGGTACTCGGCAATATCAGAGGATGAGTTTATCAATCCGTCTTGAAGGCATTGCAACGAGCCAGAATTTTGTATTTAAGGCAGTCGGATTTGGGAAAATATCCGTGAACTCTTTCCCTCATTACGCGGCATACGAAAATTACACGCCGTCTGCCGGTTCGCCACCACGGGCGGCCAAGCATTCAATTCCGTATTCGAGATCGAATCCGTGATTGAAGGGTATCAGCTTCGCGAAACATCTCACTTTTCCTAATAGCCGGCGATTTTTACGGTGGCCGCGCTTAAGAAAACAACCGAGGCGTGAGTTAATCGTGTTTCGTCGGCCGAATTCGAGTCGGAAAGTCACGATCTCGACGCGGCCTCGTAATCAAACATGTTGCTTTCGTAATGAGTGCGCTGCGACTCGCGCCGCGTCGTCCTTGTTTTTGTACGAGTCGTAGACGAAGACGGACGTAGCGAAGTTCATTAGGAGAGGTGTTTGTAGCGAGATGCGTTAGAACAATGATTGCTCGCCCTCGCTGTCTATGACGAGTGCAGGGGCGGACTCGCTCGAGTCGCACGGGGAATTTCGCCCCGAAGACCAGGGCCAAGGTGTAAAAAAACATGACGATTCAACTGATATGCTTTTGTTTAGCCAAATCGCCCCGGCCTGAAAAATCGAAGTGAGAGTTTGCACTTGTCGACGGTAGGTGGCGAGGCAAATGCGATATCCCAAAATACCAATTGTCTTATTGGCTGAAGTCTGAAGGTATCCTTCAGTCATCAGCAGAAACATCAGTACGCAAAATCTGGGTAGACATGGTCGCCTGATAGAGACGCCTTCGAAAGTTCTGGTAAATTCAATAAAATATTCAACATCTATTTAGATTTGTTCTCCTTCCATTTCACGTTTTTCTCAAAACTGTTTATTTTCACTTTTTTATTATTATTGTCGCTGTTCTTGAGTTCATTTTTCAATATTATTATTTTCATAATTCATATAAAAATCGTTAATATTATTCAGTTTGAAAATCCCGCTCATTCAAAAACAATGCAGTATTTGCCAATCAGATATCAAATTAACCGGTAGAAACTCCATCTTCAATTACCACTCAGTAAAATCAATAAATGTAAAATATAACAAATTTACATGATAAAGAAACATTTAATATACCTGCACGATAATGAGAAATGAAACTATTCATATTTAAAATTTTGGATTCTTTATATTTGGTTGTACTGGGTATTTTTATGTATGAATTCTTGAGTTTCTAAATTTTGCAATATGTAACAAGAAAGGACTATAAGATATGAATCAAAACTCAAATAAAACTATGGAACTAATAGATATTCAGATTTCTACATCTCTGATGCATAATTGTGAGAAACCTTTCTATACAATCTGTTATGATATATTAGAGGAATGTTGAGTTTTGTGATTCGTTTGAATAGAATAACTTCTTTCCAACTGTTCCAAGAGTATACAGCTCATCCAATCCATCTTGGCACAAACTCAGATACTTTCACAGTTGCTCAGTGGTAATGTAGACCATGACGAAAGAAGACACACCTTCTAGGGATAAATTTCAACACAGTGAACACATATAGTAGGTGTTTTTTCATCTTAGTATACTTCACAGAGATTGCTGGGCATATACGTTATTAGTTTTGTGCCAAGATGGATTGGATAAGCTGTACACATCTTGTATATACGACGACAGTTGATTGCAGAAAACAACAAGCAAAGCAGAAACAAATTCAATACCATCTACAATATTTTGAAAAATGAGGGAAAACCCAGAAGAATAAATTATATGTTCAAAAATCTCAAACCACCTAATTTCATTCACCCATAATCAAACCAGATATGGTGGGATGCCTGTACTGAATTTCTGCTTCAGTATCATAGAACATGTTATTCGATTTGAAAATGTACCCACTTGAAGGCAACTTGGATGATAGTTTTTGTTGAGAATGGGATTTCTGTAACCTCCACTTGGGGAGCTGGTTGAAGGCGTGGAAAGAATTTTTGTTCTAATGTTAGGAATGAAAGATGTTTTGTGACTGACAATCAAATTTCAACCATCATCACCCCCTACTTTCAATGACACCAGAACTGAAACTATATACTTTTCCTGTTCAGGCAGTAAAACTGCCTCTTGTGAAGTTATAACAAATCCTTCAAGGATGGGTATTTTCCTCCTAACGGAAAAATATCATGTGCTATTAAAAGAGAAAGTGAAGGTTCGCGTGGCAGAGATGGTTGGCCGTTAATCTCAACGCTTGCTAGATGAAACACCACTTTTCCTCAGAACAGTATACTATTGGGAAGTTCACAATTTTATGCGACGTCTGGCGGAAATATAACGCACTGCTATAATTTGACAAACAAACGGCTTCCATTTTTTGTGTTTGAATTTATTGAGTTCTTTGGTGTTTGTTTAGGAAATCTCATCTAAAGTTGTAGTTTTTTTGATTAATAATATCAAACAATCATGAATGCAGATCGCTCAGTGAGCCGTATAAAGTGTTTGGTGCCAAGTTGCCGCAACTCTAGGAACCGAAATCCAAAGTTATCTTTCCACACGTTTCCAAAGAGAAATACATCTTTGGTGGAAAACATTACGGAGAGTGGATTGAAAGAGAAAAAAGACAGATACAAGGCTTGGAAAATTAAACTGAAACTGCATAAATCACCATCTAGAGCGGCTTCAGTGTGTTCCTTGCATTTCAAAAGAGATAATTTCTTGTTATCTGGTGAGTCTGTTTGTCTATTTTAAGGCAAAGTTATGGCGCATTTCATCATCCATGTAATAAACGCCTCTTTGGTTCACTAACACCACACTAAAACTAAAAAATGTCCTGGAACAAATATTATTTGATTTTGAAACACAATGCATCTATGTTCATCTCCAATGAATAGTATTGTGCGGCTATTCAAAGCATCATGAACACAGTTATATTAACTTTCACGAAAAAAATTTCGTACAATAAAAATATAGCAATAAAACCACCAAAATATTGTCTAGCGAGGGCAACTGATGACTGTTTAGTGCGTTATTTCATAAATTTAAACAGGGTAACTACTTCAAAATGGTGGATATAGTTTGACCACCACCAGCGCCATCATCGGTCCATATTCTTCCCTATAGTCGACACGAAATCGTTAACTTCAAGACGACAGTTTGTCCGAATGCGGTCCTGGATCTGTCTCGGTCATACCCCGGTGTCATTGTCGTGCAGCTTTGTGGGAGAATAGTTTCTAATTGTTAGTAGAAGATCCAACGGCTTTGTCAACATATGGTATAATTACGGCGACTATTTTAAAATTCTGTATCACGTTCTATTCCGCGTCGCATACGTATGGAAGTTATGCGACTCTGCAATTTATTCACTACCATTATCTAGTATTGTCCTGTGCAAGTGAAGAATGCGCAGATATATCTGTACGAGTCGCGTAATTGAATAATATATTCTCTCATTTGAATGATATTTATGGTCGCTTTTTCCGATTCTACGGCACGGCAAATCGCAATTTGCATGCCACTCAAAATGACAATAAAAAATCGAACGGCACGACTGCCATTCATCCCAATTAAAACATCGGCCCGGACATCGATTGGAAAATTGCCTTCACGCCATGTTACCGAATTTTAATATGCACCGTGAAACGTTCAGATGGGACCGTTTCGAATAAAACATTATCAGTCGGAACTTGTCAATTCATCGAAACATTTGTATCGGATTGAATGATCATAAAAAATATTATGAGTGAATTTTAAAGTATAAGAGTTCACATCATCATGTCGGTTTGTTCGCATCGCGAAGTAGGCAAAGGTTCGTTTTGTAAAACACACAATAGATGGCGCCACAAGAAATGACTTTTCTCACACTTGAGATATTCATAAAAAGCTTCAGTTAGCTAGGTCATACCAAATATTGATATAATGTATTAAAAAGAACATTTTGACATTTCAGACATTTTCCCTGAAATGTAAGATAGCTTATAGCTAAGGGAATCCTTTTTCGTTTGTAATGAGTTGAGCTTGTGGCTTTTTTGTGGTTTTTCAATTACATTATTCATGTACCACTGAGCTCTTATTATTATTATCAATCCTATGTGACATGTTGACATTTATTTCAAGTACAAAGTTAAATTTCACTGCATCTTAGTTATGGAAATTGGACATTGGAAATGAGAAGACTTATGTTGTCCAATATGACACGTAAATATCAATATACAATATTTCAAAAGTTAATAGTTGTTCATCGAAGTCAAATAAAGCTTTTCGACAATGAGATAATAAATGAAAATCCAAGTGGTGGTATTACTTTTCGCAATGGTTGGAGAGAGAGAATCAATCATTGTTCGATCATATATCCGTTTTTCTTCGCAAACCTCAACAACAGAAATAAGTTTGTCCTAGAAAATTGTAGTTCGGTGTAGATCAGATCTGGGTAGTTCATAAAACATTTTCTTCAGAAAGAATCTACAATTATCATCCAGAGGCAAGTTCAATAGAATTTTGATTGATTGAAATATACACAAAAAGTAGAATAAATTCTCGATTACCTAACATTTTACTGGTCTCATAATATTGAAGTGAGCCTCAGGTTATAGTAGTTTTCACAATAAATGGTATTGACTGAAGGATTATAATGGAACCAATTAGACCCTTAAGTTTTAAAATCCGAGATGCACATCATAAATGTAAAAGGACCGGATTCAGGTAATTTTGTTTCTCAGAGAGGGATTGTAGAGGATTACAGCTTACTCTTCTTGTTCATTTCAGTCTTTGTATTTCATTGCGCGGGTGCTGCAGTAAAAGTAACCAGTAATTTGACGAAGGTGCCTCTTACTTCAGTTAGACGAATTGTTGAAAATTCCATGGAATCAAGAAAAAAGCGTAAAGATTCCGGTGTCACAAAAAGTCTAGACGACTGGGAAAAAGATTTGATAAGGCGAAAAATCTACACTATGTACGATGAGCAGCGTGTCCCTACAATCAAAAGTCTGAAACAGCGGCTCATCAATGACGAAACTCACATCAACTGTGGCCTCACTACTCTTCGGCGAGCTCTTTCTGCAATGGACTTTAAATATCGCAAAATTGACAAGAGACAAGTAATAATGGAATCCACACGTTTAATAAACTGGCGTTCTGAATATATAACGTCAATAAGAAAATACCGGTCTGAAAATCGGCCAATACTCTACCTCGACGAGACGTGGTTTGACACGCATGACACCCCTTCCAAAGGATGGTCTGATTCCTCTGATAAGTGTAAAACAAAAGCACCATCAGATAAAGGGAAGAGAATCACAATATTACACGCAGGATCAGAAAATGGTTGGATCCCAAACGCTATGTGGCTTTCTGCCAGAAATATTAAGGACTCTTGTGTTGATTATCACGAAGATACGACAGCAGAGCTTTTTCAAGATTGGTTTAAAAATTGTCTGTTACCCAACATTCCGCCAAACAGCGTTATAGTAATGGACAACGCAAGCTATCATAGTCGATAATTGCAAAAAATTCCTGGCTCAAAGAATACGAAATTGGAGATTTAAAACTTCATGGCTGCAAATGACATATATTTTGAGGAAAATTATACAAAAAAAGAACTTTTACAAGTGCTGCAGTCATTTTCTTTAAAAAAAACGTTTGTTTGTGATACAATTGCAGAAGAATTAGGACATACAGTGTTACGACTACCTCCCTACTACTGCGTGTTCAATCTCATAGAGCTTATGTGGCACCAACTTAAATCGAGCGTGCGCGAAAAAATACTTCTCCGACTTCAAGTGGTAGTGTGGTAGAATTAATTAGGAACTGTATGAATGACATTCCTACCGAGAGTTGGAAAAGTTCTGTTAGTCATGTTATAAATGTTTAAAACTCGTACCTTTCTTTTAAATCAATTGCGCCAATTATAATTAATTTAGATGAGGATAGCCATAGCGACACTGAACTAAATATAGAATAGAATTGTAACATTTAAATAAATCACTTGTATATCTCCTACATTATGCAAAATTCAAATTTCTTAAGTTCGACCCTGTAGCATCATTTACCAGATGATTTTCTACATAATGGGATTAAATCGGGTAGTTTATTGCAGTTAATAACCCAGTACCATTTACTGTGAAAAATACTATACTCTTTCCCTACCCTATTCATTCTTCAACTTGGTATTATGAACTTTGAATCTGAAGAAAGATAGAGCTCAGACACTTTCTATGTAGAATCTACTCTCAAATACCAAACCGCAATTTTACGTCGGCCTTTCGTAGTAAACATTCGTTAATTTATTCCAGTGACGCGTATTTAGACTCAATTCAGGTGGAACTCTGGAAATTGCAGGCGATTGTTGAAAGGCATTCCTGCAACTGAAGCGAAGAGTGACGTATTCAATCCTGATGAGCAATATAAATCCAATCAAATGGTGAATAACGTTGTTGAGACGTCACAATTGTTTAACCTGAGACGAGTAACGAGAAATCAGTTAGCTTTGTGCGGTGCCGATGGGATTCATTTGTTTATGGAATCGAAATCAATGGGATTGCAATCGGTACGATCTCTGGACTATTTTAATTGGAGTTTATTGTTGGGAAGGATATTGATACAATCTGTAGAACTACTAAAGAAAGGTCAGACTTGAAAAGAAATTGTTGATGTGGAAAGGAAGTAGAATTTTTTTCTTGGATAAAAATGATCTAGTTTTGCTTGCATTCAATCTGTTCCAAACTAATAAATTTGATTACAAAAAACGTCATTAATGAACACGATTTTAGGGTTTGATTTACCTGTCACTGCCATACTTTGATTCCAACCTGTTCATTTAACCATTTCGGAATGTTTTTATTGTTTTTTATAATGTTCATATCGTGTTATTGAGTATACATAATATATTTCATATTGTTCCTTCCACACACTTGTTGTTTCTTGGAACTCACAAATAGATTTATTATATTTTTTCAATTCGATACCTATGATTGGTAGGTAATTCTGCTGAATGTATCATCGTCGAATAACACTCTTTAAAGTAATTATCAATTATAAAGAAACAGGTTTTTTTTACATCAATTCAGCATGAAAAATTCAAAGAATGGTAAGTCAAACAACATACATCTTGGGGAATATTTGTAACAAAACTGGAATAGCTCTTTTATTATTTAGCGTGGAGTAGTACTCGTTTTCTGCAATTATATATCTCTCTCGAAAGCTGTAAACTATGCGATCTACAGGAAAACCTGAGAGGTATAATTATCCTGACATTGATTCTTGAGTCAGTGATCACATCATGCTGGTATGAAACTAAAGTTGATGTTTCAACAAACAATTTCGTCACTCTAAGGTGAACCGGTCGTCAATCTCGCCGACAGCTTGTTATTTCACCGTCGCCGGCTGAATAGCCACTTCTAACTCGCAAACACGATCGCGCTGTGCAAACACTTCGGACGCCTGGTTATTGATGTATTAGTGCGAGCTTGCCAAACGTTTAGGTGGTGGAGATTGTTTACCCGTGGCAGATATCCGAATGTTTTCTCCACGTACCACAACATGTTATCTAGCTATCAGCTGTGGGAGTAGGCTGTGGCTTCGGGATATTAAATTGGCACCGGGCCAAGCGTAATTTCTTTTGGGAAACGTGCCGATACTCCAGGAAAACTAGGTGGGTATATCAAACGAAATCTTCAATACTTATAACATCGGTTACCAGAAAGCGTTTTTCGTGTTTTAATAACATTCATAAACAATTCATATCAGTCTCCTGAGGTTTAATTATTATCAAATATATAATAAATGATTCAAAGGTCTTTCTCTTTCATTTTCAAAGGAAATAAAAACCCTGATGAATGAAATCATCTGTTTCTTTGAAAATTTTCCACATTGTCCAAATATCTAATATCTATATTATTTCCAAAAGAACTGCACTTTTAGATAGGCAATTCAGTATTTCATATCCCTGCTAACATGTAATATGGGTTCTCTTTCGAGCTAAATTGAAGATTCAGCAGAGTAGCATGAAACATACCTCAATATATCACGATACAGAAAATATAAGGAATAATAATGTAAATGTTATTTCGAGAAAACATATTCACGAGTATATGCAGAAAGTAGTAGAAAAGAATATCGACCGATGAGGGCGCTGGTGGTGGTTAAACTATATCCACCAGTTTGAAATAGTTACCTTGTTTACATTTGTGGAATAACGCGCCAAACTGAAATCCAGTCATCAGTTGCCCTCGCTAGACAAGATTTTGCTGTTTTTTTTGCTGTATTTTCATTGTACGAATTTTTTTTCGTGAAGGTTAATATAACTGTGTTTATGATGCTTTGAATAGCCGCACAATACCATTCATTGGAGGTGAACATAGATGCATTGGGTTTTGAAATCTGATGATATTTGTTCCCGGACATTTTTTAGTTTCAGTGTAGTGTTAGTGAACCAAAGAAGCTTTTATTACATGGATGATGAAATGCGCCATAACTTCGCCTGAAAATAGACAAACAGACTCACCAGGTAACAAGAAATCATCTCTCTTGAAATGCAAGTAACACACTAAAGCCGCTCTAGGTGGTGATTTATGCAGTTTCAGTTTAATTTTCCAAGCCTTGTACCTGTGTATTTTCTCTTTCAATCCACTTTCCGTAATGTTTCCCACCAAAGATGTATTTCTCTTTGGAAACGTGTGGAAAGACAACTTTGGATTTCGGTTCCTAGAGTTGCGGCAACTTGGCACCCAACACTTTATACGGCTCACTGAGCGATCTGCATCCATGATTGTTTATTATTATTAATCAAAAAAAATTACAACTTCAGATGAGATTTCCTAAATCAACTACACCAAAGAACTCAATAAATTCACACACATAAAATGGAAGCCGTTTATTTGTGAAATTATAGCAGTGCGTTATATCTCCGCCAGACGTCGCATAAAATTATGAACTTCCCAATAGTGCTAGGTCAGCTAGGTAGTCAAAAGGACAAACACCAATATATCTCAGGACTGGGATATGATCTCATAAAAAATGTGGATCTTCCAGCATTTTCAATTCAGAGAAAGAATATTTACATATACGTCAATGAAGACCAAAATCAACCAATAGCGATTCGTATATTCTACAATTGTTTTTTTCCATCCCTAGTTTCGTAGTTATCAAGATCATAATCACTCACTTTGTTACTGACTTCTACACTTTCGATATGGTTACTGACATAAAAATCGAATTATGTCAATGTCGACGTTTCGACCTTTCATTTCGTCATCCTCAGGACACTAAAAGGTCGAAACGTCGATATTAACAGAATTTGATTTTCTGTCTCACCACTTCCAACAGAATGAAAAACTGAAATTTTAATCTTTGGGTCAGCACCATCCTAAAAGCATTATTAATGTCACGAGTTTTCCCCTAATTCTTCCGGAACACAAACTAAATTCCTTTTATTCGCTTTGGGTACTAGAGGTAGGCATACGATTGTGAGTCACCGTATGTACCAAACGAAATTATATTCCTCACGGTCAGTTACCCCCGCACAAAGAATTCCCGTGGGGTTGGGAGACCGATCGGGGGAAGACGTCGAAGGGAAGAGTCAATCTATTTTTCCATTTATCTTTTTTGAGTATTCGGATTCTGTCGGGAGTTAACTAGTGTTAGGCCTTTCATAAATCACAAGGTGTCTGTGTTGTATATCGGTGAATTGCCATTGGGGGTGGTGAACGATATGCAATCAAGGGGTGGAATGATGGAAGCTGCAGTAGAAACAAATGATGATTACAAACATAGCTATCTGTTGGTTGGTGTCGAAGTGGTAACAACGGAAGTTCTGTCGATTAGTTTTGAAGTAGTCCTCTTATCCGTTTTTCATAATTATTTTCCAACAGTCTAGCAATATATGAATGATGATGGATGCATATATAATAATAATAGTAATGATAACATGATTTCATTCAAAGAAGTTTATCTAATATAATGGCAAAAAAGCACAATAATAAGAGGTGAAATCCGCCAGTAAATCAAGGAATGATATTATTACTATTATAATTATTATAATATTACCTCCTTCAGTACTTATATCGTTCCGAAACTGACACAAATTCAAGAGGAACTCAACTGTATAATGACACCACTGACTGAAGTCAGAACGTTCATAAACGGAAAAGAATACACTGGAAAAGACCAAAACCCTTGTTGTTTTGTTTTCTAGAACTGTCTTAAAGTTGTCACGAGTTGAAGTCTGATTCAGTAAAGCCATCAACTAAGTAGGTACTGGATCGATTTGTTTGGGAAACAAATTAGTTTTTGTTAATCGAATAATCACAGTATGATAATAATCTTGAGTTGAGAACATTCCAGAAATATTTTGTACAACTTATCATTTTCATGTTGGGATGGGAATACAGGAATGATGACGTACGAAACCTGCAGGCAGTTCACTGCGCAAAGAAATCAGGGATGTATTTCCGTGCTAATATGAATTCGATAAGCTAAAGGAGGTCTCCCGAAGTTATGTACTATATCAGAAACTACTCCCGTATTCGAAAAAATCCCCAGAACAGAAATTCGGGGGTAGTTTCTGGGGTGAGTGTTGAGATACGAAATCTGACATGGGGTAGGTATGCTTTTTCAACTCGTTCTGAATATATTGTAAAAAAGAAATTTCCAGTAACGGTGATTTATCTCTTTTCTGGGATTTCTTTTGAATTCGGGGGTAGTTTTTGGGGTGAGTGTTGATATACAAAATCCAAAATGAGGTTGGTATACTTTCTCAGCTCGTTCTGAATATATTGTGAAAAAGAAATATCCAGAAACGGTGACTTAGCTCTGTTCTGTTTTTTTTTGAATTCGGAGGTAGTTTCTGGGGTGAGTATTGAGATACAAAATCTGGAACGGGTAAGTATGCTTTTACAGCTTGTTCTGAATATGCTGTGGAAAAAAAATTGCAGATACGCCTTTGTCATATCATCTTCTATGTTATTGTCACAGCCACTGATCATGATTTTATATTTCATCAGAATCACCATTCTCATGTTCTCATCATATTTGTGTGTGAACTTTCATTCACCATCATCATCACTATCATAAAACTGTAGAAAATTCCAATAGCTATTTCATTTCGAAAGATTCTGAAGAAGTAACATATGACACCTCTTTGCTCATATACTAATTTTTCGTTTCTCGCGCGACGACCGTATCTGTTTTCACACTGATGTGACGCTCAGTATCACCTGTTTTTTGAAAAAAATTCAAATTCAAACATTATCCATCACTAGATGAAATATGGGTGCTGAAATCATGTGTGTCCTGTATCAGGATCTTGTCCATTTTCCCAGTCCAAGCTGCTAGGCTATCGCACCACCGACTTGAGTTCACGCGCCTGCCCTTCGGGCTAAAGAGCGGCCGGTAACAAAGGCTACCTGTCGCTGGAAAATCGTAATTTACGGCTGGCGAAACGAGGTCTGTCATTACCTCTGCCTATCGTCCATCACGGGTGCTCTACTACCATTCAGTTGTCGAGCGCTATCTGCGATCGGACAGTCGCATTGTGCTAAATAAACTGCCCTGATAGCCCTTATAGAGATAAATTGACATTGTGATCTTGGCCAATACGATAAATTACAGCCGCGACGCCAGATGTAATTTTGAAGTTTCGGGATTGGAGCAGAGCGTCTGGGCCGCTGCTCGCTTTTAATGAGTTTGGGAGTTGCGAAGTTTCAGACCGGTTAGGAGCAGCGAAATGAAGTCTCAGAGCGGCTGAATGTTCAGGAAAAAAACTGTTCTTTGTTTGACTTTCAAAAATCACTGTACACATATTACTGCAGGTCAGAAATGAAACAAAGAAGATTAACGACGTAGCTAACGCTCCAATAGACGGAAATTTATGATAAAGATAAATGGCACCATGAAGTGTGAAATTATAGCACATTATTGTTTGAATGTCATTATTTTATGGTGGATCAATATTTGTTCCGTAGTTTTTTGGGTTTGTAACCTACCACAAGCGAAAAAATCAGAATTAATATTGAAAACTATATAAGTACAGAAGGGCAGATTTTTAATCTACCCCAAAAGTTGCTGCGTTTATTGACAAACAGTTCTTTTTGGATAGAACAAGTCCAATTGGTCAGCAACTTCTCAAATTTTGCCTATCAGAAAAATAACAAGAACTAATATATATATATATATATATATATATATATATATATATATATATATATATATATATATATATATATATATATATAATACTTATCGTTAACGTATGAACGTATACGCAAATTCCTGTTCAAATGCCTAATTTCTCTTGTAGGCAATCTTCGTAACAGAAATTTGTCAAATATTTAACGAATGTCAATCAGATTTCAATATTAATTCTTATTTTTTGAGATTATGGTAACCCAGAAAACTACGGAACAAACACATTAATACTTCTGACAAGAGCTATGTCTGTATCGAGAATGAATTCAAACTAAAACAATTTCACAGTCAAATCGATAGCACCACAGACAACTGACAAATACTTGTAGCCTAAGAGCCGGCGATCGCCAGACTTTCGTTATTTTATAAAAGCTGAAAGTTCATCTGCGCGTGTCCCCAATAAAGGTGAAAACAATCAGCGACTGTGGAGTTTGGATCTTGGTTGCTTGGCCAGGAAACAGACAGCAAAGATTTTTATCCAAGTCATGTGTTTTCTTATATATTTCTTACGGATGTCGCAGCTTCAAGCGCACATTTTCTTGATTACTTATACATAACGTCAAAAGATGACAAGCAATTCAGCAACAGATGTGAAATAATTTCATCAATATCTTAGATCATTCATATTTTTATAAGTACTTTCAGGATTGAACTATTATTTTCCGTATAAACTTCTATTGTTAACACTCCTGTGAAGCTTCATTATCTTTCTGCCAATATTTCAGTCAAACCATTTTATCAAACTGACAAATAGATATCTGCACCTACTTTATTTACCCTTCAGAAAAGATAAATTTCTCTTACATTGACAAGTAAACAGAAATATCGACATTATAGGCAAGATGGCGTCACAAAAACTATTCAAATACTGTCAAACGTAAGTATAATTATGATTCAACGAAATTGAGGGGTGTCTGGCAGGGGGTTGAAACCAGAGTAAGTGTCTGGCAATGGATGATGTGATTTCTAATATCATTCCGAAGAAGATATGAAAAAACTGAGCTTTATACTTTGACGAAAGTGAGGTACTATTTTATACGCCTTTGCTACCTGGTATCTGAAGAAGTAACTATCATCCAAACTTCATAGTCGCTGATCGTTCTCACCTGTGTTAGGGTAATACGCAGAGAAACTTTCAGCTTTTATAAAATAACGAAGGTGTGGCGGACGCGGGCTCTTGCTCTATTGTGAAACATCTCAACAGAAGATTTCTGCCTGATCTCAGTCATTAATATCTTCATCTTTCATCTTTAAAGAACTTGCTTTGTGATTCTTAACAAATATTCTATCTCATCAATGACGTATTGGATGAAAATATCGGATTATATATAATCTAGCTGGTTTTGTTTTCCGAAAAACAGGATTTCAAACAAGGTTTGACACCCCTTTGAACTGCACAAAGTCAATTTCTCGTTGTCGATTGATTAATTGATAGTTATTTATAGAAGAGGTTAAATTACACCGGATTTTTATTAGAAAATTTTAATTGAAACTACAATTGTAGAAAACTTGGTTTATATTTCGTGCGTAAAATTTCGTAATTGATGGCACAGTCTCATGTGTCATTGAAAAACACTAAAATTTATGCACTTAATATAAAAATGTTTATTTAGCCCTCCTGTTCCTTATTCTCATTTTGACAAAAAAACATGAAAAAGATTTGTGACCTCATTCGTAACACCCTTCACTTCAGAACAATGGCTCTGGTGGTGACAATGATTGCGGTTGTTATATTCTTCCACATTAACTGCGAAAGCTGTGGAGATTTCATGCATTTCGATGAAACGATAATTGAAAAACAAAAGCATCACACTCAGCCATCTCAAACAAACCATTTCACAGAATCCCCGTGAATCGAGTAACGAAATGGAAATGTAATAGTCTCCACTGGCGATTGTAAATATCAAAGCTTTTCAACATCAAAAGATCATAACTTATTTAGCGAATATAACGCAAACCCGGCGTACACATTAGCACTTAATGCACATATCTGCGATGTAAATGCGGGTTAACCCATCAAAGGGCAACGCGCCAGATGCTATTTACCCTTTGTGTCGCCTACAAACAGATTCACCCCCGAGCCGTGAGCCGGCATCCCCCGTTTTGTTTACATATTATTGAAAAAGTTCTGTATCAATTTGGGCATATTACCGATTCTGGAATCGAAGAACCCTCCGCGCTTTCACGTGGATGGGAGAAGCGGCAGATGAAATATTGTTTTCGGGTTTATTTTGCATTTGCTTTGTGATTTGGCCCCGATCGGGGGGAATTTGATTCAGAACGCGTTGGATGTGGGTCGGATATCGATATATCCCTGCAGGTTTTCCACAATATGTATCCTATCCTCTGGTTGATTTGAAAAACAGCTGATGTTGAATCTCTGCTAATTCTTCATATATCATAATACTTGTTTGGAAAAATCTGTATTTTATTATTGTATGTTGAATAAAAACGATTTGTTATTATTATCATTGTAAAATTAATGTGAAATATGGAGGAATTACAAAGAAAATATACTATTTGGCTTCAAAAATGTAATATCAATCAATTGTGACAAGTTGACAGATTTTTTGTTTTTTAAACAACATGTCTACTAAGTGAAACATTTGTACCGGCATTATTTTCGGAGTAATTTCCAACAATTATTATGAGAATCGGGAATACGCACGAAATTTAAATTCGTCAGTGATCGAAACGAGATATGACATCAGACGACACAACAGTGGATTTATCAGCATCAATATTCATACTCGGTTTCACCAAAGATTTTAATCTGGATTATCTTGCTAACTGGAATTTCTGAACGCATACATGCGTAAAAATATTCCAGTTAGCAAGATAATCCAGATTGAAGTCGTTGGTGAAACCGGGCCTTAGTGGTAAAATATTTCAAACCTGTATTCATGTGGTGAATCTAGAATGATGACTGAAAGTGGTTTTATCCTACCACAATGGGACAATTAACCGAAAATAGATACATTTATGATGACAGCATAATCTCGATTTCACATAAGCAAAGATCAAATGAGTGAGAGCTGCGAGATGAACATTATGTTATTAATAACTATAGTCGGGCCGTTCAAAAGATAGAATTCCAGAACGCGTGAACAGAGAATGCCTGCATCTTTATAAAGCCTGCGCGGCGTACGATGCCACGTCTTCTAAACTGAAATAAATGCAGAACTGTTTACACTGTACTGTACTCATTTGTGCGAATCCTCCACTGCTAATTAGCTAATGCATAATTAATTCTGGCTGATTCACACTGAGCTGTATATAAATATAGCACACCCACGTCAAAATGACGTTCACAACAATATAAACACGATTTTGTAGATACATTTTCCCTTTCATTATCTTACACCAATGTTCTCGTACTTTCGCATCGTTTAACATACGAAAAAACACTTTATCTGGTGTATTTCCAAAGTTTTTTTGCACTTTGATATCATACAATACTCAGGTAAGAAGTTGTTCAAGCTTCTTCCATGATTTGTTTGGAGATTTGAAAGGACGGTCAACGTCACTCGCTTAATGGTTGCATTTGAACTATTCATATTAATGAAATGTTTTTAATCCCACTTTGAAAAATAGTTTGAATAGTTCTAAGCCTATTCATATGAGATTGAAACTTTCGAGGTGAATGTTGAAACATTTTATAGGGATCAATTTCTCTAGCAACAAACTAATATTAATTGCACTCGACGCGCGTCATTTTTCTTCTGAAGATGCTAACCTTGTAAGCGAAACGCGCGTTGAGTACAAATAATATCGGTTTGGTGTTAGAGATATTGATCTCTGCAAAGAGTTTCATGCACAGTGTCGAAATTCCTTATACCAAATAACAACTATATCGTTGTACACGACGCCTTCGTTTGTTCGTTGGGTTAGATCCTTGATATTTGAAATAAGTCAACTCATATCACGTGACAGAAAATGGCGGTTGTTGTCACACGAACTAATATTCGAAATACGAGTATTTATTGCTAGTCCTTTGGTACTAAATATTGAATTCATGACTATTCTCAGTGAGAAGTGATTCATTCCTATCGTGAGGTCAGTTAGTTAGCTATGATCTCGAGACAGGATTGAACTTCCTACCGGGGTTTGTATACTATTTCATTTACAACCATAATATTTCGATTAAAATTAATAAATCTCTGTTTCGTTCTGAACATATCTAAAATATTACATATAACGACAGATTACCAAGGACGTGGTTTTCTCAGAACAATCAAGTAGATATATTGTTACCGTGACTACGGGGTATATAATTGTCACCAATAAAATAAAATAAATGTCACGTAAAGTTGATAAATGACAGATAAAGTCTAGAATAGATGAAATGAGGGCGGGAAGTGAGGGCGAGAAGTAGAGGTGTTTAATGTCACTAAACCTTCAATGACGTTAGTAATGACAGCATTACATATATGGTTGTAAATAAAGTGATATTCAAGTGGAGATTGATAACCTGAAACTATCAATTTCGAACAGCAGAGACGTTGGTGAAAATATTTCTCAATTTTTGTCGATTATACAATTTATTATCACTCCTGTTACAGTTATGGTTGTTATAGAAGTTTGGAGATATACGTATTCTAAATCTATCGGAGTTCTTATCGTTTTCATGAAAACCTAAACTGTTGATGAAGTAAAAATTGTAGTTGATGTTTCGTGCGTTTTATAAAATGCTGAAATAAAAACTACGTAGCTGTGGAACCCTACCCTGCAAAATAATAAGCATATTCTGTTCGGCCAGCCTATAATTTTATTATAAGTGCTTCAGTGACACGTGATAGAAGGAACTGGAATTAAATCTCAAATTGCAGTTATTCCTCATACAAGCCGTTCAATTTCTCAAATTTCTTTCTCATTCACCAAGTCAATCTTCTATTCCAAGTAAGTACTACTTTCTGGTTCTCCCAACTGTTGCCTTCTGCATTCCACCAGATACAGTCAGGCCCAAATTCCATGCACCATCGACAAAAACGGCTATCGAATCGTACCCATAAATCCTCCCGATCATTGAGTTCCACCATTTTAATTCGAAGAATGGCGCAATACAACAAGAAGAACACATGTTTCCTTTGTGCCCTGAAATACAACGACGTCCTTCCTATAATTCCCATTAAATGTTAATGATACGACGGAATGCGTCACATTTTAATGCGAACACGCAGTACAATTTCGCGCTACCAAACTTTGTGCAAATTCGACAGCAAAGTACCGCGGACGGCTTTATGTTGGCAGATTCCCACCACTAAACAAGCTTTAATCTAAATTCCTTTAAATTCGAGCCGACGAAAATTACTGGTGCAGATTTCTGGCCAGTTCGACAAACTTTCCAACCACGGGTTTGCATCGGAGTTGGCCTGCAACGTGTTGAGTGCCACTTCAATTTCAGATAATGAGATGGGATTGAAGAATAACTCTATTCAAAATAGTTGGCTCTACAACCAATAACTCTGATTATCGGTTGCTGCTATTGCAGATAAAGAACAGAATAAAATCCTAGTAGCAAAAGTGTATTATGTACTACTGAGGCAGACAGTGAATCATTTCTAAAGCTAGAGCAATTTTATCTTTCGGCGAGGTTTGTACACTATTTTAATCAAATTCCGATATTTCGTTCAATACAAATATAAATATAATATTTATAGTTCTTTATCTTCTATTGGGTACAGAAAAATAGTGTATGCAACTATCATGCAAGGGTTATCACATTGCATAATATACTATCATAGAACAAATTCAACTAGTGCACATTCTGATCTCGAATCAGAACAAAACAGGACCTTCACGTGTGTGCTGAAATCCCATTTACCGTCGCCATGACAACGTGTCCCCCTCTGATCGCCCGTAATTCGGTTAGAGGACGCTTTCCTCTACGGCGACGTTGTCCAGCAAAAGGCAGCGTTTATTTTTCCGGTGCGATGAACACTATGATTGATTATTGAACTTTTGCGATCGGATATTTCAACATTTCCACGGCCATTCGGAGTCACCGACGGATGAGGAGCGGTTATAGGGATGAATCTCTCGGGTGTGATTGGGGTTGAAGTGGACACGAACGTTTCCGTGGATTATTTCAGGTTATGGGAAATCCGAGCTTTTCGCTCTGAAAAAATTGAACTTCTGTGATTGCTGTCGTATCCGGTGATGAAGGACCATTTTTACTGATTTTTAAATCAATTCCTGTCGACCTATATTGTTGACAAGACTCTGGAATTTCTGTTTTCTTCTTTGGACCATCATGAACACTAATTCTCATTTCATTTAGGAGTTCATTTCATTTTTGTACTAGATCAAATTTCCCACATTTCTGTACAATAACCATGTCAACCAAGCTATATCCTGAAATAGCCTACTTTTATGACAAAAGAAGTGAATCCAACAAGGTTATATTCAGGAGGTTGGAGGAAAACTTTTCGTAATAGGTATATGGCATCAAGTACACTAAGACGAGTCACATAAAAAAATCATAATTCTTTAGTTTGGTGGTTTGGTTTACTCGATCAAAATATGGAATATCTATGGTTAATCTTGGAAAAAAACTATGACTCTTTCCCGCATTTTATGAGGAAACATATGCCTCTCATTTATTCTTCCATTAAAATACAGCTCATAACTTACGAAAATTATTTCGTCGAATTCAACTGAAAACTTATGCTTCATAGTATTCATGTCAGATCACCATCATAAAAGTCTGCGTTCTAATAGCATCACTCTCGGTCCGAGTAAAAGTACTGCCTTACAACCTAGAAGCCCGCGACTGCCAGACCTTCATTATTTCATAAAAGCCTAAAGTTACTCTGCGCATGTCCTCAACATAGGTAAGAATAATCAGCAACTATGCAGTTTGGATTTTGGTTACTTGGGCAGAAAAGAGGCAGCAAAGATCCATGTCCAAGTCGTGTATTTTCTTATATATTTCTTACGGATGTCATAGCTTCATGCGCATATTTTCTTGACTACTTATACATAATGCTAGAAGATGACAATCAATTTAGAAACAGACGCTGAATATTTCATCAATATCGTAGATCATCCATATTTTCATGAGTATTTTTTGGCTTGAACTGTTATTTTCCGTATAAACTTCTATTGTCAACACTACTTGAAGCTTCATCAACTTTCTGTCAACATTTCTGTCAAACCATTGTGTCAAACTGATATTCTCCCAATAAATGCAGGTGTTCCACAGGGTACAGTTCAGTTCACTTCAATGATTTGCTCGAGAAAACATCTTGTTCAGTATATAGTTTTGAAGACGACAATACTCTTTATACTAGTTTCTCTTCCAGAGTCCCCATACCAGCTCGAGAAACAAAAATTCAAAAAAGCATTCATGTCAGTAAAATCAACTATGACTTGAAGAAAATAATAGCATGGGGTAACATGAGCTTGGTGGAATATAATGCTAGGTGAACCCAGGCATATCTCTTCTCAAGGAAAGCCGATCTAACATCATCCAGTGTTCAGATGACAGGAGTAACTATTCCTACAAAGTCAAGTATCTCGATGCTAGGAATAACGATCAAAGATAATCTCTCTTCGATCGCTAAAGGTGTTTCCCAGAAACTTTAATTCCTATTTCGCGCGAAAAAATACTTCACTTCTCGTCAGCTTCTAATGATCTACAGGGCTCAGTTACGACCCGTCTTGGAATATAGTTCTCATGTGTGGAGTTCGGCACCAAAACAATCCGTCTTGTTGGTGATTCTTCGCTCACTTCATTGGAACATCGTAAAAGGGTCGGAGACTTGTCTCTCTTCTATAGATATTTTCACGGTCGATGCTCTTCTGAATTGGTATCAATCGTTCCACCCATGGCAATATCTACATGGATGACTTGACGAGTACAGAATTCCCACCCTTCTGTTGTGAATTTGAAGACCTGTAGAACTTCTCTTGCTCAGGGACCTTTTTCAATAGAACAAATGAGCTTTGGAACTCCTTACCGAAAAAGTTTTTCCTGAGGCTTACAAACTTCGAAAATTCAAAGTGAAGGTTAATTCGTATCAACCGTCCCTTGATTCACGCGGTGTTCTTTGAACATTACAGGGTTTCCCTTTCGTGTGGATCTGCATATAAAGAAATTGATATCTGCACCTACTTCACCCTTCAGAGGAAGAAAGTTTGTCTTGCATTGTCAAGTGAACGGAAATGTCGACATGATAGGGTAGATGGTGTCAAAAAAGGCTTCAAATTCTCTCAAATGTAAGTATAATAATAATGTAATCAA
This sequence comes from Zygogramma bicolorata, assembly GCA_032362365.1. NCBI lineage: Eukaryota > Metazoa > Arthropoda > Insecta > Coleoptera > Chrysomelidae > Zygogramma > Zygogramma bicolorata. The sequence continues at coordinate 447,849 of JAVJAQ010002299.1, forward strand.
GATTAGGGGTGTCCGGCAGGGGGTTGAAACCATAGTAAGTGTCTGGCAATTGATGATGTGATTTCCAATATTCCGAAGAGAATATGAAAAAACTGAGCTTTAAACTTTGACGAAAGGCACTAGTTCATACATCTTTGCTACCTGGTATCTGACCAAGTAACTACCACTAAAACTTCATAGTTACTGATAATTCTCACCTATATTTGGGAGATGCGCAGGAAAACTTGCAGCTTTCACGTAATAAAGACTACATACAATAAAACTGCCTTTCAGCCACATAAAAAACCAGCACTCATCCTCTCGCCTATTTGTCCTCGGCCCAAAGGGTGAGCATAAGAATCCTAACTCATTTATGGCGACGCAACACACAAAACGCATTAGGTTAGTGCCTCCGTGTTCCTCACGCACATCCGAAGAGCTTCTTCTCGCAAATGATTCGGAAAAGGAGATCATTAAAGTTAACGACACGATAGGACTTGAAAGAATACACGGAGTGAAATACGGCGAACACTTCGAGAATGTAGCAGCCGCGATTTACAGTTCGACATTTAAAAATAACGATGCCTAACTCCGTTCAAAGGACGGGATTATTGTTATTATCTTCGATAATCGATCGGAGTCTGCGTAACAGGAACTGATCTCGGTTACTGCTGAGAGTGTTGAGATATCTTAGATGGTAGTTGGCAGTGAGAAAAGATAGTCCAGTTATGAAGATTTCTACTGATTTCATTCGACAGCTGTTGAGCATTGAGATGGATTCACATTCAGTCTGAAACATGCTCATTTCTAACCTAATTTCAGGTTGTAAAGGGACCAATTATTCCCTCAGGATGAGTGACAAGGAAAACTTATTTTCTTCTATGTTAGATCAAAACTTCATTGTCGACTCTTGTTAAGGGAAGGAAATGATACTTCCCCCCTCCTGGAGAATAATAGTTTTCCTCCCAAGTTGAATTATAGTTTGACATAATCCAAAAAACTGTTCCTTTTGGCAGGTTATCTTCGTTGTAAGACACTTTCAAACCAAAAGGGTGAACAACTTTACAGATTTTATTAACTACTATATTTGTATTACCAGAAATGTCATACAACAAACCAATGTCAACACCGTTTATAGCTTCAAATTTTTTTGTAGATATTCCTATGAGCATGCACGCATAGTGATTTTTAAGATATTATTAGAAAGATAACTTTGAAGTTTTTTTCCGTAGTTTTTTTTGGGTTAGGTCAGAAAAATCCAGAAATAATATTGAATTAATATTGAAATCTATACATGTGTAGACTGCGAAGAAAAAATTCATTAACCACAATACAATAATAACTTTGAAGGTACTAGAAAAAACTATATTCATAGCTTGGGAAAGAAATGCTTCTCCTCTTGCGGATAATAACACAATTGAGTTAATACAATAACAATATTTCAGGAAAGAAATATCAAACCTCAAAGGTAGAAATACACATACTGAATAAATGAACATAACAAGTCTTCATACACTTAGCTGAATAAGTATTCTAACTTCTATTCTCACGCAGGTGTCACTTGGATCATGTTCTATTGAAAACGGTCGAGAAAACTGTTCCATTTTGTTTCTTGCTAAAGAGGAAGTCTCTTCACTATAATTGCTTTCTTTGTTTCTTTCAATTCCATCCAGCAACATTCCAATCTTTGCAATTTATATGGCATCGAATAAATGTTTAGAGCCTCGGCCTTTGATTATGTTGATTATTTGAACACTTTGCCAAAGGAAAAAAAAATATGTTGAATGTTAGAGTGTTCTTAGGTTTCAGTGGGTAGTAACTTAGGTTATGTTATGTTTCGTGATAATAACGACGTTATTCCAAATAACTACCCTAGAAGCCACCTGTATAAACATATTAAAGAATATTTTATTCAACAAATTATTCTCCAGCATAATTATTAACTCAACGTTCATAATCTGTTACAATAGGCTTTTATGACCACCTTGATAAAAAAAAACAGGTCTGCGATAATCTACCACCAGCATTGTGGAAAACACTGTATGCACCTACCAGTAGGTAATACGTATAAGAAACTTCCATTAGGCATGTTGTCGATAGGAAAGCCGTCATTACTAATATTCATTTCCTGTATGACTAATTTTCTACACTTGAATTCTTAGCAGAGGAACATGTCTGCAATTACAAACACGCATATTGTCATCCTTCGCAGCTAGGAACAACCGTTGTCATTTGTGTTTTTATCAAAGCCGTTCACAAGAGCTGGGCAATGATGAATATACGGAAACCCAGATTTTAAGGGACTCTGGGTGTTCACCCCCAGTCTTATTTACAAGAATGAAATATGTATGTGTATTATATCCACTCGCATTTCTCCCTCTGGTCCTGACATCGAGAATTAGTCCAGCTCTGTGAAGCCAAATAATAAAAGAGAGTGTATTTTGACGTAGGTCAAACCACCCCAACCTACCCCTACATCCATTGTTATCGATACTATCTCATGAAAAATAGAGTTCCTGTTGGACACAACATAGAGAGTATATCACTGGCAGTGAGGTTTATCGATCGACGAGTGCTGATGGCTAAAAATGCATTACCGGTGGCGGTAGCTCATTGATATTCTGTATTATACAAATATTCAGAGTAGTCATGCATTTTTATTACGCTTGCTTTATAATGCAGATGAGGAGTCGATGAAAACTAGGGAAAAATATATATTTCATTGAGTTCGTGAAAGATTTTGCTCGTTCTGTTTTAATGGTAAAAAAAAAGGACAAAGTTGATTATGCAAAGGATAACAAGAAGGTTTCTGCTTCATTTCTTTCCAAATCAATATGAAGGGAGAATGTAACATAAATATCAAACGAATGCATGAATATTTCACATATATTGGAATAAATTTTAAAAACAACCAGTAAGGACTGTTGTTTTCCGTAAAGCCTTCATTACGTTATTTCTAAGGAGCAGATGATCCTTTTTTCTAGAAATTCAGTAAACTGTGGTCAAGTAGTCGAAAAGGAAGCTTAAAAGAGATCGAGAATTTTGAACCTGTCTCAAAAACTTGTGACTGATGTAAAAGAATCGTTTATTTTGGATACAAGACGAAGGAACCAATGTGACATATAATTCACACTCAGAATATATGTGAACAACTGATACGTAATATCGTCCCAAAATTACTGAACATGTATGAACGTGAGAGATGTTAATACAAATACCGCTAATATTAACTGTTCCTCAATATAGTAAAATACTTCAGTTGAATTCCTGAAAATCTCATTTGCTCCCGATATTGTAACATGATTTCGGCGTGGGAAATCACACATGTTACATGGAGAAGATACGGTTAATGGGTTGGAGCTCTTCATTGTAATGAATCGATATAGTTTTAAATCTCCAGTCTGCGACGGATTTCAAATCATTGTTCCCCCAGGACTTCTACATAGAACATAAATCAAAAAAAATGTGTCTTATCTGCGTGGGTTGTTATAATTCCAATCATCGTTGCGCAACATCTGTTGACGTGATATCCTTCCACATGTTACTAGCCATATCCCACATCCCATGCAGTGATGTCATATATTATTAGTTCTCCAAAAATTCATAGTATCTGAACGTTTAAGATTGATGTTCATCTTTTACGCATCGAAATTATGTTTCAGAAGAGAGTATTTGTAAATGAAGTGATCGTTTCTTCGTTTGAAAAACTTCGTATTACAAGGATGCTTCACTCGTATTACAAAACAAATTTTCTAGAATCGCATTTCGTATACATACTAATAACTGATCAGCTGAAAAATCAATTATTTTTTGTTGATATCAAAATATCATACCGACTGCGCCAAATACATCCACGAAAACCGCTGATAAAGTATTTTCATTTCATGAGTTTATTGATTTCATTCTCTCCATATCCATTACACAATAGAATCATCAAATTTGAGCATCACAGTGAATGCCTCTGTATCCATTCATTTTATTAGAAAATTACGTGACAAGGTTTCATTGCTTTGTCAGCTAATATACGAAAATAATTCATTTCAAACTGCACACAGAAATTGCATACTGCATGCTGATGATTTTAATCAGCCAAATGCCTGGTTGCGATGGATATTCAGTGGGGTTATTAATTAAAAACGATAACCGCGAAAGTTTGCCCGCCACATTTCGGTTTATGAAACATTTTTTGTTGGATGTGTATACGTATAGGTATAGCGAAAATGAAAAATAGTGGTCTATTGACCTGTAAGGAGGAATTGCAAAACGAAATATCCAGTCAATGGAAACGATGTTCGTTTAGCTGGTCTACAGATAGTGATGAATATTTTGACGAAATCAGTATGGATATCAACAGATTGCAATCTTTTTGTTGGGGTCTAGGAACTTTTGAGAGTGAATATTTACAGGAAGGGTGAGAAGCTTATGTATTAATTGAAGCATTCGCAGATCCACAAGGGTATTAATAGTACCTCAGAAGTTATAATATTTCAATTAAAAAAAAAATCGGTTTTGGTGAGACTCGAGCGCTGATAATAACAATGAAATTGATGAAAGATTGACAATAACGAAGTATAAGATTTCGCAAAGGAATGCGTGATTTTGAAGATGAAATGTTATACCTGAATACGACTGGAAAGTCAGGATATTACAATTATTGTCCATTTTTGCGATTGATTTTTGTTTCGTTTTGAGATAATTCACAAAAATCATTGATTTTTGAAAATGTTTTTTTGACAAATTTCCATAATTTGGTAGACAGATCAGGATTGTGACGTCTCTACAAGATTGTCCTTAGTAGCCAAGTATTTTGTTCTCTGTGATTGGTGGAATTCTTATCCTACTTCATGTGAATATGAAATCATGACGATTCAGTTTACTGGAATTGCCTTCTTATCCGTTCAGTAAATTTTAAAGAAATGAGAATATTTACGGGAGGAAGTAGAAAAAAACCATTTAGGTATTATGAATTAAAACAATCAATATCAGTTGATCATATAGACAAAGTTTCCAAATCGAATATCCTGATAGAGTTTCCTGTGTATCTAAGAATATTCTTGAGAATAGGTCCTTGTAGACTTGTAATAACTGAAATTGATTTGTTTTCTTGGGTTTTGTTATTGAAACAAACTCTATCATAGAATTCCCAGGCTGTGATATAAATTGATTTAGGGTGTCATTTTGTTTCATTATTATTCTGATCTCATTGGTATTGTTTGAAAGAACTAGACTGAAAGATAAAAAACTCATATATATATATATATATATATATATATATATATATATATATATATATATATATGCTGGCTGGAACTTCCGGTTGATCCGCGTCTGGAATGATTTACTTGTCTACGTTTCGGCTCCCATTTCGGAGCCATTTTCAAGACTTAGTGACCTTGCGTCTAGGTCTGAGTTTTCTTACTAGCTGGCTAGCATCACTGGAGATCGAGGAGATCCTCGATCTCCTAGTAAGAAAACTCAGACCTAGACGCAAGGTCACTAAGTCTTGAAAATGGCTCCGAAATGGGAGCCGAAACGTAGACAAGTGAATCATTCCAGACGCGGATCAACCGGAAGTTCCAGCCAGCACATATATATATATATATATATATATATATATATATACAACATAAAATTGAATGTAGAACTCAAAAATGTTGAAATATACAGGGTGTTCCATTTGAAAAAATTGAGTTCCACTCAGTTTTTCATGAGATCAGAGTATTTGCATTTTTAGAAGACCATGTATGAGGCAAATGAAAATATGACTCGCAGTGAAGATCCTTGCAGTATCACCCAACTCCATTTCAAATTTGATCGTTTTAGTGCAAGAGAGTTAAAGATTATCAGCATTTATAAAAGTTCATGTTTGGTAAAAAAAAATATCGAAATCAATTTATATCTTCTGAACGGTTATAGATAGGTATAGGGAAATAGTATATGAATTTGTTGACAAGGTGATAATGAATCATAATATGATATTATATATGGGGTATTCCATTTGAAAAATCAAAGAAGCCGCTACTTTATAGTACTTCATAGGACAACGTCGCATCGTCTGAAATACTTTAGGCGTTTAGGTCATATTGATTTATGCATACTGTGGACTTTTTAGGTTGATCCGTTGAATAGTTTGCCAGAAACGGCTAATTAACGCTCATCATGAAAGGCCCTGTATGCATCTGGAGCAAAACTCTGGGCAATCTTATGAATTAATCAGCAAACATATGAAATCCGTCTTTGAAATCACAATATATAGAACCATAGTTATATGACAAGACAGGATTTTTAAATTTCCAGGCAGAATTTTGAATATTTATAAGGTGGTTGTTATAGTGAAATGTCTACTAATAATAGATATTCCCATATGTTTGTATACCAGGTTAGGTTAGTTTGAAAATTCACTTTCACTTTTGCATCGTATAGTACACCATCGTTTCCATAATTTTACATCGCTTGTCAAACAAAAAAACACTATCGGGTTGAAAGTGATATATTTTTTCTAACAATCTGCCTAGAGCTTGAATTTGCGAATTCTTCACGAAATTTACAACCGGGAAATTTCAAACTGTTCAAACTGTGGATCATATACATCTGGAGCAAAACTCTGGGCAATCATATATAATAATCAGCTAACATACGACATCCGTCTGCAAATTTTTGTATATTGATAGGGTGGTTGTCATAGTAAAATGTCTCTTGAAGCAATATACAAACTTGTATTCACAAGCACGCATTTTTGTATATACCGACCCTCTTTCTTCCTCGTTGTAAATGGTTCAAAAGTCTATGAATGATATGCATATATCAACAGAATATTTGTTGATTTCTCGATGTTCCCTATTTCTTTCCAAGTGGAGAAGAACAAGACGAAAAATGATTTCTCAAATATTCATTCTCTTTACAAAACTAATTGAGTTTCAGGATATGATTGAATTCTTGTAATTTTTTTCACTTTTCACACCAAAGGCTCCATTCTTAATATAACGATAGTCCGTTATAATAACGGCACCACACGTAACTTTGGGAATATTGAAACATTACGATAATAACGTATTTCAATGAAATATAAAAGACATCTTCCATCAATTCTGTTGAAGAATGTTCATGCAAAATTTTGAGTGGATTGCACGAAGGCATCACCTTGTCACATACAAACTTTGCCCACGTTTTTCACCCCGTTAGGGGTGGAATTTTGATAAAAATATAGGCGTTATCACTCTTGAATAGTGTAGCTTCCTGTTAGTGATGGAATTAACACAAACAAACGATCAAACAGAGAAAGAATCTCTTTATAATCTGAGTATGGAAAAAATACGAGAAGAAATCGTTAAAAAAATCAAATCAATAGTTTCATCATCTAACAGAATATTTCCCTCATATATAAAATGTCCCATAAGAGAAATGCAATTATCGAAAACTTACAGCGGTAATTGCATTGTATCAAGTCACCATAAAAACACATTTGAAACCGTATCGCTAGACGTCAGTAAACAACACAAATGAATGTCAGATAGACTTCAAAAATAGAAAAACAGTTCGCGTTCTGGTGAGTGTTCCATACAATTTATAGAGGAAAGTATAAATGAACAAAAAATAACATTTCCTCGAGAATTTCTTTATTCGTGAAATATTCCAATGAATTACATTCGTGCATAAAAAATGACCAGATAATTTTGCATTCAAGCGTGATATCTCATACGAATTGCATTCGATTATTTTCATATTTTGTAAAAGAGCCCACGTCCTTCGGACTCGGGCACTTTCGCCAAAATATGAAAAAGACTTGCAATTCTAGATATCACGCTTTCTTGCAAAATTGTCGGTAATTCTTATGCACTTGTGCAATTTTAACCGAAAATGAATTTAGAACACTCCGGAAAGGAAAGAATCAAATATATTCATCAACAGAGGCATTTGAAGACACAGTCTAGTATACCGTAATACTTGTGTAATAACAAATATTGGGGAATTATCATTTACAAAGTGAAACCTATAAACGATATACACAAACAAACCAATTTATCAAAAAGAAATCATCAACTCCCGTGCTCTTTACGTGCCATTTTTTGCTCGCCTTCGGCCAAATTCAATTCTCCTAGAGGGCTTCCAACACAAAGCAAAACTCGTAGCCATTGTTCTGGACTCAAAGGTATTAAAACGAGAATAACCGAGCGCTGCTCGTTATTTCCAAATAAAATTTCAATTTCTGTTGCTGGATTCATATTCATGGGGACCCTAATAAAATACAGTTTATTTAGCATCGCGACCTAGAGAGATTTATGTCTCGCGAGTTTTCTCTGCTTTCGTGTTTTGCCAGGATGTATGGCATTCAATGTAAATCGAGGAAAGAATAATACTGATTGCGCTCAGTGTGTGTGTGATGTCATTGTTTGAAGAAGGCCAAGGATAACCGTCTGGTTGTGTTTTTATCGACATCGATTCCGAATTAACGACGTAGAGTTTGTTTCACCATCTTGGAAAGTATTTGTATGTTCTTTCACGCGTTTATCGAATGTTCTTCCGGTTTGACCAACGTAAACTTTTTTCTGTATTAGCTGGACGATTCTCGAGTGATTCTTCGAATGAGTTTATAATCATGTCCTGACTACTATTTGATTACAGTTCTTTTTTTTATCACCGAATCACATGGCATCTTCCTGTACAAAATACAACAACAAACCCGTTTCCGAACGCTCTATGACTAGATTCCCTGCCGTTGCAACGCTGCAACGGCTCAAGGCACCCATAAACCAAGTTCATCGGAGACTTCGACTTGGGTGTATCTTAATTGGCACGGAGAATGAATCAAACGAGAGCTCGCAAACCCACGTTCTATCTACTCATTGTTAATCGAAACTTTATGTCTTGGCACTCTGTACTCTGGATTACAAATTGAAACAAGATTCATCGGTGTTCTCTGTCTGGTCTTCTTGAATGGTATCGATTTATTTTTGCATGGCGGTACGGTTCAGAACAAGGAATAATGATATGTGGAAGAATTTGCGCGATAGTCGATAGAGAGGAAAACGTTATCGCAAGTTTCGAAATTTCAAATTCAGTTGTCCACACGTCTAGAGCTTGAATTTGAGAATTCTTCACGAAATTTGTATCCAAGAAATTTCAAAAAACAAAAAATGTTGAATATCCAATATAAGTGATGAATTCAAGAAAACGAGTAAAAAAACCACGTCAGTTTCCGTTTGAAACAGTTTACCTCGAAAACGGTTCAAAATAGAAATAGTATTATCTGGACAAAGTCAACATAAAATTGAATGTAGAACTCAAAAATGTTGAAATATACAGGGTGTTCCATTTGAAAAAATTGAGTTCCACTCAGTTTTTCATGAGATCAGAGTATTTGCATTTTTTGAAGACCCTGTATGAGGCAAATGAAAATATGACTCGCAGTGAAGATCCTTGCAGTATCACCCAACTCCATTTCAAATTTGATCGTTTTAGTGCAAGAGAGTTAAAGATTATCAGCATTTATAAAAGTTCATGTTTGGTAAAAAAAATATCGAAATCAATTTATATCTTCTGAACGGTTATAGATAGGTATAGGGAAATAGTATATGAATTTGTTGACAAGGTGATAATGAATCATAATATGATATTATATATGGGGTATTCCATTTGAAAAATCAAAGAAGCCGCTACTTTATAGTACTTCATAGGACAACGTCGCATCGTCTGAAATACTTTAGGCGTTTGGGTCATATTGATGTATGCATACTGTGGACTTTTCAGGTTGATCCGTTGAATAGTTTGCCAGAAACGGCTAATTAACGCTCATCATGAAAGGCCCTGTATGCATCTGGAGCAAAACTCTGGGCAATCTTATGAAATAATCAGCAAACATATGAAATCCGTCTTTGAAATCACAATATATAGAACCATAGTGATATGACAAGACAGGATTTTTCAATTTCCAGGCAGAATTTTGAATATTTATAAGGTGGTTGTTATAGTGAAATGTCTACTAATAATAGATATTCCCATATGTTTGTATACCAGGTTAGGTTAGTTTGAAAATTCACTTTCACTTTTGCATCATATAGTACACCATCGTTTCCAAAATTTCACATCGCTTGTCGAACAAAAAAACACTACCGGGTTGAAAACGAGATATTTGTTCTAACAATCTGCCTAGAACTTAAATTTGCGAATTCTCCATGAAATTTGCAACCGAGAAACTTCAAACTGGTGATCATATACATCGGAGCAAAACTCTGGGCAATCAAATATAATAATCAGCTAACATATGAAATCCGTCTCCAAAATCATAAGATATAGATCACGACACCATAGTGATAAGACAAGACAGGATGTTTTCCAATTTCCAGGAAGACTTTTATATATTGCTAGGGTGGTTGTCATAGTAAAATGTCTCTAAAAGCAATAAACAAACTTGAATTCACAAGCACGCATTTTTGTATATACCGACCCTTTTTCTTCCTCGTTGTAAATGTTTCAAAAGTCTATGCATATATGAACAGAATATTTGTTGATTTCTCGATGTTTCCTTTCTGAAGTTTTATTTCTTTCCAAGTGGAGAAGAACAAGGAAAAAAGTGTTTCCTCAAACAGATTGTTCGAAAGATGATTTCTTCATTATCTTTATGAGTTTCAGGATATGATTGAATTCTGGTAATTTTTTTTCTCACTTTTCTCACCGAAGACTCCATTCTCAATATGACGATAGTCCGTTGAATACCGTTGAAAAATATTTATGCAAATTAAGTAGAATGGACGAAAGCATCACCTTGTCCCATACAAACTTTGCCCACATTTCCCACCCCGTTAGGGGTGAAATTTCGGAAAATCCTCCCTTATCGGATGCCTACGACATACAGAGAACACACATTCCAACTTTCAGGTCTCTACGATGGACAGTTTAGGCTGTACATTGATCCGTCAGTCAGTTATCCAGCATTCAATACGAGATTTAATATGTATAGATCATCCAAAAAGCTTCGTAATGATTCGAATATGAGAACTAGCTCAATGATACCACGGAATTTTCTGTAGAACTGATAGAGACCAACATTTTTGTTGTCTATACCGAACCGTTTAGTCAGAGAACACCGATAAAACATTACATCTCGCCTGCTTTTCTCCAACTTGATTCACATATACGATTATTTCTCATAGAATTTTTGTTCAGTCTTAATAAAATATAGGCTTTATCACTCCTAAATAGTGTAAGTGACAGAATTTCCATAATCGCATCAATATATTCGAAGATTACTCCTTTAACACAAACAAACGTTCAAACAGAGCCAGAAAGGAATCTCTCAATAATGTGAGTATGGAAAATATACGATATACACAAACAAACCAATATATCAAAAAGAAATCATCAACTCCCGTGCTCTTTACGTGCCATTTTTTGCTCGCCTTCGGCCAAATTCAATTCTCCTAGAGGGCTTCCAACACAAAGCGAAACTCGTAGCCATTGTTCTGGACTCAAAGGTATTAAAACGAGAATAACCGAGCACTGCTCGTTATTTCCAAATAAAATTTCAATTTCTGTTGCCGGATTCATATTCATGGAGACCCTAATAAAATACAGTTTATTTAGCATCGCGACCTAGAGAGATTTATGTCTCGCGAGTTTTCTCTGCTCTCGTGTTTTGCCAGGATGTATGGCATTCAATGTAAATCGAGGAAAGAATAATACTGATTGCGCTCAGTGTGTGTGTGATGTCATTGTTTGAAGAAGGCCAAGGATAACCGTCTGGTTGTGTTTTTATCGACATCGATTCCGAATTAACGACGTTTTGTTCACTAAACATCGATTGCCTGAAAATAGTAATCCATTTCTGAGTTTAACATCATGACAAACTATAGAAATCATCACCAGAAGACGGCTAAGGATTACAGAATTCGAAACGTCCCTACCTAGACATAAAGCGTCTGAAATGTCAAAATTTACAATTCTCATGTCTTATCTTTATATTTTATTTATCAAGAAAAACCTCAAATAGCACATCCCTCGAAAAAGCTAATAAAAATTAGCGAAAGCTCGGGTAGCTAAAAAGAGTTATCATTTTCATTAGACCGAAGCCCTGATATAAAAAATATATATATAATATATATATATATAAATATATATATATATATATATATATATATATATATATATATATATATATATATATATATATATAGATGATAAGTATTCTCGACCGTCTATTTGTACACAAAGTTCTTTTTTTATATCAGGGCAAATGCCAGATTAAAATCTGTCAATGACAGATTATAATCTGTCAATGCCAGATTAAAATCTGTCAATGACAGAATAAAATCTGTCAATGACAGATTAAAATCTGTCAATGGAGTATTGACAGATTATAATCTGTCATTGACAAATTTTATTCTGTCATTGACAGATTTTAATCTGGCATTGACAGATTTTATTCTGTCATTGACAGATTTTGATCTGGCATTGACAGATTTTAATCCGGCATTGACAGATTAAAATCTGTCAATGGAGATATTTTTCATTTTTACAGTGACCCTAATACGCCGTCGTAATATGTACATGTTTAACCAATGAACACAGAAAATTGCTGTGATTTGATACCTCCATTCAGCAATGTAGTATTCATTTCCATTGTTCTATACGAATCGTCAGCAAACATTGTTGATTCTCAATCAAACCTTCAAGGTCCTTTCGCTTCATTGTTAGCCACTTTTGAGATGAGATGGCCACCTGTGTATCTGGGTAATGGAGTATAATGATGCATTATCTCGAAGTTTCAAATTTGCAAGTTTCGCTTCATCTGCGAGATGCAAAATTGAAGAACAAAGAATGTGCAAATCGGGCATACAAGCACATACAATCCTCGTAGAAGTTTTATCTCAGTTCACTAGAGAAAAAAAACTGAGAAGTCGGAAATATACAAAACAAAACATAAAAATACATTGGTCGAAGTCTTTGAAATATAATAACTCGTTTCAAGAAACATTAGGAGATGAGAGGGAAAGAAAAAAATGGTACTGCTCAACATGTTCTGGATAAGGATCCCAGAAATAGTGAGAGTAATTCGAGACCCATCATAAAGTAATGACAAAAAGCCTCTCAATTCTTTTGAAGGTTAAGAAACTTCATTTCCAGAATTAATTGGGAAAGAAAGGATTTCAAGAATATAATTGGGAAACCTTCTGTTTTGGATTGAATTTTGTAGGTCTTTCACTTAGTACTTTGGTTTTTTGTTCCAATTTGATGTTTGTTATAGCCATAAATACCTGTTGAGAGTAAAATTCCCGATAATACCGATAACGCCTTTGAATTGGTTATCAACTAAAAAACATCTTAGCTATCTCATGAAACCATGGTCATCACAAGAAAAAGATCATAATAGAAATCAAAAACGCCGTGGACAAAACACAAGGTAACTACTGAAACAGGAAATATGCATGATTTTTATAGGTGGTAAATTTATCTTTATGACGTAGACTCAAATTTTTGCTTAATAATATTCAGATTATTTTCCAGAGTGGAATTTGAAATATTGAATGAATTGAAACGACAATATTGAGCGCGCACTCTGGATGATGTCAAATGACGTGTTCCGTGTTTGTTTCCTATAAGCGTTCCAGTTTCAATTGCTATGAAGATAAAAGGAGCTGAAAAACTGAGAAACCTCTTACTTCTCAAGTATTGTTGGGCACCGAAGTGCAAAAACAGTATCATAAATACACCCGATAGTTTTTTTTTGTTCGACAAGCGATGCAAAAGTATGGAAACGATGGTGTAATATATGATGAAAAAGTAATTTGCATAAGCTATTCAGCAGTACAATAATCGGTTTTGAACTAACCTAACCTAGTGTACAAACATATCGGAATATCTATTCCGATATCCGAAAGAAGTTTCACCTATAATTCTATCAAACTATACAAAAGTATACCTGAGCTTTGCAAGAATAGTAAACATTTCAAGTTCAATGGGAAAAAGAGTCTGCTATGTGCTCAGTTCGGTGCTTGAATATTCATCTCCTCTAAAACTTTTTATTTCCTGTATTTATTGACCGGGCAAATGAAGCTCGACAATGTTCCTTCACCTATATATGCTACACACTGTCTCCATAATGTTTTTTTGTTCTAAATATTATATTATATTATATTACTAATTATATTATTGTATGGGATTTTTTCTTCTCAATCAGCTGGAAGTTAGATGTAAAAATATCTTCTGCTAAATCTCGCCTCCAAGTAGATTTTTATTATCAGTTATGTAATAATTCCATGTGAAAAAATCAAGCCGATTTATTATTATTATTATATTATAAGTACATCTCTACTGTGGGCATTTATGAATACCAATCTATGTTATGGATTCAAATACTTCATATAACATAAAGATTACTTCGCAGCTTCCACTCCCCTGATCTCTGAGTACGCCAAATCTAGATTTGATGCAAAATATGCTGTCATCATAAATGTATCTATTATCGGTGAATTGTCCGATTGTGCTTGGACAAAATCAGTTTCAGTTATCGTCCTAATTTAATTACAAATTGAAATACACTAGAAATCACCAAAGGAATACAGATTTCAAATATTTTACCTCTTACTCATTATAAATATCGATGCATGCCTATGAATCCAATGTAGTATCGTCTAATGTCACATTTTGTTTCCACTTAAGTATATTCATCGAGGGGTGTTTCACTTCCATAAATTTGTACACCAAACCAGAATTTCATTGGGGATTTCAGGTTGGCTTTCTGGATTTCAACATGGATTTCAAAGATTACAAGTGAATTTTTCACACCGGATATCCAAAGTGAAACTCCCCTCGATATTCATTATGGGTTCAAATATAAGTAATCAAAATGGAAAAGATTAGAAAAAAATTGAGACAAATTAAATTTCAAGCAAATTCCCAATTCCCAACAAAGTATATTTCCACCCTGAGCGTCTGAATCTTTATAGCTCATTCCTTTATTGCTGTCATAAACTGATACAGTCCATAAAATGATCATGCATATGTTTATTCGTAGCTTTTATAAAGCGATTGTGAACGATCGCCGCTAACGAGGCAACTTATAAAAAAGCTAACAGAAAGGAATCTGTTATGAGCGGATCGCGTTTGTTTATTTTCGACTCGAGGAAATAGCTCATCAACGTTTTATAGTTTATATATATAATTACGACTAGGGATTATTTCGACAGGCTCGTTCTGTTAAGTGATTTTTCGTGTGGGCTTCGAGACGAGGCTATGAGGAATTCGTGATAATCGTTTCATTTGTTTGATTTGCCGGATCGAGGAGGCTGGGAATTAGGGGTTCGCAAGACCAAGACTAAGACTGATCTTGGTCTCTAAAAATAAATGTAGTCTTGGTCATGATAATTTTGTGTACGAGTATGGACGAGTCCAAGAATCATAGCACATGTATAAAATTATCAAATACTTTTTTCTCAGCATTATTTACATGAAATTATTTGCGATTACGATGGTGAGTTATTTCTTTATCGATCAAAGTTCTGATACGAGAGGTATTCAAGTATGTATAACAAGTGTATATTTTCATATATATTCATTTTTCAGTGTTAAGCATAACGTTACTTACTAATCAAAAAATACCCACATGTTAAATATATCATTTTGATTTTGTCACCCAATGCACTGGCATTTCTCCATCAAGCGACGAAAACTAAAACAACTTGAGTAACGATCAAATTTCTTGGAATGAAACTAAGTTAGTATTTATCGTTCAGCAGAAGGAACTGTGATGGATTCCTTAGATAACCTTGGATGAATGGAGAGCAAAAACTCCTGCAAATTCCTCAAAAAGAAATAGAAGATTTATTGAAATTATTCACGAAATTTCGAAAAACTATTCATATATTTTACATACTTCTCGTGAAATCTATTAACGCTGAGATTGAGATCTTATTCTCATGAAAATCTCTTGAGAAAACACAAGGCAGGTTATAATTCGCTATCTAATTGCCTCTGAGTTGTCAAAAATGTTGAGTTCCACCAATAAGTGAAACAGCAACATATAATGAATCATTAATGAACATACTTTAGTATTATTATAAAATTCATAACTTCAACTTCCTTCCCAATTATCGCCTAATTTAATTCAACTGTCCAAAAAAATTTTCAACACAGTGTGAACGAACCTTAATAATTATTCATACATATCAACAGTGTCACCAACAATCAGTTGGCACCATTGAGTTGTTGACCTGACACATGACAATATGACATTGTCATCTGTCCATTCACGTTTGACGTTCCAACCTATCATTCAAAGTCCGACCACACGTTCGACTAGATTTTGATTAATTTTAACTAAGATTTTAATGTGTACGTTTTACGATTATTTCAACTCATCTGCATACTCATTGCTTCTTATCATTACCATGAATGTCATCGTGCTGAATTGTACCATCAAGTCATGCATCCTCACATAAGTGTAAGTAATCATGCACCTAACTATTATAGAGTTCACATGTAATGTTCATTGCAGTTTCCCGGATGATGGAATAAAATATATTTCCGAAAGCTTGGACTGATAAATAGATCATCAAATCCTCTGGTCTATCACAATTTGCATTCAATTCGAAATGCCCACCACGAGACAACTAGCTGTTTCTGGCCTAGGCCTTCGTCAGCTGTGGGTTGGCAAAGTCCTCGTTTCGAAGACAATTTGTGATAGATGACCAGAGGATTCGGAGTGAATCGTGCCTTAAGGCCAATCCACAGCTGATGAAGGCCAAACCCAAAAACAGCTGGTCTCGATCTGTGTTATCTATTATGATATAAGCGTCTTCAAAATTGTGATCATCAACTTCAACATTTTGTGGTCATTTTTCAGGAGAACATCTTCAACACTAAAAGTCTCTTCCACCCCATTTCTTGTATGTGCTATTTCAAACGCGTTTTCACCGCCCATCTTGTTTTACCAATATCAACCGTACGCCGAGCGGGCGATGAAAACCAGTTCTGCCTGTCGCCTGAATGAGAAGCGAATTCGATAACCTCCTCTCTAGACCCCCCCAACATCGCGGCAACCGGCAACACACGTCTTTCGCACGGCCCATCCGACAGGCGGCCCGCATTACCACACCCATCCGAAATCATTTAAACCAACAGAACAGAATACATCATAAATCTAATTAACCCCGCGAACAAAATAACCTGTCAAGTCCCCGTAATAAATAATACTCATCACAGCCAAAACACCTGGCCCGCTCTCTAAAACAAACTAGCAGACAAAAAAGAAGAAGAAGAGTCGCTGCCCGGCCCGCCTACTCACTGCATTCCGACAGAAACGAATAAAACGACTTCGTAGGAATCAATCATATCAATTCTGTCATTAATACGTTCCCCAGGAGGTTGTGGATTTTTCTGGTGGCGATTTATTTGTGTAATGTTCCTATTTATTGTCGTTTACCCCCGCAGCTCTGATGAACGTTCGAAAAACGCGAACGCTGGGTTATATATAGGTCGAAATTATTCATAAGTTTCGAGCTCAAATTTGGACTCAGGGGCCATCAGTTGGATTCCTGCTGGGGTCAGGAGTGGTCCTTTATCATGCAACTTTCGAGTAACAGTCAACAATAGAATATTAGTTTCTTGACTGAGAATATCTGATATTCGACAGTAGATCAACTATCAATATTTACATGGAAAAATCTCTGAATCTTCATAATCGTACAAGTAAATATCTCAGCTTCAACAATTTTCAGCAGCTTATCGAGCAGTAAAACTTTGACTATTGTAAAAGCCTACTGCTGTTTTTTTGGGGCTCGTGAAATGTAAACGAAGTTGAAAACCTCAGAGCTTGTTATCAATCAAATAATCAAGTTGATGTTTCCAGGATTTAAATTAATTGCATAGTCTTGACTAACTGAGTAGATAAACCATCAATATTTTCATGGAAAAATCTCTGAAAGTTATTTATGATCATTCTAGTAACAATAGCAGCTGTTAAACTTTTCCAGCAGCATATTGAGCAGTAAAACTAAGACCATTGTGAGAGCCTACTGTTGTTTTTTGGTACTCGTGAAATGTAAACGCTTGTTATCACTCAAATAATCAAGTTGATGTTTCAAAATTGAAATTCCTTACTGAAGTTACATGAAGAATCCAAGTCAGCAAATAAAATTCAATTTATCACTCAATGATATTGAAAGAAGTATGATCAACAAAGGAGATGAAGGTAGGTTTCTTGGTGATAGTTCACTACACCTTTTCGGAAATAATGAGCAGTTCAAACGACAAAAAAAAAGATATTATGCTGAATTTCATCTCAAGAGAAATAATGGTGATCTTTCATCACTCACAATTCTACAAATGAATGAATTATCATTTTCTTTTAGAATAAATGAAGTGGAATGATCTGCCTCATATTCAAAAAGAGTTCAAGTGCCATTTGAAGTGTCCTTGGGAACTATGTAATTGACCTAGACGTATTGAAAACGTTTTGAATTTATTGACTATTTTTCAATTTATAATAAATGAAAAGAATAGGAGATTTTTTCATAGTTTTCATGTGTCTAAGTAGTTCATTTCAGTTGATGAAATGAAATCTTCGCACGCCATAAGAAACATTTTCTCGAGCATTTTCTTCAGCATTTTTAGTAGCATGTCTTGTTAAAGATATTGTAGCATTTGAAAAGAGCCTGTATATTACCTCCTCGTATATTTGATATATTGTCAAAGAAGATTTCGAAATATTGGATTTCCTGACTTTCAACCATCAGGTTTATGACTTTGATATTTATTTCTTCATACATTCAACAGCTTACACTTGAGTAAGAATAAATCCACCTAACGATAGTATTGAAATTGATTGATAATGCATCTATTTGCTATGTTTACTCCAGATTGATGGACATGTTTCTAGGGTTCTGAAAGCATACCTAAGTATCTTTTCCACTCAGCAGATGACAGAGAAAATTCAATGCTGAATTCTTCCCATTCATAAAGAGCAAAAACGATACATGTTCAGTGAATATGTTTGATATTTTCCTTATTCTCTTCATTGATATAATTTCATTTTATGTCCTCGATCATTTCCAGTTCTAGACTATATTAGCGATATAAATAAGCCTAGAAGATAAGAAGACAATTCCTTGATGGTAAACTATGAGTTCATAGTGACAATGTACTATGAGTCCATAAACGATGAACAAAAACGCAGATTTACATTGCATTCATCCAGATTAGGATAGTACTCGTTATAAAGTTACAAGATGAATAAGGTTCAAGACCTCGAAAGGAGTTTTTGAACATGCAGGAAAGCATCTACATTATTGAATAATGGAATTTACGATAGTGAAAGACTTCACATGTGAGTATGGATAATTGGTCAGGTGAAATTCTGTTGGGATTCATAATAATAACTGTAATTTATAGGGAAAAACTACATAACTTGTAGTTTAGTGTTTACAGTGTTTAGGAAAACAAAGGAAAATTCCTGCATTTCATCAAGAAGGCAATCACTAATGAAATCGTCGTTCATAGGTTGATAGTTCTTTGGTTCGATTGGTCAGTACAAGATTTATCGACCTGTTCGATAATAGTCATTTGACGTTTACCGTTTTATTGTTAGTTATAATATCGCCGTTTAATGCCGTGCAGTAAATTTATGACATAATTATTGCAAATGTGTTTTTACTACCTCTCATAACTGTATAATCCACAATTTTGATTTACGAGCTGAACAATAATTTGACGAGGAATGGGCATGTGAAATGAAGCTGTGTGCTATAAAACTTATTTACGCTGATTGATATTCAGTGCAACGGAAGATTTTAGTGCAATTATTGAACATATCGAATAACGGAGGCACGCAGACGGTTTCAAGGGCAAATTCAATCATTGCAATCTGGATAGTATAATTTGTGCTTTCGAGGATTTTTATGTGTGATCAACTTTGGCTGTTCTGGGGCCTGTTTCATGAAAGGACAAGTCTTGTAGCTACGAGAGAAACATAATGTAGATACAGGTAAAAAAAAGTAGTGAAAAAAAATTATTTAGCATCGTGTTTCTTGGTATTTCCCTTGAAGCTACAAGAATTGTGTTTTTATGAAACAGGCCCCTGTTAGGGATGTTCACAATCATTTACTCTTTCTACACTGCTCATCGCTAGCTTTCAGTAGTCATATCTCGAAATATACGAAGTGAACATGTTTTTTTGTCCATATACACAGAAAAATTATGAGTCTTATGTTATATTGACCTTCTTATTCATGTTCAAAGTCATTTATACTTTCTCTACAGTTGTTTTTTTGTCCATACACACAAACAAATTATGAGTCTTATGTCATATTGATCTACCTATTCAAAATATTCGACTTTTCATTGAATGAAATGAGTTTAAAGGTCCCAGGAATAAGAAACATATGAAAATTGATATGATTTCGGAAATATAATAATCTATCTGTCACCAAAACATATCCAACAGCATATCAATACTGAACGACTTATGGTTGAATCCAAATGGGGATCCAATTTCTTCAGAGAATATAACTACGAACAAGATTTGACTTTCATCAATTTCAATATGTGTTCTGAAAAAAAACGAAAAAGAAAGTTCGACAGGTTTGGAGATACACGAAAAATTGGTGGGGAAACTTTACTCGTCAGGTCAACCGCAATGAAACCGATGCAGGTGAGAATATGAATGATATTCAAGGAAAATTGTTTTTTATCACTAGTAACTTAGTATCATGAATATGACATAACCTCACTTTTCTCTCTATATAACCTACATGGTGTTCAGGCTGGAAGCAAGGTGTTCATTAACGCGAGCAACTACCGAATTAATGAAATACACCCAATTACCTTTAAATTGCTTTCGTGTAATGAGAGATACTTTCGTAATTGTGATCGTCAATTATTCTGACCCAATTTCCGAATGAACCGAAACAATAAATTATGGCAAAATGTTCATTTGCATTTTAATTGTCAGGTTGATTTAAAATCAATACGTTGCGCAATTCGGAATATGTAATTATTTCGTATAGAGCGTTCGCAGGGCTTTTCGATGTTCTCCGTCGGAATCGACAGTTGGGGTGATTGATTTTCTAGAAACGATAATCAAACATGTGTTGAATTTTCAGCAGTTTTCCACCTGCTCCAGAATTTAAATCAATGTAGAGCTCGGTTGTAGTTGGAAAGTTCCAATTTTAAATTATGAAAACTTGTTCAAACCGTCAATTCATAAAAACCGTTTTTTTTTTCAATTCATTTTCGTGAAAATTTTCTGCTCAAGTAGAAATCCAATGAATTTAGTTAATTCGAAGTCATCTGATCGAACATACCAATCAGAACAAAATTATACTGAATATTTCCCTCACATATAAAATGTCCCATAAGAGCAATGCAATTATCGAAAACTTACAGCGGTAATTGCATTGTATCGAAAACTTAAAGCGGTAATTGCATTGTATCAAGTCACCATAACAACACATTTGAAACCGTATCGCTATACGTCAGTAAACAACACAAATAAATGTCAGATAGACTTCAAAAATGGAAAAACATTTCGCGTTTTCGTGAGTGCTCCATACAATATATAGAGGAGAGTATAAATGAACAATTCCAATGAATCACATTCGTGCATGAAAATGACCAGATAATTTTGCATTCAAGCGTGATATCTTATACAAATTGCATTCGGTTATTTTCATATTTTGTAAAAGAGCCCCTGTCCTTCGGACTCCGGCACTTTCGCCAAAATATTAAAATACACTTGCAATTTTTAGATATCACGCTTCTTGCCAAATTATCGGTAATTTTTATGCACTCGTGCAATTATAACCGAAAGGATCCCATAGGACTTATTGCCATGGATACATAGGAATTTATTTATTTCGATTTTGACGTTTTTAATATTTGATATTTCGAAATGTCACCATTTGGTTGTTATACTATAATAATATGAGTGGAATTATAGAATCAAATATACCAAAAATTACAGTTTACAGTCAAGAACTTGTATGAAAGTATTTATGAACTCTTGCAATGATAGAAAATATCATTCAGATGGAAATCGGGAGGCGGAAGAATTGGCGTCAGTTTCAAAGGAAAGCGCTGTGAACATGAGAACAGAAGATGGTAGAGGGTTAACGGTTAAAACCATGTGGAAATTAGCAGGATGAGTTGGTTTTTTTCCCTTGATTAGCAAAAAATTTCCTATTCGAATAACCCTTGAACATTGGTAAATGCTCAAAAATTTTATATATAACAACTTTCTCAAGCTTGTTGTTACGGCGTGGGTCTGTTTCCTAGCAACACGGCTTTGAAATCTGTTATAAAATTTTCAAACAATTATCAATGTCCTTGGGTTATTACTCTACTTTCCATTGTAATGAATAGATTGGAAACATTGATAGTAGTAGAAAAAGTGAATAAAAGTATTTTATTTATGATTCTGAATGTTATTCAAAACATACCCACTTGCTTGAAGTCCCTTACAGGACAAATTATTTCTCCACAACAGAAATATTTTAGTAACCATTTGATAACAATAAGAGAATTACCTGTAGAAGATGGTCAGATTGGAATCATGATTTTTCATATCCTAATTCCTTCTGTAGTCTAGCTTCAGAACTTACCTGAAACAGAAAAAAAATATTAGCACTGAATATCAAGTTCAAATAATTGAATGGAAATTAAGAATCAAGCAAGGCACTATTGTTCAGTGAACACCTTCAAAAAAAACAAATACGATGTACTTGTGATAAAGAAGAAGTACTGCGTATTGTGAAACAAGCAGCCAGTTGAAAGCTACAGGTAGTTCACTGCGCAACCGATGAGGGATGGATTTCCTTGCCAAGTTTGGATGGGATAAGTTGTACCTACTTCACTGTATCTTGTTTTGCATTATTTTTTTTGGTTTAAAATATGAGAATTCACGTTATTTATGTCAAAGAAACTACTGAGATATTGTTTTTCATATGATTATACAACGAAGCAAATTTTCTTAGCAAAAGCTTAAAATTGGTTGCCATATTTTTCCTGATTATTTGAGAGCAAGACGAAATAATGGTCTGTCTTATCAAAACTCAATGTATATTTTCTGGGTTTCAGACTATTGGTGGCTGAAAACAATTTCAATGGATTGTTCATTCCTTTCAATATATACAATCTGTGAATGATTGATGATGAATAGGGATAACAGTCGGGAATTACTACAGCATATAAAGTACATATTCATTCTGTTTGAGAAAGCTATTGTGTAGAAAAACACGTGTCGTTGTTTTGTGAAAGCATTGTTAGTGAGAATTGTACAGGAAACTGTAAGAATTCCTGTGACAAGTACACCACATGATATATGTGTTCCTCATCATCATCATATCAGTTGGGCTTCAATCCATTCCCTTCTTTTTTTTTAATATTTGAAATCACTAGCTCGATAGACATTCCACTATAGTGACGTGGACTAAACCTGATGAAAACACAGAGAAAAAAAAACAAATACAACAACACTGAAGCGTTTCAACGATCCCATGATAATGAAATTAGATCAAGCTCCCCGTTACCGATTGCGCCATAGGCATCTGCGATTGTAATTGATCTTAATGCAGTTACCGTAGTTACCAATTATCCCGATAGATGGAGAATCGCATCAGTCCTGTAATTGCAAATTCTCCGACCATTGTACGGGATGACAAAAGAGTTTATTCGCTCAGATCTGACTTCGAGTAACAGTTGCGGTGTTGGCAAATGCCCGATGCAGACCAAGAAAACCGTCTGCTCAGCATGGTGTCCTCTGAATTGCAATATCCACGTTCAATTAAAGAGATGTAATGTGCACAACGATCCCCGTGTTGAAAAGTAATTGAAGATGTGAGGCGGAGTATTGTCAACAAAAGCAGACGACGAATATACAATACCAAGGAAGGTGGGCAACTCGTTTAATAAAAATGTGCAAGTCACTCAGACATGGCAAAAATGGACACTGTGTGAGGCATGGTCGATTAATATTTGGAACGGACCGAGCCAGCTTTCTTGACAACGAAGGAGGTGAGTTTGGCCTCTGAGGTGTGTTGGGGAGACCACACCGAGAGTATCAGTTGAAGAACGTATGGATGAAAAAATGATTTCGATACAGCAAGTCTGATCCAATTCATGATTGTTCCAATAGAGGATCACAAATAATAGTCAGATTGGAGTCAGACAGAAATATATAAAGGATAATAACCGTTTCCTATGGTGTACCACACGGATTGCACCCAGGACCAGTGCTCTTCCCTCTATTCATCAGTTATACATTCACTCAAGAATCCAAGAGCTTATTAATAGGTATCGTCAATCTGAAGATTTTAAGATATCTGGAAATAATCTATCATTTATTACTACACAAGAATTCAGTTATTCATGATAATAATATTTTATTTACTTCGTTCAGCTCACAAACACGGAAGATACCAGAAAATAAAAATGACAATCCCCAAAAACTGGGACTTCCAGCATGAGTGGAGCAGAAAGATCTCAAACTGTTTCGGAAATACCAAGTGCTGCTAAGACGTTCGCGGCGAGCATTTTGAACATCTCCTACAGTCATATGAATTTATTATTAGCTTTTTCACATTATCAAGGAATAAACAGTATTACTTATATGTTTTTCACTGTATTGTAGCAAAATTGTATTGTATTCAGATAATTTTCGTTTGTTTGATGTTTCTTTTTGCAAT
The DNA here is from genome assembly GCA_032362365.1 of Zygogramma bicolorata. NCBI lineage: Eukaryota > Metazoa > Arthropoda > Insecta > Coleoptera > Chrysomelidae > Zygogramma > Zygogramma bicolorata. The sequence goes on from JAVJAQ010002299.1 coordinate 472,499, forward strand.
ACATCTGAAAACAATTCATATTTCCGCAATAGTTGAAGATAGGAAAGACATTGTGCATGAGATATGTCTGGAATATTCAAAGGATTCCAAAAATTGAGTAATATATAGGGTGTTGTATTTAAAACACTAAACAAAGTTGGTATTGGCCACTATTACATGACACACCCAGCTATGAAAAGCTTTCAAAGGAGAAAATGAGCAATTCAAAATAGCAATCGACGTGTCCGAAGGATTTTATGGACACGCCCTCATTTATGTATTATCGTATTTATTCCATTTGGTTTTTCTACACTGTATATTGAACACCCCTATGATATTGATACCAGTGTATCAACGATGCTGGATACGACTGAAGATATGGGTTACTTTAAATCAAATATGTCACTTATCTGTATTCGAGTCTGTATTTCAATGTAAATATTCCATAGGCAAATGAGCTAATGAAATGCTTTTCTCGTTATAAGAAATTGTCGCAGTTCACGAAAATGCTATTAGGCCCAGTCCTATTTTATAAGATCTATGACATGTACACCAGAACTGTGATCGACTATCAAAAAACTAGTATTTGTCACTTTAGAAAAACTTTTGACTCCGCCCTCTCTGTCTGTCACACCTTCTTGCGAAACCAAATTGGAAGTTACCCAGTAAGATGGCTATATAGTGGTGCTTTCAGTGTTGCGATATTGTTTCAGACAAACCTGTAGACAGGGTATAGTTGTTCAAAATAACGCCCTAAGGGTGCGCTTGTGGTTGAAATTCCTGAAATATTTCGAGATCACTCAATCCATGGAACACGTTGATGCCAATACAGGTCACTTTGGTTAGAATAGAACGCGAGATCAATCCGAGGCTGATGAAAACAAACTTCATCTTCAATGACCTACCTCGAAGAATAATCTAACGTTCTAGTATATTCAATAACCATTTGAAAATTTCGTAGTGATCATAAAAAAACACAAGAGAAGTTTGCTGGTAACAACATCCTAGAGTGTGCACGCGTTCTGAATATTCTATAAATGCAGTGATATGTGTTTTAGATATTTTCAGTTCAACCCAGAAGATTATGAAAAATAATGATGATTTCACTCACCAGAAAAAATGGCATTTTCTCACTTCACATATGCATATTATTTGATCACAATTCTCACTCCTATTCGCTCACACGCATTAACGTGAATAATATTCGGCTGAATTGTGATACTGCTTCTAAATCGAACTTTTGAATTGAGATCACAATATTATAATGCTCAAAAGAAAATATCAACAATCAACTAATTTTTTTCAGCATATACACCAGAATTCGCAATGACAGCCACTTGGCAACACAGGACGTGCACACGACTGTCATCTCAACTACGAGAGTGACGATACCTAGCAAATTTTTTGAGTTATTACTACCGTCTACGTCATCAATTCTTGATCAAGTAGGCCAGATCGATGGTTTGATTTGCTGACAATCTTTTATATGGAGTGAAAACACTAGTATACAGTGTGGTCCACTAAGTGGACCACACTGTATAGCCACCTTAGTGACGCCAGACAGGTGGAGCCATCTAGATTGAATCGGCCGCGAATGACAAACATGCATAGCCGCATTCGACCGGGGCTTACGTCTAATATATCACTTATTACACCACAGCCAACTGATATAATAATGCTCTACATATTGGCTGGCACGCCAAGATGTTGGAAACCACTGCATCGAGAATCGCAGACAAATTACTACGGCATGTATTGATGCCAATGCGTCAGAGAAAACAGTTGAGGATCGGGAATACATGCTCTTTCGATATTTATGGAGCAGGATCGGAGTAGCTGTAATAAAGATGGATTGTCGTCGACTGTCTGAGAGGATAAAACGGATCGGCAACAAGTATAATGTTAGAACAACATTCAAGACAACAGATACTTTACGTTCGATACTGATACATACTAAACCAACTTACAACACATAAAACGCATAGAATTGTATTTATCAAATTCCTTATTCGTGCAGTCAGAAATATATCGGTATAACGTCACGATTCCTTGAAGTGCGAAATAGTGAACACAAGATGTAAGTACATCAAAAACTGGCAGATTGGTGGTTCGAAATAATCAAAATATATTATCACTACAGGTGGAGATCACAAAATAAAATGGAATGCAATAATAGCAAGGGCAGGAAACTAAAAATGAAGAAATCTGCTGTTATCATGTTGTCTGAGGATATTTTCATCTCGACGAGTTCATCTGATATCAACCGTACCTGGCTACCCCTGTTGAATGACAGTTTGCTGCGTGAAATTTAAAATCTTTGACAGATTTTTCTAAAACTTCCATAGTATTCGTGATGAGTTTTGCAAGTAGAAAAAGATTTGTTTTCCAGAACGTCAAAAAATTAATATATTTGTGATAAGCAAAGCCACGTTATACAAGATGTTGCTGACTTATATGACGTGCACCCTGGAAGGTACTGTTTTTAATCTGCCCTTCTACATTTGCATATATTTCAAAAGTAATCCTTATTTTTTTTCAGACTGAGGTGACTCACTGCAATATAAATGTTTTTGTTATTTGTATAGTTACTGTTGAAAATCGAACAAATAAATGGGAATTTTTCGAAAGAACGTCTCGTTTCTATTCCTACCTAAAAATAAAACTCGGTATAAATTTCAAACTTCCATAGTATTTGTAATGAGTTTTGCAGACAGAAACAGATTTGTTTGCCGGAATGTCAAAAAAATACACGTATATTTGAGATAAGCAAATCTACGTTATACAAGTTGCTGATTAGTAGGACACGTGCTCCATGGAATGTACTGTTTTTAATCTGCCCTTCTACATTTGCATAGATTTCAATAGTAATCCTCAATTTTTTTCAGACTGTGGTAGGTTACTTACATAAGAAAAAAACTACGAGAAAGCTTCGAGAGGTGTTTCTGTTATTACTAATGTGTCTGTTGAAAAACTAGCAAATATATGGGAATTTTTTGAAATAACGTTTCGTTCCTACTCCTACCTCAAAAATAGAAACCAATTTCATTTTCAAAGGGCCGCAAGGAAATCATGAATCAATTTCAGATTGAGAATTGACCAATTGAGAAAATGTGTTTGGTGTCAGGCTTACCATAACTGTGATGATGTTTTCTGATAGTTCAGTCCGATATTGATTCTTGGCCATTCGAAATTTAGGAGAAAGCAAATTTTCGAAGGAGCACTAGAAAACAGAATTATTAATTGATAATGTCGATACATGCTGATCAAGAGTCAGCAAGCGCTCCTGAATTTCACACCACAATCCACTGACTGTCTTGCCGGGAACAGAGTGATGCAAGGTTTCCCTCCATGGTGATGTTTTCATCGTATTATGTACATATTGTCCACTTCTTATTTTCTTTTTTTTTCAATTTAATTAAAATGATTTTGATTCAAACTTTTATTGAAAGTTTGACGATCAATCGCTATTGGGTGGTCTGGATGATCTTCTACGAGCGCACTGTTTCCCGTCCTCTTATCACAGTGCAACACGTAAAACTTTTCAGTCAGCGCTTGTGGAAATGAGCATTTGAGTGAAGTATAATTTCGATGGTAATTTTCTCAGGTAGCAGAAGGCGTTCTGTGGCTTGGTCTTCCTGTTACTAGCACACAGGACCGTGTAATCGAACCGCACTGTCGTTAATTATTGGGTTGCTGGAGTGCTTTGAAACGGTCCAGCGTAGGAGTGGCTACTGCACCGCACTGAAAGGCATCGAAAAATAGTATATTATGCAACTATCATGTTATAACCATTTTTGTATGTCCTTCATCTGGTCATCAGACTTTTCTGTTTTAATAATTATCTGATCGTCTTCAAATACTCAAACAATACTGTTTGGACGTCATTGTTTTGTGGTGGATCAATATTTGTTCCGTAGTTTTCTGGGGTTATAACACACCACAATCTGAAAAAATAAGAGTTATTAATGAAATCTATACAAGTGTAGAAGGGCAGATTTTAAATCTACCCCGAAAAGTTACCTCGTCTATTGAAAAACACTTCTTTCTGGATAGAACAAGTCCAATTAGTCAGCAACTTCTCGTATAACTCAAATTTGCTTATCAAAAAAATAATGAGAAATAATATGTATATGAAAATACTTATCCATCCAGAAAAAAGGTTTTCAATAGACGCAGCATTTTTTGGGGTTCCCTTCTACACTTGTATATATTCCAATAATAATTATTATTGTCAGATTGTGGTGGGAACTCAAACGATATATTGTAAAAATTACGAATTTTATCCAAATAATATTTTGCAATCAACCTGAAAATTGGTCAACCACGTGACTTTCAGCTGAGCCTTTCCATCGAAGAAAATGAATCACGAGTGGAAGATATTCCCATGTCTACTGGGGCTGAAAAAAGGGACAGGAAGTCTCATAACGTTGGGTCACTCACGATAAAACTCAAAGTTTGAAACCTAATGTTTTTCCGAGTGCAGTGAATCTGTACAACAAGAGAACAAGTTCAACTGTTACAACAAAAACAAAATACCACCAAAAACTCAGTCGTAACGCCAAAACGCGTCGAAGATTATATTGTCCTCGTTCAGTGCAAGCAAAGTCGTTCGCTTTTTGCACACCATACAAATTCAACGTTCACTGCGGCTTTCCCGATGTAAACCCGAGTCCGGCACTAGAGCCACTCTCTTAATTACGTTGCGGATGTTCGAGCAGCCTGAAATAATGGTCTGGTCCCGCTGATGGTCGTGACACAAAAACTAAATTGCTAAATTACTAAGCATTATTTCCTCGGAGTCCATCAGGTAATTTGATTACCCCAGCCTAATAATTTTATAATTTGCCTAATTTCGCCGAGTGTCTACGAGACGGTGTTGCTGGTGAAAGTTGTCTAGTCACTCTCGATTCACTTAAGTATTTTAGGTTTTTTAGTTATTTTTTTAATGGGGAGAAGGAGTAGTTAATGGGTTTTTAGACGTTGTGCAGACCTTCAGAGTAAAATATTATTTTCAGCATACTTACCCAACTGTTGAACAGCAATAATTGTTCGACTGTGATGGCTGTAAAAACGGCCTAGGGCCGTATTGATGTTACTGGTACTAGGACCATTGAAAGAACATGACTATAAATACCTTTTTGTACAACTGACATTAAAAATGACGTTTTTAATTCATTGACACATGAACTAAAAACTGACGTTTTCACAAAATCACTTTTAACACTAGTGTTAAAAGTAAAATGACAGATGAGATGATGGATACTAAAAGCGTCTAGCGACAGATGTACACAGCTCGGGAGCCAAAATGTCCATCTGTCGCTAGACGCTAGTATGGATACTCAGTAATATAGATCTCTCTAATAGAAACACTTTAATCAGATATTAGTACTATTATAACAATCAGAATCAAAATTACTTATAAATATGTATTTGGCAATTTGTACAATTTGTGATATTAACTGACGAAGTAACTGCAGAAGCTTCATCGCCAATCAATGATGGTGCTATTATTGAAGTGGGATGATCAAATAATGCTGGGAGAGAACTAGAACTTATACCAGGAAACATTTTTTCAGCTATTTTATTTTTATTTTCAATGGAATCCTCGATATAACCCTCAGCTACAGTTGAGGACTTCCACCCGCCATGTCGTTTTATTGTAGTCAAATTTGCTCCTGAATTCGCTAACAGAGATGCTGAAGATCTTCGAAAGCAATGGCCGGTAAACTGCTGCGGATCTGGTAATTTCAGAAATTCAGCAATAGTGGAAGGCATCTTCCCAAAAGTATTTATTCCAACTGGTTGAATAGTGCATTTGTAGTTAGAGTAATTCAGGAAAAATCGACGGTGAGTAACAGAAGTTGGGCGTAATACAGCATATTCACGGTAATAATTCACGTATTGTCCAACGATGCAAAAACTTCTTTGAATGTTGGTTTTGGTATCCGAAATATGAATTAGTAATGACTGTATAGTTTCTTCAATGTCATCTACGCTCAATTTGCAGAGTTCTTCACGACGGCACGCTCCAAATAATCCAAAAATGGTTGCCACTTTAATCATAAGATATTTGGTATCGGGAGCTTCATTTAAAAATCTGTCAATCTGTTCCCTTGTCAGAATTTTCGATTTTTTCGGACGGTATCCGACACTTTTTCGTTTCAAAAATGCGACTAATTTATGGTATTTACTTATATCCACGTTTTCCTTGATTTTCAGTTCAGCTTTTATCATAGAGAATTCAGACCACAGTGTTGATGATTTCCATTACTTCGATTTTTCTTCGAAATAAACTAAAAGTACGCTTTCGCTGAACTTGCCTTCAACTTTCTTCAGTTGACTCCATTCGATGAATCCATTATAAGCAATATCATATTGTTGCCGTGATTTTTCAGGCAAGAGATCTAAAGTTGCTCTGTTTGCAGCTTCTTGAATTTCTGGTGGAAAAAAATCATCTAAATCATCCATTCCAACTTCCATTATATTTATATTTGCAACAGTAATAGCTACGAACACAAAGAAGCTAGGATCGTTTATTAATTTGTGGTAACTAATAAACAACAATTATTAGGCAATTGTTTTTTACCTGCCTGTCATGCTTGCAATTTAGATTTGCAATACAAAATATGGTTGTCAATTATAAAGTCCATGTAGCTAGATGCGTAGAGCATCTGACTTGTAATCCAAAGATCGTGTGATCGAATCCTTACGGATCTTATATTTTTTTTGTTTTTTTCTTACTAGCAGTAACTGTTGAACAAAAAATTTTGTATGATACATTTGTTAAAAGTGATTTTATTTTGCTCGTGGGGTTGCTCCACTCGCTAACGCTCGTTTCGCAATATTCCCCACTCACAAAATAAAATGCCACTTTTAACACTTGTATCATAAATTTTAAAATCCATAATATAATAAAACACGTATATGCCCATAATCCATTTCATAATGAGATTATGATATGAATTTTTCATTACGATTCATATTCCCAACCAATGGAAACACATTACTTTTGAATCAGTACTTTGCATTTGACGTTTGTCAAAATCAGTAGGTATTGAATTTTCATACAATAAAGCTGAAGTTCGATAACTATATCATCAAAATGTCTGATGCCAGCGATATAGAGGAATAACCATCGACTCTTCCACACATATAGTAGGAAGCCGAAAATGCACTACAAAATATTTTGCACGAATAACTATATCGAAGGGATCTCTCCATTTTTTATAAAACTTAGTAAGGCAGCTCGTGGCAGAGCCAGCTAGGGCGCTAGATTCGAACTAGACTAGACTAGTACAAGACGCGGGTTTGAAACTAGGCTCGGGCATCCGCTTTTTTTTTTCCTTATTTCTTTTTGCCATATTATTTCTCATTGCAATATTGTAGGATTTTTCAGAAAAATACGATTGATTAGTATCATTGTGTTCAATGCAAACATAAATATGATATTTATAGTTTTTCATTATTTATCGGGTGTAGAAAAAATTTCGTATGCAACTCTCATGTAATGGATACACTCGCATAAATCATCCGAAACTCACCTTCAGCTAGTTTCGTACTCCGGTTAATGCTCGTGTATTAATAACCATCATTACATCATCGTTGCATAATATTCTAATATAATCAAAACAGTAGTATATTTGCTTTCGAGGGGGAAGATTATTCGGTTTCTCTCTGAAGGCAGATTTGCTGCATTTCCTTCCTTATCGATACTCAGTCAATTTTAGAATCTTCTATCGCTGGAAAACTGGAATTGTATTCGTCAACAAGCTTCGCGGCAGTGGCAAGCTGGTAATAAGTAGTTTAAAACATACCAAAAAATTCAATTTTTGTCATGGATACGTTCGTTCAAAAATCCAGAAGGGGTATTTTTTGAAGAAATAATGAAAAATCTTGAATAATACTCCGTCAATTCTGCATATAACTCACTCGGATAATTTTTTCCTTGTCTGTTATATGCTCAATTTTAACCCTTATATCAAAAATAATTGTTGAAGAATTGTCAACAAATTATCGTGAACAGTACTTGACATTTACAATTTTCTCGCGTCAAAAATATCGGAAAATGACAGCCAATCTCAATAGCCATATTCTACCTCGGTGGCGCTGTACAATATTCTGATTTTCCTCCGATTGAAATGACAATTAAACTACCGAAAACTTCACTCTGTCTTCTGGACATACTCGGGCTCAAAACATATGCAGCCAGCAACTCTTTCCATAATGAATAGACTGAAAAAAATGGTTCACAAAAACGAAAATTGTTGTAGCTTTTTCCGAAACCATTTATAGACGTAAATCAACTTGTGGTGATTTGCTAAAGAGAATGTTCCCCTATAAGTCTACTAGTAACATTTTTTTTATCCTTGACTACGACATTTGCGGAGACAAATGAAAACCGTGCTTGAAAGGCACATCTCATAATTCCTGGTAATGAGATCCACAGCCCTTCGAGCGAAACAAGAAGTTTCAACCCCGAAATGGAAATGTTTCCACAAATAACAGTAAGGCCGGGTAATGCAGTATGTGTCTGGAACAATTACCCGACATTTTATGAAACGTTTTCCATTACCTACAGTCTGACTTCGCAACGTATTATATCACGTGGGGAAACTCCTCTACAATTATGCCACGAAAGCCGCTCTGCGAATATAGTCCACCTAAAATGGTACATTAAGAAGAAATACTTTCCGATATCGAAGTTAGGAAATGCACTGAAAATATTCAGTCAGTCACCTTGGAGTATTTCAAATGGTAATGATGAACACTAACTCTCCCGTGCCCGCACACACGCTATGCCGTCTGGATCTACTAGTAAGATGTGAAAGCTATTTCGTTACAATAACGAATTTAGTATTGATAAAAGAATGATATCAAAGAGTATCATAGAAAATATCGTATAGTTTTCGTGTACAACTGGTATAAAAAAACTTGCTCTCGCGTGTTTAGAAAACTTTCATATTCAATTATACTTCAATATACTATTTTTTTATTCAGAGTTACTCAGCTCTGAATATATTTCATTTTTGATCAAAACACTTTAACAGTGTTTGACATATCGGAATCTTTGAAACACCAAATGATTATTTTATTCAATAGCCAATGGTCACGTCACCTTTTCTCCTACTGAAAATCACTGGTATACATAATATAATAATCTGTTTCTTCAATCAACTCCTATATTTATGAATATTATGGTTAGGTAACAACTAGAGAGGGTATGATTATACCGGTGCCATTAAAAATTCACATTGCTTCTTCGTCTAATTTGTGTGGACTAACAGGAAGGTACACACTGATAAAAATCGGCGGATTATTTGCGGCGCAAAATAATTTCACAGTAATACTTACCGCCAAGTTATGCACCACGAAGTGTCAATATACAAAGAGAATTATGATCGCTTTCGGAAAGTACGCAATAAAAGCGAATCCTCACTATTCCATCTGAGTTACAGGAGGCAGTAAACATGCAAGGTTATGCAAATCCAATCTCACAAATCATTCATTAACGGAAATAATTATTGTCGGGCAGTTGAGGTGATTGGCGGGAATAATAGTAGTGGGCTGTGATTGATACCTATGGTTTCGCTCCATATTAGTATGTGAATTTCCAGAACAATATATTAAATTTGTCATTATAGTTGCTGAAGGAAATATTTGGAAATCACAACTATATTCCTATCTCATAACGCACCATACATTGAAAAGCAATAGTAGTGGGCAGTGATTCATATCGATGGTTTCACTCTATATAAGTACGTGAATATCAAAAACAAAATATTAATCTGTTATTATAGGCGCTGATTGAAATATTTGGAGATAACAACTATATTCCTATCTCATAAGGCACCATACATTGAAGAGTAATAGTAGTGGGCCGTGATTAGTATCTATGCTTTCAATCCATATAAGTACGCTCGTAAGTACGTGAATATCAAGAACAAAATATTAAATTTGTTATTATAGGTGCTGAATGAAAAATTGGGTAATAACAACTATATAAAAAGATAAATAAAAATGAGCATACTTGGATGAAACGAAAATAATGTAATATATCAGTTCCCTTTTTGATAGAGTTTTGGTTATCATTAGTGCATTTTTTCTTCACCCGTATCCTTTTGTTTCGTCATTTCTTATTTGAATTGGTTTTTTCAGTTTCTTGATTATCATACCGAACTTTAATATGGATAATGTGTGTTTATCTTCATTTCCTGATTCTTGGATTGATATTTCCGTAGTATTTTCGTTATAGTAAGATGGAATAATCATAGGCGATTCTAAAGTAATAAGAATAAACAATAAAAATTCATGAACGGTTTGTATGAATTTCACTTTTCTCGATACATGGTATGTGTGGTGATGGAATTATCAGAATCCTTCGAGTATGTGGTCGAAATGAAAGAAAAAAATATTATGGATGATCAGTGGTGGAAAATTTGTGAATGAAGAACTCCGTGATATTCTAGTAGCAGAAGATGGAGGAAAAGAGATTTGATACTGTATGAAGAGTGTAATCAGACACGAAATACTGAATAGAAAAATATCGAATTTATGCACTCAGTATACATTTTCAGTGTATATTACGAGTTTCAGTAACATTCTTGATATGTAAATGAAATTATTCTACTCAGGTTGGTTTGCTTTATCACCACTCTATTTTTTCCGGTGTATATCTGAATAAAACATTCACCCATTTCAGTTCCTTATCTGTACCGCTTTGAAATGCAAAACTCACTTCATAAGTCTATTTGCACTGTAGACGTTGCCTCCCGTAAGTACTCGGCCTTGTACTAAATTAATTTTGAATTCATTGTATATTCCCCCAGCGGCAATCTTCTAGGGCAGTTGCAGATTCCTTTCCGCTTTTCTCCCTGCCGGTTCCTTTATTAAAAATATAGACATGAATAGTACATTACTCCGCTGCCGAATTTAATAATAATTCGAGTTTAATGTACCAAATTTTCGGCGCTATTCACTCACAGAGGCTCGAAGTGGGTCAATTACCAGATGAGTGGGGTGGGCAAGTGAAATTGTTCCAGTTTTACCCGCTTTTCTACATCCAACCCGATATTCACTGAGCTACGTTTGCCACACACATAAAGAGTATACAATTCAAAAACTGTTGCACTGTTGTCCATTCATGGAAATGCATTTGAACGTTTACATTGAATGTCAAATTTGGCGCATGTATTTCTTTGACATTTGGTTAGCAGCACTCTCGATGTTGCCTCAATTTGCTATAAGTCTGTTATTTACCAAATGACAATTATTGTCATTCGAAAGTGATAGGTCTGGGGAAAGAAGCTACAGAAGCCTATCGAATTTTTACTCTACAGAAAAGAGCTGTCCGTATTATGAGTAAAATTGGACCAATGGACTCATGTAGGGAACACTTCAAAACCCTGTCAATTTTAACGATGATTTCAATAAACATCTATGAAGTTGTTTGCTTCGTTTTCAAAAACAAAATCTATTATCAATCCGAAATGGTACAACACACTTACGGAACGAGAATGAAAAACAGATTGCTACCGTTCAAACATTCATCTACCCTATATCGAAGAGGTCTGTATTATAATGTTTGTAAATTATACAATGCTCTTCCTACACCTATAAAAGATTCGAAGAATATATGCATCTTCAAAAGAGAGATGAAACATCTTCTGTTGTGCAAGTCCTACTATTCCTTGGCAGAATTTTATAGTGATTTTCAATTATCTTCGCTCACAAATTGACATTGCCACATAAGTGAACTGTATTTGTAACCAACAGAATTCTATGGCGATTTTTAATTATATTTGTTTACAAATTGACATTGTCACATTAGTGAACTGTAAGTCTAAGGTTCTTCGTGAAAATGCCAGAAGAGTTCAAAACTATCGCTGCCAAGAGTTGGTGACACCTCTGATTAGTTATTTTGAAAGAGAGCAAGATCGTCGCTTTCCTCAACGGCTGATGGAGGGTTAAATTGAATATAACGTAGTGATTTATATCAATAATCCACAGTCATATATTCAGTTTTATCGTGTTGCAACATATTTGAAGTCAAGCATATATACTGTCAGTGCGATTTCTCAAAAGATTAAAGATAACAAAACTCACAAACCATCGAAAGGCTTATACAAATACTGCAGTACTGAATATAGGTGTTATACGTAACAATATTTCCTCTTTGTATGCAGTGAGTATTTGCAGTTCATAAATATGGGAAAATCTCGATTTTTTTGGAATAGTTTCAATGTAAGCAGCTATCCAAAATATATGATTTGAACCTACGGAAGGACATATAACTACACGTTTCCTATTGGAAAACTAAAGAGAAAAGAACTTTTTAATGGATGAGCTTCCATATTTCAATGAATGATATACACGGACTTATTAACAAAGAAGTTTTGTAAAAAAAATTGATTTTCCTTTTATATCCAACACGTCACTTTTATCTATACCTAGAATTCCATAATTTGTCTGGCAACCGAGTACTTCAAAATCCAATCAGCCCATAATGACGTGCCACAGTTTTTAAATAGTATCAATTATAGTAGTCTTTTGACGCAAACCCTGTATCTGAACAAAAACGGATCTGTAAACCCTGGAAGTGAGAATTCTCACAATAACCTGCTGAAATTGATTTTTCACAGTTTATCAGTATGAATTTAGCAGGGCAGTATTAAATATAACATTTTTAATCTGAACGTGTGGAAATGAAATAAAGAGAGCGGTATTTGAAAATGCCGATATGAAGCGACATAAATTCAAAATCCGCTGAATTCAATGAGTTACGCTCGATTTATGGATATGCTATTTGAGATATTGAATTATTACCGCTTATGAATTTATAACACGCATGCCTGCACATAAATGGCAAAAATCTTCATGTGGTATTCGAATTGCAGTAGTTTGCAATTATGATCGCCAACAGCTCATTAGTCAATCATTTTTATCATGGCGATTATACTTTTAAATGGTCGACTGCTTTACATTTTTCTCGAACTGCTTGGGAAAAGCGAGAGCAACGAGATTCCGCACTGGCTTGTTTCTATTAATATTCCTAGAACGTCTGAGCCATATATGATCAAATATCACTAAGCGTATTCTAAAGTGGCAGTCGTTTATCATTCTATAAAAATAATGTTATCTATAAGGTCTCGCTGATATTGGGTCGGAATAGGAATATACAAACATAAAAAAGCTGGAAGGGAAAACGTTTTGCTTGGACATATCAGCCTGGAGTCGACGAGATCAGTTAGTATAAATTTGTTTATTTTCGTAAATGCAATAGAAGATTTGTGACAAAAAATTAAACCAGTATTCACCCATACCAGAGGATGAAACGATAGTACTTTGTACAACAAGAGTGGATATGGTAGCCATATTGCATGAGGACGGAGTTTGACCACGATGCCGTAGAACTAGAGAATATTTCAGATCGAGGGGGACACAACTAGCTAAAATCTGTACAAGATTTAAAATATTTCAAAGACTTAAATACTTGAACGCATGACTTAAAGACTTAAAGGCATGACTTAAAGACTTAAAGCGTTGACTTGAAGACTTCAACGCATGACTTAAAAACTTGAAACGATGACTTAAATGACTTAAAATTTTTAGGTGTACAAGATTGAAATAAGATGTTTCCCCCTCGTTTCAGATATAAGTACATTCATTTATACTTGAATGAAATGGATTTCGTGTTTGTAGGTAGACAGATCAAAAAAGTTACGTTTCAATAAGGTTGTCCGTGGTAACCAAATATTTTGTTTTCTGTAATTGGTGGAATTCATATCAGACCTTGTGTGGATATCACCCTGTTTGCCGATATTGAAAAATAGCACTTCACTGTTACCAAGAGAAAAGACAACATCAAAAAAACAGACATATACAGCTTATCCAATCCATCTTGGCACAGAACTGATAACGTATATGCTCAGCAATCTCTGTGATGTATACTGAGATAGATAAAAAAAACACCGATTATATGTGTTCACTGTGTTGAAAATTATTCCTAGAAGGTTTTTTTTTCCTCGTCATGATCTACACTACCAACGAGCAACTGGAAAAGTATCTGAGTTTGTGCCAAGATGGATTGGATGAGCTGTAATTTCATTCATTTCTATTAATTATTGCAATTGTGATAAATTCACTTTATTATATTACTACATTCCTCAAGTTTGGAGAAATAATCGAAATATTACTACTTTTCTTCGGGTTTGAAGGCCGTCGTTCTTTGGAATTTCTTTCTGACGTAGTAGAAGTAGTAATAGTGAAAACCTCGGCCGCGAAAACCTTAACCATTTTGTCAAATAATTGAAATATTCGAAATAACCATTCTTTACAATGATGCCACCACATATTTGTGGTTTACGGCAAAAAATTTACCATGAAAATAACAAAGTCACTGCAATTTATCGCATCAAAAAAGATTCATGCAAGTTGAAGAAATTGCATAAATACACGCCACTTTCTTCAGTTGTAGCGACAAATTCTTGGACAAATTGCATCGTCCAAACAGGCTATATGAAATCATAACGATTCAGTTGGTTGACTGGAATGAGGTAAACTATAAAGAAACTATAAAGAAATGAGGATATTTACGGGTGGGAGAGAAAAAAATACCTCCCTCACTTCAGTTTTCTCGAATATTTCCCTCGTATATAAATTGTCACATAAGAGCAATGCAATTATCGAAAACTTACAGCGGTATCAAGTCACCATAACAACACATTTGAAACCGTATCCCTAGACGTCAGTAAACAATTCAAATAAATATCAGATGGACTTCAAAAATATAAAAACATTTCGCGTTTTGGTGAGTGCTCCACACAATCTATAGAGGAAAGTATAAATGAACAAAAAATAACATTTCCTTGAGAATTCGTGAAATATTCCAATGAATTACATTCGTGCATAAAAATGACCAGATAATTTAGCATTCAAGCGTGATATCTTATACAAATTGCATTCGGTTATTTTCATATTTTGTGAAAGAGCTTTCGCCAAAATATGAAAATGAACTCTTGCAATTTTTAGATATCACGCTTTCTTGCAAAATTATAGGTAATTTTTATGCACTCGTGCAATTATAACCGATAATTTGTTCATGGAAATAATTCTCCATCAATTCCGTCTAGTTGTTTCCACTGGCATAAACCCATACACAGCGGAGGTAAAATCTATAATCACTTCGTCCCAAAATCTAATTCTCAGTTTATCTCGTCCATAATAAACTAAAAGCTCTTATAACGTAATCAGATGAGGACGATGCCTTGATGGACAGAGACAGACAACGACAGGTAGGAGATCTGAAAGGAATTCAGGCAATAGCCGGGGGCCGATGAGAAAAAGCAAGCATTGGAGATCAAAAATAATGGAAATAGAAATGTTAAGATTCCTATCATATTTTATCTGATCGGCTCGTTTCCTAATAATTGAAATGGTTTCTGAAATGGGATATTGATGGGCTGATTCAGGTGACGATAATTCCTTCACAAAAAAGAAATATTTGTTGAGGAATCAGTTATCGTTAAAGAATCATTTGATTTTTCATTCGATGATGCAATTTCAGATATCAGTGCTTGCCGCAGTGTTAATAGAAATTTCAGATGGCAGTAAAAATGAGTTCTTAAAGAGTAATAACTTTTCTCTTGGGTAACTCAGTTGTTGAGGTTTGATTGTTGATATATTTATTATATAACTGTGTCTTTTTTTACTCGAAATATATTATATGTTAGTTTTCCAGCCTATGTGAAGAAGGAGAAAAGATATAAGAGTTCAGGAATCTTGTGGAAAAAAATCCTTGCAACAAAAACGTACAACCTCGATGAATATCACAATGGAACTTTGCAGTGATTGGGATTCATTTTTTATGTTTACATTAACACTTATTTAAGAGTTGAATCTCATTTTGAACTTATATGAGTTATATCATATTTTATTTCCATGACATGTGAACTCATGTCAAAGTTTATTTGTGTTTCAAGAAAGAATATACAAACTGAATTTTTAACAAACTATCAAGTCATCTACTTGAGACTCTTTTTGTTAAAATTGTTTTTCTGGGTATTTGTGCTTTCGAATTCTTTTCTATCCTTTCATGTGCTACACATACCAGATTTTTTAATATAATAGCTCGTAAAATAGTATTTTTCCTTTACAGAAGTATATTTCTCTCTCCCTCTAAGTAGAGAATAGAGTGGAAATATTTTGATGAAAAAGTTGAATCCTGTTAGGCCACTTATGATCTAGTTGAGAATTGAATCCTGTTTTTCAAAAGGATATATGTATGATGGGACAACATCTTTCACTAATATAAATGCATTGTAACGTTCATATTGAGTTTTAAATGTCGCGCTTATAGTTAGTTCTTTGGTATACTGTTGGCCACATATTGCATGTTACAGCAATTTATATGATATTTATCAATTGATAACTACAATTCGAATGTGATGGTTCAGTGTATAATTTAGACGTAATCTCACGAGCAAGTATTTTATTTCATAAATTATTATATTATATTACCGAAAAATCATGGAAATGCTTCTGATGACTTCAAATTCGATTATTATAACTGGAATAAACAGTCCGAATAAAAAGTAAGTATAGTTTCAATTATCAATACCAATACATTATTGGTAATGTAACGTTCTCACAATATAATATATACTTAGAATCAATCAATTGGTAAGTAAACAAAACTTGCTCTCAAGTGAACAAGCTAATGTAGCCAAATTGAAACTGGAATTAATTTATCATTCTCCGGTTCGAAAGGGCTTACGGAACTTTCGTCGCTAGAGTTCCACAATAGTTTTCCCTCAGAGGTTACGACAGTTGTTTACTTATTCCAGGAATTATTTTCATAATTATTGTTAGGAAACAAGCGAGTTTGAGCGTAAATTTCTGTGCCAATGACTCTTGCGGTTCGCATAAAGATTCAAATTTAATTAAGAGCACTGTACACTAAATTAAACACATAACTTCAACAAACGGCCCAGTAAATACTATTATTAAATTAATTAAACCAAGGAAAGGTATGCAGCTCGCAAATGCTGCTGTGATCATTTTTTCTTGTTTGACATAGAAATTCGGTTGTATATAGCGAGTGGTAACTGAAACAAATTTTGGTGGTTGCTGTATGAATTATTTCTACTTTTTCATCAACGAATGAATATTGTATTGGAAAGATCATGTACAAGTGATTTCATCTTTTCGTGTGGGAGTTTGAATTCTATTGTCATTTGTTTGACTTTAAATGGAGCTACTTGGACGTTTTCTAGTATATTAGGTGGTTTATTCATTGAATTCGAGTTCGATTTTTCGTCCCAGTGGTGTTAGATAGTTTCGATACTTGATTCGATACTTGACCCATAATTATTGAATATTCTACCACTGAGTTTCCATGTTTGAAAAACAAAATTTGAGGTGGCTACTGCTTCCTGATTAAGATGCATATGAAAGAAATTCAAAATATCACTAACTGATTGTGGTTATAGCAATAACAGTTGGAAATTAAATATAGGTTTCTTTCTTACTATATTTCTAGATTATTCCTAATTTTCTGTGAAAATAATGCTATCGGGATTTCAAATCAAGATCGCAGCGCTATATTCAAGAAAACTCTAACAAATAAGCTCCATTTTGACAACTATTGCGATTTGAGGTTAAGACTTCAAGGTTTTTTGAAAATCCCAAACCGTAAAATTAGTGTTTTTTCTATGTGAACGTTAACCATGAATTGTTATATATATATATATATATATATATATATATATATATATATATATATATCAAATACATTTCTATAATGAATTGGACAATGCTCAGATTCTGTACGGAACCAACAAGAATTGAAAACGAAGCAAATCATTTCATAACCGAATATTGAATCAAGGTACATGTGCTTTTAGAGCAAAATTTCTGTTATTAAAACGCGTGATATCAACGTTCATTGCCTAGGCATCATTATTTGATTTCATCAATACTTGAGTATCTCTTGTTCTGACAGAATACAGTTATTCACTTCTTTTACTGGAAAATAGAAAAAATTGATAAATAATTAAAAAGGTTATGATGTTATACGAAGTTTTCTCTCTTTTTCTACTTCATTCGACAGTTTGATTGAAGTCCCTCAAGTGCTATTACAATAATAAACGATTTTATTTATTGCGTTATCAAATTCACTGAAAACTCTCACTATGAATGACTTCCGAAGAAATTCAAAATACTCAGCTTGGGTTGTCAATTTCTCATTCAAGTCATTCCTTGGTATCACATCAACCTTGGAACATTCTTTAATTACCTACTAATACTTTTAATCTGAATTTCCATAACAAAGTCAAGTTTTCAACCCAAATCCATTCATCATAATTCACCAATACTTCTTCATGATTTCGTTCAGGAAAGTAGCTTGTTCCTATACGATATCTAACCATTTAAGAATGAAAACAACAACACGTTCATCCATGAATTTCGAAGAGTTCTTCAACCCTTCCATCACATGCCATCATCTACCATTTTCTATGATATAGGTGTGACTTGAATGAATCGCTAAACTCATAATTACAACTTGTCCCGAAAGGGTGCATTAAAGTCAATCAAAGACGAAATGATCTCTCATTAGAAGAACCCATTGAATTATACTATATCAATGAGACATTCGTGTTTATCGACGTGTCAAAATTGGTGAATTGATTATCAGAAATTTCCGTTTATAAACTAGCAATTTCCCTCGATTCTGTAATTAAATTAGCATATTTTTCGTAAGCGGAGATCTTCATATCACGTCGAATTTGATGAAGCCGTGATTAGGGGTAATTTCAGCGATACCACAATTTGTGCGATATTATGCATTTCATAACTTTCCAAACGCATCCTATTATTACGACAAAGTGTTCAGCTATATATACCCAATTTAGCTAATATGGGGTTTCGGCCATTGAGCTAATTGCATTACCTGAATTTATTTACTTTATCGGAGCACACTATGATGCCCCAAACGGAGCCTTTGATGTGTGTGGCTGATCGTATTCGATGAAAATAACCAATAACGAAATTGCGCTTTCGTTTTCCGTTGATTTTTTTGTAGCGCCTCACTACAATGCTATCAGATTCACGAGTTGTATTGATTTCGATGGCGTTGTTTCCCTTTCAGTTGCATTAATATTATACATTCGTTCGAATTGGGATGAAATGATTTGATGGATAGTCGTGTGGTTATTGGTTTTGAATTTGGGCATAACAACTATCGGCCCAAGAGTGGTTATTATTGTTTTTCATTTTTTACTTTTTCGAAATGGTTGAAGACTAGTAGACTCACTGAGCTCTCACAGAGATTTACAGCGACTTAATTGACCAAAATTTTCGTCCATATATATATATATATATATATATATATATATATATATATATTCCAAACATTCAATTTTCAACTGAAGAAGAGAAAGATAATAATATACCATTCCTTGACATGAGATTAATAAGATCCGAATCGAACTCGGAATCGAACGTCATAATTACTGAATGGTACAGAAAATCGATATCCAGCAACAGATTCATAAACTATCATTCCTACCATCCATACAAAATCAAAATTAATCTGATCAAATCTCTCAAAAGTAGAGTTGAGAAAATCACTCATCAAAGTTTGAGGAACCGTAGCTTATCCAAGTTACGAGACATCCTGATTCAAAATTCTTATCCAAGACATCTAGTTAACCAAATATTATTTTCTGAAAGAACAATATCAATTCCAATAATACCCATTGAAAATAATGAACAAGGTGGAAATAGCATAGCAATTTACAAATCTTTACTTACCTTACATAAAATAATTAACCCCAAAATTGATAAATATTTTTCAAAAAGACAATATTAAAATAGCAAAGAAAAATATCGTAACAATTTCCAAATTACATAGTAGAATAAAGACTCCAATTTTGATTAAAAATAATCAAATGTCATTTATAAGATTCCTTGTATGGATTGTCCTGAATCATACATTGGCCAAACATCTAGAACACTCAACAGTCGTATCATTTCTCATAAAAGTGACTGTAGAAGAAATGTAAATTCTTGTGCTTTATCAGAACATGTCAATAACAGAGATCACCGTATGAATTACGGACAAGCTGAAATTTTGGATAGTGAAATAAATCTTTCTAAGCGTGTATTTTTAGAAATGATACATATGAATAATAATGACCATTCCATGAACAAAAAAACAGATTTAAATGGTCTTAGCAAAATTTACACCTTTTTGATTAAGTATGAGAAGGATAAGAAAAAATCATCCTCTATTTTGACTTTTCCACCGTAATCTAGAAGTGAAATTATATCATATGTCTAAATTCATTTAAACGTCACCTTCATATTTTCATGTACAATTTTTGCCTCTTTCATATTATTCAATCTCACGTTAGTAAGTAACCATTCCTGATATATTATCATATGATAAAGTGTTATGTATTATAGACTGCCTGAGGAAGGCAATAAAGATTGCCGAAAGCTTGACGAATAACAAAGAGTTTTCTTTGTGATATAGCCCAACACAACTGACTGCAACCCCAAAAGATTCACTACATATTCATTAATCAGTCACGAATTACTTTCCTATATATATATATATATATATATATATATATATATATATCTTAACCAAAACTGTGCACTTCCATAATTTACAGAATCTACTAGATCAGATAAGATAGTCAAATGAAAGATTATCAAATTTTTATATGCTCAGGTCATTTGTGAACCAAACATTCAAATTGAATGTTTGTGAACCCATTTCAACTCTGCGCACTTGGCATAACACCTCTCATTGATGATAAAAATATTCACTTGATGCATATACCAATATACCATCTCAAAAACAGAAATTCAATTTTTTCATCCTAAAATCCTGACTGTTTATTTAATGTTATTCCTTGCGAACATATTACCATTTTTAGGGTACTCTCTCTTATCTGAATTCATATGAAACACAACATGAATATCTGAAATATATTATGGATACTGATCGAAAGAAAATGTACTTCCTTATTGATTTTGTTATATATGGGCCAATTCTGAATATATGGTGCAAAGTGGTTCTCAGGATGCTTAAAATGATGCAAGAATCATTATATGATTGTCATTGTACCATACAAACAGCCCAACAAATCATGGTCGATTTTAGCATAGAATATTTCAACCATGAGGAATTCTTCCTCAATTCCAGATTACACCACATAACAACTATGGGAAAATAATTTGAATCAATGAAAATCTCCCAAGTAACATAATAGCAACATTCAAAGAAATGAAATAAATATTCCATTTCCGACAACATATTATAAGAATACTTACACTGACTACAGCTTAGACGACAATTTTTTTGGCCAGAATTCAAATTGAAGACTTGAAAAAATGTCCCAATAACGGCATGCCAGCATCGAAGATAAACACAATTTAACCAACCTACAGCAAGTGGATTGGTATCCAAACTCTGCTCTATGTATAAAAAGCTGCGGATCAAAATGCTGAATATGGAACGCTCCAAGAAGTACTAGATGAGAGGGTGAAGAACAATATCAATGATAAATGGTATCTTATAGGGTAGAACACTATGAGTATGAGCCTTGGAGGAACGTACAGAAAATACTGAAGATAAGCGTCAGCAAAGTCAAAACGAAGTGGGATTACGAAAGAAAGGATTAGACAGATAAATGCAGTAAAATACCGCATCGTAAAGGAAATACGAACTGAACAATGAATAAAATGGTACGGATGTGTATCAAGGATGTCCAATGAGAGAGGAGAGAGAAGAGGACATGTGGTTACCTAATTGAATCTAAGAAATGCAGATTACAAATCACAAGTTATCGACGAAACAAAGACGATGTGCAGTTCATTCTGGTGAGGTTGCGAAGATGTATTCGTAGTGTATCCTCTTCAGATTTGAACGCCCCTTCAAAATCATTCGCGAAATATTCTCTCTCATCAGACACACTTGAGAAAATAATTTATGCTTTCCACGATTCAAACAGAGAGGATGTGAACAATATACCGTTTTATGAACCACGGCCATTACTCGGGCAACTTACAATGATTCGAGTCGAAGGCCCTCGACCCTCTAACCTCTCTTTCCTTACGCTCTACGCATAATGTGAAGGAAAGTCATTCCAGCCGTCCAGTAGCTCCTACTCATGTCAAAAACGGAGTTTCCACCAACGTTTTCCAGGGTTGAGCAGAAAGATCTAATGAAATTCGGCATTCCAATTTGTGCGCCCGATTACCACTCACCCCTACCTTCCAGCGAATCTTCCGCAAAGCATTTTAGTTCAAGTCCGAAGGAAAAAACATGGCAATTAACAGGATAGCCATATTCAGTCTTCTCGTTTCTTTTTTCTAATGAGCATTGTGAAGCTTACCGAACGAACTCTACCTGCAACCAAATTGCTGTTGGACATCAGTGGCGGCCCTCGCTGAATTTTCAAGTGGGGCCAGAAATTCAACCTAAAATTCTCAAATCGAAATGCAATATCTAATGAAGTCTCTGATGAAATACACAAAACCCTTTATGAATCTTGATATAGAAGTCAGTGTTCCGAAATGTCAATAGAAATCTCGAAATGACTCTTGATAACCAGAGTTCCACGGTGGAATCTTGAAATCCAAATAGAATCATTCATTTTCAAATATGGTGTACACATTTTGTGGAAGTGGAACACCACAGTGGCGACCCCGTTGACAAAATTCAGGTTCAAAAGAGACGATTTTTTACCATTTTCGGTTATAATTGCACGAGTGCATAAAAATTACCGATAATTTTGCAAGAAAGAGTGATATATAAAAATTGCAAGTTTATTTTCATGTTTTGGCGAAAGTGTCCGAGTCCGAAGGACGAGGGCTCTTTTACAAAATATGAAAATAACCGAATGCAATTTGTATAAGATATCACGCTTGAATGCAAAATTATCTGGTCATTTTTATGCACGAATGAAATTCATTGGAATATTTCACGAATGAAGAAATTCTCAAGTAAATGTTATTTTTTGTTCATTTATACTTTCCTCTATAGATTGTATGGAGCACTCACCAAAACGCGAAATGTTTTTCTATTTTTTAAATCTATCTGACATTTATTTGTGTTGTTTACTGACGTCTAGCGATACGGTTTCAAATGTGTTGTTATGGTGACTTGATACAATGCGATTACCGCTGTAAGTTTTCGATAATTGCATTGAAATATTCTCTATAATTTGTTTGCTGTTCATTTATTATATCAGTCATTGGATGATTGGTTAAGATTTCACAGTTATTATTTTCACCGTCGTTTCGGACTCTGATGAGAAGATCCCTAGGGATTTACAGTAAGAAAAATATTCAAGTGATAATTGCAATGGAATCTTTTTCTTATTGTAGGACACTGGCTAAAAATATTTTTTTTTTACTATTGGTCCTCAACATAACCAACTCTTCACTGAAAGCATTGAATTCGAGATATACTCTCTATAAGTGATTGGGCATTGAATCTATAGAAATCACAATGAAGTTAAGATTGACTCATTTTTTTCAAAGAACATGAAGTTTTACTGCAGGTAATTTGTACACAAACCATCGATAATTTGCTTCTGTCATACTTGGTATTGACTTATCAAAAACATTTTCAGATTCAAAAGGTATAAAGGGCATACAATCAATATGTGATCCATGTTCTCTCACTCTTCAGAATCATATACATACGGTCGAGCCTTTTGCATGAAATTTTTTATAGAAATGTTGCGAATCTATCCTGAATCATTCTCCTTTTCATTTTCGGAAATTTGGTGAAACTGTATGTATTTTGATTTCATTTAGAACTTCTGGGCTATAAAACGAGTGATCTCTATGTATAAGTTTGACGGTAAGTAAGGTTTTGACTGATTGCAACAAATTGACTCAAATAATTGAATGACTGGTAAGATCGGTATAAATAATATTTTTTCTACTAGATTTCTATTTCTGAAGGAGACAAGACTTTGTATTCGAGGTTCTATGCCTCTATGGCGAAATATGGGCCTAAAACTCACGAAGTCGAAAACAAGAAGAAGAAGAAGAATATTGATTGTAGAATTGAATAAAACTGAAACTGCTTGATTCTCACAAAATACCCAGTTTCATCAGCCAAGTGCTTCTGAAATCGCCTGATTTCAAGAAACAAACGGAATCAAATGATTTGGAAAAGTTCGTATAAGAGAAAGGACAATAAACTCACGAAATCAGAAGCAAAACTGAACTTCATCAAGGAATACCTCAATTATCCGAGAATAATAATTAACCAAAAGTATATAACTCCGAGAAAATACTTCCATTAAGGTCAATACCCATCTGGTTGGGATAATCAGTGAAAAAAATTATGATGGATCTGGAAGTCGTAGGACTCGCCCTACTTTCTCGTTGAATCAGGGCATATTGACCTATCATAACCCCCTCGGCCATCCCTTGGACCGCCACTGCCCGATATTCTGCTGGCCCCGGGCCTAGCGATTAAGTCAATTTCGAGGGAACTACACAACAAAAACTGAATCCAATTTCGAAGTCCTCTCGAAAAATGCGCACCAGCCTGCTAGATTAAAAACGCCGGAGAATAAATCAACTTATTCGACGAAACAATAAGATTCACGCCATTAAAAACGGCCGGAATGATGCGTCACGCATGAATTATGCTCACCTGCATGTTTCAATTAACTTTTTGGTTCCGTGGATTCCACGGCAGAAAGAAAAAAAAGTTTTAGAAAGAGTGGTGTTCCATACGAATGGGTAACACGGTAGAGGTGTTTTTGGTTCGGGTCTGTTTTTGAGGCAAAACAAATCCCGGTGATGCCACCTACTAAGAGAGTTCTGGTCCAATGGATACTGTAACTCGAAAAGTTTGAAGAAAAAAAATCATTCTTGGAAGGTTTTTCCGTTGTCGAATTGTCATTCAATCCTCAGAAATATCTTCTCAATATAGAGAATATTCAACGATGAGACGGAATCTGGGAGAGAATAGAATATAATTCGACATTTATAGGAAAAAACACAAATACGTTCAGGTACACTCAAAACGACTAGAATCATTGTCCAAAACATAAAATGGCAGCACTGCACCTTCTAGTCCTAGTAAATAGGTTAACAAATCTTCCATCATAGAAAGATAAGTACGACAATAAAATGAAAGCGATTTGGTACGTAGCTGAAGTGAACGGTTCCAACAGAGAGATATTTGATAAGATAATCAGAAAATGTAAATTAAGGAAACACTTCGTAAATCTTCGACTTTTCGAAAGAGAAAAGTTCATATAGTTCCTTAGTAATCCAAAAGATACATTAGAAAACACAGAAAAGTCGGTAATTTAAGGAATCAATTGTCAAGATTATAATGATAAAAATGAGTTGATTTAGCTATAAAACTCATTACAATTATCTTATAACATCAAATGCATAATATATAAGTATTTATCATTGGTATGAAAAAAATAAACTGGAATATATTATTTTCACAAGTACACTTTGTATGAAATCAATCAAATTATTCAAGAAATATAAAGATCATTATTTCAGTCCATGATTCATTCATTCTAGAGACAAAAAACCCCAAATTTTTCAGTCAATGTTCATTTTAACAAAATTTGTACAGATTTTTCGGAAATTTGTTGAACTTTCACAATTTCTGATGACAATTCATTAAAAGTTTTCAAGCCTTTATAGAAAAGTTGATTTTGTCCAAAACTTGTATTATCCCTTTTCAATTTGATATCAGTGGAATTCCTCGTAGTATAAATTATATTGTAGCTTGAAAGTTCTAAGTTGTCTCTCAGGTATTTGGGAAGCGTGTCATTTTACAATTTATATAAAAATATATAAGAATTAACATATATCTGTTCAACACTCAAAATGTCACGGGACTCATGCATCCATAATACTTTGGTTAGATATCTTCTTTTAAAACCACTCTCAAAGCGCTGTTCTGCAATTTCTGTGAAATTTCCATCTGATGAGTTTCATTCAGTGTGAATAATATTGTTGAACAATATTGAAATTCAGCAATAGCAGAGCCGATGAGCTGTCAAAACACATTTCAAGTAGCATTTCGCACACATAAGATATGGAAGAGGAAAAACTTTTTAGTTTTATTGTTGATAAATCAATCATAATAATTATTACTAACAGACGAAGTACATATCGGACCAAAAAAATTGCAGGTAGTTCCTGCACTTGTTTATATTGTCGAGTAATTTGAATATCTAACCCGTCTTCAGATTCAGTATCAATTTTTTCTTCTGAAGAGGTGTTTTACTTCCGTAACATTTGTACACCAAATTAGGATTTCTAGTGGATTGTACACCGGTTTTCCAAAGTAAAACACCCCTCGGAAGAAGCTTAACTTGTTAGAGAAACGCGCGTAGACTGCAAATAAAATCAGTTTGGTGTTAGAGTATTTGATCTCAACAAAAAAGTTGCTATTGAGATTGTTTTTCGGGAATGATAATACGGAATCATTTTTTGATTTTTTTTTTCTCCTGAAAATGAAGAAGAAAGAGAAAGTCATATATTATCTGTGATTGGGGCAAATATTGGTATATTCAGCCCAATACTTGGCTGCAATATTATAACAGCTCATCCACTTTGACCAAGAGGTGTTTCACTTCGGAAATTCGGTGTACAAAATGACCTGAAATCCTTGAAATCCATGTTGAATTCCAGAAATCTAACCTGAAATTCTGAAATTTTTGATGAAATCCAGAAATCCCATATGAAATCTTGAAATCCCTATGAAATATAAAAATCCTACAACAAATGAAAATTTGGTGTATAAATTTTGGAAAACACCTTTCGACTCCGACCAATATTTCTGGCCACTGATAAACGACTACTTATTTTCCATTCTCAAGATTAAAAGCAGTCCTATTTTCCCCAAACACCTCGTGAAAAAAATATGGCCACGCTATTAATTCACTAAATCCTCGAGACACTCGCAGCAAGCCAGTTCCTCACGCACCGCAAACAATCGAAGGCGTGAAAATACTTGAAGGTCACGCCCTGCGAAGCAGACATACTGCGGCTCAATAATGGGAGACCGGTCGAGTCATCCCCAATATATATTCAAATTTTAATCCCCTCGCTCTCCCCCCACGAGCTGCATTTCTCTGCATGCACGGAATACAAAGATCAATCAAAAGCACTTTACTATATATATTAAGCGCACGCATGTCGGGAATGCTTTGTCTGACGTATTTCAAATAATTGTTATTAAAAAGCGGCGATGTTTAGAATAGTTTGTGAACGTTGTCGCATGCCCCTATCTTGGTTCGTGATATACTCGCGATGTGGGAAAACTACGAGGGGGTTACAGAATGTCATTGGAAACTATGCTAAATGGAATATACCAACCAAAGATTTCACAAAATGTAGGTTTTAATATTACATCTTTCCGTGATGTGGTTGTTCGCAAATGTTAATGAACTACAAGAAGGTTTCCTCTATATAGTAGTAAGTAGTAGTAGTTTCTAAATATGCAGGTTGATTTAGGTACAATGAATAAATCCAAAATGGTGTCTGTATCATTTCAAACCTTCAAAAATCAGCAATTGTGATTTATTAGCCCCATATAAAATATTATAATTATATTGTCACTCTTGTTCAACCCATTATGTCAAAGTTAGGGATGCATATGATCCTCAAGATAATCATTATGTTATCCATTTGCCACTGAACTTATGACCTTGTTCATGTCCAGTTCAATTAAAATTGGTTCAGTTGCTGAACATCAACCAATGGAATCATTTTCTCCTTGATTTACTTGAACCCTAAGGGGTAGCTTCCTTAAATCCCGTACAAAATATATTTACTCGCTTGAGTCCAGTTTCAGTCCTGGATCTTCGTCATCTTATTTCTTTGAGATCCTCAGGTTGAGTGAGTCAAGGCACTATACTGATACTTGATTTTGTTTGGTTGATTTCCCCTCGTACAGCTGGTTTCCAAGTCATTAAGTCCTTGAATCATATCATGAATCGTACTGAATTTGGCTAAATGATTTTACTTATGTAGAAGATATATTCTCCTCATTCCTTGGGCAAGAAATCTTTGGGCTCCTTCACATACCGGCCTAGAAGAAACTTAATCAGCTGATAGACAATTTTTTCATCCCTCGTACCCTAAGTTATGCTTTCTTGATGTGGCATGGTATCATTGTCGTAACGGGGCTGTTAAACTGATTTCTAGATTGGAACGATATAACGCCTTTTATGAGCTTTGAATTTTATTAGAGTTGAATTGGCCTTTAGAGCTCAGTAAGAAGACGATATATTCCGGATTTAATGCCTCAATCGCTGTAATCCTTGAGTCAATTGATCGTGGGCTACGCTAGTTACATACAGAGTGTGAGCTTGTGGGTGACGAATCTTTCGCTACCTAATGTGTCGTTAAAAGAACTCGTGAGGAGAATTGCAATTAAAAAAATTATTTCAATGGTGGTTTTTGAAGAAAAAACGTATACTGTTTCATGCGAGTTTTCCATTGATATGATGTTCGTATGTTTAGATCTTAGATAGGCAATAGAATTGCTGTTGAATAGGCAATTGAATTTCGAATCTATACGACTCAAAATGCGGTTTTATTTTTCAAGTAATTAGTGATAAGAAAGGTATTTATACGTTCATTTCCATGTTCACTCCAACCCCATATTTCTCATAATAAAGATGTATTGTACTTCCCAAAAAGATCATATTTATGAACTTCCTGATGTAGGGGTATCAAGACTAAAACAATTAAAAGCCGAATCAACTGACAGAATTCAGGTAAATTTTTCAAAAGTACTGGAGAAAAAAAATGAAAAAAAAAACTCTGAATCGAATACGAATAGTCTCTTTGTGGTGGATAAAGTGGAAATATCAGCTGAGTGTGTCTTCTCGGTCTTGTTATGGAAAACTTCATCATCAGCAACATCGCCGAAGATCTCTTATAAAACAACTAAAACTAAATCAAATATTGCTGTATCATCGGAAAATTGAATTCTTGAAGAAGTTTTTGTATAGGTTGTTACGAGGGTTGTTACAGTTTCATAAATTTATGGAAATTTTTCAAGGAATTTGTATAAGTACTTTTTTGAACAGTAAAAGGATTCTGAATTCGAATGAAATAATCCCCAGTTCATATCCAAACCGAGATCCAAACCCATAATTCAATTTGTTATCGTTCGCCTGCGAGTTGATTTCGATTTGCCCTGGATTATATGTATATACGACGACAGAACTGAAAAAATCTGATTCCGAACTATTTCTGATTTAGTGCATGTAAATTTCCGCCATCTCCCCTCTCTTCTTCATTCACCTAGAGAAAATAAATTCAAAATGCCATTATCACCAACACATATTTCCTTGATTTCCTGAACGCTGCTCTGACGAGACCCACATAATAATTTACTTTCGCCGGTTGCATTTGTTTTTCCAACAGCTTTTTGCGGCCAAATGCTCACGCACGGGTCACCTCCCTTGGGGTTTGCCTCAGCTTCAACAATAAAGGGTTTTTGCCGCTTGACCCTAATTAAACTTCGAAACGGGCAGTTTTTGCCGACGCAAAAATGGAACCGCTCCTTCATTATTGTCCCTTCGCAACTGTTGGGTGAAATGGAAAACTTGGTCAGTGTATGGTTTCTGGATAGAAGGTAAAAAAAATCGACTCACCCATCAACAGGAATTAAAAGTTTTATTTAGCGAAGTTACAAACGAATGACTCTTTGTTGTGTGAGTCTGGCAATATCATTTTCTCCCATCGAATATGAATAATTATCACGTTCTTATTTTACTTCCGATAGCGCTCAGAGTGATTGCCTTCTCTTTCTGCCTTTTTCAAGCTAGAATCCTCTATAACTCACAGTTTGTTTTGGACAACAGTCCCACCAACAGGAATCTTTTTGTCAATCTCATAAAGATTAGTATCAAGCATCAGTTAGACATATAATGAGCTGAAAGTTCTCACAGGAGATGGAAACAAAACGAGAAGAACTAGACTAATTTATACTAGAGACATAAGACAATTTCAGTACTCCATATCAAAGATCCCTTAATTTCTCACTGAAAGACAACATTACAACCAATAAATATTTCGGGTATGAACACATAGGAACATAAAACATATTTATTGAAAGAAAACACTAATAGCCTCAGTTGTCGGCTTGCCTTCATCCCAGGCATAAACCACTTATGCGTTTACCCTTGGGCAAATATTGGTTTGGAAGCGGTGTATCTTTGTTGGCATCTTAAGTCTTAAATCATTCTTCACACCGGTACACGTAGTACCTAATATTTCGATTATTTGCATTATTATGAAATAAGTACTTTTGCTACCATCAGAAATGGGTACTTAAAAGGTTAGGTAACTGTGAATTGTTGAACTGGTGAAGAAAACATTGATTGAAGAATGGGAAACAGAGGGTATAGAATTCAAAGCCAAGTTTTCAGAGCAGCCAGTTCCATTTAAATTATTCAATCAGAATGACTTGAAAATTTGCTTTGTGTGATGAATTATATTATAATCAATACATATTTATTCAACAAGTGCAAAAAGTAGGTGTTCGTTTGCCAACACGTGTAGTGACATGAATACGTTTTGCACAATATCCTTTTTCAACGTTCAATTTGAAAATCAAAACTTAAGTTTTCAGCGACAGTGGAGTGAATTTTTCTGTATCTTTGCAGAAATTTTTCATTTGAACTTGATACACATTCCTAAAGATCATGAGTGATGATGATATATTTTCACTACTTCGTACAAAAATTGGTCACACTATCAATGCGCATCTTTGATACGGTTTGGTTGATTACTTCGGCATTCAACGCATTGAATACTGTGGTTTCTTGGTCTCTGATAAACCAAACTTGTTCACGCATAATACTTACAATAATGTTTTTATTTTTTTACTTCTTCCATAGAAGCTTTGTCATCGACTTTGTCATCCAGTAGTTTCCCAAACTAGATGATATTTTTTACCTCGTTATTTACTGACGATTGGTATTTTTGCATTACGTAAAATAAATAATGAATCTCATTGAGTTACTTATTGATAATGAATTGAGTTAATCGATATTTCCATCATATAGTTAGATTGTTTCATCTATTGAAAAACAGGGGCCAAATGACTTTCTGATCCGTGGAAAACTTTTCAACAGTTTCCTTCGACTGGATTCGTATTTCCGCCCATCTAAACAGATTAGTATTGTCTCTCTCTTCCTCTCTGTGTACACCATCATCTAAACCAGTCAATAAATCAGTGACTTGCGAAACACTAGTTCTTGCCTTTCCAGTCTTACATGTGAGTGTCTGCTTTCATGCCTACTGAGTTTGAATCGGATTCTTGGTATCTGGCAGCCATCGGAAACTTATCATTATAATTATAATAATTATTATCATTGCAGTTTCTGATAACTGCACTGGCAATTATTTAATGCTGCCACTTATTTTAATTTTCATGCGCAACGGTAATGTGAATTAAAAAAAAACGTGCCGAAAGACTGAACAGCTTATTATAATAATCAGAGGAATTGGAGATATTGGTCGTTGAGAGTTGCTCAAGCTATTGAATTGCTAGGCTTCCTTCTTCATCAGCAATTGTCAGTATGGACCACGAAATGTTCTCGATATAATAAAAAAGAAATTGTTTCGTACAATGGATATCTCCACCAAAATTGCTTTCATAATTGAAATTGTGTAATGGATAACCATTTCAAATGTGTTCAGCTCCCATAATAACATTTCAAGAAACATACTCACGAGGAAATATTTATATGTTATGAAATTAGGAAGAGAATTCTACAAACGAGTCAGTACTAAAAGGGACCAAGTCCAGCTAGGAAATTGAAAAGAAAAAGTACACTATCACCTTAGAAGCAACAATTTATATATTCAGCAGATGTGCAGTTATGTTTGAGATCCCCGAGATTCAAGACATTCCCATTTCTCGTTTCAACAATTCATGGACCCAACGATAAATGATCAAACTCACTTATTCACATAAGTCGCCAAGTTCATCCGATTCTCAGATTGCATTCAACTTTCGTCACAACATATATATCTGTGATCAGTAGAGATCGGATCATAGGAATCGTGACCGTTCTTATCAAAGTTGCTGAATCATAAAGTTCAGGCAGTGCATGTGATCACAAAAAAAATAAAGACGGTCTTTGTTAGGCGATTTC
This sequence comes from Zygogramma bicolorata, assembly GCA_032362365.1. Classification (NCBI taxonomy): domain Eukaryota; kingdom Metazoa; phylum Arthropoda; class Insecta; order Coleoptera; family Chrysomelidae; genus Zygogramma; species Zygogramma bicolorata. Next base: position 504,667 of record JAVJAQ010002299.1, read on the forward strand.
CTTTGTCGATGCCAGGTGAACACGGCGAACTGATGGTAGTCCTCAGTCATAACGTTTTGATGTTTAGGTGTGTTTCATAAACAAAATGTTGTTTATTTGAAGGAATATGGAGAAAACTATTTCACAATAAATAAAGATGGACTACAAATATATCAGAAATTTTATCACGATTGTGTAGCTAACTGGATGATTTCTGTCATATCAATGTGCTAAAATTTCTCTAATTTTTTTAACCAATTCACGTGTACCAAGTACTGTTACTCAAACACAGTATCTACTCCAATTGTTGAGTAGCAACGAGACTAGGAAGTAGACACTTAAATAGGTAAATGAAGGAATTCTGAAAGCTCTCGGTTTTGCTAATTATCTCCTATTAGCCTCTAATGGTCACTCATTAGTATAATCTCGACTATATCATTTCGTTATGCGTCCAGTCAAAATACTAGTTCTCATAGTCAATGTTTTATCACGGTCCTTTCAGTGCGTTCATTCTACTTGTCTGCAATGTCTTCGTACTTGAAGATAACATACCTTCTGTCACTTTTATCAGAAATTGTATCCAAGGTTTTCAAGACAACGGAAATAAATCAAGTTCAGACGAGGCCAAATAACTTCTTGAAGGAAATGTATGAATTTCATGTTGTTTATTTTCCATTTGGAATGTTTTTATGGCAAACGGAAATGGCAACATATAAGAGTGTAACTATACCCTATTGTCTGAACTGTTTTTGTTGACTTTCGCGTCTTCTTTCCTTTAGTTTTCAACAGAAGCACTCGCAGATGTTGAACTGGTCTTTCAGATGCTTCGACTATGAGTAAACAATCATTCTTCTTGATAAAGAACGAGAGGAACCTTCAGCATGGTCGAACTGTAATAATTCTCATCGGTAGGAGTTATCAAATTCCTTCTTTCATCTCGTCTCCATCATCACCCAGAAGATTCAGAATGTAGAGACCACGATAAATCACAACCGAGAGCATAAAATTCAATTTTCAGTATTTATTGGCTGAAAATCGGGATTTCATTTGGTCGTCAGCTCGATCGTCGGCTTTCATCAAAAATATTATGATTTATGCCTCGATTTTCGCCTAATCTAGAAAAAAATCATAGCAAACAATTCTACAGTGATTTTCAACCCATTTCTGACTTCGCTTTTATTACGTAACTATTTCACCATAATACTGCAACAGCAATATTCTCAGACACATTTGAATCGGTAAATATCTAGTACTCATAGAAATCGTTCAGTTCAATGCCTTCGAAGATTTATAGAGTTGGTGGAGAAAATGTCAATGTTTGTTTGTGTGATGATCAGTAAGAAGAATGTTTCGTCTTCTCTGTCAACATATTCTGCACATTTTTCAGTCATAGGAAGCATGATGAGATCAAGTGTATACTTTGATGTATACCGAAATTTGATATGAAAAATATACGTGATACTCAACAGAATAACTTTGAAACAACTTCAACATGATGAATTATAATAACATGAGATTTTCTCGTGTCGTTCGAATATCGGTAACAATATCTTCACAATATCTTCACTGAATACATATCATCTTCGCCTGTAAAATCAGCAAAAGATTAACAACTCGTTCAGCAAAACAACAATATTTTTTGCCTCTGCCGCCCCATTCTAATTGATGTGTTCCTAAAGATTCAGTAACTGATCACATGTGACTGACGACATTTGAAAAGTTAGCAAAAGATTAACAAATCGATCTGCAGATCTGGATTCATCTGGAGTATTTCAATGCCATTATTCATCGTCCTACTTGATGTGAATTCTTTCGTGTTCTCAAAGATTCAGTAACTGACCTCTATGGGGAGACTGACATTTTTACAGTTTTGATACTATTCTTCATCGTTTGCTAAAAACTTCATCCTCGCTTGGTCGAACTAGTTGAAAGTATCTATTTTCATGAATGCTAAGATCTCCCTGGATGCATTCAGAGCCTCTTCAGTGCAGATATGTCTAATATTTGATTTAATACACTGTGTGAAACCAATCACTTCCACATTGCTAGAAAGATATTTTTACGTTTTTTCACACCCACACAAAGTGTTGCTGATTTAGGTTTCCAAGGACTATTTAAAGACTTGCCCATCTACACTTCTGAAAATTGAAAAAGAACATGGTGTCGACTTCACGCAGAGACCCCCATGGAAAGACAATGAAAAGTGGAGTGCAAACATGGCAGGCAGCTTACCCTTTCGAGACAAGTAGCCCTGCATTGTGCTACCCTTAGAGGACTTCCTACGTCCTGCTCTGCTCCAATAAAAATGCCCAAGCAAGACATGACAGCGAGAGCCAACGACAGCCGAAAAAGTGCCATTTCGATAGTAAACACAACAAAAAATAAACCAAAAATATCCTAATCCGTCCTGCGGACCGCACACATTCACAAAACACAAACTGAAAAAATATAAAACACAAAACTACGAACTGAAGACGGCGGTGAATCAAGTACGCCTTGGCTGGGTCGCGTGCGATTGTTCGTAACGCCGAACGTACCACGGCCTTCTCGATTCTCGACGCTCCGAACTGAACTGAGCGATTTCGAGCATCGGTGGAGACTCCTCTGCTACGCTACGACAGATATCTGGTGGTGGAGAGGGATCGGTCGGTGTCGGGCACGAACGTCGGGCTGCACTCTGGGGGTTGCGAAGGGGTTACACACTCGGGTGGCGCGTTACAATACACCCTCCCCCGGTGCGAGTACTTCGTGTGCCTGTGGCGGTATTTGCAGGTTAGACGGGAGGGTGAAGAGTCTTGAGAATAGTATAGGCGTGGTCAGGAACCCATGGAGAAAAAAAATTTTTGACTGATATTTTCCCCTATTTTTTTCTGAAGCGGAGTTGAGACTCTAACGCAATATTCAAAATTCTCATAATGGTACTCTATTAGATGTTGATTATAGGTACATAAAAAATATGATGGTCGTAAAAAAATTTTGAGGGTAGTGCAAAATTTGCGGTTCATATGCATGTCAAGAAAAAATTTTAATCCGCAAATACCACTAGTGGCTAGAATTATTCACGAAAATTTTTTCAAACTCATCAATGTTTTGAAAATCATTCCAAGCTGAAGGCGTTGAATAATCTTCTTGAAACATCCTGAGCAACAAAAAATTCTAAGGAATATTTTCCTCATATATAAAATGTCCATAAGAGCAATGCAATTATCGAAAACTTACAGCGGTAATTGCATTGTATCAAGTCACCATAACAACACATTTGAAACCGTATCGCTAGACGTCAGTAAACAACACAAATAAATGTCAGATAGACTTCAAAAATAGAAAAACATTTCGCGTTTAGGTGAGTACTCCATATAATCTATGGAGAAAAGTATGAATGAACAAAAAATAACATTTCCTTGAGAATTTCTTTATTCGTGAAATATTCCAATGAATTACATTCGTGCATGAAAAGAGCATATAATTTTGCATTCAAGCGTGATATCTCATACAAATTGCATTCGGTTATTTTCATATTTTGTGAAAGACCCCTCGTCCTTTGGACTCGGTCACATTCGCCAAAATATGAAAATAAACTCTTGCATTTTCAAGATATCACGCTTTCTTGCAAAATTTTCGGTAATTTTTATGTACTCGTGCAATTATAACCGATGATTCAATTACGCGTAGTATTCAGTAAGAGAAGTTCATTATATTTCAGAGAATAATTTGCAAATTCATATTCCAGCCTTTTAAAATTCGTCAAGATAGGCTTTGGATTACATCACAGATTAAACAACTGAATCGAAATTGTCTTAATCTGTCACATTTCATCTATCGAATTGTGTGAGCTTCAACAAATTGAATCGGTTTGGTCGAGAAACTACCGAAGTTATTCATTGTACTGACTTCTGTTGCATAGAAATATAAGATGATGACTTGGAAATCTGTTCTCTTAGTTTGGCAATGAGCACTTATAATAATTAAAGTAGTAATTCCGATTCAACCCACAGTGAATATAGCCCCAAATTACTGTTCATTTCAGGCTCACGCGATATGAGAAATAACGAATTCTCTGCAAATATTGAGGAAAATGAGTGTCACGGATTATATCAACGCCCTGGAAGGCCAATTATGTTCATTGAAACCGAGGGGGAATCATCTTCTTTCAATCTTGTACACCTAAAAATTTTAAGTCATTTAAGTCATCGTTTTTAGTCTTTAAGTCATGCGTTTAAGTCTTTGAGTCATGCCTTCAAGTCTTTAAGTCATGCGTTCAAGTCTTTAAGTCTTTGAAAGATTTTAAATCTTGTTCAGATTTCAGCTAGTTGTTTCCCCCTCGATTGAAACAACAAGGCCTTACAAGATTCTCGAAGCAAAAAAGAATGAATATATTTTTTTTAAACATGATAGTAGTGATTGTGAAGTGTCAGTGGCTCATAAATAAATATGTGGATCTATATTGTATTTTCATTATTCTGCTTAACTCCTGCTCAAAGTGGGTAGGTGACTTTTATGTCAAACAAAATATTCTCGGCTTACGTCAAAAAATTTCACGCGATCAATTCTAATTGAGTGTGGAAGCTCATATTTTTCTCACATCTATCTCACTCAAATTGATAGTCGCTATTTCTCATATCCCCAGTCTATCGTTAATCTATCGTCTATATTATCACGAATTTTTGGCGTCATTTGAAAAATTGGTGAAGTCGCAAAGGTGCACTCAATCGATTTTTCAAATATTTTTTCGAATCACTTCTCAAATCGACGGTTATAAACTCAATGGATGATTTCTCACTTGTACAACGAGCAGTTTGAGATAATAACATTTTTTATCTGTATTTTTTCGTCTTTTCCAACCAAAATATTAGTTTACTGCAACTCATAGAGAATTTTATGTGAAACAAATGTTACAGTTACCTGTATGAGTCTCACTAACAATGGGGTTACAAAACCGCGATAGATTTATCAAAAATGCATCTGTCTAGTTAGGTACTCAATCAAGAGTAGAATTCATTCTTGCTCCTAAAAGCTATTGTATAGCCCAATACGTGTCCCAGTTTTGCAAAAAAACATTGTTAGTGAGACTGTAGTTAATTTGGTTCAATATAGATTCTCATCACGTATCGGCCGATAAGTTCAAATTTGTAGGGACTCCTTTTTTTATAACATATATTCATTGGGTAACGTTGGAAATATAAGAAAATAATAATAGAGCCACTTCCTCTAAAAATATTTTTATGTTACGTTTTGCTTCGAGCTAAGGACCAAATCCACCACAAAAGAAACCGAGTTTTGATTACAAGAAGCGCTCAAAAAAGATTCAGATAGAAAATGCAGAATCTCTCCTCGAGCGCCACTGGGAGTTAAAACTCAATTCTCGTTTATGGTGAATTCGAACCTTCACTCATCAAGCCTTATTTATTTTTTTCGACATCACTTCAATATAGTATCAAAAACAGCTGGACGCACGATAGTTCACGAATAATTCAAATCTAATATCAGAAATTATTTCTTAGAATACCACAAGATGCTGTATTTTGGTGGATGCGCAGTGGGTAAAACAAGCTTCGTTGGTGGGCTTTTGCTGTCGTTGAATTCCAATTGAGCGTATTAGCTCTATCAATTAGTGTTATCCCCGTATGTACCAATTGTACAAACAGCCCACACTTGAAAAAACTTATATGCTTCGGCTTCTCAGTGATTTTATGAGCATTTGCTAGTTCAACTGTGGGGAAACCCAGAAAAAAAGAAATGAAGTTGGAGCTAAAGTAAAACCATTGTTTATAGATATATAGTTAGTCAAAGCCTGTGTAAAAAGGATTCGTAGCGTTTTTTTACGCCATCTACAGTATGATGTCGATATTTATATCTTCAATATTCCTCAAATAGTTCTCAAACGGACCTCGACAATGCAGTTAAAGAAATTAAAAGAGGTACGATGAGCATTGAACGAGCAAATAATGAGCAGAATGATTCTGGAAAATAAGAAAACTAAATTCTAATGATCAGAAATCGAAGACTCATATGTTTTAGTGGACCAAGACATAGTTAAAATTATTTCTGAACCACTTATAGACTGAGGAGGAAACTTTTAATTTTGAAACATTTTGGTTGATTTTATACTTGACCATTCTCAAGTTTATAACTTTTTCACCAATGGAGATATTGAATTTTTTCAAGTTGAAAAAATGTTGTGAGAGTATGAATTGTTCACACTTGCTCCATTTTCATGCTGCAAAGTAAACATATATTTTCAGAGTTGTAATATTGTCTTTGGTATTTTTTCGAAATCATATCATAGGGTTCATCTTATGTCTTCAGAAAAAGATTTTATGATTTCTGAAATGGCCGTTCGCTGGGCAAATTTCAGAATATATTGAGAGAGATCTTGAATTTTCAACCCATAGGTACGTTCTGATAGGCATTCCAGATCACGTGCAAACCATAAACAAACCGAATAGTTTTCAAATCGGTGTGAAAATTGTTTAACTTCAGCTTCCGTTATTCAAATACGCAATGAAGGATAAAAACACACTGAGGGCGCACCAGTTTTACCATTGAAGTCTTTTGAAAAAGCAAAAGAAAGTTTCTGGGTGGCAGATGACGCCATACAAGGGACAGGAGATACGAATTAACATTCACTTTGAATTTTTAAAGTTTGTAAGCCTCAGGAAAAACCTCTCTAGGCAAGGAGTTCCGAAGCTCAGCTGTTCTATTCAAAAAAGATCCCTGAGTAAGACAGGTTCGACGGGTCTCCAAATTCACAACAAAGGGGTGGGAACTCTGTACTGATATTGCCAAGGCTGGAACGATTGATAACAATTCAGAAGGGCACCGACCGTGAAAATATCTATAGAAGAGAGTCAAGTCTCCGACCCTTTTACGATGTTCCAAGGAAGTGAGTGAGTCTGTGAGCGAAGAATCACCAACAAGGCGGATTGCCTTTCTCTGAATTGAATCGGGAATCTTTAATGAATGTTTCGGTCCCGAACTCCACACATGAGAACTATATTCTAAGACAGGTCGTATCTAAACCTTGTAGATCATTTAGAAGCTGACGAGAGGTGAAATATTTCTTCGCCAAAATAGAAATCCAAGTTTCTGGGAAGCACCTCAAGCGATCGATCTCACATGGTTTCCCTATGAAAGATTTTCACTGATCGTATTTTCTAGCACCGAGATACTTGACTTTATAGGAATAGTTACTCCTGACATCTGAGTACTAGATGATGATAGATCGGCTTTCATTAAGAAGAGACATGCCTGGGTGTTCCTAGCATCAAATTTCACCGAGTTCATGTTACCCCATTCTATTATTTTCACCAAGTCATCGTTAATTTTATTGACGTGAACGTTTCTTCGAATTTTTGTTCCTCGAGATGGTATAGGGACTCTGGAAGAGAAACTAGTATGAAGAATACTGTATACATATATAGGTTTTGACTGGTCTCGAATTCACGTGTACACAATGATTCCAAACGAAGATGATAATCGAGCGATTTCAACGGTGAAACACAAGGAAGTAGCTCTAAAAAGGTTTGCATCTTACGGAAATTATGTTCGAAGTGGCGTTGGTGGAACTGGTCCTTAGTTGCATTAACTTATCTCAAGATGAAGTGTCCAAGAAATATCCATCAGGAAACACCTAACCCCCTCACACCAGCCCATATTTTTCATCCACCATCCACCCCTCATTCATCTCGAAGTTCAAGGATATCACAAAAAACCACCTTGCCCTCCTTGCGTCGTTCATCTGTTTTCCCAGCGGCGCAAAAAACTATATGAAAGCGAAAGAACGATGGCCGGTATATTTCATCAGGCGCTCGTGATCCCCGGCCAGTGTTTCGACGTTTTTCCACCTATAACTCATGTTGGCCATATCGGAAAATCTTAACACCGAAGCCTTCCATCCATCACGCCGGTCCGAACAAATGTAAGGGCACTTTTTGCCGGCCGAAACAAGGAAAGGGCGACCGTCGGGTTATGAATTGTTTTGTCATTTGTTCACCACGCCTCCCAGTTCTTGAGAGTCTTTATGTTCGTTGTCGACTAATCTGCAAATACCGCCATGAGCACCGGGGTAGTCAGGTCGGGGGATTTTATTGTGATCAGAGAGTATACGAGGGGCGAAAAGACCAACTGCAATACTGATTTAACTAACAGGTCGAGAAAATACTATTTTCGTCAGTAAATTATCTATTATTGAGTTTATCGTGAGAGAAAAAGCTTTGCAGGTAATTCTCACCTTCACTACCTTGGGTTGTGAAGGTTTTGCATGTTTGCAACGAAATCTTGTTGAAGGTGATCTGATCTATCTAACATATCTACCTCTCACGTCAAGGTCATGTTTTATATACATTTTTCATCAAGCACAAAGTGATGCAAGCGTTTCCCTTTCCTCAACTTCATTTTTCATTCGGTCAATCGAGGTATTCGTAGAGTTATCCACATAATGTTTATTGGTCACATCGTTAGCATCTATTGGCATCTTCACGTGACTTATTTTTAAAAAGTCTGAATCAACATTTCCATCGTGAGTATAATGGAGGGCTATACCTGAACAATCACAAGATCCTTGCATTTCTTCATCAGAGTGTAATGACGATTTGGCAGAGTAACCAAACTTGTTGATGCTCATAAAAAGGCTGATGCACTGAAGCAGGAACATTCAAATTTATTGGATCACTCCAGAATCCTTCAGTTGCTCAATGATTGCTAGGATTTCATTATGTACCTGCCGATTCAGATGCAATCAGAAGTCTCAGCCTGTTGACCAGCTCATTGACATCATCCCAATACACATATTCAACTGGTTTTTCGTTGAATGTCAAACTATCGATTGGAATGCCTCTACCAGTGGTGTGTGTCTGATGATATGCTTATATTTATTTTTGGTAATACCCTTTATACGTCCAAGACTATTCAGTTGAGGTGATATCAACTCCAAAATCCGTTTATAATTCTCTAAATATTCCTTTTCATATTTTTTGAAGTAATCACCAAATGAAAATTGATAACTTACTTCTTGCTTTTATATTCACTGTCAATTTTCTGCTCATGTACCACTTTGTGGATTGTTCAACCTTTCGTGTAACTCGGGGTTTTTTCCCAAATCCTGGAAAACAGCCAGAGTTCAGCCAGTTCCTAAAAAAGGAATGAAATCTCTGCTTCGTAACTATACACCAATTGCATTGCTTTCTATCATTTCCAGAGTTATGGAAGAAGCAATCAATATCTTGAGGAATCAGGAATGATCAATGAATGACAATACGGATTTCGCTATCAAAGATTGACCTGGCTTATGTTTCACATATTTGGCAGCTTCCCATCGAAAAATTTGGAGAATCGTCAGCTGTTGCACTCGACATTTCTAAAGCGTTTGATCGGGTTTGGCATCGAGGTCCTCTTTCTGAACAGCCGTCTTCTGGTTTATCTCCTCAATTGTGTGCTTCTTTGAAGAGTTTTTCGTCTGACAGGTCTCTATATCTGGTTGATGATGGAGTATCGTCTGATATTTTTTCAATGAATACACGTGTTCCACAGAGTTCAGTTCTGGCGCCCACCTTGTTTGATTTGCAGGAGAAAACATTTTTTTCAGTGCATAGTTGTGCGGACAGTACTCTTTATACTAGTTTCTCTTCCAGATTCCTCATTTCAGCACAAGAAATACAAATACAGAGAGGCATTGGCGTCAATAGTATTAACGATGGATTGGCGAACATAATAGAATGGGATAACATTATCTTGGTGGAATTTTATGCTGGGAAAACCCAGGCATGTCTCTTCTCAAAGAAAGCCGATCTATCTCCTTCCAATATTTGGATAACAGGAGTAACAATTCCTAAAACGTAAAGTATCTCTATGCTGAGAATTCGATCAGTAATAATATCTCATGTGTGATAGATCGCTAAAGTTGCTTCTCAGAAACTTGGATGTCCATTTCCTTGTGTGATTGAATTAAATGTCTATGAATGATACATGCGAATCGATCAATACAAATTGTTTGTAGTTATTTATGCTGAGGAAGTTTTGTATTTCTCTTTGTCCCTGATTGAAAATTTGTTCCTCAAACTTGATTTCAATATACTCGATCAGATTCTCAAGTGAGTTCTGGCATTGTTTATTGAGATATAACTAGTCAGTCAGTGTCCGTGGAAAAAGCGTTTTTGTTACGCCATCTGTCAGGCGCGTATACAGCTCAAGTTTATATAGGGGGTTATCACTGAGAGAATTATGCGTTTCCACCAATTTATCAAACCACAAATGCATAACGGCATTTTTACAATCTTACCTTTCACAATGACTTGAATAATTAGGAAACTGTGAAAGAAAAACGTTAATATTTTTCATGAAAGTAAAAGTATAGAAAACAATAATTTTCGATAAAAGTAAACTTCAGAGATAACTAACATTCGCCTTGCCAACGTAAGAAAAAATAAACCATTATAATGATATTCGTTCATGTATTTATTATACTACATATTAATATGAGTAGAATGAAAAGTATATACTTATTGAACACAAGATAATGCAACAGAAAAATTAATTAACCCTCCGTTAGTCGCGCATGGGACTGGCAGTCCCATGACTTACAATTTTCTCAATTATATTAAAACTATTATAGCTACAGCGTCGTAACTTTATGACATCTCACAGTAAACTTCTAGAAGCCAGTTGCCTGAGTTTCATGCAAAGGGATAGTTTAATTTCTTAGAAAATTTGCAAAAAGTGCGTCAGGTACCTGCTTTGGGAATAATAGTCCCAGCGCGACTGCCTACGACTTATTTTTGTTGCGTACATTGAACAAGCGTCTCAGTACCGTATTTGTAGGCTTCGTTGTTTGTAGGTTATTTTTTCTTGTTCATTTGTTACTGTGTCGTGTATTTTTGAACTAAAGTGCATAATTATGGACACAAAGCGTTATAATTTTGATAACCCCGCTGACGTGGAAGAATTGAATCGTTTAGCTTTCAACCTGGGACGAGCCGAAGAGCGGTCAAGAGAAAACGTTGCGAACCTTGTTGTAACGAATCTAAAAAGGACGCCAGAACAACCTATACATGTCGAAAAGTGTGATACCTATATATGTTTGGAAAAAAAATGTCCAAGTAATATGTAAAAATTGCTTAGAAAATATAACTGAAGAGGAAACAGCTGGTGAATCTGAATAAATCAAACTACAATAAAATATGATGCCATTCATTACCTACTTGCTTTTCTGTTCCCTGAATATTTTCACGTGAATTGTGTAGAAGCGTATCCACAAATACTACTATAAGAGGTATAAATGTAAAAAATGATTCATAAACAATAAAAACACCAGTTAGGTATGAAACACAAAACTATAATGCAATTGCAAATGCAATTTAACTCGCTTTAGTAATAAACTAATTTATCAAAAAGATTTTTAACCAAAATAATTCATATGACCAAAAATTAGGCTGCGTTGTTGATTGATATGGGACTGGCAGTCCCAGCGCGACTAACGACGTTACATATGGTGGCGCGCCTAACGGAGGGTTAATAAATTTAAATTTCGGTTTTTCTCATCAACATAACGCTGTATCAATGCATCAGCTTCTATGGGTAAGTCCTAGGAATGAATGTGTTACAGTGCCAGACCAGTTAACCGATCCTGAGATATTGTCAGGCCAGGTCGAAGTCGATAGCATGCATTTTTAAATGAGAGGCATAATGTTAGAATCGCACTTTTTGAATGCGGTATCTATCGAAGTGGAAACGCACGAACGTTCTTCCAGAACTGCTGGTGGTAAATAGTTTCTCCCGAAATACTAGACTATATAATCTGAGATATTCTATAATTTTGATAATAATTTTATAATTCACTGGATTCTGCGATCTTACAGGGTTACAGGGAGTAAAGGTGAAATAAATTTGTGATTGATTTTTCATTCATTCATTATATTTTTTGATATCCCCCATATATTCATTAATATACTATAATATGCTATGTAAGACTGATCATGGGGGGTAATTACCCCCATTACCCCCCCTTTTATACGCGCATGCCATCTGTAGTATAATGTTGATATGTTCGTTAACATGACAATGCACGACAAAGGTGCAGAGTTCTGTCTGTCAGTTCGACTGAAATGTTGAAAGAATGATAATGGGGCTTCAAAATATAGTTGACGATTGATGTTCTTGAGAGAAAGGAAAGTTAAGGCACAGAATAATTGAACTACTTTAAAGAAGCGAATCCAATGACATTTTCGGTAAAAGCCACGCCTTACGAAAATGCACCAATGAGAACGTACTAAAATATTCTATTACTTTTGCTTCAGTGAGCCAGATGAAGACAGCTAATTAATTTGACGCTCGCCACATTAGTTTTCTCTAGTTTACTTTTTGTTGGTATCTACTTCCAGATTTCTCAGTGTCGATGAAAGTCCAAAGTTTGATCAACGTCGATTAGTTTTGGAAAAATTGTGTTAGATTACCGATTCGCTTCTGCTAGAAAAACCCAGGCATGTCTCTTCTCAAGGAAAGCCAATCTATCATAATCTAGTATTCACATGTCAGGAGTAACTATTCCTACGAAGTCAAGTATCTCGATGCTAGGAATTACGATCACTCATCTCTCATAGGAAAACCATGTGAAATCGATCGCTAAAGGTGCTTCCCAGAAACTTGGATTTCTATTTCGTGCGAAATAATGCTTCACTTCTCGTCAGCTTCTAATGATCTACAAGGCTCAGATACGACCTATCTAGGAATATGGTTCTCATGTGTGGAATTCGGCACCAAAAAATTCATTGAGGCTTCTCGATTCTATTCAGAGAAAGGCAATCCGTCTTGTATATGTATTATAGATATTTTCACGGTCGGTGCTTTTCCGAATTTTTATCAATCGTTTCACCCTTGGCAATGTTGATTCGTATCTCCAGTCCTTGATTCACGCGGTGTTCTTTGAACATTACAGTGCTTCGCTTTCGTGTGAATCTGCATATAAAAAAATCTCCATTAACAATGATGGTTCAGTTGGCAAAAACTTCTAAGGAGGAACGCCATCTGGTGGATAATCAAAGAGACTAAACGACTGACGGGGATCCACGTTGGCGTGACCAAAAATGGGGAATATGGTAGAAATATAGCTGCAGGGAGTCCACCGGAATCAGACAAAGTTTGAAAGAGGTCTATGAGAAAAAAGTTTGGGAACCTCTGCACTAAACCAAGTTTCACAGCGGGAAAATCGTACGGCAAAGCCGTCAAAAATGACCCGACGTCTTTGGTCTACTTGCAGAAAAAGCTGAAAACCCTCCAAAGATTACTAGTATTTGATAGCTGCCCTCCTCATCCATCTATCTCCAGTATTTCAATGTTCCACTGCATGCAAGGAATTCAAACATTCACAACAAACGAATCTCATCTGTCGTTTTTTGACTTAATTCGCGATAACTCACTCATCAAAGATCGTTTATGCAGAAAATTAGGTTTCTTTCCTTGGAATGGCTATTGCCATTTGCCGTAGAAATATCTAGCACAAGATTGAAACACCAGGAAGTAATTTATTCGTTTAATTGGCTCACAAACGAATGGCAACTAACACACCCTGCGGATAGGCCACGAGATAACTATAAACTTGCGATAGTTATAAAACAAGTAGTTAACTCTAAATAGAGTAGTATGATCTAATGAACGTACGGGGAAAAACTTATGGAGTTTTCTTTGTAAACTACGGAAGCTTTGAAAAAAAGGATGAAACAGATCTCTTCTGGAATACTGCCATGAAAAAATGTATAAGGAAGAATGTACTTGAAATTCAAGATTATATTTCATTAGATATGATGAGATATTGAATGGTTGAATTTTATTCGAGGAGGTAGATACGTATTGAAATCCATTTATGAGATTTCTCTCCTTAAATGAAATAAAAAAACTTTGAATTCTTATAATATCCGTTTAGAGGGCATGAATTTGAGGAAAAATATGAAAAATATTTTTTACTCTCGAAACGAAACGTCGCCAAGGGGAACCATTTCCGAAATTTTTATTCAAATTCAAACTCTAAATTCGCAAACAATTCGATACGTAACTGACAAAATAGTGAGTCAATTCTGCTTTTCAAAAATATATCAGGGAAACATCAAGACCACAGGAAGTTCAAAAAACTGAACACAGGATGCACATCAAGAACAGACAGATTGATGGTTCTAAATACTCAGAACACTGCACAATACTGCCGATAGAGATCATACAGTATAGTCCATGAGATGGTGGCAGGTGACGTTCTCCCATTTTACACCGCACACCTTTTCAAGGCTCGATGAATAACCCTAAAATATGAAAAATAAACAGGTTTCTGGCAGCGGAGCGTGTGAACTTCATAAGGAAAAACGTTTTTCTTTTTGTAGGGAGTTTTTGTGATTTTCCATTTATTATTTTAGCTTAAAATAATATTCACTAATACAATACAATACAAAGCAGCGTGCAAGAGAAAGTCACGAAAATTTTTTAATGTTTGCTTGAATTAAAAAAATTATGTTCATTCAGTTTTTTCAAACATTTTGTATATTGGGCTGTAGCTATATGCATGCCATTCACGTCAATAACTCGAAATGATACATATTAATGAAATCCATAACGCATGCAAATCAAAGACTCGAAATTTCCCCAAGAAAACGAAAGCGTTTTTCCCTATGAAGTGCACACGCTCGGCTGCCAGGAACATGTCTATTTTTTATATTTTAGGGTTTATTATCAAGACTTGAAAGGGCATGCATGGGAGAACGTCACCTGTCAAATGACAGAGAACGAAAATTGGAGGAATCTGCTTTCTTCATGATGTCTATGGAAAGTTGCATGTCTTTCAGACCATTTTATATGGATCGCACCAGGGTACTCTTCTTCAAAGCCAAATTTTGTATCAAATCCCAGACCTTCGGAATATTTTCTGAAACAAGTAAGGAAACAAGGTTTTTTTATCAAATTATTAGAGATATACGAGAAATTACCGACTGATAAGACCTAGTGGAGCACTGATGACTCATTTATTGCATCCGTTGAAGGTGATTCAGGTTTTTAAGACTGATTCATTCTAAAACCAAAAATTTACTCGAATCCATTGTATTCAGATGAGAAAGTTATTGATATGAAGCAATTCTATTTCTTTGTTGTCTGTCAAAAAACAGTAGCCAGATGCCAACACAATTATGATACCCGGAACAGATATCGTTATATTTTACCAGATGTCGAAACAACAACAAAAAGAACTTATCTTTATTCCTGTATAATGCAATACCTAGACACCTAAGGCTTATAGAAAATATATTTTCCTTCAAATGCAATTAGGAAAATTCGTCTCAGAAAATTCGAGGTATATATGAAATATCCTTCTTAAATAATCAACATTGCCTTGGTTCCAACCCATTAAGAGTTATATTATATTTCATATATTTTTACTTCTGTTTTATTACTTATGTGATAGAATAATCTGTCCCCAAGGGCGTAGCCAGGATTTTGTTCAGAGGGGGGGGGGGGCAGGAAAGGAAAAACTAATAATGAGTATGATAGATCAATTCTTTGCAAAAACATTTCGAAACTTAGAGGTCTGTGGTATATTGTGGAGTTTTTCTCTTTATATTTTCACTTTCACTAGTAGTCGTATCATCTCTTTTCCTCTTCAAAGTTGCTAAAAAATACACAACCAATTTTAAAATAAATAATGATCAACAAATCGCTAACGAATAATAATAAAAAATAATTTTGGTTGTATCCGGGCGTAAATTCAAATGTAATAAATAATCTAACAAAAGACCAAGTATATTTGTTGTTTCACAATCGCTTCTTGGTAATAAAAATTAATATTAGGAGGAACAGAAATTTATAAGACTTATTATACCTACATACTGAATAAAAGTCGAACTTCATGTATATACTGTGCGTGCAAATATTTAAAAAAATGGTTAACATTGGGTTACACATAAATTACTTACCCTTAAAAAAATTTCTCATATCGATTTTCATTTATATGAATAACAAGCACTATCTAAGTTAGATTAGGCGATGTCACAATAATTACACAATAAACATCTATTGTCTTTGTACACAATGGATATGCGTTCGTGTTTCGAGACTATCAAAGAAACGTATACTGCCTAGGCCTAGGCAGTATCATCCCTGCTATCTGTCATTTGTCTAGGATCCCCACATTCCATTGTTTCAGATGAGTATTGGGTTCGCCAACATCTACAGCCCGGTCTAGAGATGGGGGCTACCGCTTATGCGAGGTTGATTCCTGTCACTGACAGTGTTGAAAACTGTTATGAAAGAGTTCATTCCTTCATGGTTATTATTCATTCTTTGAGTTGGGAACTCTACGACCAAGCGCTTATGTCCAGCTGGCAGCAGCCCCCCCTGCCCGTTCCTGGCTACGCCCGTGAGTCCCAATTCATTTCCTCTTAACAAGTGTTGAGTCACTTATCGAGTATTTGTTTCACTTTGTACCACATTCTTCAATGTATAGGTACTGTTTGTATGTGTGCGTGAAGAAATATTATTATTGTTGAGTCATTCGATGAAAAGTATTTTTCAATTCATGAATTTTCTTCCAGATTGTGGTAATTTAACAATCCTAATAACTACGAAGGAAAAATACACTCGACAACTTCATCAGCTGAAATAACTGTCCCCATATTTCGGCACTCATCACAGATGACTATTTAATTGCCACGAGTATTTTCACATAACCAAGAAGAACTCATCGACCCTGGGACACCAAGAAAAAAAACGAAGAATGCAGTATCCATTAAATCGAAATTTTTATGACTAAATTATATTGATAGCCGAAATAAAACTAACTACTTCTAGACGAGCTTTCAGCTAATTACACGATTTATCACTTTTCCGTAAGGAAAGTAGAAACCAATTATGAATAAAAACCGTGTTCGGGAAGAATTAGACATATTTCCATTGACAGGATGTTACGATTTTGGAAACACAAGCTTGGGGGAGTTGTAACACAATTTATTTTTCTGCAGAAAACCGTCAATATTTCTGTAAGGATTGTAAAGAAGGTAATGTGCATTGTTTATTATTTACCAAGTAGAAAAAGCCGAACATTCCTGGAGGACTGTGAAGATTGCAAGCCGAGACTTAGCAACATAGAGGCCAGGAATATGGGTTTTCCTACGAGGTAAACATACCATTTTTACACGAATCGTTTGAAATTCAACAGATATTGAGTATTTTCGAAAAAATCGCAAATAATTTCATTCACAAATTAATGGTACTTTGACATTCACAATAAAGTTACTTGGGTTACTATGGAAACTGTTTTCAATCATTTATGTAGAACACTGATAGCAAAACTCCCTTGCGATTTTCGGATTTTTTTTTTCTGGAGTCATTGGTTTCGAAGATATCTTCAATGATAGAAAAAATAGTATAATATTCTACAAATGATATCTCCATTGGTTTTTCGATTTATCATAGTCTTGCAGTTATGTTATGTATTTTTATTGAGGATAGAACCTCGCAGTTAGGTACTGAGAATTGCAAGTTGAAAACTGAGACTCTGTCAATCCTTAGGCCGCAGCTCCTGAATTGGTCTAATTCATTCATGTTAAACATAGATAGCAAATATGCACAATCTATAATCAAAATGCATGATATGAAATGTGTTCAGTTAAGTAATAATACTTTTTAGTGTCATTTCTATTTGAATAATGAAATATTTTTTCACTATTTTTCCACTATAATTCCGAATGGTTGTCAGAATACCCCGACTGCTGGTTCAGGGCAATATTTCTCAGTGCAATGTGTCTGATTCCTCAGCAATATCTTCATCTATTCTTCCATAATTGATCAATTGATATTCAAATTGTATTTCGGCAACTATACTTGAACAAGCTTTGTGACAAGTTACTTGTGGTTCACAGTACATTTCATTTGTATTTCTCAGAATTAATTTCATCTGACGTATGGAGCAATTTCAAACTCCATCCCTTCCCACTTAATGATTGATTTCTGAGAAAACAAAAACATATCATTTCAGATAAATGAAACGATACAATTGAAAATCCATATTGAGCAATACTGAAGTTTTGCATGGAATTTTCACTCAAATATGGTCAACAAAACCACACGTGTGTTGAGATGAAATAGTAGGTTCAAGCAGAAATGATTACTCTCAAATGCTTCACTTATTAAGTCAGTCATACATTATGCATTTTTATGCATTGCAAGTCCAAAACTTACAACGCGCTTGCACGCGTGCAATATCCTTACAAGTCGGAAGAAATAAAAAAGGGCTCTAATTTTCATGCAAGAATAGTGGAATTCTAGTATTCTTAATCAGATTAACAACCCAGACTGAAAAATCACTGATTAATTGATCATTGAATTTCTTCTAATCCTTCGTCATCATGGAATGGCATTATAAGAAACGAGAATAAATTCGGAACAATCAACAGTATAACTTCAATTAATTTTAGTTCAAGTTGGATGTACTTTCTTAAGAAATAAATCTTGCACAGGAAAATGTATGACCGATGGCAAGTGGCATGCACGTACAATGCTAGAAATTTCTTACATTGCACCAAACTTGCATCTTATGTAATGAATACATCTCACAGAAGAAAATGAAACTGAGCAATTTCAATTCGATCACTTTCGGGGGATAGATTGGAAACTTTACTCCCTGGAAAGTAATGGAAAAATAAAATTCAGAAGTTCACAATATTTGATGAATTTATCAGTTTATGTATGATAATTCTCCTAAGTTTTCTCAAAATATTCGAACTCTGACCATTTTCAGCCCATTCTACTCTTTATACTAATCAATCGACTAATTTACTTGATTTGAGTAATATGAAGAATCCATTTTATCAGACCTACAATAGAAATCGGGCATTTAGGGGTAATTTATCATTTCTGCTGGGAATTTGTACCAATGAAAAGCGTATTCCTTCTTGCAGTACTATGTCAACACAGGTATTTATCGTAATGTTTTTCCGAACGGGTAGTCTAGAGCAAACTATTATGGAAATATATCACTATCACTTTTACAATGCTTAGTCTTTGCTCCGAATACGGATTGTTCTTTTATTGCATTGCTGGCCTTTTGGGACGTTGATATATCCCTGTGGTACTTACGTTACTTAAGGTTTGCAGAGAATCAGCTATTTTTCGAATCGGGTAAAGCTGGAATCAATAGAAATTTTGGGATATATTCAATTTAGATGGAGTCGAGATTACTACTACAATTATTTTGGGTACACATTAATGAACTGAGAGACTTAACAGATGTTCAAGTCGTCATTGTAGTAGGAGAGCCCACGAAGCTAAATCGGGATTTACTCGAGTGTCATAGAGACCTATTGGGTTGCGAAGCTAAGATGATAAAAAGAAAAAAATGTTATATAATGTATACCTTTTCATCGGTAGGGGAAGCGGCTATAGACTTTCAAAAACGTAAAAAAAAACTGTTGCATGGACATACTCGAGCGCATCAGATAATGATATCATCTATGTCCTACATATTTTTGAAAATGTATGTATATTAATCCGATTGTTTCCGTGGTGGGGGTGGTCGTACGTAAGGGTTGAAAATGAAAAAAAAAATTTTCGAGAGCGTCAGATTTTCTGAGGGGATGTTAAGTGAACCTAAAGAATGCTCTTATATAATAATCGGTTTGGATGTGACGCAGACTCGCGTCACATTCAATGTAAAAAAAAAAATCTTCATTTTGAAATACACAAGAGCGTCAGATTGAGATATATATGGTTCATCTGTACGCCCTAGACGTGCAGTCTCTTAATCTGACGATTATCTGGAGGGATTCGCCTATTCTGCCAATTTGATTTTTTTCAAATTTTTTCATATCATTAAATTAAGTAATTGAAAATCAATCTCAGGAAAAAGCATGCAAATAAAAGAAGTGTACGTTTTTTAATAGTAGAATATTTGTATTTATAAGGAAATAATTATAAAGGAATTAAATTTTAAAAATTTTAAAACGTTGGATATTCGTTGTGAACAATATCATGCCACCAACGAGTCTGTGTTATCAACTGTCATGGCATTGTGGCAACAGAAACCAGACTGGGGACGGAGAAATAGAAACGTGGAGAGGGCAATGTAGGCATCACATAGCTGCACAAATTAAACTTCATCGATTAGTTTTTATTAATTAGGCTCGTAGAAATCGTCAGATTATATATTTTTTGCAATTCTTGAATTATTCCTTTCGAAATAAAAATAAACACACTCGAGAATGTCGAGATGACGTTTTTTACAACTTTGTAGCTCTCCTCCTTCTTTAGGTCACTCTCGAATTGTCAGATTGGTGGAATATACACGTTTCAGGATGTAACTAACTCACCCTACCTTAATCGGACGCGCTCAAGAATTTCAGATCATAAACGTTTTTATTAATCTGAACCTTTATCCTTGAAGGGCGGCCATATATATAGGGCTCATAAGTATATGGTGGAAGTACTTAACCGGGTACAAGGTATCCTCCTTTATATTGATCTGCCGCGCTCAAGTAACTTCCGAAATCCCCGCTCGGGCTCACCTATTATCGTGTTTATATTTGATAATTACATAATTTGTTTTGATGTGCATTTCTTTTTGTCGCCCTCAATTGGAAAGATTTAACAAGAATAGCAGGTGATAGGCGACGGTAGCCTTGCATTGTTGCCAACATACGTAACTTTAAACAACGTTTGGAATTTTTTCTTGCTCACGGGATGATTTTCAAAATATTTGTGATCCTGAAAAAAATTCAAACACTAGCGGAATTTTTTTTTATTTAAGTTATCAAACAAGTCTTGACAGTTCGAAATTCATTCAACTCTGTTGAAGAACACCCAACAAATCCAAATTTGAACACCTATCACACACTATTTTTACGACCGAGTCTAATTTAGCCGCAGTAAACTCCATCCTGCTTTCGTATAATATAGTCGTGTAGTGGTCTGCCCATTTGAATTGGTATCTTTTTATGGCGCTGCTATCTTATCTTCATGCAAAGTGGACACGCACTCAAACCGCCATGTGTAGCTCCCGTTCGGAGGTGGCTGATGAATTTAGTGCCGGCGAAAACGGACGTTTTATTTTTTTGATAAGAGTGCGAATATCTGGTCTGTCAGCTTTACTTATTACAGGCGCGACACGGTGAATACCCAAACAGCTCATTATCGTGGGTTTCGGGTTAATTTTGGAATACGAATATTGTTTCCCCGAATTCCGGTTGACTCTTTGTTCCACGTTCTGCTGATAAACATTAGGTATACGACATTATTGACAAAAAAATATTAAAATACTAGAGCGATTCTAAAAATGTATAAACATACGGGGTCCATTTGAAAAAATAAATTTGCTAGGACTTTTTGATGGAAGTGGCAATGCCGCTGCTGAAAATATTTTAGATCGATAGAATAGGTAAGGAAATGTGAGAAGTGAAATTTTCAGAAAAATCATGCGTCAGAAACGTCTAACCTACCACCGACCGTGAGTCACGCTGTATAAATCATGAAATTGATACGTTGCAGATACATTGCATCAACATAACCTTTTTGATATTGTAGCATTGTTATGTATCCTACCCGGACATTTCACTATAACATCTCTATAACATACATGTTAAAGTAACATATTGCGTTAAAGTTATACAGTGTGGTCCACTAAGTCTGCAACAAATGGGAAACTTTTTTATTATCGATTTCTCAGAAAATTTTATTCCTGACGAAAGTTGGTGCATGTTCCAAAACTATACCAAGTGTACCTGAAATGGCTTTGTGACAATCACCATACAGGATAGGCCAAAAAATATAAATTTCGTTCAAGAGTAAAGTACCCTTATTTCAGAACATATAGAAATATGTTGAGGAGAAAAGTTGCTTAGAATTAAAAGTTATGTTCAGATACGAAGTCATGGCCTGCTATTCGAATTTTTTTTTTCTTTTGGAAAATTTTGAATTACCCCCATATGATACATATTTTTACTATGTTGATTCAGTATGTATTTGAAGTAGCTACAATCAAATCGGTTTGGAGTATTTCTCATCAAATTAAGTGAATTTGTATGATTTACATGGATTTGTATTTTTTTAGGTGACCGTCAACTTCTTGTTTGTTGCAACGATATTTAACAGAACTCTAAAATGTATACAGCGTGACTCACGGTCGGTGGTAGGTTAGACGTTTCTGACGCATGATTTTTCTGAAAATTTCACTTCTCACATTTCCTTACCTGTTCTATCGATCTAAAATATTTTCAGCATTGCGGCGTTGCCACTTCCATCAAAAAGTCCTAGCAAATTTATTTTTTCATGTTTATATGTTGTATGTTTATACATTTTTAGAATCGCTCTAGTATTTTAATATTTTTTTGTCAATAATGTCGTATACCTATCTCTATCTGTTTTCGAGATAAAAAATAAATTGTGCTCAATATGGTCCAAAACATAGCCTTAAATTGAACTTAAGTACATCAATCAATGAAAAGTTGATATCTTGATGATAGTTTGGAGAAACTCGAAATAATCAAATAACACCAAGTAATCTACTACATATCATACAGGGCGTGCTGAAATTACTATTATTTCCATTGTGCATAAAAGTGGCCAAAAGTTCATTTTTTCAAATGAAACCCCCTGTTCACTATTCCATAAATTGAAAGATGGTGAAAAATGCTTCAAGATGATATATCATGTCCCTATACCTAAATCGTCAAGTTTTCTTAATGAAGTCGCTTCTTCTAGAAAGATTATTTTTTTTAGAATTTGGATTTAGGCAGCAGAGGAATTACCGAGCTCATAACAGTTTGATTACTCTTATAAGTAATTTGCAAATAGTTAATGACAATGTTTCAAATCATCTTCCGAAATGAATGCAAATATCGGTTATTCAAACGAAATTCTTATGAAATTATCTATTACACATGAACAAAGTAATCAAATCATTGTTAGAACCTTACAAACTTCTCGTTCATTCGTGTGAATTCAGGATACATTTGGTTGAATTTTTTACAAGTTCTGACAAAATCATGCGTTTTTTTTTTTTTTTTCCATCGGATGCTGGTCCTGTCACCAGCTGCACCTCAGCCTCTTGGGCTTTTTGTGCATTCCAATTAGTTTCACAGCACCCACTCCGTAATTCTAGTCCCCTGTACCAATCTGTACAGGTTCTTCACCGGATGACTGTTGTATTCTTCGGGAGTTAGCCTGGGCTTCCCGAATATTGCCTGTCTCTTGCGGTCGAGTGCTTCGCATTCTGACAGTATGTGTTTGGCTGTTTCTGTTCCTTTGCCACATTGTCTGCAGGAAAGTTCTCCGTTGTACAGCCCCATTTTGTTCAGGTGTTTCCTCATTGGACTGTGACCAGTGAGAAGGCCCGTTATTGTTCGAACTTGATTCCTGCTCAGCTTGAGTAGTTCTTCAGTTTTGTGTTTTGACGGTTCTTTAATGTATGTTTTCCCGTGGTGCATGAGAGGGGCATCTTTCCACCTCTCCTTATGTTTTCGTTCGATCCAGTCCCGAATGCATCCTCGAATGTCGGATTTAGTAATCCCGAGTGCGGGTTCTGGACCAATATATGGAGTTGATGAACCGTTTCTGGCTAGTTCATCAGCTTTTTCATTGCCCTCGATGCCACAGTGTCCTGGAACCCATAACAAAGTTGTTTTGTTATGTTCTGAGAGGACCCTGAGCTCTTCTCGGCATTCCCATACCAGTCTTGATGTCACTTTCGGGTTCATAAGAGCCTTCAGTGATGCCTGGCTATCTGAGCATATTTTGATCCGTGCATTACGCATTTCCCTCATATTGATTTCTCTTGCGCATTGCAAGATAGCGTACATCTCTGCTTGGAATACGGAGGTGTTTGTTCCTAGTGAGACACTTATTTGAGAGTTTCTCCCCTCACTGTATATTCCAGCACCAGTTCCTTCCCTGGTTTTGGATCCGTCCGTATACCAGATCCTCTCTCCGGGTTTGCCCCTGATGTTGTCATCTGACCATTCCCTTCGATCTTGTATTATAACCTCGAAGTTGATGTTGAAGGAGTATCTAGGAGTCATGTGGTCCGTTGCTTCCATTTCAAGAATGTTCCCGCCCACTATCTCCTTTATCTTGTTGTGATCCGATCTCTTGCTCGATTTTTGTTGCCTTAGAAGTCCCATTCTTGCCTCTCCCATAATTGTCAAGTCAATCGGTGGGAGGTCCAACAGTGCTTCCATGGCTAGTGTTGGTGTTGTTTTCATAGCTCCCGTTATGCTAAGGCATGCAAGTCTTTGTATCTTGCTCAACTCAACCGCGGCTATTTTTTGTGTTGTCTTTGTCCACCATACCAAAGATGCATATGTGATCATGGGTTTCACTACAATGTTGTATATCCAATACATCATTTTGGGATTTAGCCCCCATGTTTTTCCGTGTGTCCGTCTGGCTATCATTAGCGTCGCCTCGGCTTTTTTCTTTACTTTAGCCAGCTGTTGGTTCCAGGTGAGCTTCGAGTCTAGAATCACCCCGAGATATTTGGCTACCCCCGACAGCTGTATGTGGGTACCTTGGAGGGTTAGAGGTCCTAAGCTCTCTAACTTCCGTCTTCGGGTAAACGCTACAATGGTTGATTTGGAGGGGCTTATGGTTAGTCCCTCCTCATCTATCCATGTACTGACCAGGTTTAGGGCCATTTGCATTCTTTCCCTAACCGTGTTGTTGAATTTGCCTTGGACCGTAATGACTATATCATCTGCGTACCCAAGTGTTTTGTGTCCATTCCTCTCGAGTGTGATTAACAGGTCTTCCACCACCAGGTTCCACAGCAGTGGTGACAGGACTCCCCCTTGCGGACAGCCCCTGGTGACCTTGGCCGCCAGTGTTTCTCCCACTAAAGAGGAGTGGATAATTCTTTCCCTTAGCATGCAGTCTATCCACTTGCAGCAGGTCTCATCGATGCCTTTTCGTCTCGACGCCCTTGAGATTGAGTTTAGAGATGTGTTGTTGAATGCTCCCTCGATGTCAAGGAATGCACTCAGCAAGACCTCTTTGTTTCTCAGTGCAGTTTCCACCTTCTCTACGAGTTGGTGTAGTGCTGTCTCTGTGGATTTGCCTGTTGTATAGGCGTGTAGGTCCTTGTGTAGAGGTTGGTTTACCAATACCGTATCCCTAATGTGCCTGTCCATCAGTTTTTCTTGGGTCTTAAGTATAAATGACATAAGACTTATTGGCCTCAGTGCCTTCGCTCCTTCCTGTGCCGTTCTTCCAGGTTTAGGGATGAAGACAACTGTGATTGCTCTCCATGCTTTTGGTATGTATCCCAGCGCGAGACTGGCGCTTAGTACCGTGCATAGTTTGTGTGCTAGCAGGTTTATACCTTCTTGTAGCATGATAGGATAAATGCCATCCGTCCCTGGCGATTTATACGGTTGAAATGAGTTGATTGCCCATTTAGTTTTTTCCACATCTATCACTTTCTTTGAGACCTGCCATTCTTCCCTGGAGGCCCACAAAGGAGGTTCCAGATCTGATTGTCTCCAGGCCTCAGTTGATAGGTTTGTATACATTGATCCTGGAAAGTGTGCCCTGTACAGTTCTTCCAGGGTGTCTTTTCCATTCTGCGTATAAGCCCCTGATTCTGTCCTAATGGTTCGAATCGTTTGTTGGGGTTCTTTGGAGAGAATCTTGCAGAGTCTTGCTCCTTCGTGAGTGCCTTCCACTTCCTCGCAGTGTTTCCTCCACGATTCTCTTTTGGCTAGCCTCAATGCTTTGTTGTACTCGGTGAGAGAGTTCTTGTATTTCCTCCACTCGCCTGAGAGTTTTGCTTCGTTGAAGAGTTTTCTGACCAGTTTCCTTTTCTTAGCGAGTTCGTTGTTCCACCAGGGCACGTTCCTGGTGCTAACCTTGCTAATAGGTGGACAGTTGTCGTTGAATGCTGAGATGATTGCGTCCTGTAGTTGTTTCGCCACCAGCTCAAGTTCATTCGTGTTATGTATCTTTGTCTTAATCCCCTTCAACCCATTCTCTAGGTCTGCTCTTTAGCCGTCCCAGTTTGTTCTGCGGGGATTGCGATACGTTTCTGTTTCGGTCTCATTTCCCGTTAGCTCGAATCGGATATGTCTGTGGTCTGAACAGCTCACCTCATCAGACACTTGCCAATTTTTGATGATGGTGCTTATATATCTCGTTCCCATTGTTATGTCGATTACCTCTTTCCTGTTAGATGTTACGAAAGTCGGTTCATTGCCTACATTTAGTATATCCAAATCATTGGTCATAATAAATTGTAGTAAAGACTCACCTCTGGCGTTGGTGTTCGTGCTTCCCCACGCTGCCTCATGGTGTGCATTAGAGTCGCAGCCGATGATTAAGTGAGATCCGTTCGCTCTACATTTAGTCACCAGCTCCTCTAATTCTTTTGTAGGTGGAGGGTTTGGGTCATCGTATGGGAGGTAGGCTGATGATATCACTATCTCCCTCGGCCCCTTCTTCCCTGCCATCTTCAGTTTTACTGTCGTTAGGTCCCTATAACAGAAATTCCCTAGCGGTAGTATTTGTATATTATTTCTAATTATTATGCATGTTCTCGGTGAGGCGGATGAGTAGATCAGCTTACCTATTCCCCCGAGTCCCATGATTTTTCCTTTGTTGATCCAAGGTTCTTGTATGAGGGCCACATCAAATTCCCCTTTTATTGCAGCAAGGACTGCCGAGGCTCCCTTGCTATGATGGAGGTTTGCTTGAAGGACCTTGACCATCGCCATCGCCCCCACCAGTGAGACCCCTCAGGACCCGGAACGTCACCCTGTTCATCTTATAGAAAGCCTTGAACTGGACCTGCTCCAGGGCTCCGTAGGACTTCTCGTCGATGGAGTATGCCAATATCTGGCCCCCCTTCTCCACTTTCCTGCTCAGGAGTAGCCAGCCTTCCACTTTTAGGGTCGGGTTTTGTTTCCCTAGCCGTGAGCGTGCCGTCTCTTCCTGATCGCTTTCTGGTCCCGGAAAGAAGGCCAGGACCCTGGGTCTTCTTGGGAGTTCTTTTGACTCCACCACGGTGATGTCAGCACCCTCCCAAATTGGACCCATCTCTCCTACCTTTTCCCGGAGCCAGTCTCTAGTTTTCTCGTTCGCGCAGGTTACCCAGAGTGCCCCTCCGCTGAACGTTGTTTTGAGGAACTGGATCGGATCTTGGCTCCCCGAGGGTGCTCCGTCCATTTCCTCCACTATTTTGTCTTGAATCAGGTCCGCCTGCCTCTGATCAAGAGAAATCTCAGGATGGCGTTTGTCAATCACCGCCATCCTGAGTGTGTTTGCGACCTCGCTATAGGTACCAGAAGGTTTAGTGACCTTCCTGGCCTTTTTGGTCGTCTTTTCGGGCGTCTTGGATTCGTCCCGAGTTCGTTTTCTTCCCTCGGTTCCTTTGTCCTTGTCGCCCTTGGGTTCTTGCCTTTCGCGTGCCTTGCCCCGTGGCTTCACCATTGTCCACGTTCCTGCAGCGATTTTCTCAGCCTTCACCATTTTCCTCCACTGGGCGCCGGATACACCAGGGGGTCTTTTGTGCAGTTTCAGATTCTTGACTCCCTCTGAGACTGTCTTGTCGGTTCCTTGCATCCCCGTTGATATGTCACTGCTGTGGTCCATCTCCACATTAGTGTTGGTCGAGGTGTCTGCTGATGAGTTTGTGTCCTCATCGGCGCTATCCCTCTCAGGATTGGTTCTATTTATGTTATCCATATAAGTCCTACGAGTATGGGGGAACAACGCTGTCCAGCCCTACAGTGCCCCCCGTGTAGGGCTAAGGCTGCATACTCTGGGTTTTGCCCGGTCCCCAGAGGCTCCGTTAAAGACCATATGTCGCTTGGTCATTCACCCCTCAACACGGGTCGCATAACATCTTGGGTTGCGGATTTTTGGAAGGGTTTACTCCCTGGGCGGAGATAGACATGAAAGGAGTGACCCTTAACCATGCGTTGCGTTTTCCAGAAACGTATAACCTACCATCGACCGTGAGTCACGCTGTATATTATATTATAAGGGCATGGCCCAGCTCTTCAGGTTGACTGACAGTCATTCGATATCTGAAGTTAAGCAACGCCGAGCGCGGTTAGTACTTGGATGGGTGACCATATAGGGAAATACCGTGTCTAAAGCCCGTACAGATGCAGCAAAATAGCATATCATAGCTCACAGACAACACCCAATCAGGATGAGGGTAACTAACTCGGCTCTATGTAGGGGCTGTGAATAGGAAGATGCATATGGCATATTATATGTGACTGCCCACATTCTCATCAAGAAGATCCATGTTCGGCGAGTACAGTCTCAACCTAGTCGTAATAAAAGGGATAAGACTGGGTGAAATTATCGACCACCTCAGGATGGTAGGGCTGTTGAAACACTGGGTGGGGTTATCCAACCCTACGTGGAGGAAGCATAAAGGGGTCTAATAAGGCCTAAGTGCAGTGAGCCACGCTCACCCTCCACCCCTCACACGTCCAGAGAAGAAATATCTATCCATACAGACTGGTTTCATCGATACTATCAATTACTTTTCTCTATAACACAATATGTTTGACTATATATCAACTCAAAACAGTAGATAAAGTTGCACTTCAGGCACAAGAGTAGATGAAGTATTGAATTTTTTGTTGTTTAATAAACTACAGCTGATACAGTGGCACCATCATGATTTCAGTTCTTTATGAAACGATCGATCACATTTTTGCTATCGGTCTTTTCAAAAATTTCAGAATGACAACCTGAATTGCCGGAAACGCCATTTCTGGACAACGAGCTGGATGCTTGCAATAATTCTATAGTTGATACCGAGCTTGATGTACTACTTTCAGTCGTATCAACTGGTATTCCAACCCCTAAGAAAGTCATAGCAGACCATTTCATTGAGAAGATTTAGAATTGGTAAAGTATTCATGTATTATTTTCCCAAGTTTTGCACCTGTTCTATTTGAAACCTTCTGTTTATAGTTTTTGGTAGATATACTTTTATATTAAAATGGTTCAAATAGGGAAATATAATTTATTATACAATAATGGTGGTATGTTTGTTTCATTTCTGACTGTTTTTCTCCATATTCTGATTATGAATAAAAATTTCTGAAAAACCCCAATCGAGATGCACCAGGTAAATTTTGAATTTCAAGCGAAATGTATCAAAAATATTGAAAATTTCCAAAAGGTTCTTGAAGTGGGAAAACAATATTTGCATGAATCTATTGGTTGAGGCAACGAAAAATGGCTGTTAGGCTAGGCAATCAAACTTTAGAGTAATAAGGGATTGTTAGGCTTTTCCCAATGGATAAACTATTACTTACAGCTTATCCAATCCATCTTGGCACAGAACTCATACCGTATATGCCCAGCAATCCCTGTGAAGTATAGTAAGACGAAGAAACACCTATAATATGTGTTCACTGTCTTGAAATTTATACCTAGAAGATGTTTTTTCTTTCGACGTGGTCTAAATCACCAGTGTGCAACTGGAAAAGTATCTGAGTTTGTGCCAAAATGGATTGGACATGCTGTACATGTTATTATGTTTCATCTCTTCCTGTGGATTTCTTGACTGGAGCAACATAAAGTGTCAATCCAGTAATTCATATTATTGACGTTGAAATCGAATCATCTTTTTCAAAGAAGGCCAAATACGCTCACTCAAATAATATGATTCGAAAAACTTCGACAGAAACAGAAATTCATCTTTCGTGTTCTTGTTTCTTTTGTAGCACATTTGCTTTTCAAGCTCAAGAAGACCCAGGAAACCTACAATTCTACCAGACCGGTTGGTGTATTTGATGAATGGATCTCACATATGATTGGTATCTAGGCAACCAACATTCGCTAATCCCACAGGGTTACCATATAATTGAAGTGTGTCCAATATTTATGGCAACAGATCAATAAACATACATCATTCGAAAACATATGATACTCAAGTCAACTTCGACCAACACGTTCAACAAGTTTCAACTACCTACAAAGTAACTTGAGCACGATGGGACATATCAGAATCACATGCGTACAGTTTTTTCGAGATGAATTGTAGTAAGTTTAGACTGGCTTGAAGGTATCGTTCAGAGTTGATTTCATTGAATATTGGAATGATAGTCTTTAACTTGATTGGGATTTTTCTCAATCACAAATTTTTCATTGGCCCAGAGTAGAAACCGGGTTCATCCAATACGATATGCAACATGGGGGGAATCGAAAATTGACCATACTTCTCGAAAAATGTTCTCCATACCACCCATCGAACGTCAATTGCTCTTAATGAAACATAATTATTTAATTCCAATCGATGGTACGAAACAGCACTCGGCCATTATGTCATGGCTGGTGATGATATTGACCAGCATCCCCAAGGGCGGTTCGACGAACCCATAAAATTAAATAAATTATGCAAATTATTACTATGACAAATTATATGCAATTCATATTAATAATATAATGAACGCATACTCCGCTTAAAAAGTCTACAACGTAATTTCAGATATTGTAAGTTGAGTACGAACGTAGCCTGGCAGAAGAACAACCATTCATTTTGTTAGAAGATAAATATATTATGACCCTGGTTTATACTCATGTGACAGAGACGGAAGATGGTTTCTTTTTTATTTGAAAATTAAAGAGAGCCCCACTTAAGATCTAATTTTTGAGAAGGAATTATTATCAAAATTTTCAAGTTTATTACTCATCAAAGTCTGAATAATATATAGTTGGTTACATTCCATTCAAGTGCAGAGAGGCCGAATTCTAGTCTACCCCACCAGAAGCCGTGCAAATAATTTTTTTATGTGCAGATTCACACGAAAGGGAAGCCCTGTAATGTTCGAAGAACACCGCGTGAATCAAAGGACAGAAGATACGAATTATTATTCACTTTGAATTTTTGAAGTTTGTAAGCCTCAGGAAAAACCTCTCTCGACAAGGAATTCCAAAGCTCAGATGTTCTATTGGGAAAAGATCCCTGAGCAAGGGAGGTTCGACAGATCTCCAAGTTCACAACAAAGGGATGGGAATTCTGTAGTCGTCGAGTCACCCGTGTAGATATTGCCAAGGGTGGAACGATTGATAACAATTCAGAAGAGCACCAACCGTGAAAATATCTATAAAAGAGAGACAAGTCTCCGACCCTTCTACGATGTTACAATGAAGTGAGCGAATCTGTGAACGAAGAATCACCAACAAGACGGATTGCCTTCCACTGAATAGGATCGAGAAGCCTCAATGAATGTTTTGGTGCCGAACTCCACACATGAAAACTATATTCCAAGAAATGACGTAGATCATTAGAAGCTGACGAGTATTTCTTCGTACGGAATAGAAATCCAAGTTTCTGGGAAGCACCTTTAGCGATCGATCTCACATGGTTTTCCCATGAGAGATTATCACTGATCGTAATTCCTGGCATCGAGATACTTGACTTTGTATCTCCTGACATCTGGATACTAGAGGATGAAAGATCGGCTTTCTTTGAGAAGAGACATGCCTGGGTTTTCCTAGCATTAAATTCCACCAAGTTCATTTTACCCCATTCCATTATTTTTACTATGTCATAGTTAATTTTATTGACGTGAATGATTCTTTGAATTTTTGTTTCTTGTTGTTTCTTGAGCTGGTATGGGGACTCTGGAAGAGAAACAAGTATGCAGGGATATTGTCGGCCGCAAAACTATGTACTGAACAAGATGTTTTCTCGAGCAAATCATTGATATGAAGTAGAAACAAAGTGTGCGCCAGAACTGAACCATGTGGAACACCTGCATTTATTGGGAGAATATCAGATGATACTCCATCAACAACCACAAACAGAGACCTATCAGACAAGAAACTCCTCAACAAATCACACAACTGAAGAGGTAAACCATAATACGGCAGTTTAGAAAGGAGACCCCGATGCCAAACGCGATCAAACGCTTTTGAAATATCGAGTGCAATAGCTATCGTTTCGCTGAATTTTTCGATTGAATGCTGCCAAATATGAGAAATATAGCCAATAAGTCACTGGTTGATCTTTGATGGCGAAATCCGTATTGTCGATCATTAATTATTCCTGATTTCTCTAGATAATCGATAAGCTTCATTTTGATTGATTTTGCCATGACTTTGGAAATGATAGAAAGCAATGCAATTGGTCTATGAATATTGTTTTGTTTCTTTGAAGAAAAGGCAGAATCAGTGAAACTTATATTAATATTCCGATTTGCATCCATGATAAAGAATAATAAATCCATTATATGAATACCAGCCATCTTGCAGAAGTTTTGATAACGATATTGTAACCGTTTTCAAAAAATTGGTTCGAAGTAGTAAGCAACCCGATAATGTCTATGATTCAGAAAGAGTTATCCAGTGACTTTATCAATATCATGAGCATGTGTTTCAAACAATGGATGATTAAACACAAGAAACTGCAAAAAATCAACTTTGGTACGAAACAATTTCAAGCATATACTTCACATCGAAATATATAGTGCCCTGTACTACCTATAAATTGTTACATACCTATTTATTGCATCAGACAAAGTAAGGTTAATTTGATTAACCACTGATAACCAAGGTTAATAAAGTTGAATTGAGTAGGACTTTTTGCGTCGTTTGCTTGAATTCAGTTGACAATGTTCCTTGCTACTATTATTCTATTAAAATTTTGGCAAGAATCAACTTCTTACCTTATAGTAACCGACGGTCTTCTGTTTTTGTGATATTGATCATTAATGAATATAAAAATTGATAGGAGAGTTTAACTCGAAACAAAAATATTCTTTTGTGGTAATGCTGGCAGAAACTGATTCTTGGAGTGATTTAGAAAGACCGTATTCATACTAGCAGTAAATCTCAGATTTGCGAACTGAGAACGAAGAAGAATTCTGCTTTTTTATAGAATTCATTCAATATCGAGATAATAACCATATTCAATGATATATTGGGTTATACCGTAGATATTTGCAACTAATCCTCCGAACTGTTATTTAGAAGGTGCGCCAACTTCTGTAGCTTTGTGAAAAATTCAAGGACGTGATTCCTTCAAAATTAGAGTAAGTATTGTAATGGAAGTGATATTGACTCTCATTATCAATTCCAAGTCATGGACATTAATAAATATGAGCGGAGCCTAGGTCAATGGGTCTGTATGGCAGGTATAAGAACATGATCAGAATGATTTGTTAAAAGGTCAACAAATGGTTGTAATATTGGGTATAGACCATTTTCGAAATGACCTAAATTTGTTTGAAACGGGAAAGAATCCAATTATCAAATAAATTCACATTAAATGAACACTTTGGCAGAAATTACCTGAGCAGTTTCTTTGAATATTGTTTTCCAACCCTTTCATTGTGGGGCTGAAAATATGATGGTCTATTGGCCAGAGCTCTTTGTTTGACAGAACTGCCAAGTTATTTGATTTCCCTGACAGGTGAACACTATAGTGCATAAAATAGTCCTGAAATTTTACAATGAGAATATGGTCTTTTTAGGTTCCCATAATATTTCGTGACTACCAAATATTTTTTTTTGTTCATGATTAGAACTCTAAATTTGAAATTGTTTCTCACTTGGAAGATGCACTTGAATCTCTTTCAACTTCGATATAATAAACATTCATCAATAACTTTTGCTAATGCTTGGTGATATGGTACTTTTCACATTATATTCCTTCGATTCAAAAGGAAATAAAAGTGGAGGAGTGCACATATATTCATAATTCTTTCTGTTCAGAAGTCAAGACATTCACCGAACAAAGTATTTAAAATTAGGTAACTGATATAAAAATTGATATCGATAAGTCAATCCACATCGATTACCTGTAGTTCATACCAATCGATAATTTCATTCTGTGAATTGGTCCACCACCAAAGAAAATGTTATTTCGTCAATACCAACTCAAGAACGTGGTCGATATATTATTCGATTATAAAAAGAGATATAAAAGTTTATAATCTCCTGAGATGAATTGAGTCATCACTCTTCGTCAATTTTCAAAGAATTGCCTGTCCGTTTCTGCATCTGCAATAGCACCATTGAAATTCATTACGCAAAACTAAATACAATTCTTCGAAGTATCTCTTCATAAACTTGGGAAATGTTCTGAAGGAAAAGTCAGCTTTGCAGTCTTTATGTTGCAGAGGTTGATTGAAGATTGCACTATTGTTGCTGGAGTAGAACCATAGCAGCCACTAACGTGTTTCTAGCTGAAATTTTTAATTTTACCACTCGCTCCTACATATAATTTTATCCATGTGTGTGAATATTTTCAAAAATGGAGATAATAGCGATCAAGAGCTGACTTAAGAGATCACTTGTGGTCCTCTCTTCAGAAAACTACTGGTCATATCTCCCCCTGAGTTTCATTTTTCTGAAATTATCATTGAAATTCATAGAACAAGAAACTGTCATTCCACCTAAGCGAAATCAGATTCGTATCCATTGAGGTCGAGATATTTGATGGGAACGCCCTGTACCACACCACCCAGCATAACTACAAGGCATCACGATACTGCCTCGGCTAATTGCAGCCTATAAATATGTATCCGCGATTACCGCTCTTTAAATAATTAGTCAAAGCCTCTTATCGATATGAATAGCTCGACCCGATGGATTTTATGGATGTCTCACGTCCTTACACTAAACATATTCAAAAGCGAGTAGCGAGAGGCGATACGAATCTCCGACTAGCCAGCTGTTTTTTTTTGAAGGTTGAAACACGACTCACAAGGCATTTTCAATTATCGGAAACATTTGGCAATACGAATGAACGATGTGGAAGCGTAAATATGTACAGTTCAGTTATTTTATCTTTACTTATGTGTCATCATTGTTAGGCATATGAAATGCTTCGAGAAATCTTAGTCAAAACAAAGTGTAAATGTAGAACGTCGTGGCTAATATCCCGAAAAAATTACAACGTGTAGATAATGACTTGCCAACTTAACATATTCAAATTAATGGAAAATTCGGACCTGCAGACAGAGAGAGTTGTTCAACTGAATTGTTCCACTATATGGAATCCAGAGACATCAGGTTTTTTTTCCACAATATTACTTCTTTGGTCAAACGAACCTCCATTTTATCTTATTTTTTTGACCGAAAAAATCGATTCCAACCATTTTTGTTTGGGTTTTATTGCCTTATTCGATTTTTGTCGTTTTTGCTTAGTAACAGGTTTCAATAGATTTAATAATATAGACAAGCAAACTCAATATGAGAAATCACTGTATCTAGCTCTGCCTTATAAAATTTTAATTATATTGACCGTTAATTT
This sequence comes from Zygogramma bicolorata, assembly GCA_032362365.1. NCBI lineage: Eukaryota > Metazoa > Arthropoda > Insecta > Coleoptera > Chrysomelidae > Zygogramma > Zygogramma bicolorata. Next base: position 539,879 of record JAVJAQ010002299.1, read on the forward strand.
GAACCTTCATTCTTCCCACAATGTACGAAGGAGGTGTTCTCACTTAATACATATCATGGAAAGTATTTCCTAATGCCATTTTCTGTCCTTCAGGTATAACAGCTGTTTCCTATTGAAGACGTCTACTTTTTCCTGGAATTGATGGCAAGGGTTCATTTTTGTTTTTTATGATGTACACCGTTCTTCAAGATATTTCAAGACCATCTTCTCAGGAATACAATTGAAAAAAGTTATGACATTACTTTTGTGGTTTTAATGGTTACCTCTTGAACAGATGAAAGTGATTAAGAAGGTCCCCTAGGCGCTCTCCTTTTCAAAATATCACCTCAGGTTCAAGACAAACCGTTCTGCTTGTAAATGGGTGCTTATTGATGGAGAATAATTCCAGCGTATGAATATAATGTGAATGTTTTTGGCCACTTCTGAAGAATGTTATGTGAAAATCCCGGTAATGCGGAATTATAGTCACAAATGTCAATTGTGAGGTTAGAAATCTTGAAGAATATTTGCGAATAAAACACATTGCATTTCACTTACTTCCGAAGTAGTGATGTCAAGAAATGTTTAGCTTTGAAAACAACTGTTTTTGTCATATTATTCGACTGCAAAAACTATTATGTGTGAAACTGTTGATGAACAAAGCTGTAATGACAGCAAACCATGAAGCCATACATGGTACTACGATGGTCAAAAGCATGTCTGCCAAAAACTTTTCCTAAAGATCAATTACCCTAACACCAAACTGATATTTCTGCACTCGACGCGCGTTTCGCCAACAAGGTTAGCATCTTCAGGAGAAGAAAATTGATACTGAATCTAAAGCTAGAGTTGGTATATACCTAAAACTGTTGGTCCGATATGGACTTTGTTTGTTACTGCTGATTATTCTATGAATTTCTCGATAACGAGCTCACCACCTACACGTTCCGTCATCTGTTAGTATTGATTATTTTGATTACTTTCTCAACAATGAATTGAAAAGCGGGCTGAAAGAATAGGTCCCTTGTCACACCATTTATGCTGTTTTTACATTTTGCAATTTCGAGACTCTCACATGCATAGAGTAGTCTTGTGTCGTGCACCTGCTTGATCAGTTTCAGATTGCTTTCACCAATTTTGTGGTCATTGTCTAGAGCGTGTTGGGCTACACTGGATTTTCCTACCCTTCCGTATTTTATGTGTGTAAAATGCTCTTTGAAACGGGTTTTGATAGCTCGTCAGCTCTGGCCGACGTACTTGTTGTTGCAATCTTGACAATTGATCTCGTTAATTCCCGACTTCTCTGAGTTTTCTAGTTTATCTTTTGGGTTACTGTTGTAATTTGTAAGAAGTTTTATATGTAACTTTCATATTTATTTTGTCCAATATCTGTTGGAGTCCTCTAGTGTATTGAGGTTCATATGGGATTACTATTAACTTTTCGTTTCCCTCATGTCTTCGGAAAGTCGAAGATTTATTCGTTTTGAATGTGTTAGTATAATATAAGATGCCTCGAGAGGACTGCTTATAAGAAATGTAGAATTCAATTATGAATCAATAAAAGTAAGACACTTTTGAAGATTACTGTTTTGTGTAAATGCGGATTCAAAAGCAAATTTATGTCAATACACTGAATGAATTCTGGGTGTGATATCAGACATGGAACTTTTGTAGACATCCAAGATGAATATGCAAAAGCAATATCAATGATCTAGCTGTGAATCGACATGTGAGAAGCAACATTTAAGTCATATCATCAATCATAGGTTCGAATTCGATTTGTACCTGCTATTATCATTTCAATACAACCTGATGTTTCGATGTGGGTACAATAGTCAAACAATATCAGAATGTGAAGGTCTATTCTCTATTCAATATTATTATTCACTTTCGACAAGTTCCGATATTGACTCCAGCATGGGATAAACGTTGAGACTGGAACCTTTTGGGTAGAGTTGAAACTTTTCTCAGAGATCAATTACCCTAACACCAAACTGATATTTTTCGTACTCGACGCGCGTTTCGCTAACAAGGTTAGCATCTTCAGGAGAAGAATATTGATACTGTATCAATTTTGGATGATGAATGATTCGTTAATGTAGAAGTTGTACTACATTTCAGGAGAAAACTACGATTTTCATTTCAGAAATTTGCTAAGTTTTCTCTCTCCATGTCGAACAAAATATTATAATCACTTTCATATTGTTCTCCCTTGATCACCGAAAGAGCTGATCGTATTATTGCATGATGAAGCTCAACCTCGTGGGATAAACTTTACGCGTTTTTATAACTCCGGTTCCGTTCTTCTGAATTAGGATCATTTAGTTAATGTAGCCGAATCTCTAGATCGTTTATTTTTCCAGGAGGTCTTTTTTCATTGTCACTCATAACAAAAGGGAAAGAGGATTCTCAAGATCCCGTTTCTAGGTCATGCAGACCATTGTTGGCGTGTTTGGGCATTCTTAGAATTTTAATGGTTTCGAATTCGTGGAGAAAATAAGCATGAAAATGTTTGTGAATTTTACTTTATATAATTTCGAATCTCTTGAAATTCTGTGGATACTGAACCTACTGTTATAATAATTATGAGTTCATTCAGATATAAAGCTACTGAATACAATTATCGATATCATCAATAACATCGAATGTATAATATTTGAGTATTGATTATTTAATGAAAAATTGAGTGAAATAAATTATTTTCACCACATCATCATTTCATTGTCTATCATTCATTTATTCTCGAGATGAAAAATCCAAATTGTTCAGAAGTCAATCTTAGTTTTAACAAAATTTGTAGATATTTTCCAGAAATTGTTGAATTTTCACTTTTTGATGTCAATCAATTAAAAGTTTTCAAGCCTTTGAAAATAATGAAATAGTTGATTTTGTTCAATATTGTATTTTACCTTTTCAATTTAATATCATTGAAATTCCTTGTACTATAATTTGTGTTGTAACTTGAAAGTTCAAGGTTGTCTTTCAGGCATTTGGAAAGCATTCCATCTTTCAAATCATATAAAAAATTCATGAGTCATCAGATATAATATCTGTTCAACACTCAAAATGTCAAGGGCCTCATGCATACATGAGTATACATATCTTCATTTAAAACTACCCGCAAAGCCCTATTCTGCATTTCCTGAAAAATTCCCATCTGCTTCATTCAGTGTGAATGATATTGTTGAACAATATTGAAAAATTGTTTCTATGATCGATCTGAATATTCTCAATTTTGTTTCATATTATGAAGAACCTCATTTCAGTAACCTGTTACCACCTCGCAAATAACAATGTGAATAATGCTATGTCCGAATAAAAAAAGTTGAAGTCTACTTAGAATCAGTATGTCTCATGCATAGCAAATATTAAAACGAAATACATAAGATGTCTAAATATAACACTAGAACAAACACTGAATACCAATTCCAACGTCGACACAAATAGAAAATTCCATATTTCATAATGGTAGAAAATTATTCAATCACCTGCTGAACAAGATCAAAATTTCAAAAGCTGAACAATCCTGAGAGTCTGTAAAAAACTTCTACTGACGAATGCTTTCTATTAATTATATGGATTCTACTGTCAGAACTTTTAATGTTGTGGAGTTTGACCTTATACTTATATTGCTCAATTTGATGTGGTTCAGTGATATTCATTATTTATATTTTTATCTACACCCGTACTCTAATAATACACTTATATGCCCACAACCCGTTTTATAATGAAATCCATTACGATACAGATTTTCATTACGATACAGATTCTCAACCAATAGAAACCCATTACTTTTCAATCAAGCATGATGTGCAAGCTGTGCATTTTGACGTTTGTCAAATCAAAATTAGTAGGTATTGAATTTTTGAAGAATTTAGTAAATTTTCGATAATCGTATGAAAATGTCTTATAGCAGTGATATAGAAGAATTATCAGCGACCCTCCACAGATGTCTTAGACAAGAAAAAAATTCAATCGAAAAGATTATATTCTTCATTTGACAAATGGAGCACATATATTTTTATTTTCAACCATACTATAAGGTCTCTCATGTCCTAGTGGTCAAAGGCGCTGGCTGTGGAAAGTTACGTCCAGGTTCAATTCTTGACCTCGCCAGAATTTTTTTTTTTATTTTTAGCTGTTTTTCATTTCTCATTCTTGTATTTTCCGTGGTTATACCATTAATTATAATTTTGTACAATTTTTCAAAGAAATACGATTGATTACCTACTATTATCGTGTTCAATATAAATACCTCATAATATAATATTTTTATTTCTTCATTATTTAATGGGTGTAGACAAAATAGCGTATGCAACACTCATGTAATGGTTATTGCACGATCGTTGCACTTCATACTTGTACATGTTGTTGTCTATAATAATTTTACTATCCTCTATGCGTTTTGATTTGTGTTCAATTGTATTGTGATTATGATTATTATTAGTTTTTTCTAACAGACTCTCATATCGACAGATATTTAATGATGGTCATTGTTGAATGATCCAGTAAATTCTGTTGAATTTTTTGGCTTTGGAGTACAAGCAGGTGGTAATGAGATTTGAAAAAAGAAAAAGGTAGATATAGTCACTTCAACGAAAATCAAAAAGCCGTCAGTAATATCAAAAGCATCTGATTTTCTGAACACATAGGAAGGGCGGTAGTGAGAGAATGTTGTAACTAACTTTTCTGAGAAAAATAAGTTATATGAACTCGTGAAACAAAACTTGCATTGCTCCTTGTAACAATACCATTACATTGATGTGAGTGAAATAGGGACTGATACTAGTTTGAAAACGTCTGAATGCACATCATTTTTCTTAGCCAAAGTGAAAATAGTTGAGCTGAGTTTTTACACAAGCTGTCAATAGAAAGTTTCCATTTTAATTTGGCATGGGGAATGGTATCCCGTTGGCGACGTTTCAACTTTTATCAAGTCACCATTGGGACAATAAATTTCTGGTTTTTCTGTGTAAATATCACTGACACCTGACAATTGTCAGTAAGAATTGTGTAGGAAACTGTGATATTTTTCGAAATATTTTTTTGCTTGGAACATTTAGGGTTTCTGCTGAGTTTTAAAAATGTGTTCCAGTTAAGAGACGAAATGTTTCAAGCCACACATAATATACCACTGATATACCGGGTGACCCGCAACCAATTTACCCCCCTGTATCTTCGTTGTTAATTTGTAGTTATATTTCTAATTCGGTGGTTCAATTTGATGCCATAAATGTACAATTCAGCAAATATCAAACATATTATGACACTTCTCGTTTGACCGAATCCAATTTTCATTATTCAAAGTGTATATTATTTTCGGAAATAACGATTGAGTTCCAACGGAATATCACAATTATACTCCCAATTCACAATCTGCTGATAATGTTGATATCTTATGAATAGTAGTTTTTGTGTTCCCTTTGTAACGAAACATCTCCATAAAGTAAGTTACAATAAATGATGGCCAAACTTTTCAAACGATATTTTCGAATGAATTATGTTGATTATTTTAAATTTTGATTTTTCTTCATTTTCAACATCACGATCAGTCATCATTTCTCAAATGCTAATTAAGGAATTTTCTAATTCGGAGAGAAACTCCAATACATATCGAAATACAAAACATGGATTGTATTGGAGTTTATACCTAACTTCATCAATCATTCCAATGCAAGCATGTGAGGAATAATAGACTTGAGAGAAAAATTTAATTTCAAAATTTGCTGATTTGCATAAAAAATATCGTGTGAAAAGTTTGGCCATGGATTGTTGTTACTCACATGATATTGTTCAATATTCCATGGCATACCTATGTGATAAATAAATAAATCTTCTCATTACGAGATAGTCTAACACGAAAACATGTCATCATGTTATACAACTCGTTAGTTGAATCTACCTTACGATACTGCGTAACAGTTTGGGAAGGTTCTTTCACAAGCACACTACAAAACTTACAAACAACTCAGAACACTACTGAAAATTATACTTCACAATTTCACAAAGAAAAACTCTTCTCTACCTAATTACTTTACCAAAATACAGTTTATTTCAAGTCAGATAAATTTACATCTACTAATGTCTTCTGCGAATGCATCCAAATCGTGAACTCTTGAACTCGAGAAAGCCTCTTAATACTACAGCACCAACCAACTTGGAAGTCGATCATGTCAGAAAATCTGTTACACAAAGATCCTTCCTTTATTCTGGACCGACACTTTTCAATATTATTCCCGATGAGATTGAAAAAATCCGCAATAGAAAAAAATTTGAATGTGAAATAAAACAGCTTATTTCCAACTGTGCTGCACAATTTAATATTATCTGAAGAATCTGAAACCCTTCCCCAAACATTTGATCATAATTTTATATTGTTTCCATAAATCAGTATTTTCATTATTTCAAATGTGATTTTTCACATTTCTTGAGCTAGTCTTTTATTTGTGACTACCTGCCTCTATCCTTTTTTAGTATTGATACACTAAAATAGTTTAATTTGTTATTTAATTTTATTGTCTGAGATGGATGAAGACCCAAATTACCGTAAGGAAAAAATGTAAACCAATTATATATTATGAACTGTACAATGCCAATCGTAGAAATGATTGTGTTTGTGTGTGTATACTTCCATAAAAATGTGAATTGGACGTATGATTATTGTTGGAAATGATTGTATACCGCATCGTAATTTTCAAAAAAAAGATAGATTCCATTTGAAAAATGAAAATTGGACGAGCATCCGGTCATACCGGAAGTATCATATATGATTTGATGCTAAATTGTACACTCATGGCTTCAAATAGAAGTACGGAATATGAAATATCCAAACATAATAACAACGTAGATACAGGGGGGTGAATTGGCTCCAGGTCACCCGGTGTATGTCAGACACACATTTTTGCTTACTTGGGAATCTCCTGCATATTCCTTGGGAAGTGGCAGCATCCTTCCCTCCGAATATTTACCGAAAGCGATTCATGACGTGACGAGTCAGACCAGCAGAAAACGAAACGAGCAGTCGAACTCACGAGTGGGAAACTGTAAACGTCAATTCATCATCTGGGCTCGCTAATTATTTCACTCGAGTTGTTTGAAATTACAAACCGTTGATTATGAGCACAATATGAGCCATTCTTTTTCTTCGTTGTGGGTGGCGTGGAGTTTTTCTTACGGGAGTGGCTGCTGGACCGTGCCCTCGAAATATGGGGCATCTGGAGATGTGTCAATCCAAATATCTACACATTTAAATGGCACATTGAACAGAAGATAAGGTACAACAGTAGTAATCGCATAAAATTCACAGTACTAACAGTTATATTTCCCGTAAGGCCACTTCTATATTCTCAACACCTTATACTCGAGATATTATAATGTCGGTTACCAATAAAAAATCAGCAGGTTCCCAAGTAACACATATCATACTGGCTGAACCCCGAATTCAGATTGATCCGATATTGATATATCGTAAGTGGAAACATTTAGGTATATTGTAATATTATGGATCAATATTGAAAACACGATATTTCAATTCGAATATTGGTTCAATATTGACAATAAATTTCAACTGCTTTTTGTAAGGTTCAATATTGATAATATATGGGTTTGATAACTTATTACCACTCTCGGGACTACTATATCAGGTTTTGATAAATGATATTAGTGTAAAAACAGAGATTTCAATATTGTCTGCGTATTTTATATACAGTGTGGTCCACAAAGTCTGCAACAAATGGGAAACTTTTTTATTATCGATTTCTCAGAGAATTTCATTATTGACAAAAGTTGGTGCATGTTCCAAAACTATACCAAGTGTACCTGAAATGGCTTTATGACAATCACCATACAGGATAGGCCAAAAAAAATAAATTTCGTTCAAGAGTAAAGTACCCTTATTTCAGGAAATATAGAAATATGTTGAGGAGAAAAAGTGAATTGGAATTGAAAGTTATGTTCAGATACGAAGTCATGACCTGCTATTAGAATTTTTTTTCTTTTGGAAAATTTTGAATTAGCCCCGTATGATACATATTTTTACTATTTTGATTCAATATGTATTTGAAGTAGCTACAATCAAATCGGTTTGGATTATTTCTTATCAAATTAAAGTGAATTTGTATACTTTACATGGATTTGTATTTCTTTAGGTGACCGTCAACTTCTTGTTTGTTGCAACGATATTTAATAGAACTCTGAAATAACACAAATACTTTTTTTAACGAGGCAAATACTTTACTAACTACATAAAAATATTTGTGTTACTTTAGAGTTCTGTTAAATATCGTTGCAACAAACAAGAAGTTGACGGTCACCTAAAAAAATACAAATCCATTTAAATTATACAAATTCACTTTAATTTGATGGGAAATACTCCAAACCGATTTGATTGTAGCTACTTCAAATACATATTGAATCAAAATAGTAAAAATTTGTATCATACGGGGGTTATTCAAAATTTTCCAAAAGAAAAAAACATTCTACTAGCAGGTCATGACTTCGTATCTGAACATAACTTTAAATTCCAAGCAACTTTTCTCCTCAACATATTTCTATATTTTCTGAAATAAGGGTACTTTACTCTTGAACGAAATTTATATTTTTTGGCCTATCCTGTATGGTGATTGCCATAAAGCCATTTCAGGTACACTTGGTATAGTTTTGGAACATGCACCAACTTTTGTCACGAATAAAATTTTCTGAGAAATCGATAATAAAAAAGTTTCCCATTTGTTGCAGACTTAGTGGACCACACTGTATACCCAATTTTTAACATCGGAATCCCAATATATTTTCGACATTGTTTAGGAGCATGGATTACGATATTGATTCATAAAATAAGGTGGCATATTGCCATAATACTGCAATATAAATATGAGAATTCTGATATTGCCTGAATATTGTTTTCAAAATGAAATGGAAATATTCAAAACGTCATTTTTGAATCACACAACCTAAGGGTGCATTGGTATTCGTAGAGTGATCACTTAGTGCATTCAAACATATATCAATATTGAAAATGCAATATTAAAGAATGTTTATTCCTAAAGAAATGTAAGGAAATTGAAATATCGGTCTATGGTGAATTTCAGGAATCCCCAATTCCTGGAAACCATTACTATCCCATCAAACTAATTCCTCAATCAATTCTTCTTAAACCAGACCTGTAATGGTCCGACCATTTCAACAATGTCGGATACTCATACAGCTATCAATACCATCCCTCTATCCACAAAACCACAATCTTCACTCTGTCAAGATGAGTGCTGGGGCTTAAGGAAACTTAGGCCTCGCGACCAAGTCAAGTATAGAAATATTCCACATTTTTCGAGATGTAATGATGTGAATCGTTATAACACTAGACAAGCAGAGATCTTTTCATTCACAGTCACAGCCTCGCAAAAACTGCCCTCAGTTTGTATACAATACTGCTGAATTTATATGAAACCCTAAAAACATCAACAAACGAGAGACATATGAAAACATTCAACAAAATCAAAAAAAATATAAAAAATCTTAATTGAGATTGTATTTTATAGTTTGATGAACTTTTTATGCTCTCATCTAGGATCTTTTTAACAGCATTTGTGAAACAAGTTTATTCATAATTTGTTGTGGTATCAATGTTATTGTATCAATAAATGTGTCTGTGTATATATACTCGACTTATGCTCAATATCTTGATCATTGCCACATAAATGTACATTTATCAAGGAAGTAAATGAATGAAAACTTGTGAAAATTGTGATGATGAAACAATATATAATTTCCCCTGATTTGTTCACTCAGTATTTATTTTATGATTTTTGAATAAAATGTAGCACTTGTAAAATAGACAGTATGTCAATATGACTCATTAATTAAAAAAACAATATCATTATTGGAATCATACAAATGAAGAAGGGTAGATTTCTATCCTTCTCGACAAGCTGCTAGGTTCATTAAAAAACAGTTCCTTCTGAATGGAAGACGTTCAAATAGTCAACAACTTCTCCTATATCTCAAATTTGCCTATCATAAAAGACATTTTTTTGCTTTGTGCCAGGTGTCCGGTAAGCACTTCAGCCTCTAGTGCTTATTGCGCTCTGCTTCCCTATACTTTATGACACTTATTCCAACACCCTTGTCCCCTGCACAAGTTTGTGCAGAATGATTGCTAGGTATTTTTCATATTCTTCTGGATCCAAAATCGGTTCTCTAGATTTGTGATCTATAGCCTCACATTCGAAAAGTACGTGTCGAGCTGTCTCTGTCCCTTTGTTACATTGTCTGCAGCTAAGGTCGCCGTTGTATAGCCCCATTTCGTTCAGGTGTCCTTTGAATGGGCAGTGTCCAGTCAGTAGCTCTGTTACAACCCTTATCCGGTTACTGAAGCAGATCTTCAGTCATTTTTCTCGACGGACCTTTTATGAAAGTTCTCCCGTAAGCGCTAGAGTTTTCCAGTAATCTCTATGTATTGTTCTCACCCAATTCCTTATTTGATTTCGTACCATCATCTTTTTGGGTACCCCCACTGCTGGCTCGGGTCCAGTATATGGAGTTGATGATGTCTTACTAGCTCATCGGCTTTTCCATTGCCTGCGATACCTGGTTGACCTGGGACCCATTAAAGACATGAATTAATCAAAATTCTATCAATGTTAACACTCACATCTTCAAATTAGAAACTCAGAAAACCACGAAAATATTCATCCACCACAAAATAATGACGTTCAAACAACATATTAGATTTTTACTCGTTCGATGTTTACAAAGAACTCATACGAGTTATAGGACACGTCAACAACTCATGACAAGTATATATAAAAATATTGTAAAATCATACAATTTACTCTTACATTACGTACCATTTCCAACAAAGGTAGTCTTAGTTTTGCCTTGAATTGTTTTAACTTCTGTATCTGTGGAGTAGGGAGGGTGAGTATAGACCCACAGCACTTAGGCCACAATATGGCCCATTGTACATCCTCCCAAGGAGTCGCCCTCCTAGGACTTTGTCCATCCTGCCTTATCCAGGAAGGTGGACAGGTCACCAGGGGACATCTCCCTAATATCGGCAGGTGTAGGCCAAGACTCACCGAACACACACTCTCTTAGTATAACTACTGCTCTTCGGGCTTGAAGGCCGTCGTTCTTTGGAATTTCTTCCTGACGTTTCGCTAGCGCGAGTGGCCAGCTTCTTCAGAGGCTTATTCATCTCCGATGACTAAAAAATTCGATTTCTCAAGGCGTATTTATATTGATGCAGGTAGTCTGGAGTGTTAATTACTTCTGTCGGGTTCGGGGAATAATCATCATTATTAGTTGCCGCACTACCTGTTGTGATTTCATTAGTTATTCTTGATTTCTTCAGAATCGGATTCCAAATTCTGTTTAGAGTCAACGCTTCTTCCTTTCTGTTAAAATTGTCCGCATGTTTTTGGATCTCTATTGCCTCCCGTACCAGTCGGCTATGGTAACCCTGGTTGGGGGCAATCAGTGTTGCATTTTCGAACAGAATCTTGTGGTCGCCCTCACTCAATGCGTGTTCCGCCACCGCCGATTTGTCGGTTTGCCCCAGCCTGCAGTTCCTTTGATGCTCTTTGAGCCTTGTACCCATGGATCTTTTCATGGTACCGATGTACACCTTCCCACAGGTGCACGGTATGCGATAAACCCCTTCCGCTGACAGTGGGTCTCTTTTGTCTTTAACCGACCTGAGGCTTTGCTGGATCTTCTTGGTCGGCTTGAAAACTGTTTTTATGTTATATTTCCCCAAGAGTTTTCCAATTCTGTCAGTGACCCTCGGGATATATGGCAGATATGCATTCGCAACTACCTGAGAGTCATCCCTGTTATGAACCGTGGGACTCTTCGGTTTCATGGCCCTGTTGATTTCAGATACACTGTACCCATTCGACCTCAAGGCCACTTGAAGATGTTCCAGTTCCTGCTCTAGATGTTCTGGTTCACAAATCCTTCGAGCACGTTCAGTTAGGGTAGATATGACTCCTCTCTTTTGACTGGGATGGTGGTTCGATAGTGCGTGCAGGTACCTATCCGTGTGCGTGGGTTTTCGGTATACTTTGTGGGTTAGTCTAGCGCCCCCAACTAGGGTTACCATAGCCGACTGGTACGGGAGGCAATAGAGATCCAAAAACATGCGGACAATTTTAACAGAAATGAAGAAGCGTTGACTCTAAACAGAATTTGGAATCCGATTCTGAAGAAATCAAGAATAACTAATGAAATCACAACAGGTAGTGCGGCAACTAATAATGATGATTATTCCCCGAACCCGACAGAAGTAATTAACACTCCAGACTACCTGCATCAATATAAATACGCCTTGAGAAATCGAATTGTTTAGTCATCGGAGATGAATAAGCCTCTGAAGAAGCTGGCCACTCGCGCTAGCGAAACGTCAGGAGGAAATTCCAAAGAACGACGGCCTTCAAGCCCGAAGAGCAGTAGTTATATTAATAACCTCGGCCGCGAAAGCCTCGACGATAGCTCCAGACATTCACATAAGACATGCCTGACAGTTTCATCTTCCTGTTCACACATCCTGCATAGAGGTGTTTCCTTAGTTGACTGTGTCCTGTCAGATGTTTTAACTTATTAATAGACTTATATTCAATGGGTAACAAATTATATAACCGAGGTCCAATTATTTTATAAGAATTCTGACAAAATGTTAGACGAGTTAGTGGTATATAAATATTTTCATTTTTCCTGTTGTAATGTTGATGAATCCATCGCGGTTTTTGTGCATATATTAACAACTACATAATATATAGACCATGAATTGTGATGATATTATACTCCCGGACAACTGACGGCATTATGTCCTAACAGAAACATTTGATATACACCTTACTATTTTTTTTGTGTGAGAAACACATCTTTGAAATCAGAATGCTACCTTATATCAAAATTCCATATAGTAATCTGGATTGGATTTGTCCGAAGTAGAATAACAAAAGTGCTTTTCTGTTCATCACATTTCTGAGCAATCTGATTCGATAATATTTACCATTCAAACTTTTCATAAGATTCACACAATGGGTATTGGATGTTGAATTGGTGTCCATATGTATTCCTAAAAACATTACATAATTCGATTTTTGAATGATCAAACAATTCAATTTAAGATCAAATTCAAATGCATGAACTGAGTCTTACATGGATTGAGGAATACAGAATTATAAGCTAACCAGTCAGAGAGACTCTGAAGGCTGTACTGAAGGAAATTTTTCAAAAGATATTCATCTTTCCTTGAGAACATGAGTGTAATATCGTCTGCATACAAACAAGAAAACGTCTCTGGTAATGTTTCAGGTAACTGATTTATGTATAAGGTAGATAAAATCGTCTCTAGAACCGAACCCTGAGGTACACCAATTTTATTATGCATGTGTTGATATAAACTGTTCGTGAACATTTTATGACTTATGAGATATTTTAACACTTCGGGTTCGGTTTGTCAGATAGGATTGAAACCATTCATGTGGCTCACCCCTAATTCCGAATTCATAAGGTTTATTCAATAATGTTCGATGCTCAACACAATCGAAAGCTCGACTCATGTCACAAAACAGGGCTATAGGCAATTTTTCTCTTCCAGATTCTCCAATATATTATCATTAATGGAATACATAGCTGTCATAGTTAAACAACCTTCACGAAAACCGTATTGATTATTATTATTAATGTTATTTTTTATTGAAAACCCCATCAGAATAGTCGTCATTATGGCATATTCAAGAATTTTTGATATCACAGATAATCCTCAAAATGAATGCACACCGTATATCTTGAACCTTCAGCGACCGTCCCACCAGCCACTCCGATTTCTTATTACAAAAAGTTCGCCTCGAATGAAGAATAGCCTCCGCCATAAAGAGGTAATTAGCAGTCCCAGTTCCTGTCAAGTAGCTTTACTCTTTCAAGAACAAGGTATGTTTTTTGAAAGCAGCAAAGATAAGAATCGCCAGAAAAACTCTTTCACATAAAGATCTTCAAGACTTTACGTTGAGATAGTTGTGGCTCTATGCAAAAACTATTCTTTGGCGTATTTTATACACACGACATGTTGATTGTGTTGCTCGTAGAACGTACGTTCAATGGACGGTTTGGGATTTAGAATAGACGTGATACTGCTAGAGTCGATGCAATGGAATGTCTTTCTTGCGGGAATACGACGTTTGATATTGCTGAATTGGTATTGCAATAAGTCTGTTGGCCAAACCCGACGAGTTATAAAAACTCGTATTCAAGAACACGCATCAGATGGCGACGAAGAGATAAAAGCGATGTCTTTCAAGGGATTTCGATTGAAATAGATCGATAGATGAATCATTGTATCGACGATAATTTCAGGAATTAGACATTCTGATACAATATGGTTCAAGAAGTTATTGTGGAGATTGAACTGAAACTGTGAGGAAATATGAGTATTCTTTTCTTCCGTCACTAGGAAGACAAATATTACTGTAATGATTGATTCAATATCTTTGAAGATTATCGTTATGAGTTTTCCTGGCACCTTTCTGCTGTTTATCACTCATTACTAGATTCCCGAGTAATATTGCTTCGGTCTGAACACCATAAAAACAATCCATTTGCTAGGTGAATTATATATCAGAACTGAGGAATTTGTTCGAGTTTTCTGTTAGTTCTCTCAATTGAATTAAAGTCACTTGTTATCAGATCTGTCATTCCATTTGAGCGTTTCTATCAAAACAAATTTTTAGCCAAAGAATGCCAGTGTTTTCAATATCAAATCACCTTTTATAATGTACAATGCGCTGTTCAAGGAAACGATTTGTCTGTCTTATAATTTTTTGTCACAATCCTGACAAGGAATCATCTATAGGTGAAGGTACCAAGTTTGGATATGTTACCCTTCATAGTATTTCCTTTTTCAAAATTCAGTTGTATGGTCGAAAAATCATTTCATGTATATTTCTGATTTGCTGAGCCAAAAGTCGTAACGCAGTTCATCAGATATCCAAAAAAATTGAGTTTGTCAACAAGATTTCACGTCTCCATATGGCTAACAGATATTTTGTGTGTTCACCTATATAGCGATAAATTTGATTCTCAACTGATACTCAACTATTATGATTCCAATAGGGCTATTTATATCCGTTTTTATATTCGATGTTATAACAAAAGCCTCTGGGATTTTATAATCGAACTGCAGGATAAGTTTGAAAACGGAAGTATATTTGGCTCTTGACAAAAAATATGTTCTTTCTGAAGTTGCTTAGAATTTTTCTGGTTTAAAAAAAAAGGTTGCAGTACGAATTGTAAAAAATTTTATTAAATATAAGATACAGGGGCGATCAACTTTCTGACTCGCTCTGTAATAAATATTTGCATATCTTATTATCATAAATCCAGCCAATATATTGAAATTTCTGAAAGTTTCCTGTAGACAATGAAACTTTCTCTCGTGAGCGACTGATATTTAGTGTCATTAGAACAGTTTCCCAGGAAAAAATTCTTGATACATTGAAGAAAATAAGAAATATATGCTTTTTTGAAGTGTCTATTGTCCAACTTCAACACCCTGTATTTCTGAAACTTGTCATAGGATTGAGTTGAACCCATGAACACTATTGTTCAGGAAGTCGTCAACTACAATATACTAACAATTCATGCAATTTCACCAAGGAAGTTTGTCGATACCTGATTCGTCTATAATATGAAACAAAATCAGAAACAAAATTATATGAATTGTTTTCGGCTATAATTGCATAAAAATAACTGATAATTTTGCAAGAAAGCGTGATATCTAAAAATTGCAAGAGGTTATTTTCATATTTTGGCGAAAGTGTCCGAGTCCGAAGGACGAGGGCTCTTTTAAAAATATGAAAATAATCGAATGCAATTTGTTTAAGATATCACGCTTGAATGCAAAATTACCTGGTCATTTTTATGCACGAATGTTGTAATTCATTGGAATAATGCACGAATAAAGAAATTCTCAAGGAAATGTTATTTTTTGTTCATTTATACTTTCCTCTATAGATTGTATGGAGCACTCACCAAAACGCGAAATGTTTTTCTATTTTGAAGTCTATCTGACATTTATTTGAGTTGTTTACTGACGTCTAGCGATACGGTTTCAAATGTGTTGTTATTGTGACTTGACACAATGCAATTACCGCTGTAAGTTTTCGATTATTGCATTGCTCTTATGGGACATTTTATATATGAGGAAAATATTCAACAGAATTTATAATATTGCATAAAAGCAAATTGATCACATTTTCAACTCTTGTTGAGGTAACGTTTCAATAAATCAATTCAACAACTTGTTCACATTTTATTTCCGCAGTACCGTTACTAATAACAAACAATGAAATCTACGATTGATTGTAAATGTTTTGATTCCTATTACCAAGAACTAATATGTGATCTTTATCGATAATAAAAAAATTGGGTTAATGTTCATGAACCCCGTTTCCGCATTGATTCTTCGAGTTATTTTCAATAGGGTATCATGAGACAGATAGTTTTGTGCCCTGTCACTGGACTCCAATGTCCATTTGAAATTTCAGGATTGTGACACCTACTGGGTAGGAACTTGAATAAATATGTCAAAGAATATGTCCAAAATGTGCCACACTCACAATAGAAGTCTACGTATCCTAGCATTTTTTATTTGAATTCGAAACGAAAGTGAAAAGCCAAGTGAATGCTGTACATTGAATAAAAAGATAAAAATTCTTTATCGAAATTCTTGTTTTCATCAACTACAGACCAATCATCCACAAAGTTCGTGAAAATATGAATCGAATTAGAGTGGAAATCCAGTTCATAAATCCCAAACTCACTCGATATTACGTTTGACAAAAAGTGACCTTCGTCTTCCATCTCGGCATAGAATCAACTCCGAAATTATATTAGAGCTTCTGAACGCAATTACATACTTGACTGGCTATGATAATGCCGAGCTTTTTCACTGTCGGTGAGTCTCGAACGCTTTTAAAACTTTAGCTATTTCAAATCATATCAGACAGAAACAGAAGGTCGTCTCAAATTGTTTTACCTTTCGTAATTACAGACTATGAGACCGTTTCTGAAAGGAGGCTTTTTGTTGTTTTTGCGAGACCTTTGTTGTTGAATTACCTTTTGATGGTTCTTTGAATGGGGGGGGGGGGGTAAAGTTATTTGGTTTATTGCAATAAGCTCTCTTGGGAATGAGAATTTGTTATTTATTCTGAAAAGTACAACTGATTTCTGCTAGACTGAAGTCATATGAACAGGGTATAAAAACTGACATTTCGGAATATTGCTCCATCATTTGTCTTCTTGAATTCCCAACAATGAAGGCGAATATTTCAAGAAATTTGAGACCGTTTTTGAAAAGCGGCTTTTTATTGTTTTTGCGAAACCTCTGTTTCTGAATTACTTTTTGATGATTATTTGAATGTGGGGTTGGTGATTGTATCAGAAAGAAATTTTCCAGAAAGTTATTTTGTATATTGCAATGAGCTCTCTTGGAAATAAGAATTTGATATTCATTCTGAAAAATGTAACTGATTTCTCCTAGACTGAAGTCATATGAACAGGGTATAAAAACTGGCATGCCGGAATATTCCTCCGTCATTTGTCTTTTTGAAGTCCCCACAATAAAGGCGAATACTTCAAGAGATTTGAGACCGTTTTTGAAAGGCGGCATTTTGTTGTTTTTGCGAGACCTTTGTTGTTGGATTAACTTTTGATGATTCTTTGAATTGGAGGGTTGGTGATTGTATCAAAAGGAAATTTTTCAGAATATTATTTGGTTTATTGCAATAAGCTCTCTTGGGAATGAGAATTTGATATTCATTCTGCAAAATGTAACTGATTTCTCCTAGACTGAAGTCATATGAACAGGGTATAACAACTGGCATGCCGGAATATTGCTCCGTCATTTGTCTTTCTGAAGTCCCCACAATGAAGATGAATACTTCAAGAGATTTGAGACCGTTCTTGAAAGGCGGCATTTTGTTGTTTTTGCGAGACCTTTGTTGTTGAATTAACTTTTGATGATTCTTCGAATTGGAGGGTTGGTGATTGTATCAAAAGGAAATTTTTCAGAATATTATTTTAATTTTAATAATATTAATATTATTATTATGACATATCAGGAATATTACTCCTGTCATTGGTATTTTTGAAATCCCCACAATAAAGACAAATACTTTTAGAAATATGTAAAAGTAGGGGGTTCATGAGAAAGTCGAGTTTTCATGAGGCGGAATGGAGATTTGAAAAACCAAATAGTTCGTAATTTTTCCGATTCATCTAAACCCATCTCAAAATGGGAAAAATAGGTATTCAAGCAAGCCAACTAAACTTATAAATAATTCAACTTATTAACATAAATCATCAAGAATGAACGAGGGCATTCAGACAAGTACTCAACTCAACTTGGAAATTCCCATGTATTGTCACTTAAGAATTGTTGAGTTATTCATATGTTAAGTTAGTATGCTCTATTACACCTTAAGATAAACTCTTCCATTTGTAAACTACCGTATTTTCAAGGACAGAATGACTCGATTTGGTTGATGTCAATTAATCAATGATGTACACAAATCGAGCAAGAAAAAGTGATCTATAGCAAATCAGTGCCCGCCGTACTTCGAAGGTAGGGGAGTAGCTGTTTTAGATAGACCCTTTCTTCCTTTTTGTGAATAAATCGAACGTCTTCGAATTATATACACGTACCTATCATCAGAGAGTGTTTGTACATGTTTTTATTGATATTACTTTTTTTGAAAGTTGTAATTTCCACTTTTTGATCTGGAGAAGAAAAAATATTTATTTTCTCAAACTCCATTCTCTCCACAAAAATTCTTCATGAAGAATGTTCGTTATGTTTATATTCAGAGTACGATTACATCGGTAGAGACGAAAATCTATTCTTTCAATACAGATTATTACGGAAGGGAAGCCCTGTAATGTTCCAAGAACCCCGCGTGAATCAAGGGACTGGAGATATGAATTGACATTCAGTTTATATTTTTGGGGTTTTTGAGGAGAAACCTCTCTCGACGAGGAGTTCCAAAGTTCAGCTGTTTCATTGAAAAAAGATTCACAACGAAGGAGTTGAAATTCTGTGCTCGTCGGGTCATCCGTGTTTATACTGCAAGGGTGGAACGATTGATAACAATCCAGAAGAGCACCGACCGTGAAAACATCTATAGAAGATAGACAAGTCTCCAACTCTCTACGATGTTCCCATGAAGTGAGCGAGTTTGTGAGCGAAGAATCACCCACAAGACGGATTGTCTTTTTCTGAATAGAATCGAGAAGCCTGAGTCTGTGAGCGATGATTCACCACAAATTTCTCATATGTGATTTCAATGAGCTATAAATATATCTCCCTAAAATGCCCGGAATTTTTGCAAAAACGGAAGGTTGATGAACATTTTCATATATATTCCGAACAACCTTAGTCCAATGTCAAAAAATGAACCGTTTGTCTGAACTTTGGTATTATGGGACATGTAAAAAGTTGGATACCTCAAAATATTTGTCCTTCGAACGTCAAAAAAATATATGACAATTCGTGACTGACACTCATGCATAGGATGAGCACACGAGAAAAATGATGAAAGTCCATTGTTTAACAAGTTTATTTGTTGGTATACATAAAATTTTCCCTCACGAAAAGATGCATCTTTTGGTACCGAAATGAAGAAGAATATCGATAACAGTAACATTGAAAACGTGAAATTGGAAATACTTATACTCGGAAACAACGATAAAAGGTAATCGTATTGCCAATCTGACTGCTAAAGCATGTATTTATATAAAGAAGACAACATATTTTCGGGTCGTCTTGCTACGTCGAATTCTTCCTACGGCGAGTTCTTGCTACGTCGAATTCTTCCTACGGCGAATCCTTCCTACGGCGAATGTCATCCCCTCCACTGACGTCATTGAAACACGAACGTTTCCGATGATGGTCTATACACCCCATTGTGGAAAGTTCGCCGTTGGAAGAATTCGACGTAGCAAGAATTCGACGTAGGAAGAATTCGACGTAGGAAGAATTCGACGTAGGAAGAATTAGACGTAGGAAAAATTCGACGTAGGAAGAATTCAACGTAGGAAGAATTCGACGTAGCAAGAATTCGACGTAGGAAGAATTCGACGTAGCAAGAATTCGGCGTAGGAAGAATTCGTCGTAGGAAGAATTCACCGTAGGAAGAATTTGTTGTAAGAAAAAATCGGCGAAAATACACGCCCTTCCCTCTCGAAATATATCACATCGCAGACAGAACATCCCGACAACGACGTCATCAGATGAACGATTTGTACCGAAGAATTACTTTTTCGCATTCACAGTGGGATTCATTCTTCATTCATTAATACTCGAGATTGTATAACTTTCTGAAAGGCATCTTGTTGGCCACATAAATATGCAACTTTTCCCGAATCAACCGTCTTCGTATTACTTTTATTATTCGAAAACATAATAGTGAGCGTTAAAGTTGAAAAACCCGATATAGTCTGTAATACAAAATGTAATATTAGTAACAATGGGTTATTTTCGACCTCGTATTTGAATTTGGAAGGTAAGAGGGGTCCGAAACATTTGCGTTCGATATCCTTTGAAGTAGTGAACTGAAATGAACGGAATGCTACAAGCCAATAACACTTTTTGGGGGGATCAAATGACCTATCATGAAACATATTCAGGACGATGTTGTTATATATGAAACAATAACTTGTAGCACTATGTCATCGGTTTTCACTGATACAATCGACTATTAACAAGGGATAACTGATTGTCTCAGCGAAAAAAAAAGTTACTGTCGAATTTTCTCGCACGTCTTTCTTCAATATGATTAATCCAGAAAACTCATGAGGAACACCCAGTCCCATATGATAATGACGGTACCAGGAGATATAATTCATCTGAAACAAAAATTATCGCCTTATAAATTTCACCGTAAATGTGAAAGAGGAATACCTCGGTGCATCCCGTTTTATTGATGGAGTCGTTGACGAGATAATTTGGCGGCGATGTTAGGTAATTCTGAGGAGCAGGGAGTGTTATTATGGCAAATTCATCCTAAGGTGAATTCTTCCTTCGACGAATTCTTGCTACGTCGAATTCTTCCTACGCCGAATTCTTCCTACGTCGAATTCTTCCTACGTCAAATTCTTCCTACGTCGAATTCTTCCTACGTCGAATTCTTCCTACGTCGAATTCTTCCTACGGCGAACTTCCCACTATGTTTTGATGACGTCAGTGGAGGGGATGACATTCGCCGTAGGAAGAATTCGCCCTAGGAAGAATTCGACGTAGGAATACGCACCCCATATTTTGAGGGACTGTTTTTTTACTTGCTGATACTGAGTTTCTTTAAGTCGAAATTTACTTTGAAAACACTTTGCCGTGTATTCATGGTTTTGAACATCCATCGTTTTTCCCGTGCGCTCTTCATTAGATTTTAATTCCCTCAAACATTATTTCTAGTTACTCTAGTTACTCTAGTTACTAAACACCCTTTGTGTTCCTGAGCAATTCCATTGAAATAAACGAGGGCATTTTTCATCAGGAAAGTTTGAGCCATTCTTTCCATCGTTTCCCGTTCAATAGTTCCTACTTACATCGATAAACAGCCATTTCTTGTTTACACTCCGGTTGTTCGGTGTTATCGTCTGTTAATTTCCACAAAGCGATAATAGTTTTTTTATCGATTGGCAGTTCGTCTGCCAACAACTTGAAACTTCCAGGAGAGCAAGAAACAAAAACAGTAACAAACATTATATTAATTGTTCCCAGATATACCATGAAAAACGTTTAGTCGATGGAACTAGTATTTTCCCAGCTCTTTGTTTTTTTCTAATTTAGCCGGCTGTTATCATCATGATTCCCAAATCAGTCTAATGAGTAGAGACTTTCCACTATTTCTGTGTCAGGCTGAAAAAATCATTGAGCTCGTTCTTATACTTTATAGATCATAAATTTCACTTTTCCTTACTGAAACTCAAAATTGACTCCAGTTCTAGTATTTTCTTTTTTGATTATCATACTGTGTCCCGAACATATATGGATTTAACCTGTGGTAGAAGTCCATTGTATCTCAAAGTGGAGTGTAGTAGATTTAAGATGCAGAAAAACTCAAAGTCGTCTCCACAATTTAATTAGTTGATAAATTTTATACTTCATTTATCAACTAATATTATATTACTCTTCCTTTATTGTAGAATTTAATGTAAATTCAGCTGATGATGAACCTATGTAGGTTCGAAACATGTACTGAATCATCGTACTGACATCTTTCGGATATTAAATTGTGGAGACGACTTTGAGTTTTTCTGCATCTTAAATATATGGATTTATCTTTTTTCACAATTTCGAAAACAGAGTATGTACCAAACAGTATCAATATAAATCAGTCTTGCAAAAATAATTTTCTGTAAGTGATGCTAACCCTAATTCTATCATCTAAACTCCTAATCTGATCTAATTTCCTATCATCGGTTCCTCTTCCATAAAATTGAGTTGGAATAAGACTCCCTTCAGTTGTCTTTTACTACGTTCTGCC
Source organism: Zygogramma bicolorata (assembly GCA_032362365.1). NCBI lineage: Eukaryota > Metazoa > Arthropoda > Insecta > Coleoptera > Chrysomelidae > Zygogramma > Zygogramma bicolorata. The sequence goes on from JAVJAQ010002299.1 coordinate 562,402, forward strand.
AAATCGAAGTTATTCATGATCTTTCACCTCAATCTTAATTACTTTTTTTTAATATTCATGAAAAGCATACAGAAAAATCTCATACATGATTCTTCTGATGCCACATTTATTAATGATTAATTAATTTTGTTACATTATTTATCTACACCCGTACTCTAATAATACACTTATATGCCCACAACCCGTTTTATAATGAAATCCATTACTATACAGATTTTCAACCAATAGAAACCAATTATTTTTCAATCAAGCACGATGTGCATGCCCTGCATTTGACATTTGTCAAAATCGGTATAGGTATTGAACTTTTGAAGAATATAGCCAAACTTCGATAATCACAACAAAATGTCTGATACCAGCGATATGGGAGAATCACCTTCGACACCTTCACCGACAGAAATACAGTTAGAATGATTGAATTTTTCATTTGACAAATGCATCATTATTTATTACTTATTTTTTCATCAAACTTTGTGGGCTCTCCGTAGCCGAGCCGTCTGTGGCACTGACAATATTCTAGCTGGAAGAGACATTGGTTCGATTCCGGCCTCGAGTTATCTTTTTTTTTTGATTTTTGATCTTCATTTCATATCTCATCGTTTTATTTCTCGAAGTAATACTATTAATTACATTTCTGTGGAATTTTTCAAAGAAATTCGTTGAATTAGTATTATTGTGTGCAATATAAATATAATATTTGTAGTTCTTCACTATTTATCGAGTGTAGATAAAATAGCGTATGCAACTCTCATGTAATTGTTATTAATACACTTGCATAAACCATACCTTCGGCTCGTTTCGTATCCCGGTTTATGCTCATATATTAATAACCATCATTACACGATCGTTGCATAATATACTGTTATCAAATCAGCAATGTCCATTTCAATTCTATCACATATCAGCATAACAAAGTTTAGGGAGAATATCACTTCAAGTTAATATTCTGACGGAGTGAATAAATCAAGTTTTCTCTGTAGGATTTATTATAATCCAATGATAACAAATCAGAGCTGAGGCACATGAGGAAGTTTCAAACGTACCGAGTTCCATTTTCAGTAAAATTTCCTCTCTAAACGAAAACAACCAGCTGAAAAATAAATATATCAAATCTGGTAGAAGTTAAACCGAAAACTTTATAATTGAACTTTGAATGGATGCTTAGACACGATTTAAATACAAAATTGATTAAAATTCTGCTCGGGTTGAGCTTTGACTCAAAAAGTTTTAATGAAAATGCAAACAGTTTAAAATACTCTTCAATTTACGCTGTACAAGTGAAATGATGATTACGGTGACACCCGTCAGAGAGACTTTCAGGACCTGGATGGCATCTCCGTCATAGTCGAGTTATAATTGAATCAGTTTCCATTCAAATCTTTTGAAAGCACGGAACTATCGAAGGAAAATGAAAATAGGCTCAACTTGAATGCCATTTTCAAGCTGGAATATCACTTGGTGGATCGAAACAGAGAAAATTTCATTCAATACTAACCCTTAAATGTGTGAAGTTGCATATATGATACAACTCTCCACTTATTGTTTGAAAATTTCATTTTCCGAAATACCATACGTTCTTCAGATGTCTACCCACACAAATACATCTTTTGAAATGAAGATGGCAGCACAAGACCAGGGGAATCGGATCTGCAATGTAGGAAAGTCGTTTCGTGACATTTGAAGCAAAAATCTCCATTTTCACAAGTGAATTGAGAGTGTCCAGTGAAGAATTGTGAACTGAAAAAACTCATATGAATGGAATAAGGTAATGCATATATAATATGCTGCATATTACTAATGGGTGATGTTACGACTTACGAATTTTCGAACTGCGCATGCATTATCCAGTTCGTAATGTATTTTCAAATGTCGTGTATCGTGATTGGTTGTACATAATTATGATCTCGCCAGACGTCGGAGCGACTGCGTCAAATCGACCAATGAGGAAAGCTTGTCTTACGATCAGACAGTTCTTAAGATTGCTGCATCGATCCACTATAAGCTCTCATTCAGTTCTTACTCGCTCGAAAAATTGTGGTGATGTGTGCTATGTAACGACAAAATTCTGGTAATATCTGCTATGTAGCGTGTAGCAACGAAAAATAAATTTGGAAAAAAGTATACCCACCAAGATTCAGATTCCCTCAAACATTTTTTTCTGTTTCTCTGAGGAAAAACCACCGGTATAGTTCCTCTGTCAAAAAAAAATGTGCATTAAAGGCTAATGCTCAATACTTCAAAGTGAAAGAAACCATTGAAGATTAACAACTTCTTCGAAACTGGGTAGTGCTAGAAGTCATTCAGAAACAACCTATTACTATCCACCTAACAAGTTTTTTGGTCCGATATGGACTTTGTTTGCTACTGTTAATTATTCTAATTAATTTCTCGATAATGAACTATAGTCGGGCCGTTCAAAAAATTGAATTCAAGGACGCGTGAACAGTGAGCCTGAGCGGCGTAGCCACGCCTTTTAAACTGAAATAAATGAAGAACTGTTTACACTGTACTTGTGCTTTGTATTTACGTGTGTTACGTTATTTGAATAATATGGATGGAAACACTCTTTCACCTCCAAGAAAAAGATTAAAAAAAAGACATTTAACTGTAGAGGAAAGAGGTGTAATAATGAACACTTATAAAAAAGAATCCCAAGAGTTTATGGGAGAACAGGGAAATGCGACGTTTTTGTTGAGTGGCGTAAATCGGACTTATAACATTGGGGAGAGGAACATCCAAAGAGTGCGTACCGTTCACGTGATCATTCTACCTTTTCAGCGGCTACACTATAGTGCAGTCACTACCTGCAGGGTGCGTCATCTGTTATTATTGATTATTCTGATCACTTTCTCAACAATAAATTGAGAAGCGGGCTGAAAGGGATAGGTCCCTTGTCACCATTCAGGCTGTTTTTACATTTTTGCTATTTCTGGACTCTCACATGCATCGAGTCATGCACATGCTTTATCAGTTTAAGATTGCTTTCACCAATTTTGTGGTCATTGTCTAGAGCGTGTTGGGCGACACTGGATTCTCTATCCTTCCGTATCACGTGTGCAAAATTCTCTTTGAAACGGGTTTCAATTGCTCGTCGGCTCTGGCCGATGTATTTGTTGTTGCGATCTTCACAACTGATTTCGTAAATCCCCGACTCCTCTGAGTTTCCTCATTTATCTTTCGGGTGCCATATCATCAAATATCTGTTGAGGTCCTCTGGTGCATTTTGGTTCATATGTGATTACTACAAACTTTTCATTTTTTTCATCTTTCTGAAAAGTCGAAGATTTACGAACTGTTTCCCTAAATTAAAATTTTCTAATTATCAACTATCTCTGGATTAAAACCGTTCAGCTACGTACCTAATCACTCTCCTTCCATTGTCGTACTTATTATACATACCTTATTGTATAACAATAAAATTTAGCAACCATTTGTCGAATCTTACGTCATTAATAATCATCTAGTTAGGCAAGTAGATAATATATATATACTCCTGGACGAAATCATTATGACGTATCTTTGATTCTTTCTTCGATTCTACGTTATTTGTAACTCACAGCAAAATTCTGGAATGAATATTGTGGTTATTGCTTTTGCTACTTCCCTGTGTATGGATCGACAGCATGGTTTTGGATAGTTCCATGATATTTTACAGATTTTCGTGAAAGCTAGCAACTGATTTATATTTTTTTATGTATATTTCCCCCATTTTTCAAACACCCTACCAGTTCGCCCATTAGGCAGAGCCTTTTGCGGGCAAGGTCCCCGATACCGAAGCGCTCTGAGGCATCTTACAAATTTTTCGGTAGCGCATTCGTTATTTCAACCATAGAGAACCCCAGAAAAACTTACAGTGCTACCGTATTACAGGAATACCAACACTCACCCGCCTTTTCTTTCTTGCAAAAAAATAGAGAGCGGAATCCATCTAACAGAACCAGTTTCTCGATATGGTTATTTCTATAATCCTCATGTCGGTAAAGTTAGATCTATGAATATATCTTCTTAGATAAACATAACCGTTGAGCCAGTCTATACTCGTTACTCAACATAAGAAAACTCATCAATCTCTGTCTCCGCGAATCAATTAATAAGACATTCCATAACTAATCGTCATATCATTATCTGAGTAATTAAAGGACCATTTGAGTGTCACCAACTCAAATCGTAACTCAGGATTCAATCCCATGCGAGTATTTATGGAGAAGTCGGGGAAACTTGTTTCTATTTACGGTTCTATGAACGCTCCAAACGGAGACGACGTGATATTTTACTTTATCAAACGCAGTACCGTATTTAACAGCTTTATTAATGCCTTTTGTTCCTTTGACTGCGGCCATTGTGCGACGGTTTTTTCTCCGCCGGTGTTTGCTTCTTCTTCCACCGAATCGAATAGACACATAGTATTCTTTTGTTCGTCGATTTCCTATAGCGGAGGCCGTGAACAATTTTCCAATACGTTATGGCGTCGTCAGAATTTATGAGGATATAGCTAGTACCGCTGGTTTTCACGCTCAATTACACTATTGCTACTCGATAACGTGGGTTGAAGTGGTTCGTTGTTTCTGCCGAGGCATAGTTACAGTTCTCTTTGCCGTGTTTGTACATTATCTTTTCTTCGTCAATTTCTAGAGATATATTCAATTGATCAGAGGTTTTTTTTTATCAAGAAACTCCATGGAGCAATTGGAAACTCATCAGATTGCTACCGAATCATCTGTGATTGAAAATGTTGGCCTCTTGCATGTTTTCTTCAGGGGCCTGTTGCAAACAGCAAATACCAGTGGTAAAATACCACTTTGGCAGTTGTTAATTACCATTTCTACAAAGGGTTTCTACAAGTGACACTGGTAATTCACCTCAATCCTGCAAGTGTTTTTACTAGAAGAGAACCACTGAAAGCTGCGCTAGTAGGTTGGGACTAACGTGTGTACTTGTTTGATCCTACAGGTATTAAGTAACTAATAACATCGTTTTTTTTCCAAAAATTCCGAAGCAGAAGATTTACTGGAATTATACAAGTCTAATTCGACCAACCTACCAATTAAATCAGATCTTCAGACTGTCTCCAGAGGAATCTGAGCGATTGTTGGAATTGAATTGAATTAGCATTCTATTGGTTAGGCAATGGAGCTCAATGCTATGGAGTTAGAGCTGTGCATACAAAACGCGTGTTAAACTACGGCGAAATATCACAGATATAGATAATACTCAAGATGTGTTTGAGAAAGATATTGCTTGTGTCGAGTAACTTCGATCATTTCCAAGTAAGAAATCTCGATATAGAATACCCTTGGCCCAAAAAATACTTGCAAGAGAAAATGGAGTATATTTTCTCAGCAAAACAGAAAATACGTTCATTATTGTATTTTCGTATATTTTTTCTACGAAAAATGAATCTTCATTCGCTTTACAATCATGGCTCAATATATATGTACGAATTTTTATCACTGAAAAAATATCAAAGCTTCTACAACTGTACAAAATTTCTTTCTGAAACAATAAATATTAGCACATGTAACTAGTTATTTCTACAGTGGTGATTTGTATATTTCCTTGTCGCTGAATAGCTTTTTGAAAGAGAGAGTATTAGTCATAATTCATAATGTAACTTGGAACTTGTCACTTGTGGACTTGTGATTTTATTGATACAACCTACTTGTCGAGTAGTTATTACTTGTAACAAAAATTACAGCTTATCCACTCCATCTTGGCACAGAACTGATAATGTATATGCCCAGCAATCTCTGTGAGGTATTCTGAGAAAAAAAAACACTTATTGAATGTGTTTACTGTGATCAAATATATTTTTTTCTTTCGTCGTGGTCTGTCTCACCAGTGTGCAACTGGGAAAGTAGCTGAGTTTGTGCCAGGATGGACTGGATGTGCTGTATTAGTCCTTCTTGTAACTAGTCGCTATACCATAATGTGCTTCCAAAAAAGTTCTGGCCGTTGGATTAGGACGGGAAAAAATATTTTTCGGACAGGGGAAACACTTGACTTGTTTGGTATGGAACAAAGCTGTTCAGCTAGCAGATTAGCTATTCCACAGTTTTTTTCATTCCTGGTGATGAAATGAAACGGGTAGATGATTCCTGAAGCTTCAAATTTTGAAACTATATCATGCTGAAATATTTTTAAGTAGTGATCTATGCAATTTCCAATGAGAACTTGGATATTACAATTTGGGAAGATAATTTCAGTATTTCATTGTCCTCAAATTCCAAACCCAATGCACACATATACTGTCTCTGTCTTTCTGATGGACTTCTCATTCATCAGTTTTTGAGTATACTCTTCAACCAATTGTTGGAAAGTTTCAAAGGGGTCGCATTTCTCATTCCCCAACTTTATCATAATACATTTCCGTTATCTTCTGACGTCTTTAATCGGAATCAATTTTCAGTGAGGCCACAGGTTTCGAAAAGGCAGATTTGGCTAAAATTGTAAGAACTGCAGTTTTTACTAACTCCGTGGCTGCTCACAAAACATTCTGAATGGACCCTTCTGGCAAATCAAGTGGATTATATTTGATGACATTCATATGATGATTCAAAGGAATGAGTCTAACACACCACATAAGAAGGAGATGGAGTCCATTTTTCCGGTATATTGCAGAAACCCACTTCTTTTTCAATTCTTCATCTTCTGGAATTGAGACAATATAATATACCTCTTCTCAGACGACTGATTTTGATCAAGTCATAATTGTATATTGAACCTCAGAATTTCGTCAGTAGTGAGCCACTTAGATTCACTACGTTACACTCTACAAATGATCGTGGCTTATCGAAAACTTCACGAACACTTCAATCAAAACTTTAATCATTAGAACTCACAACACTTTTGAATGATTTTCAAACCCATATATTGTGGAGAAGGAACTGTCCTGTCAGAGAAACAGTAGTTAGCTGGAAATATCTCAAGGACATTAACAGTTTTCGTCTTGGCTGTGATACCTCTCTCAGGAGTTGGCCGTTGGAGGTTTCTTCGAATTACGATTGGAGTCTTCTTTGGTGAGCATTGCAGTTGTACATTTTTTCCTAACAATAAAAGAATCTGGCGACGTGATTAACTCTTGATGTGACATGTTTTTTGGATCAATTCGGACTAACAGTGTTAACTCGATAGGCTTCATTGAAGGGCGTGATGTGCTTTAATGATATCAATGTGAATGTGAAGGTTCTCCACTTAGGATTCGTTTTTTTATTCTGTGTTTTTTTGATATTAGGAGCACAAGAGAGTGGAAGGCTTTTGATGTTTTCAGGAAATCGTGTCTCACCATTAGAAGCTGATGTTATTGACAAGCACTTCTGACAATAGATCTTACATGATATTTCACCATCAGCGTCATTTCGAGTATCGAATGAACGATTTCGTTAGAAAAGTCACTTTCTACATGATTTTTTTTCATATGCATATGATCAATTTTTGAAGTTTGAAAGCCTCAGGAAAAGCCTCTCTCGGCAAGGAGATCCAAAGCTTAGCTGTTCTATTGGAAAAAGGAAATAGTGAACACAATATATCAGAACAGATAATTACAGCAAATAAAGATAACACAGTGGAATGAAATAACACTAAATGATGGCAAGAGAGAGCAATAACCGAAAACGCAAATCGAAGGAAACTGCCTTTATCATGTTTTATGAAAAAAGTTGCATCTCTATAAAATAATTTGATATGAAGTGCACCTGGAATTTGGCCGATTTGAAGCTTATAATAATGTCAGTGAACAGAACCCCATTCCTTAATATTTGCTACTCATACATTAGAGGTGTTATGAAGAGAAACACTTTGAAAACAAGCCCCAATTCAACCCCTCAGAATGCTGATGAAAAACAGGGTTTGACTTTTTTCCAAGTGTGGTCTTATGAAATTATATCATTGTACACTGAGTATGAAAATCAAGTTAGTCTAAGCCTTATACCTGCCTCATACCACGACAGATATTGGTCAAATGTAAAAACTTGAATTCAAATGATAGTTGACTGATCTAGTCTAAGAGGATAACTATTCTCCTGGCTCACACCACGGCAGATATTCGACAAATGTGAAAACTGGAATTCAAATAATAGTTGAGTGGTATACATATGAGAAAGGTGATAACAAATGAAATGTTCTTTAACCGAATTAGATCACGGCTGACTTGGCATTGTCAACCGTACTCATCTTGGAACGTTCGCAGTCCAACCGTATTTCATTATCTTTGCGGTGCGTGATGAGTAATTGTTTCCGTCAATATACATAATATGTTATTCAATTAAAAGTTCGCAGTTCGGTGCTTGTTCGAATCTAGTTGTTGAAAGTCAATTACAACTTTAGCGCAAATCGTGCTCTCTTCGGGATGTATGTGGTGCATTGAACTCGTCATAGATGGCGGGTCTCCTGCAAAAAGTAGTCAGCACTCGATTCGAACTAGATATGAGGAGAGCGTAAATTGCGCTCAATCTCAAGTAGCATCCGTATATCGGACGATTATTGAAAATTTTTGTAGAGATCAATTAACCTAACATCATAGCGAAATCAGTTGCACTCGACGCGCGTTTTGCTAACAAGGTTAGCATCTCCATCATACCACGAGCCAGCTCCCGACAATATAATCTAATCTCCAGGAGAGAAAACTGATACTTTGTCTGAATTGTATATTTAGTTACTTGTAGTATGAAGTATTCCGGTGTCACGATAGACCGTCACATAAAATGGGAGAATAATAATAATAATATAATAATAATAATTTATTTGCTCATATACGAAATTACATTAAAAAGAATTACAAATTCAAATAAATATTGTACGATCCACGGAAGCAACGTAAGTTGCTTGTGTGTGGTGTAAGCATATTATTATAAAGCCTATATATAAATCTATGAATTCAATATGAACAGGTTAAAATACAAACAAGACATTGAATATGAACTACTTATAGGAATGTAATGAATAAATCTAAGATTGTATTAATAATAATAAACATATATGACACAACAAACAAGATAAAAATTTCATAATATAAATGTATAAATAAAATAATAAAATGCAAGAGAATTAATGAAGTTCTGATAAAATGAATGAATGAATATAATAGATTATGTTCTATGGTTTTGATATTGATAGCTAATTATTTCGATCGAATATTTCAGTGATCCTTTTCCGCAGCATGCTGAGTATGTATTGGTTGAGTGAGTTTTTCAATATCGTATATGACTCACAGGATTTTATATTTTCTGGTGAACTATTGAACACAGTAGGGCCCAAGAAATGATAAGATCGTTGTCCTATTGACTTACACGCAAATGGTGTAATGAATCTGTCTCTGTTACGGGTGCCATAAATATGGCTTGGTCTACCTAATTTTTCAGTTCCTTTGTACTGATTCAGTATAAGTGACTTATAGAATAACTGTCTTGGATCGAGCACTCCTGATTGTTCGTATAATATGTCGCTAGAGAAACGGGGGGGTTTTTCATTATTAGCTTTAAATTTTTTTTTGAATTATTTCCAGTGGGCGTAAGTAGGAGTTAGATACATAATAATGAATAAATAATAAAACAAATAATAAAAAAATAAATAGAATAAAATAAAAAATCTACAATGTTTATGATTTATAATTGAGACAATTCTTCTTCGTCATCAATTCACAACCCAACAAAATAATGTTATTGTTTTGGTGTCGGTGAATTATGAACTGATTCTGAATGTTTTTGATGGTCTGATTTCAAGAATGTCTGGCATTTTCTCGTAGCAGCTCTAGTCCTTCAAATACAGGCCAATCAATTCGAGTTCTGATAACAGGTGAAATTAATGAAATAATGATATCTTTACAGGTCAAAACCAAAATTTATTTCCTACAATTGGCTTGTATTTGTTCTTGTTATTGCCCATGATTGTAAAAATCGACCTTTCTACAAAAAAAAATGAGTATGAAGAATATCAGTGGGCGATTTGTGTCGATTTTAAAACGGTAAACTTTCTCCTTGGAAATCAAAGTGGATATGCAAAATATCCCTGTGTTTTATGTCTTTGGGATAGCAGAGCACAAAATCAGCACTGGGTTAACAGAAATTGCATATCAAGTTGGGGCTTATGAAGCAATTTTCAAAGGGTTCAAATCAAGATGGACCTCCGTTTGCTTGAAATAATATTGTGACAAGAAAATTGAGGTATCGAATATGAAATACTAGTCAAAAAATGTAAATAAAGAAATTGAATGAAATATTTCATTTTATTTCGTTATTTAAAAATTCTTTTTTGACTCATATTTCATAGTCGAAATCTCGGTTTTTTGTTTTTCATTATTGACCAAAAATTTGATTTTGATTTGATTCTTCTCACTTGATTTGCATTTTAATCCTGCCGCTCTTAGCAACAGGTTTCAGTAGAGTTAAAAATATAGGCAATGGAAGTCCGAACCATCACCATTTGAGATGGACCTTGTTTTGATTACTTGTCGCATAAATTTCCTGGAATTGGCACACAAAAACTGAAGGCCGTAATATTTGATGGACCACAGGTGAGGCAGCTTATTAAAGATCCACAATTTAAACATCAATGAACGAGATTGAATCCAATACTTGGTGTTCATTTGTTAAAGTACCTATTGAAAATTTTTTCGGAAATCATAAAGCAGAAAAACGTACATTTAGTGAAAATTATACTTTCCAACTTTGAAAGTCTTGGTTCTAACATGAGCATAAAAATTCACTACCTCCACAGTCACTTAGATCGGTTTCCAGAAAACCTTGTTGATTTAAGTGAAGAACAGGGAGAGAGATCTCATAAGGACATTGAAACTATACAAAGGAAGATGGGATCGCCACATGATGTCCGACTATTGTTGAGTTTTCAGCGAAATTGTTCTGGTAACCAGCATGATATAGAAAGTCGTATGAAAGAAAAGTCTTAAGTGATAAGTGATGAATGTTATTTATGTATATTCCTGCTTTTGCATGTCTATATGTAATAATAGTATATTACTTTATGAGGCGGAGAAGCATGACTTTTCTTGACGCGCCCGATATTACGCGCCGAACGAAGTGAGGCGCGTAATAGAGGGCAAGTCAAGAAAAGTCGCTTCTTTGCCGAATAAAGTATACTATTTTTTCTTCGAACGTAGCAATTTTCAACCATAAATAGTACAATTCATACGCTATTTTTACTCGAAATTAACTGTGACAACTATCAAAGTCGTCTAGATGTTAGAAATTAAAATAATTAAGTCGTCGGTGGGATTTGCGTCTCCCTGGTTACAGTTGTTTGACAGTTATTTTATGTTATTAAAGACAGTTTATTGTTGTTGCAACCGCAAGAGCAAATTTAGTGCGAAAATGGAAAACCTAAACAAAATTTAGTCCGCGGCTAATGATGCAGTAGCACGTTTGGGTCCCTCCAAGTTAGGAATAAAGTATCGGTTAGCGTATAAGCACTTCCAAGAGTGGTGCGATACAAGAGGAGTACGGCAAGTTACCGAAGACGTTTTACTGGCATATTTTTATATAATGGAAAATGAAAATAAATGGAAATCTTTTACAATGTGGTCACGATACTCTATGATAAAATCCGAGTTAGTTATTAGAAAAAATGTGGATATAAGCAAATTTTTGAAGTTACGTGCCTTTCTGAAAAAGACAAGCGAAGCAAAGAAGTCCAAAGTTTTCACTAAAGACGAGTTTGATAAATTTTTGTTTGAAGCGCCAGATAAGTTGTATTTAGGATTGAAGGTAAAAAAAATTATATTGCAAAGCATGTAGTATACTCTACTAAATTATAAAAATATTTCAGATTGTTTTGTTAATTGGGGTTACCGGCGCCTGTCGATGCGACGAATTGGTAAAAATGAAGACTGTGGACATTGGACATTGAAGATAAAGAAAATGTAATAATTATCAAAATCCCAGACAGTAAAACACGACAAATTAGATATTTTACGATAATTGGTCAAAACTACATTTAACTGTATAAAAAGTATGCATCACTGCGGCCTGAAAATTTCACAGAAAACCGATTTTTTATGAAGTACCAAAATGGAAAGTGTTACCGAAGCGTCATGGGAGTACATTCGATCAGCGCAGTAGCCCAAAAAGTAGCTAGTTATTTAAATTTAAACGATGCAAGCGCATACACGGGTCACTGTTTACGACGAACTTCAGCAACACTTTTAATTGATGGAGGCGGAAATCTAGAATGCCTCAAACGACATGGGGGCTGGAAATCAAGCACGGTTGCCGAAGGATATGTAGAGGATTAAATAAGAAATAAGAACGATAATGCTCAAAAAATTTTAAACCCTCATGATTCGCCAACATCGGGAATGATTGCTGAAAGTTGTGCTCGACCATCAGTATCATCAACAATTACCAATGCGTATCAAGAGTCGGGAACATTTTTGCACGGTTTCAATTTTGAAATTGCTTCATTAACTAATTGTACTTTTAATATTACTATAAATAAAAATGATGTTTTAATGTTGTTAATGACATTTGTATTGTTGCTTTGTGACATGTTTCATATTGTTGCCATGACAACATTTTTCCCTCCGCCGTAAAGAAATGGGAAAAAAAACTGCTGCCGTCAGAGACATCAAACTTTGACAGGATCAAGTTAGATAAGTAATGTCATCATTATTTGACGTTTGTAGAAAAAGATAATTTCCTCACTTATATATATATTTTTTTAATGTCAGTACCCTAGTAGGAGTAAATAATAAAATAGTAATATTATAAAATGTATATAAATTTAAAAAAAGATTAGTTTGTTCAGAAAAGCGCCAAGATCACCAATCTCAAAAAACTATATCTGATATATCAATTCTGACAATTATTTCGGATTCTGCGCTCGAAAACTACCTAACATTAACTAGAAAATTGCAGCCACCAAATATTCTGTCGGGTGGTTCTTGATGCTCTACCTATCGTGCACTTTCAGAAAGTCATTTCAGATACGGTATATAGGTGTGGAGCTGTGCACTGAAAAACCATCTCACACCTCTCCATCACAGAAACGCTTTTACACAGGAGATTTCAATCGTTCATCCTGTCCAAGATTGTACTTTTAGTAGATCGAAAGAAAGTCTACCCTTATGTACTTGTATATATTCCGATTTTATTCCATCATTTCTTCAGATTCTGTAAGGTTAATTACATAAAAACTGCGAAGAAAAAAGCCTGAAAATTCATAATCTGTCAGAACTTATATCTTTGATCTCCATATTTTTCCTTTGAATTTTGTTGACACTGTTCTCTCTTGAGTAGTAGTGACTAGTAAATTACTTCTCATCGAAAGCATCAGAGTTGAATAATCTGGAATAAAGTATTGGAAGCTTGACAAAACGAAAGTTCGCAAACTGAAATGGGAAAAATGTTGGAATGGAATACATATAAATTTCTTCATCTTAGATTTTCCCTTTATTTCGGTCTTTTCATCAATTTCATTCATTTTTTATTTTGATTGATCACTAACTTCATTTCATTTATTGCTTTTATTTCACTTATCATTTTACTGATTTTTTCAATTTGATTCGTTTTATTCTAGTTGCCCCCAACAAACTTCCAAAAGTTTTACAAATATTGATAAAATATTTGGACAAGATTATATCAGTGACTGAATAGAGAAAGAATGGAAAGAAAAAAACAGGAAGTGAAAAAGTGGAAGAAACCAAAAAAAAATCAAGGATAAAAACAAAAACTACATGAATACGGGAAAACATGTCGGTTAAACGAAATAAGCCGAAACGATACGAACACATCTCTGTGCTAGAGTTACTTGGAACAAATAGATAGATCTATCTCACTTTTTCGTAGAAAAAAACTGCAGCAAGCTCATAATTCAACCAATCCCTTCTGCCAAAACCCCCCTTAATAATAAAGGGATACGCAAAATTTGTATTTTCCATCAAGAAAAGTATCGTGAACTCCTGGCTTATACAATGAACACTCTTTCCCTACTTTGTATTTGAAAATTTCCAGTCCACCATGAATTTCAGGAATTAGCTTCGAACATTTCTTTCCATATTTGAAATCCAAATGAATCCTACTCGCAAACCCAATAAACGTAATAATTTTTATTGAATTCTTATTCGTTTTGAATCAGAGGAAATATCGCTTCGAGCTAATTCCGTTTGAAAATGTGGCTTTTGTTCGGAAGTGAGTTATTGAAAAATAACCGGTCTACTGGTGCATACTGTTTCATTTGCGATTGAAGTTTCCTCAGAGAAATGTCGATTTCTTTCCAGAAATATGGTTATTGGGTGACTTTTTATTCAGTGCGTAAACTTAATCACGGTTTGGTAACATTCCCAGGAGGCACAAATATATTTTGAGAAAACTTCCTGGGGCATTTGCGAAACATTTGTTATTTCTGAGAATTTTTCCACAACAAGGTTCGAATTTTCTCATCAGATCCTTTGAGCATTTGAAGTGAACTGAAATTGACACTCCCAGTTCTTTCAAAGAGTAATTGTGAAAACATTCTGAGAACGGTCCTCGAATATCCTGTTTCGAATATTCTGAGTTTATATCATGAACCTATAATATTGGGAAGTATTCACTTTTACACAAAAATGTAGTACGAAAGTTCATAACACATCGTAATAGTGTCTGCAATATTCTTATGAAAAATAACATATCCTTCAGGTACCATAAGTTCAATTATTTGTATAAAGAATTAAAGAACTCAAATCGCTTATTTGTAGTTTAGGTGAAAGAAGTTGCAAGAGATATACAAGCTTGTTCAGTGTACGTGCTTGTTATAAGCTTGAATTTGGAGTTACATTTTCTGAAAGAGAAGTACCAGCAAAATCGTCGTTCTATTCTGAAACTTTTCCTAGAGATCAATTACCCTAACACCAAACTGATATTTTTGCAATCGATGCGCGTTTTTAACAAGGTTAGCATCTTCAGGAAAAGAAAATTGATACTAAATCTAAATCTAGGGCTAGTTGTTTATATAACTGAAGATTTCCGGTCCGATATGGACTTTGTTCGTTACTGCCGATTATTCTATTAATTTCTCGATAATGAACTAGTGCAGTCAGTACCAGCAAAATGTGTTGGTCCGTCATCTGTTATTATTGATCATTCTGATTACTTTCTCAACAATAAATTAAAAAGCGGGCTCAAAGGGATAGGTCTCTTATCACCATTCATGCTTTCTTTACATTTTGCTATTTCGAGACTCTCACATGCATCCAGTAGTCTTGTGTCATGCACATGCTTGATCAGTTTCAGGTTGCTTTCACCAATTTTGAGGTCATCGTCTAGAGCGTGTTGGGCGACACTGGATTCTAGTGATCGATCATGAGGGTCACTTTATTGTCATCACGATTATCATGATTTTGAGCTGATTTGGCTGATGAAAGTATCAAAATATTAGTTGAACAAGAAACTTCGATGTTGCCATTTGAAAGATAATAATAATGCCGCAAAAACAAAATCGGACAAATGATTATTAACAAGTGGATAACGGAGAAAGCAGATGAGGTACTGATTCCATTTCCATATAGAACATAGGATCGCAGTTAATGTTTTTCGGTTATGACAACCTCTAGATTAGTCTAGATGCACATGAAGAATGCGAATACTAGTATTTATATCACCAAGGGTGTCAAATTTGAAAAGTTTGTGCACGTGATAACGGATCTAAGATTTCCTAAATATATCACACGAAGACTGGTACTTTAAATAGATGGTCAGCAACTTGCAGTATGTCAGTATATATGAAGATGTAAATGAAACAACAAGAATACGCGAACTATTCAGCAGGGTCGATGATTAATCAAGTTAATATAGACCAACGAACACTTCCAATAGTGTGAAAAAGTATGTTGGTCAACGTATATTGAAATATTTACATTGCAGTCTGCATTCAATGACCTCTAATACAAGATGTATCCTTCCGATGCAGAATCACTGGAAACTTTTGAAATGATTTTCATTTCATATCCGAAATCATGGTTTCTATGCAATTTTGAGAATATGTTTCAGAAATATTATGAATGAATGTATCACTGTTTTTATTGCTTCGAACTAACATTTTCTCCATAATCCACATCAATTAAAACGGACAAAAAACTCTTCAGATCGATAATAACAAATGAACAATAAGATTCAAATGCATAGATGATCAAATTATCATAATATAAAAAATCAATACTTTGGAAACTAAATTGAATTGATTCAACTAAAAAACTTTGAAAAGTTTCAACTCTAGCATGCATCGAGTCTAGGAATGGCAGAATGTAAAAAGAGTATGACTGGTGACAAAAGGACTATCCCTTCTAGCCAGCTTTTGAATAATTGATGAGAAAATATCTAGAATGAGTAGTATTAACCGACAAACTCCATATCGGATCAAAAAACTTTGCAGTTTTTGCACTTCCATATATTGTAAAATATATGGATAGCTAATCCTAGTCTTCAGATTCAGTACCAATGTCTTCCCACTGAGGATGCTAACATTGTTAGCGAAACGTATTCAAGTTAATATTGTTCCATTCAACCATGTAAATACCATTTGTTGATAATATGTCTTCTGCCTAGTACGACTTTTTTATTTCTTGTCTTTTCAACTTGTTTTTATGTTTACCAGTTCTTCTTCTCAGTGGTCATGATGTTTCACCAGTTTGAACACTACCACAAATACTTGGGATGCTGTAATCACAATTTGTTGATGTTTAATTTGAGACTGTTTGGTTCAAGTCAATAGGGATCTGATCGTGTCCCCTGTTTTTTTTAATTAACTATTCCTTTATTGATGGTAATGGTAATGTTATATTAGGGATTGGAATTGAAATAAATAATATAACAATGATACATAAAGTGAAACTGATAGTCAAAAATGAAATTCATTTCATTTACTTTCAAATCTTTCTATCGATTTAATATTTTTTGTCGTTGTTGGTGGGCGATTATAAATAGCTATACCTCATCAAATATCGATTTACTGCCAAAATTCGATTTGGACTTATTTATAGTCGACCTGCCTGGTACTACAGCTATGGATGTCTATTATTTCCTAAATTCACAATTTGAACGTTTTGTGGCCAGTGATTATCAACTGGATAAATATACATGTTCCAATTTCATGAAGGATTTCAATGTTTAGAAGTTTTTTTGGTCGATATAAGCTGGTAGTAGGTTCTACACGAGATATATTATATAAATACATTTAACAATTTTATCCTGCAGTCTTTGTGTTTTTAGAGTTCTTTGTGAGCAAAACCCCAGATGGGTATCATGTAATGAAGATGGGAGTAAACGAATATTGTTCTTAGATTGAAGCTAAACATCTGATAATTTCAGAGGTCATTTTTCAAGGTACATATTTCTCTGTCTCGAATCTCTGAATTCAATGTTATGATATGAGCTCTGTCATAAAGACTTTTGATGATACTTATTTCCACACTGATATTTTGAATAAGGCTACTCAAGGAAGGCGTGCATCTAAATATAATCTAGATATAAATAGGCAAAAGGTATGAGTCGCGGTACTTTATAATTCAGGTTACCATTTCACATTAATTACCACGCAAGAATTAATAGACACGTCGGCGTAAATATGGAAGGAAATTACATGCATGTGACAATCATAAATCGAGAACAGAAATATGAAAAAGTTCATAGCTTCCAGAGGCGTTGATGACTGATACCGCGTTAGGTGTTAATAATAGAGTACGATAAAGTTGCGACTTATATTTATTGTTTTGAATAAATAAATGAATTATATGGTAATCAAACACGAAGAAACGAACAATTTCAATGAATTGTTTTTAGAAAATAATGAATAATTTGAAAATGAAGTAGAAGCTTCTATAGGATGGAATTAAAATTTACTGAGAAGAGATTGAAACGTGTTCATAAGTATTGTAGGCTCCTTGTTTTTTTTATATGCAGATTCACACGAAAGGGAAGCCGTGCAATGTTCAGAGAACATCGCGTGAATCAAGGGACAGGAGATACGAAATAACATTCACTTTGAATTTTTGAAGTTTGTAAGCCTCAGAAGAAATATCTTTCGGTAAGGAGTTCCAAAGCTTAGCTGTTCTATTGAGAAAAGATCCCTCAGCAAGAGAGGTTCGACAGGTGTCCAAATTCACAACAAAGGGGTGGAAATTCTGTACTCGTCGAGTCATCCGCGTAGATATTGCCAAGGGTGGAACGATTGATAACAACTCAAAAGAGCACGGACCGTGGAAATATCTCTAGAAGAGAGGCAAGTCTTCGACCCTTCTACGATACTCCAATGAAGTGAACGAGTGTGTGAGCGAAGTATCACCAAAAAAACGAATTGTCTTTTTCTGAATAGAATCGAGAAGCCTCAATGAATGTTTTGGTGCCGAACTCCACACATGAGAACTGTAGTCCAAGACAGGTCATATTTCAGCCTTGAAGATCATTAGAAGCGGACGAGAAGTGAAGTATTTCTCTGCACGAAATAGAAATCCAAGTTTCTGGGAAGCACCTTTAGCGATCGATCTCACATGGTTTTCCCATGAGAGATTATCACTGATCGTAATTCCTAGCATCGAGATACTTGACTTTGTAGTAATAGTTAGTTACTCCTGACATCTGAATAGTAGATGATGATAGATCGGCTATCCTTGGGAAGAGACATGCCTGGGTTTCCATAGCATTAGATTTCACCAAGTTTTTGTTATTGTCTATAATTTTTAACACGTCATCGTTAATTTTATTGAGGTGAATGTTTCTTTGAACTTTTGTTTCTCGAGCTGCTATTGGGAGTCTGGAACAGAAACTAGTATGAAGAGTACTGTCGTCCGTAAAACTATGTACTGAACAAGATGTTTTCTCGAACGGATCATCGATATGAAGCAGAAACAAACTGGGCGCCAGAACTGAACCCTGTAGAACACCTGCATCTATTGGGAGAATATCAGATGATACTCCATCAACAACCACATACAGAGACCTATCAGACAAGAAACTCTTCAACAAAGCACACAACTGAGGAGGCAAACCATAAGACGGCAGTTTAGAAAGGAGACCCCGATGCCAAACTCGATCAAACGCTTTTGAAATATCGAGTGCAACAGCTATCGTTTCTCCGAATTTCTAGATTAAATGCTGCCAAATATGAAAAACATAAGCCAGTAAGTCACTGGTTGATCGTTGATGGCGAAATTCGTATTGTCGATCATTAATTATTCCTGATTTCTCTAGATATTCGATGGGCTGCCATGCTTGCTTTTTCCATGACTTTGGAAATGATAGAAAGCAATGCAATTGGTCTGTAATTACAGGGTGAAGTTCTCTTCCTTTCTTTAGGATCTGGCTGAACTCTTGCTGTCCTCCAGGACTTGAGAAAACCCCCCAAGTTATATGAAATATTAAATAATTCGCAAAGTACTGGTGTCACTTCAGGGGCACAGGCTTTCAGAACAATTGCTGGAATTCCATCAGATCCGCAAGCCTTATTCGTTTTCAGGTCCATTAAAATATTTCTTATAATCGTTTGGTGAAAAATTATCTCAGGCATATGACTGTCGACAGGCGTGATATTCGGAGGATCTTCTCCCGATGAGTACAGAGTAGAATTTCCAGCAAACATATTTGCAATTAGAAGTCCTTTTTGTTGGGCAGTGGTGGCTTGTGATCCACCCCCTTTGGTTAAAGGGGGAAATGAACTAAAAGTAAAATTTTTGGCGACAGCTTCAGCAAATTACCAAAACGAACGACAACCGTTTGGACATTCAACAAGTTTCGAATCAATTTTATGATTATGTGCTTCTTGAGCAGCTTCAATTGTTGAACTACACCTATTTCTTGCGTTAACAAACTCAGATATACTCTAAAAAAGACCGCACATCTGCTGCGTAATAATAGTATATAATATCGAATACATTTATTTCACACTAGCGAAAGAGCCTCGTGTCATAATAAACGGTTTGGGAGGAAGGAGGACTGGAAATGTCCCCAGAATTCAACTGCGATTGTTCTCCTGATGTTCACGTTTTTTAATAATATCTCCGACCATTTTCTCCAAACGAAATGAGAAAAATAAGTTCGTTTCCATTCTCGAGCTTCGGAAACTTACTTATTTTACAAAATCAAACCCCGAGATTAATACGGAAGAACATCCGGGGAAGATTTGATAGAAAGTTTCTCCTCTGAAACCCCATTGACGGATCGAGAGCAAGGTAGGAGATTCCCGCCTGAACAAAAACAAACACAAGAAATTTAATAAAAATAATTGGAATCTCGATCCACAATTCCGAGGATTAGATTCCGTGCTAATAAAAGTTCCAGAAAATTGTTTAAGCAGACGTGAAAGTAATCGCCGCGACAGTGATCCGCTTTTAATTAAAGAAAAAAGACGGCCGTTCTGGTCTGGTGACACGTTCCGGATTAGTTCGGGCTGCCCGGTTGATGGATACGCCAGGAGACCTTCTTAAATCGAAGGAATTCGGGTTGAGCCTCTACGGCCGTCCCAGTAGGCCGTTCGAATTAGACTAAAAAGGCGATTTGGTAATAATCCTATTACATAAATGCCTTGTGTTGTTTGATTATGCTTCTGTCCGCGAAATAAATAAAATGAATAAAAATTTTTTTCATCCTGTAGTAGTATAAACCGATACTATATAAATCAGTCATAAAAACATATATTGTAAGGGATATCACGTACGATGGCGTATCAGGGTCACTGTAAAAATAAAAAATATATCCATTGACAGATTTTAACCTGTCAATGCCACATTAAAATCGGGTAATGCCAAATTAAAACCTGTTAATGACAGATTATAATCTGTCAATGCAAGATTGACAGATTAAAATCTATCAATGGAGATATTTTTTTTACAGTGAGCCAAATACGCCGTCGTGAATACGTTTACAAAACAAGAAAGACATAGATTCATCTAACGTATAAAAACATTGTTTAATCAATAATTTTTTCAAACTGCGATTAAATATTGCTGGAGATTCGGATTTTTTCATTTCGCCAGTAGCAGGTTATATGAGAGACAGCCAGCATAAATTGGCAATTTTCTATAGAATATGTGTTTCGGTTTGTTCATCTTTATGCGTCTGATGTTGTAACAATGAGTGTCGCTATTCAAAGGGTACTTTTGCTCATTCTGGATTATGTATTTCAAGAGCTTCAGTATATAGATTGAGGTAACAGTTAGTATGCCATTTTTTTCTCGACAAGAATCCCGAGGTTGTATATCAAAAATAATTATCAAAATCCGTTTTTAAGTTATGAAAACCCTATTCACATCTGACGCTTGACCCCATAATATTTTATTGTAGGAAATCGCTGAGTACACAAACGCATAATATATTTGTAAAAGTGAGTCAGTGTTGAGGAAATTTTGAAACTATTAATAACCTAACGACTTTTGTTTAGGTTCTTGACAGTGTCTATCTGATGCTCCCCAGGTGAGGTTTCTATCAATAGTGGCAATTAGATGCGAAGAAATAGACCTTTGAATAACGTTTTCGTTGAATTTAAATTTGAGGTTTGCTGATGTTCTGTTTCTGTTGTAGTACTCAACGATAATCGTTTTGCTGTGATTTACCATAAAGGTATATCATTGGAGCAATATGTTGCAAAGTTATGTAGTACAAGATCGGCTTTGAGTTTCAGTCTTTCAATCTCAGAATCAGATATCACAATAGTGGTATCATCTGCTTTCATGCAGGTTCGGCCGTGTTTTATATAATTAGGAAGGTAATTGATATATGTCAGAAATATTAAGGGTCCAATAACACTCCCTTGTGGAGTTCCCAGATCAAGACTAAATCAATTTGATGTTATGCTATCAATTCTAACAATCATTTTTCTTTTCTCAAGATACGAAGCGATCCTTTGCAAATCCAATCGCTTAGTCCCAGACTGTTTATTTTTTCAGATACGAAATTTCGATTAACCGTATCAAAAGCCCGCGTTAAATGAAAGATATAGACATTGAATGTTCTCCCGCGTCCATACTGTCCTTTTTGTACTGAATTGAATCTACGATTTCGGTTTCTGTTGACAAACCCGGATGTATTGGAAAATACAGTACACGCCACGGCTGATGGCAAGCGATCGCGCAGGTTTAGCTCTCCCAACTAAATTACTATTGGATTATAGCAAGCCTCTTGCCGGCCAGTGTTGTATCTACCAAAGGTAGTAGTACAGTTTCTTGAAAAGTTATCTAATAATACACTTATCCAAAAATGAACTCTAATCAGTCACTATCTGAATACAAATTTTCTTCTCATCTTCACTGCTGCTTGTGCTGCTATCGTCATTTGAATTTATAATCACTGAATTTATAATTCGGGTTTGGGCATCTTAAGGGTGAACATAACGCTTTTTTCGTGCAGTTATCAGATCAGCCTTCCTAGAATTTGTGTTGGGGGCTGGAATGATTTGTACATTATGGTATGGAGCATAATCGGTCACGACTATCGAATTCACAGGTGAATTTGGGATCAACGGTAATCCCCTGATTTTGTGCCTGATTCAAAAATAAGCCAACAATTAGGAATAAAGCCCATATCACCTCCTGCATATGAGTTTTGGTCCCTTCGCAATATTTTCAAATAACCCTTCGGTTGATTCATCCGTCTAGTTCTTGAAAGATGTATCTCCACTATGAGGGTATGTTTCTTCAAGAAACACAATTGGTCGCTGTTGGCTACGAAAATAATTTATTGTTTGAAAATAATTGAATTTTGGTAAATACTTGATCCTCAATGCCCTAATGTCTATTATAAAATGAAGATTTGGGTTGGGCTAGTTATTTTTTTATTTTTCAAGAGCTGTAGTGGGGGTTACATTAAAAATGACTTCATACCCACGGGGCAGGGTAGCTATCATGTTTGGCGCTTGCTGTACTAGAGCTTTTGCCACAGGATATTTACGATAACTTGACCATCACGTCAGAGCATAAAATGTTGCGGCGTTATCACTATGATTTGTTTTTCCTTCATTCGAAGAATTGATTTTGGAATCTATACAATTGTAGAAGGGCAGATTTTTAATAAAATGAACTTGACACATTTTTGGAACATACTAACAAACAAGAACCAACAATAAAGTTCACATTAGAAACAGAAAATAACAAAGGACTACCATATCTAGATATAATGATGAAGAAATCGACACATCATGTAGACACGAGTGTATATCGAAAGAAAACACATACCAACAGATATCTTCACTACACCTCAATGAAGAGATAAACTTCATAAAATCAGTATTGAAAAAAAAAAATGGATATCCAGAAAAATCCGAACACAGTCCACAATGAATACAACCTACACAAAATACACAACCTGTATCAAACATTATACCTCATGTCCCTCGTTTGTCTGAAAAGAGAAAACGGACCGGCAACAGGTATAATGTTGAAACAAAATTCAAAACAACAAATACATTACGGTCAATACTGACACATACTAAACCAAATAACACAACAGAAAACACGAAAAATTGTATTTATCAAAATCTTTTTTCGTGCGGTCAAAAATATATCGGTGAAACGTCTCGACCATTGGAAGTGCGAAAGAGTGAACACAAGATGTACATCAGGAACAGATAGATGGGTGGTTCTAAATTATCAGAACACATTTTTACTGCCAATGAAGATCACACAGTAAAATGGAACGACACTAAAATTATGACGGAAGAGAGCAATGGCAGGAAACGAAAATGAAAGGAATATGCTTACATCATGCTGTTTGGTGTAGAATGTATATCTCTGAGTTCGCTTGATATGGATCGCGGATGGCTGCCCCTCCTTAAGGACAAAATGTTATGTCAGTTTGAAATATTTGACGAATGTCAATTACGAAGATTGCCAACAAGAGATAGTTGCATTTGAATAGGAATTTACCTATAAGTTTTGATAACGGAAGCTGATTTAGTTTCCGAAACGTTAACGATAAGTATTTTCATAGATATATCTAATAGTTCTTATTATTTTTTGATAGGCAAATTTGAGTTGCTGACTTATTGAACTGGTTCTATCCAGAAAAAACTGTTTTCCAATAGACGCAGCAACTGTTCGAGGTAGATTAAAAATCTGCCCTTCTACACTTATACAGACAGTGATTTCAATAGATTATATCCTGTCAATGACAGATTTTGACATTGAAAAATTATAATCTGTCGTTGGTAGATTAAAATCTGTCAATTGAGTTATTTTTTTTTATTTTCACAGTGACACTTATGCGCCGTCGTACAAAACAACTACGAACGGGGTCTTATGTTTTAACGTGTGATTCCTCTCACGAATTATAAAGCATCAATTTCAGCTTCATAACAGTAAATCCTTTCGATAAAACATTCCATTTTAAGTGGACTACCGGTCCCGTCTGTAATAAGTCGCTTTATAGTTTTTAATCCCTTTAAGTCTTCCATAAAGTGGGGAGATCCCGCGCGTAAGAATGATGGCAGTGACGGCAATCCTTTCTGCCGGGACGGAGCTAAACCACCGTAAATTCGACACGAAGGAAAGAAGGAAATCATTAAAGAGGATTTCGGGAGGAATGCGATACACACACGGCAACAAAGGACAGGCGGGATGACATTTACTTTGGTTGATTGTATTCTCGTGTTCCTCCGCAATCGGCGAGGCGGAGATGATGGAGCAATGATAGCTGCGTACAAGAAGATCCGGTTACCACGATTAAATTTGAATCACCATGAATTGTGCTCAATGCGAATATGTATATTAATGAACTAAATGAAAACTGAAAAGTGATATACAGTAGTTGGATGACTCGTTTAAAAAAGACACTTTGTGTGATTTTCACTGGATAGATCACGAAACGGCTTCACGTGTTTCATTATACAATAATGGATTTTTCAGCAATAAACCATATTATATGGACATATACATACATAATTCATCAACACATCCAAACCAGCACAAAGCAGCCGCCTTAAATGAGCTTTTCACTTTCAGATTGACAATTTTCAAAAAAACTGAATATTTTTAAGCAGATTGGTGCTTGCGTAAGCATTGTTGACTTCATTCTGTTCAAGATATCAGAGAAACAAGCGATAAATCAGGTTTATCCAATCTTTGAAACGATAGTAAACTTCATATTGCTGGATTTTTGAAAGAGGAAGATAGGAAATTGATTGAATACAATAAAAATGATAGGGATAAAACTCCAGTTTCGAAAAGATCAGGATTATACAAATAAACGTATGGTTTTTGTCCAAAATTAATTGTATATTGGTCAGATGGAGAGGTCTTTTACCAATCGAATAATGTATCATGGAGATAGTATTTTGAATGAAAAGACAAATTCATCATTTACAAATCGTATTTTAAATGGAAGACGTGAGTTCAATGTTCGATCGGGACTATGGTATTGCATCTGGAGAAGAAAGGACTAAAACTCAATAACTTAGAACCTCAGAAATCAATATAGTCAAGAAGTCGGCACATTTGCTGAATGACTCAATGGGTTTGAATAACTCTCCACAACAACAAGTTGTAGTGATCTTGTGATTCATTAAAACCAAGCTGAATTTAAAATTTTTCAAACTGTAAACATCTGTTGAAAATGCTTGGACAGATATGTGTCATATTTCATTCAATGGCCAGCGTGATATTGGCCAGGGAAGTTTTTTTTGTTGTGTAAATCTGCCAAATACATTCAAATTTGTTGGATTTACTGAATAGAACGGATATTCCGTTTTTGTTCGAAATTATGATGATTTGTTACTTGTTTTTGTTATTTGGTTGTTTCTTCAAATCCTTAACAGTTATTGCCTAGGGCACATATATCTACTCACTGTATGATGTAAATAATATTTTTGTGAACGCCCATTCGTAAATATTCTCATCCCTTTATAGTTTACTAAACGGATAAGTGGGCCATCCCAGTCAACTGAATCGTTTTGATTTCATAATTTTCTGTAACAGATTAATTCACAAAAATGAGTGATTCTAGTGATGAATATATTAACGACACTCCACCAAAAAAAATTGTACTCCATATGGTTCTGTTTGTGTCGCTTAGAAACTATAAGGCTTTAAGAAAATGATTTTTCACTTATTCTCCAAATCAATAGAAGCCAGAATTCATTCTATCACTTCCTAGTTTCCAGAAAAAAAAAACGTTTTCAAATGTAACATTTTTTCCTATTTCATAATTTGGAATGGTCAACGAATTTTTGATTAGTCATTGATTATTAGCTCTGTTGACATCTTGGGGATGAATCATCCCTATTACCACACTTGATACTCCTTTTTCTATGAAAACACCTCAGCAGTGGGACTCTGATCAAATCAAATGAATGATTCAATTCAGTTAATCGATTGCTTTACATAGATATTCATTTTATGAAATATTATTATACATTCATCAAAATGTTGAAAATCACACCTAAGCATAGATTATGCTTGAATTGTGCTTATTCTCTCAATTTGAATGAATACTCAAACGACCCTAGAGAACAAAACAAATTTACATACTATAATTTATTGTTTAATATGTTGAAGTGGAAAGATGAATGCATTGAATCGAAGGAGAGAGTGAGAGAGGATATTTCTGAATAAATACTTATTGTTATTTTTGTATGATATGATTAATTTGTGTCAGTTTGGTATTGGGCGTTTGAAAGATATTGTTAAACACAGTTGCATTTTCTGCGAGGAACAATTTTAATTTTTCTTTAATTTGGGAAGAGTTTTTATATTTTTCAGAAACACTGGGAGCTTATTGTAGAGTTTTGGGCCAAAACAAAAAGCAAGTCTCTGGGTGTGAGTCTTGCGAAACAATGGAAGTTTTATTTTATCAGTGAATCTACTTACTTTGGATTTGCATTGGTTATATTTTTCCATGTTTGAATAAATTCATATCAGGCTTTGAAAAGTATATAAATCTAATGTTTAATAAATTGTTGTCATTGTATAGAGAATCGCTTGCATGCAATTTGTGTTTCTTGAATATTATTTTTAATGAAGTATTTTGCACTGTTTGCATGCAAGTCATTGTACTATTGAATGCTATTATACAATACCATAAAACTGATTCTGCTAACGATGTTTAACACATCATCAGATTCTTTTATCTAGAATATCACGTAGATTATAGAGGGTGTAAATAAGCTTTCTCAGTCTTTTTGTGACTTGACCTATGTGTTCATCCCATCTGAGATGCTGGTCCAGCGTAACACCTAAGTATTTGATAGTTGTGGTTTTTTCTATTATGTCATATATACATGGTTGATGTGATTCACAATTCGAACTTTTTATTTTTATTTTAGTTTTCTTTGGCTGATCTGTGTTTTGCAGAGAAAATGTCATAAATTTTGTTTTACCAACATTCAAGGTCAGTATATTATAATCAAGCTATTTCTCAATCTTTTGGAGCCCGTCTTCAGCAAGTTTATAGACATCTTCCCAAGATTCTCCTGTGTATATAATAGCTGTGTCGTCATCATGAATAGATGTGATGAACAGAAATGCCTCATAGAATCGAAAAATGACGCCAGTATCGAAATCTCGGCACTCTGATTCCTATCCTAGAAACGCTTCGATACGAAAATATTCATCCAATTGGACTCTAGTGAATAGACCTATTCAATTTTCGTGTCGAAGCGTTTTTAGTATAGGAATCAGAGAACCGAAATTTCGATTCTTCGATACATTTCTATTCAACAGAGTCCCATCACTGGACGCTGCAGCTGAAAGGAATTCAATCAAACACTTCCATTTATCCCTTGTGATCTCCCCCCATCTTGTATAGAAAAATAGGACTGCCATCCCTGTTGGTTTTGAAAGCTCTCACGAGTTCAGTGAATTTCAATTCAATTAAATGGGGGCCCACGCTGTATGCAGCACATGAATATGGAAATGTCGCCCTGACTAGTGTTATGTCCGTTTGATATTCCAATGTACGTTGAAGATGATTTTTGTCTAGAGTGCTCGTCACTAATTCCTAGCAGGTGAAGAAATTGATATATTCTTTTTCAATATTTCGTCAATTCACCCAAAATCGATAGTGCTCACTGTATTCATTTGTTTGTTCAGTTATTCAGTTTTGAGGACACAAAATGCCTAAAACTACTCTTCTGTTATATTATCACCCACTAGGTCAGGTGTCATAGTTATTAACTGTAGAAAACAGAACATAATAAAAAAAACTAAATATCATATCATAACAATTAGGAACTTGAAATAATTAAAATAAAAAAAATTACAAGAACTCTTTGTTGATAAATACGTGTATATCACTCAAAGACGTTTGATTCCTTCACACAAAAAGGAAGGAATAGTACATATAAAACAGCTACTCCCCTGCCAAAAATGGCAACGACGAGCACTGGGTTACATACAAATCACTTTTCCTTGCTTAATTCGAACACCAAACGTTGAATCAAATATAATTCGAACATTAGAATATCTACACAAAGTAAAAAAATTTCTCCCACCAGGATAATATTTTATTCAAACCCATACAACATCTCGTTTCGCTCAGATGAAATCATCTCTTGACCTAGCTCTTCAGTGGGAAAATTGTTTAATTACTGAATTCATTCATTAGAATCTCCATACAACTCCGAAATTTTCAACTCGTTACAAGTCTGTCATCAGTTAAATGAAAACTTGATTTTTTTGTGGAGAGAACGAAGTTTGGTGTGTTATTTTCTTCTCCGAATAAAAAAATTTAAATCACAACTTCTACGAAAGAAGTAAAATCAAAAAAATTCAAACATCCTTTGTTGGTTGTGTTTTTTGTTAATTTACTTCTTTGATAGAAGCCAAAAAATAATTTTTCAAACATCATTTCATTACCAATATTAATTAAAGTTTGAACTCAGAGTATTCAAATAGAGAAAACAGCATGGGTTGATTTCATTTCTGTCAACATTTGTTTTTTTTTATATATGTATTGAATGTCTTTCGTGAACGTATGGGGGGAAAATTGACACCAAAGTAAGTTTTTCAGATAAACAACTCTTTATATCAAGAAATCATTACAGGAACTACTGAATTCATAGAAGATTTCACAATAAATGGTATCGACTGAAGGATTATAATAAAACCGATTAGACCCTTAAGTTGTAAAATCCGAGATGCACATCATAAATGTAAAAGGACCGGATTCAGGTAATTTTGTTTCTCAGAGAGGGATTGTGGATTAGAGACATTAATAGAAAAGATTTTATACCCCAACGTACAGAATAGGCAGTATGTGGCGTCCGTGGATAAAAAGTAATAGTGCTTCTTCCAGTGGTTCGTCAAAGAAGAATCACTTATCTTGTGACGCGAAAATCATTATAAAAAATGTGTATAGTTCCTTACTTCAGCAACGATATAACGCGGGTGCTGCAGCAAAAGTAACCAGTAATTTGACGAAGGTGCCTCTTACTTCAGTTAGACGAATTGTTGAAAATTCCATGGAATCAAGAAAAAAGCGTAAAGATTCCGGTGTCACAAAAACTCTAGACGACTGGGAAAAAGATTTGATAAGGCGAAAAATCTACACTATGTACGATGAGCAGCGTGTCCCTACAATCAAAAGTCTGAAACAGCGGCTCATCAATGACGAAACTCACATCAACTGTGGCCTCACTAACCTTTGGCGAGCTCTGTCTGCAATGGGCTTTAAATATCGCAAAATTGACAAGAGACAAGTAATAATGGAATCCACACGTTCAATAAACTGGCGTTCTGAATATATAACGTCAATAAGAAAATACCGGTCTGAAAATCGGCCAATACTCTACCTCGACGAGACGTGGTTTGACACGCATGACACCCCTTCCAAACGATGGTCTGATTCCTCTGATAAGTGTAAAATGAAAGCACCATCAAATAAAGGAAAGAGAATCACAATATTACACGCAGGATCAGAAAATGGTTGGATCCCAAACGCTATGTGGCTTTCTGCCAAAAATATTAAGGACTCTTGCGTTGATTATCACGAAGATACGACAGCAGAGCTTTTTGAAGATTGGTTCAAAAATTGTCTGTTACCCAACATTCCGCCGAACAGCGTTATAGTAATGGACAACGCAAGCTATCATAGTCGACAATTGCAAAAAATTCCTGGCTCAAAGAATACGACATTGGAGATTCATAACTTCATGGCTGCAAATGACATATATTTTGAGGAAAATTATACAAAAAAAAAGAACTTTTACAAGTGCTGCAGTCATTTTCTTAAAAAAAAAAACGTATGTTTGTGATGAAATTGCAGAAGAATTGGGACATACAGTGTTACGACTACCTCCCTACTACTGCGTGTTCAATCCCATAGAGCTTATGTGGCACCAACTTAAATCGACGGTGCGCGGAAAAAATACTTCTCCGACTTTAAGTGGTAGTGTGGTAGAATTAATTAGGAACTGTATGAATGACATTCCTACCGAGAGTTGGAAAAGTTCTGTTAGTCATGTTATAAATGTTGAAAACTCGTACCTTTCTGTAAAATCAATTGCGCCAATTATAATTAATTTAGATGAGGATAGCGATAGCGACACTGAACTAAATATAGAATAGAATTGTAACATTCAAATAAATCATTTGTATATCTCCTACATTATGCAAAATTCAAATTTCTTAAGTTCGACCCTGTAGCACATTTGCATCTTTTACCAGATGATTTTCTACACAATGGGATTAAATCGGGTAGTTTATTGCAGTTAATAAGCCAATACCATTCATTTACTGTGAAAAATACTATACTAATAGTTGATTTTTGTTGATAGGTATGTGTATATCATTCAAAGACATTCGATTCCGTCACCAGAAGGAAAGAATAGTATATATAAAACAGCCACTCCCCTGCCAAAAATAGCAACGACAGGCACTGGGTCACATAGAAATCACTTTTTCTTGCTTACTTTGTATACCAAGCATACGAAAATTGAATCAAATAGATTGTAAACATAAAAATATCTACATATAGCAAAATAGAGAGCTATTTGTGAAAAAAATACACTCTCACCTGGATAATATTTCACTCCAACTCATACAAAATCTCGTTTTGCTCAGATGAAATCATCTCTTGAGCTCTTCAGTAATAAAATAGTTGAATTAATGATTTTTTTTTCATTAGAATCCTCATACAGTTTCGAAATATTCAACTCGTGACAAGTATGTCATTAGTTTAATTCGACATTTCGAAGCTTTCAAACCCAAAAACATCCATTTTTACAATGATAATTGAAAACCTGATTTTTTGTGGAGAAAGTGAAGTTTCGTAAATGATTTTTGGGCTTTCGTCTTCTCCGAACAAAAAATAGAAATCACAACTTCTATGAAACAAGTAAAATAAAAAGTATTTTTAAGGAGCAATGCATTGGAGGTTTACACCATCTGCACCAGTTACAGATATTTACTTCGTTCAGAGTAGATAGTTCGAAATGTTTGTGTTCACAGTCCAGCCAAGTGTCACTGATGAGACCTAGTGGGTCGAAACAGCTGTCTGCAGCGTTGCCAGACGTACCTAGATAAAGGTATTTGTACCATTTTTCAGAGACATTGTACCTTTACATTTTTCCTTATCAAAAATACCATCATCTAAAGATTCGTGTCATTTTATACCGTTTTTTACCATGCAGCAGTTTGAGCCAGAAAAAAATGGTTATCTAGTTATCTCTTTCCCCTGTGTCTCCTGTACTGGAATGGCAACTGGACACGTTGGCTGTCTGACAAAGGATTCATTAATGCAATCATTTCGAACATGTAAATTCTGATTTCTGTGAAGGGTTGCAGGTTTCTGCATGTTGATCGGAGTCGATTCTCGATCACGGCGGTCTATTTTTTACGGCTTCGCCGTACGATGGCCCGCTGTAAGGGGTCTCCTCTGCCTTGGGCAGTGGGAGTTTGGGACTTTGGTCGTCACCCAGCAAATGGCATTGCTCCTTGGAGGTTTACACCATCTGCACCAGTTTCATAAGTCTTTATATCAAGGACTCACTGCAGGAACTACTGAACTTACTGATAGTTGATTTTCGTTTTGAACAATATGTTATCGAAAGATCTTCTAGGAACAAGTTACAGGTTTTGAACTTCTCTATGATGTGTACGTAGTTACTGTTTTTCACAGGCAAAGCGGTTTTCTTCAAAAAATCAGAAATGATTATGGAATTATATCCATAATGGGTTGTAGATTATAGAATAGATTTTCATTTCGTTGTGATTGTTTTGCTATTCTTAGTCTCGATCGTTTCTCATGATGGAACCAATTATTTCATTCACAACATCACTCTCGAATCCTTCATTTTGCTTACCGTTTCAATAGTCTCTAATTTCATTCTAAATCGGTAATTGTGTTGATATTCTCTGAAATGACATTTGTCTAGATTATCATTTATAATTTTTTCTTCTCTCAAGTGTATTATATGTGAATTTTTTAAACTTCAACAATTTTGACTTGTCCAAATATTGCATATTGCATATATAAGTTTTTACAAATATTATTTTTGGCCTTTATGTATCCATTGCATTTATAGTAGTATTGCAATGACTTTGTCAACAAAATGTTTGCATTTCAGACAATAAAGTTCGTCTTTCTACCCATCATTCCTCCAAGAAGTTCCTCAAAAATTAATGATTAACTGAAAGATCTGTAATTTTTCTCATTCGATATTTCGCCGAATTCATAACTTTGAGGACAATTGGCAATTTTTTTTTCCAAAAAGTGTATGAGAGAGATTTTGAAGCAAAATCGGATCATTACTCAAACTTATGACATTTTTTAAAAAAGGGAGTGGTATATTATAAGATGCCGGATATATTTTGAAATCAAAGGCATGAATGAGATAAATTTTATACATACACTTCACTCTCAATTTTTCTAAACCATAGCATGAATGACAAATCACAAAATCCACCTGATCAATCTTCGACAACCAACCAAGATATATAATTGGTCAAAATTTATCGATGACAATAACTGCAAGCAGTCGCAATAAATGTCACACCTCATTTTAATAAACAAACGCAGAAGCCCCCGAAGAAAATAGCGATTTATTTTATAGCTGGCTTGAATTTATGGTGTGGTCAGAGTAGCAGCCGAAAATTATTGTGGATCGTCAATATATTCAAACTGAATATTCATTTCAACAGGTCATTTCGCTAAGGATGAGTGTGAATTTTATGGAGTATCTCTGTCGGAATTTGTAACAATGTTATCGGTGATCTGAAGAAGTTGTGTGTCATTAATCATAATAGAAAATGTACTGTTTGAAGAATCGAAACTAGGATTGCCACGTTGTGAAATGCAAAAGCCAGACTTGGTGCTTAATACAGCCGGACATCAGCTTTGAAAATAAACATAAAAACGAACGATATTTAGCTACAAATCCGCACCATAAGGATTCCTATTTGAATAATTGAAATTTGGAAAATTCCCATTCTTCAAATATGTTAGTTCATTGTCAGCCAAAAACTCAATGTCGAAAATATTCACAGAACATTTGTGTAAATAGAAATTATACTGGAATTTGCAACTCAAGCTATTCACACTGAAAAAGAGATTTCTGTTTTTCGTTAAAACTTTTTTTTTTCGTAGACGGAAGGTGTAATAAAATATTTTAACTGCACTTTATCCAAATTTATAAAACTCTTTGGGATTCCTCAATATTTCTCTATCAAACTGATAGCTTTATCGAATTAATTACATAAATATTGAACCCAAGATGAATAAAAACTCTCTGGTGTGTTGACTAATACCTAATAGATTGTAAGCAAATTTTCTCGACTTTTCTCTATCTTGATTTTGATCAATTTCAACTGAAGAGATGCCTTCGAGAGTTTGCCAGCAGAGGCGCATCTTACGTGATTTTAATTTAATCTGTGATGCCATGATATCCGTCTGCTAGACGGCCATTCGATTATTTGTAGATTTATAGATTATGTTCATTTCATGGTCTCATGTTTTGCATGCAATTCCTTGCTTTTTCGCGAAATGCTAGAAATTATGTAGTCATCACATTTTGACTGATTATTACCCAAATAGCACAAGTACGTCCAGTGGACGTACTGCATATGTACGGTGAGGATGTATTGTACGTATTTAGGACGTACTTTTGTCTCCGACAGACGTACATAAGACCTCCCTGCGACTTACCGTTTCCGCATAGTCGGTAATCCCAGGTATGTACTTTTCTAGTCCACACAGGACCTGAAATGTACAGAAAGGGGAACTGTTTGGGACATTCCGAAAACGTACATTTTCCATTCTGTATGCGCTATCCCAAGTAGAACAAACATATTTGACCAATATTGGTTCAATATTACGGGAATATTAACCTTATATTGTAGATGATATCAATAGTGGCCACAAAAAAAATGTGAACATTCGGCGATATTAGATCAATATTCGAAAACAACTTAAAGATATATCATTTTATATCACTTAATGAATCTAAGTTTTCATATTCGGGATTATTCATTTCTTTTTTACCAAATAGTCAAGTTGGAAATTTTACTCATTCAAGTGTACTAACCATCTAACCGAATACTTACTTGGAAAAAGACCTGGCTGCTGCGGGGCTTGAACTCTCGACCTTTTCTATGGAGATATTATTGTCGACCACTGTTACGCTCTACGGCACGGAGATACTTGTTTTTAAGAAGGAGTTGGGTGCTATAGATGTGATGACTTCAAGTTAGTTTTGTTCGAGATAATATTAAAATTTTAGAAAGTTCAGTAACAATGAAAATATATTCGAAAAAAGACTAAAGGATCACTGTCTCATGTGATGGCGGTTTTGGAATATCAAACTTGCTGTGCAAAAAATTCTGTATGTAATTTTCTGGTGTTTAAATTCACCACATGTCGATGTTTCAATTTTTCCAATTTTTTTAGAAATAATTCATTATGAATATTGCATTACCAATATTGATATATGTTTGAATACACTAAGTGATCACTCTCAAAATACCAATACCCCTGGAGCCGAAAGGGACCCAATACGTACGTACTCGGGAGGTCCAAACAGTATGTACATACTAACAGAAATGTAGAAAATGAAAGGAACCCAATCCGTACGTACTTGGGAGGTCCAAACAGTATGTACAAAAAAGTATGTCAACGAGACGTCCAGATAGTATGTACATACGATTTCCAAACATGTACGTCATTACTATGTCCCGCAAACGTTTCGAAAGATACGTATCTGAAAGGGACTCAATATGTACGCACCTGGAAGGTCCAAATAGTACGAACATAGTTCTTCCAAACATGTACGTAAATGATACGTCTGAGCAGTACGTACATGGGATTCACAAAAAAACACGTCATTGGTATGTCCCTAATTCATTCCGAAAAGTACGTACCTGAAGAGGAGTTATTATAAACGTATCAGGGACACTCAATAAAGTACGTACATAGTACTTCCAAGCATGTACGTTTTTATTACATTCCGATTGGAACGGGACCAAGTATGTACCTACATGGGACGTCTAACCAGTACATACATGGTACATCCGGTAATGTACGTTCTTCGAATGTCTCCTATACGTCCCGGGACGTATCGACGTAACTGGGACATAAATGGTTCGTCTTCAGGACGTCGTGTGCTATTTGGGTAGTTATTCCTTTTGCTTTCAATTTGATGAAAAATAAATCAAAAACTCAATAATTGTGATGTGATTTCGAATCTTCCGAAACAATAGTTGTGAGTGAAACTGGAAAGTATTGATATCTTAT
The DNA here is from genome assembly GCA_032362365.1 of Zygogramma bicolorata. Lineage (NCBI taxonomy): Eukaryota > Metazoa > Arthropoda > Insecta > Coleoptera > Chrysomelidae > Zygogramma > Zygogramma bicolorata. The sequence goes on from JAVJAQ010002299.1 coordinate 598,029, forward strand.
CTTTGTACTCTTTGAGGAACCGAAGATAGGTAAGTACTTTTTTTTTTCATAGTGTAAAAAAATGCAATTTCAATGTGATTTTGTGCCGATGATATGAGGGATAAGTAATACCTATAGTGTAGCCGCTGAAAACATAGAATGATCACGTTATTGAATTTACATAACACACGTAAATACAAAGCACAAATGAGTATAGTACAGTGTAAACAGTTCTTCATTTATGTCAGTTCAGAAGGCGTGGCATCGTACCCCGCGCAGGCTATATAAAGATGCAGGCATACACTGTTCACGCGTCCGTGAATTCTATCTTTTGAAATTGTCCCACTATAGACGTTACACGAGCGTTTTATTTTGAGCTTTGTAAATCGATTCATAATGAATATATCACTATAAAATCTAACAAATACAAGAAAAGCAACGATAAAACTTAAAAAGAATATAAATAAGAAAAACGTGAAAAGAAACAAGAACTAGGTACAAGATTCTGAATATTAAAGGAACTTTCAAATGCATTCAAATTCAAATTGAACTGTCATACATTTCAAAAAATTAATAGCTTTTCATTAGACGAACTTGACCTTACGTATTTTGTATACTGATAATTCTATTGGTGGACGAAAGATCCCGCAAGAGTTCATCCAATGAGACCGCCGATATCGAAAATCACTCGTAAGCTGCCGCCACAATGAAAATGTAGCCTTTAGAAAATCGTATTTGTATCACCACCTCAACACCACCAACCGTCAAAAAATGTAAGTTTACTCTTCGATTTCTCAGATCGAGAGGAATTGGCTAAACAAAAACATATCGGTCAACGCACCAGGGTTTTTATTCATCTTGGTTGAACCTATTTGTGCAAAGTTGACATAACATAACCGTGCAAAACCTAAAAATAACTTGAAAATTATAGTATATACTTCCATGTTTATGTTTGTGATATGACAACTCTACACCAAACAAGTAATGAAATATACTTACTTGATTGAGGTACCATATTTATTCAGAAATATTAATGAATATCAAAATTTTCTCTTAATTTCCATTGGAGTAAAAGGAGCTCACAACGAGAGCCAGTTTTTACTACAAGGAAGATCTTGTTTATGTAGATTCAGTCGCAAATCTTAGAGAAAAAAATCCTCATTGAAAATTTCCAATAGTTTAAAAATCGATCTGTCAATCAAACAATCAAGATATACTTTATTGTCTGAAGATATGATATCTCATCAAGAAAGCTACCTATTTCTCATAAATATTACAAATTCTTAGAATATACACATATCCAAGTGAGATACTCCAGTCAAGCATTCTCGTAGGTAATTATACATGATGGAACCTTTCACCAATGTGGCCTGAAAGAATTGATGAAGTTGTTCTGGCGGGTGAAGAGATGAGGATATACTTTCGCATATGAGGGTCGCCCTTTACATGCTTAAAATATTACGATTTTATTTTTGATAGTTATCTGCATAAAACTATTGATCTAACATGACAAAAATATCTCAAGGGGCCTATTTGAACAACGAATAAATTTATACAAAATCAGAATATTGTTTGTACCAATTTTTATGAAATATATATGGTATATACTTTTTCACAGGCCGTGTATTTGCTGTTCAACAGTAGCTTCGTCACTTATAACGAAGACATTGTCACAAAAAAGTTTTTATATTGGTTTTTGTTTTCAGAACTGTAAGTCACAGTTTAGAGAAACAAGTTTGAATAGAAACTACAAATGCAGAATATGGTATCGACTAGCTGATGACGGATTTTCCACATCTCAATCGTTCGATATAAACCAACCAATAATAAAAATTTATCTATTAGAATAGAATAGAAATATGCTTTATTGTCCAAGAATAAATTCTCGTTGACAAAGTAAAATCACAAAAATATAAATATATATAAAAATGAATATATGTACAATATATAAAAATATCATTAGTCATGTTACTACAGATACGAATATACAAACAGTACCCTAGCTTATCAGAGATGTGATTAAATAGCAATATCAATCCAAATAAAGTTTGAAGCTGAATAATGAAACGTTGTTACATATTATGTTATATGTCCTGTCATACATGTAAAAGATTCATTTCATTACATTAGTTACATATATCGCAATTACGCTGTTTGCGACATGTCAGCATGATATTCATCCAGGCTATAATAGGCTTTATCAAGAAGCAGATTCTTTACCGTTCTTCTAAAAATTTTTTGATTTAAATTATTCTTAGTTGACAGTGGTAAGTGATTGAATATTTTTTTCCCTCATACATATTAGAATGTTTTGTTAAGGTCATCTTAGGTACTGGGAGGTGAATATTACAGTTTTGTCTAGTATTACGAGGTCTATTTTCAGGTGAATCCATAATATACCTTTTGTGAATCAAGAATAAAAATGCACACTACAGTCAATAGTCGATGTTGTACAAACAGGTTTCTGCAGCTATCTCTGTAGTTTGCCCTACATAAATATCTTACTGATCTCTTCTGTAGTACAAAGACCTGATTAAGTAGTTTTTTGCTACAGAATCCCCAGAAAGCAATGCCATATCGCAAATGGGATTCTACTAGGGCGTAGTAAGTTGATCTGGCTGTAGTGATGTCTAATTCATTAGCAACAGTTCTTACAGAGGCCAATTTCTTACATAGTGATACAATGTGTTCATTGAATTTCAACTTATTGTCCATGTGTGAACCAAGAAACCTAGTACAACGTGTTTTTTCAATATTGATATGATCAAGTATCAAGTTATCATAGTTAAATTTGAAGTTGAGTATTTTGGTCTTGTTTACATTGAAGCAAAGAAAGTTAGAATCACACCATTGCTTAACCTTTGATATATCTGAGTACACCACTTGTTTTAGGGATTCTGTATTTTTCCCATGCCATGATAATGTAGTATCGTCTGCAAAAATTGTAAAGGATCCCTCAATATTTATTGTAGCGAGATCATTGAGGCACAGTAAAAACAAAATGGGTCCCAAAACAGATCCCTGTGGTAACCCACAGTGAATTGCCGAAATATTAGAATATACATCTTGTACTTTCACTATTTGAGATCTATTCTTGAGGTATGACCTGAACCATTCGAGACTTGTACCTTTTATTCCGTATCGATGCATTTTTTGCAGCATTATTCTATGATTACCACAGTCGAAAGCTTTCGAAAAGTCACAGAACACTGCTGCAATAGCGTCTCCTTCATTTAGATTTACGTGAACCTTTTCTAAAAACGATAATATGGCTATAATCTTTGAAATAGTGGATAACAATGAGATTGGTCTGAAGTTTGAAGCATCGCCTTCTTTATAAAGAGGCAAAACAAGTGCCGTCTTCAAGCCTGAGGGGAATACTCCAGTTTCGAAAGATTCATTAATTATATCTGCTAATACAAATAGCACTTTAAATGGTAGGTTTTGTAAGAGTCTCCTGGTTAATCCATCCAAACCAGCAGACTTATCATTTTTTACAACATATCTCCTTTGCGAGGAGCAGTTTTCTTCAGAATACAAGGCGTTGAATACTCTTAGACGACTTACATTATATGACGAGTATTTCGAATGAATACATTATTTTTTGGAATTAAGAGAGAAATGAGAGCATTATGTAAATCTCCTTTCAATAGTGGCAGGGGAATTTCGGAGAAAAGTGTGCTCTGAACACAAAATATGGGTTGAAAAATTTGATTCCGAAATGATTTTTACAGTTCATAACTAGTAGGAAAATATTTCGTTGATATAAATCAGAATGTTATGCTTCAGAGTAATCAGAATTTCAGAAACGCATTGTATGCCAAATAGACGTCAAAGTCAGTTGACACCATCATGAATTGTCAGGTTGTTACAGTTTTGAATTCATTTCTGTGTTCTATGTTGTGAGTCTCATTCATATACATTACAACAAACTGTCGCATTGACCGAAAGAGAGAGGACGGCTACATGAGCATGATAGAATACTTCAATTATAACCTCTAAGTGAATTCCTTCCCCAATGTAGCAAATAAGGATAGAGTTATTCAAGTATAGAATTATCATTATGTCCTTCACAGTATCACTTCAGTGTGCATATCCTCTCTCTCTCTTCAATGTATTCCGCATCGTGTTATATGGAAAACTGTCATAAGGTCCAGTACATTAGGCGTAATGTCTATGGTCTCATTCATTGGTTCATAGACCAAAGACGTCGGTGATTAATTCACTTTCCAACATCTCCATATTATAATATGTTGACTTTAATAATTGAAAGGATTCTATTTGTTAATGAAGCTGAATGATACACCTCCATCCTTTTCTTCCTTTTCATTATTCAGTTGTTAATTTTTATTACATGACACATCTAGCCTAGGGTTTTATTTTTCGTCCAAGTCACAATCAGTTGGTTTGCTGGGCTTTCTGAGCACTTCATTATCAACTTCGTTCTCGCTCCTGTAAAAAAATCATCCCGGATCTACACCGACGTAACCACGTTTTAAACTTTAATCCACGCATTTGTGAATCAACACTCTGTTACTGGGCTATCTCTGAAAATTTAATGACCATCAAATTTTCAGCACATATGGAAGCATATGAACAGCTCCATCCCCAGACATTTTCAACCGATGGCATGGCATACTCCGACTAACAGCAGGAAGTAAACCCCTTGTTTCCAGGGACGTATCCTGGGAAATTTGAAGGACCGTTATTAGCACTTCACCCTTCCAATTGAAACCCTTATTGTTGAAGTAAATTTGTTAATGATTACCTGAACACAAAACGAATTACCTTTTTATATATTGATATTGGCTTTAGGGTTTTAAGGTTGCAGGCTCTTGGGCATGACGTTCGATTCACAACTGCGGTAGATGTTGTCAAAGCCGATGCGGCAGTAGATGAAGTGTCCTTAGCTGCTGGTTTGTATTTCCTGAACACAAAGGAACGAACCCACTAGATCATCCATAAATTCAAAGATGAACGTTTTCAAATACTTTTTTTGTTGGGAAAGGGATCAGAATTCTATCGTTTACAATTCGAAAGAAGTGATAAATCAGAGGAAATGTATACATAATGATTGATGAGTCCCATTTATGTGCATATTTTTTAATCTTTCCTCAACTTTGAAGGTAATGAATAAATAAAAATCATGTCATATTGAAGTATGTATTGACATGTACACTGTTTCATTATTAAATTGTTTTATTGTAGAGCCCTGATGATGGTTTTTATAAAGTCCGATACGTTAACACAAACTGAATTGTTCAGCAAAACTCTGCTTCAAATAATCGATACTTATATAGCGACAGTATTGAGGGGCGATAGCACCCCACCCCCCTGTATCCAGCCTTTCACCCTCTTACGGGCCTACTTCCTGATAATTTTTGAAAAATATATTGAACATGTGTTTTTTGTGATTTCATGTCCACGACTATAACATCCAATTTTTCAACATAATTTCCGACTTCATCACTTATTTTCTCAAGCAGATTAACATTTTTGATTGAATATGAATTCATTTGAATTTTAGGGCCGGTTGTAGTTAACACACAATTAACTAGAGTATCTGAACTGGTCCTAAATGTTGTATTCGGATTGAAGAAGGAAAACCTTGTTAATTCATTGATATTTAAGTACTATTTCGAAAGTAATCCTATTGAAGGATACATGTTCTTCTTGCGGTTTTTTTGAGTGGCTAACCAAGAGTTTCTGATGAATTATCAGCTAGCAACTCCCTATAATGATAAAACTGAAACTTGTCTATCAAAAAAATATCCTACAATATTTTTTGCAAAATTAGCTTTCCTTTGCTGAACTGACTAAAAATTCGTTTTCTTTCTCTTCCTTAGTGAAAATCTGTCGAAAATCTGAGATGTGACATGAAAATTTGTCTGGCAAGAGTGGCAGCCACTATTTACTATAAACCAAACTCATAGAGATGCAGCTTTCCTCAGGCAGCATAATAAGAGCAAATTCTTTGGATTTCCATTATGTGACATTACTCCTCGTTGCCGACGGTTGGGAGTCATATGTGATCTCCATCAGCAGTAATAATATGATTTGATTCGCAAATTTTGGTACGTTTGCTTATCGTACATCGGAATATTTCAATTCAATTCACCACACCTTATTCTTGAGACAGACAATAGCTGTCTGATCCTGATGTACATCTTATGTTCACGCATACGCACTTCCAGCAGTCTTGATGATTCACCTATATATTTGTGTGTACTCTTTCTTTCACAGAATAACTTGCTAAAATGAGGATACACCAATGTGGCATATTGTGTCAGAAATGTGAAATGGAAGTGATAAATCTGAACCGAAGCAGTTGAGCAGAACGTTCATTTCAATTGTCTTCTTCAGATTTACGATTACCTATAGTCAAGTCCCTCGACCGGTTTCATGGAATGAGTGATATTCACGATGGAAGTTCATATTAATTGCTCTCGCAATGCTTCCCCCCCTTTCGAGAGGCCGGCCCTGCCTCTTCCGGCGAGAGTACATTGTAATGCCCATAATTAGCCTTTAATGTGGAAGGATCGCCCAGTTTAATTACGGATGTTGCTGGGTAGGGGTTTAAAAACTAAATAATCTAGTGGGCTTGCTTTTTGTTCTGCGAACATAATGGCTACTTTCAGTTTCACCGGAAGAAGGAGCTCAGGGACTTTTTAGTGGTAGACATTGAGGGGCAGTTAGGGATAGTAGCTAGTCTTTCAGTATGGCGGATGCAACATTATAGTGATATCTTGATAATGTTGATACCGCAATTTCAAATGAATTACTTCGATAATTCCGGAGCGAATTCATTCAAACAACACTGGAAGTTTTTTTCGCTACTCGAAAACAATTCGGATATTTTTTTGAATTTGATCGTTTGTTGTGAATTATCCTATATTCGTAGTAGCTCCTACAAATGTCAATGATGAATGCGTGTGACATAACAATCATGTCTCATCAATTTTGGTTACGCTTCTCGAGGATTGCCGCGAAAAAAAAAGGTGTGGATTATACACAGAAATATTGACGCCATTTTCGACAATAAAACTACTACTAATGAGAGAAAGAAACTAAACATCTATATATTTTCCTTGAAAAAGGAAACGAGAGGTCATCTCCACAACATATTTAATTCTTACAAGAACAATGTCCTAGTTAAGACATGTTTCGAACATATATATGTTCATCTTCAGTAAGAATTAAATATGTTGTGGAGATGACTTCGTGTTTCCTTTTTCAATAAAATTGGTCTCCCACTTTGAGTATGGACTACTACCTTCGTATATATATTTTCCGACTGGTTGGTACTGAGATTGTGGGTAATAACTGCGTAATATAGTGTCAGGGATGGCTCGTTTTGTGTAACTATGTTTTGCCAATCTCGTCTTCCAAGTGAACAATTGATCGAAACCGAAAAATAGGTTAGAATCAGCCCAATTTCGAATAATGGCGAACAAAAGTTATTTCCAATGATAAAAAACTTCAAATAAGGATGGAACCATAATGCGGGAGTAAAAAAAAGGTATATTCACGAGTTTCACTTTTGTAGTGTTATGGGTTTAACAACCTCCCAAAATTTTAAAGAATTCAAATATAGAAATTTACAAAAAATGTTGCTTTGTCGACAAAAATAAACAACAAATTAGTTGTCAACTTCTAATTCTCCTCAAACTATCCTACCGAAGGAATACACATAAAGATAATAAATGTCTTCTAATCTTGTTGACTTTTCGGAAAATAAATCTTTTCCTCTTCTTAAAAAAAGTATTTTGTGAGTTTTCTGTTGCTATATCACTGGTTTACTATTGACAATAGATTAAATGAAAAAAGTGTGCAATTTATTGATAAAATTTTATCGAGTAATCATCTTAAAGAATATTTACTTAATGAAAATTATCAGATTATTGAATTCTTTACCATACTGAATAACATAACAGAAGACACAAGATTTTAAATTAACAAATCTCTTGTTCCTGTGATCGGAGAAAAAATGTAGCCTCTTGTAAAATAGTGAACAACAGATATTCATCACAAGCAAACTGTTTGGTGGTTTAAAATTTTGATATCATCCCTGCTGACTGATATTACACACTACAACGGGATGAAAGCCAAAAGAAATCAATGAAGAAGAAGGAACATGGAAGAATTTACTTTCAAGAATTTCCGTTGAATGAAGAGTACTTCTCTTGAAAAACAGAATGGAATGTGATATCTTAGATATTCGACAGATCTTCATATCGAGAGCTTCAAACAGAATTTTGATCAAGCAACGTTTTGAAAACAAAGTTAGATTTATATTCTGAAACAACAAGGATGAACCATTCTCATAATAATGATTTGCCTTATTTTTTTGAAAGTATCTGCTATTCGGACACAAGATCCTTTTGATTTGTAGAACACGAATCTGAAGTTCACATGCGGCGCTTTCCCCTTTTTGGAAGTTATGGCCCTTCAGAACTCAGAAAAAGGGCACATTCCTTTTTTTGCAGAAAAAGGGAGAAGATCAGAACACACGTTTCTAATTTTCAGCTACACTTCACATCTATACTTTTGCCTGAATCATAACTATTTTTCACACATCGCATAAACTTGTGCAAATATCGTGTTCAGTGACTCAAAATACGTAAGTTAGACCAAATTGTTTTGCAAAAGACGCTGGTGACCGTATCAATGATCTGTATATAAGGTTTTTGTCTGTTCTTCTCATTAGATGAATATCTTAAATCAGCGCAGCAACTTTTCGACGATGACCAATGAGTTTTTGAGGTCATAGTAGATTACATTTCCAAAAATGAAGAGAAACCTTCGAATATTGGAACTTTCAATTTATTGATCTGCAGGTGGATCACTTCAATGATGCATTTTCTCAATGTTCTATGTGAAATCATCTCTTGATAAGATGCTACGCTGCTCTTTTCATATCCAGGTACACACTGAAGATAATTCTATAATGTTTGGAGAGTGTCGTGAGAACCGTACAAGGTCAGATGGGAATTCAAACAACAAATGAGAGATGAAATACTCTAACACCAAACTTATATTATTTGTAAAAACATTTGACATAGTCAATTCCTTCATTTGTATCGACGAAAGCAAATGCAGGATTTACTTCTGTGAAGAAACCTGCACTGGCACCGTTCGGATATAATTCACTGCCCTTCGTGGTATTAGCCAGGGGAGTAGTTGTTTTCTGACAGGTGCCAGCCGAAACCTACTGTGTAGGTAGTTTGAGACTGGCCTGAACAGATTGTTCGAAAGATGATTTTATATTATTTGTACAAGACGCGAGTTTGGTCTTCTCTTCTCTTCTCTAGATACTAACCTTATTAGCGAAACGCGCGTCGAGTGCAAATATTTCTTATTTTTTCTATTTGTATCTTACTGTTATGTCGATATCATACGAGCATTCACTTCCTGTAACAATATTTCAGAGTTAATACGCTGCAAAATGGATTGATTCTCTTCCACGAAAAGTTCAAAATATTTCACTATTTGACTATCACGAAACTGGGCACAACAATGAACCTTGAGGGAGTTTTATGCTGTTTTCACTGCTCATTATGCTGTTATCATAATAAAAGAAGCTTCATCAACGTTTCAGAATATATTTTTCCAAAACGCATATGAACTCAAGGTACACAAGTCTTGTAGTAATTTCTCAATGAAAAGCTACAACCACACAAATTTTTTTCAAATAATTCATAAATCACAACAGTCACAACGTAACAAAACAGGAGTGAGGACGGTCCTGAAGAATAATTCAATAGAAGAACCGCCATGTTTAATTTGACCATTATAAATGGTATATCAACATGATAATTAGTCGCTTGTAACGGGATTAACGGCCACGAATTTATCAAATCAAGGCTCGACGTTTGAAACATTGTTTATTATTTGTTCGCTGTGCTTTCATTTGTATTCGAGTGGGCTCAGACCATAACAAACTCGGAAATGAACTCATTAAATTAGGGTTGGAATTCGAGTGTTTAGAAAATAAAGATTATGATGTCAATTATCAAACTGGAATAAGAGTCATGGGAGCGGGTATATATAACATCCAGTGTGAATTATAATATGGGGTTTGGGGTTCATAATGTGTTTTTACGTTAACACCCCCTCACGAACGTCTACCCTATGAAAAGAAACTTGTTCGAGCTATGGAGTAACGAGGCCTTACTTTTTAACGTGTGAATCCCAACTCTTGAATAATGAGCATTCATAAAAATTAATAACGAAAATACAAGTGATTCACAAATGTATATAATTCAATTGTTCTTGATATGGGAAAGAAATGCTTTATTGACCCTCCAAGCAGCGAACCAACAAAAGTTATATAATTACAAAAGATTGACAAGCTGCAAATAATGATGAAACATGTTCGAATATCTCAAACATCTCTTCTCTAGCATTGTCGATTCATTCTCGATATAGTGAAAATAGTGATATTTCTTTCAAATTATTTCTTGATGATGCGAAATTAGTTTGCATATGTATTTTACTCTCTCATATAAGTCAGGCTATTGAAAATTTCTCAAAATTGATGCCAAATCAAATTTTTATTGTATGATCAAATGACTAGGCTGTGAGTTATAAACAATCAATATTGAGAAAACCCACCATTTAACTCCACTACTCCTGGGCTTCCAACTTTCCACATACCGAGGTAGTGGAATATTTTCAACATAAGATGAAATATCTCGGCATCATTCTTGATTACGACATGGAATTTTTATGTTATTGAGAAAAATGTCTCGAAGGTTTGAAGTTTCCAAAAATATTTCCCGCCCCCCCATTTCAAATAAATATACTCCGTCATGGACTAGTGAAAAGCCATTTACGCTACAGAATATTGACATAAGGAAACCAGTCAAAACCCACTTACATCTGTTGAAAGATATTCAAAAGAGAGTTCTAATATAATTTATTCGAAAAAAACAAGTTTATAATGAATTAAAAAGCCCGGGTCTGAGAAAGTTGTAGTTTTATTGCTTGCATTAAATACCATAGTGCAAAGCGATAAAGTCAACTTTTAACTAATAAATTCAATACACAAAAATCATTCCTATATTGAGCGAATAATTCGCGATAGCACGTAATTGGCTTGAGCGCTGGTGGTGTTGCACAATTTTCTTCGTTATCACCCATTTTTCACTGATCGACGAGACATCAAAACATGACAGCAAGTATGTAAAACAATTGCTTGTCGATTCATGGATATAACTATACTATATCCATCCACCAGAGTAACCCAAACAACGATAGATACGTGATCACGCGTGATCGAACCGTGATCATCTATTGGGTAGAATAAACACGCCTCCTCAAGCTGGCCAATCGAAATCAAATGCAATCGACTGGTGTAATTCGCGCTACAGTGTCGGATTAGTCAGTTAGGCTTAAGCACTTGTGGTGTGTACATATATGTTTTTCTGAAGTTTGAAGTTTCAAAATGTCAAGTACTGATATGGCTGACTAATGACTGCTAATATGTATCCCTATAGTCCAACCAAAAAAAAGAAAAACTGCCCCTAATAAATACAATTTCGATCGTGCACAATGCATGATAATGCTTCCTTTCGAACAATTTAAGTCATGAGATCAAATTTATATGGGTAAATGTTCCATATCTCATTATTTTACAACAAACTTCCTGAAGCGTCTGACCTCAATTTAGAATATCTTTCAAATACGGATTGAACGATGGAAGAGGAGAAATGTTATAATAGCAGTCCTGTACATGTGAAGCAAACAATAAAATAACTTTCAAAATACTTTTGAATGATTATATTCATGAAAATTGAAAACATCGTTGAACTCACTTATCAACTCTTCTATTACTAAAAATGTAAATTCTTATATGTCAACAACAATGAATGTTGAATGAATAGTATAGGTATATTTATGAAGTATCACAGTTATACGTATATCCTAATACTTCAGTTTGAGTGCCATTATCTCTCCACATAAACAGAGTGTATTCACTAATACTTTTTGTAAGTCATACGAGTTCATTATCGTTTGATTATCGTTCAGTTTCTAACTACATAACAGTGTACTTTATGGCCGTGCGGTTGTTATGGCCCGCGTGGGCATAAATAAGGAAAGCAGTAACTGAATAACTCATAACCTTAGTCAATGCAAATACATAATATGAAATTAGAGTGTCTATTACACAATATAAATTAACAGTCTTTTCTTCAACATCTGTAACAATCATATTCACAAGTTCCTGTCGTCGACATCCCGAAATACCTACACCGAATGTCAAAGCAACTTTGTTCATTAAGAACGTGTTATTCGGTGCCCTATAGATAGATTTCATAACGTCTTCTCTGGTCAGCACTTTGGTATTCTTTTGACATTTGCTTCAAATATTCGCTCAACTCATAGTAATTAGCGATGTTGAGACCTTATTCACCATTAACGTCTTCTTCGCCATGGAATCTTTGGACCATAAAGAATTATTGGAATTTGTTCCTGATAAATAAATACAGCATTAACGTCTACAACCCAATTATGAAATGAATTTTTGGTTTCCAGTATCACTACTTTTATTCGGGTTCGAAGGCCGTCGTTTTTTGGATTTTCTTCCTGACGTTTCGCTGGCTCGAGTGGCTAGCTTCTTCAGAGGTTCATTCATCTTGGAATTCACTCCGATGACTGGAGATTGTTTCTTCGCAAGTTGTATTTATGCCGATTCAGGTAGTTTGCGGTGCTAATTATTCCATTCGGATTCGTGGAATTGTCATTAATATTGATTACCTTGTTTACTTCCTGTGGGTTCGGAGAATAATCATCATTAATATCTGAAGAACTACCTGCAGTTATTATCGATTTTCTTAAAATGGGATTCCATATTCGGTTGAGGTTGACAGCTTCTTCTTTTCTGTTGAAATTATCCGTGTGTTTGTGGATTTCTATTGCCTCCCGTACCAGTCGGCTATGGTATCCCTGGTTGGGTGCAATCAGTTTTGCATTTTCAAACAGAATCCTGTGGTTTCCCTCACTAAGTGCGTGTTCTGCCACAGCCGACTTGTCAATTTGCCCTAGTCTGCAGTTTCTCTCATGTTCCTTTAGCCTAGTTCCCATGGATCTTTTGGTGGTACCGATGTATACCTTCCCACAGGTGCACGGTATGCGATAAACCCCTGCTGCAGACAGTGGATCTCTTTTGTCTTTAGCCGATCTGAGGCTCTGTTGAATCTTCTTTGTGGGTTTGAATACAGTTTTTATGTTGTATTTACTCAGGAGTTTTCCAATTCTGTCTGTGACCCTCGGGATGTATGGCAAATATGCATGTGCAACTATCTGAACGTCCTCCTTGTTTCGAACAGTGGAATTCTTCAGTTTCATGGCCCTGTTGATCTCGGGTACACTGTATCCATTCGACCTCAAGGTCACTTGAAGATGTTCCAGTTCTTCCTCCAGATGTTCTGGTTCGCATATTCTTCGAGCACGTTCCGTTAGAGTAGAAATGACTCCTCTCTTTTGGCTGGGATGGTGATTCGATAGCGCGTGCAGGTACCTATCCGTGTGTGTGGGTTTTCGGTACACTTTGTGGGTTAGTCTAGCCCCACATCGTTCGATCAGAACATCCAGGAATGCTATTCGTTGGTCTTGTTCAGTCCAACGAATAGCATTCCTGGATGTTCTGATCGAACGATGTGGGGCTAGACTAACCCACAAAGTGTACCGAAAACCCACACACACGGATAGGTACCTGCACGCGCTATCGAATCACCATCCCAGCCAAAAGAGAGGAGTCATTTCTACTCTAACGGAACGTGCTCGAAGAATATGCGAACCAGAACATCTGGAGGAAGAACTGGAACATCTTCAAGTGACCTTGAGGTCGAATGGATACAGTATACCCGAGATCAACAGGGCCATGAAACTGAAGAATTCCACTGTTCGAAACAAGGAGGACGTTCAGATAGTTGCACATGCATATTTGCCATACATCCCGAGGGTCACAGACAGAATTGGAAAACTCCTGAGTAAATACAACATAAAAACTGTATTCAAACCCACAAAGAAGATTCAACAGAGCCTCAGATCGGCTAAAGACAAAAGAGATCCACTGTCTGCAGCAGGGGTTTATCGCATACCGTGCACCTGTGGGAAGGTATACATCGGTACCACCAAAAGATCCATGGGAACTAGGCTAAAGGAACATGAGAGAAACTGCAGACTAGGGCAAATTGACAAGTCGGCTGTGGCAGAACACGCACTTAGTGAGGGAAACCACAGGATTCTGTTTGAAAATGCAAAACTGATTGCACCCAACCAGGGATACCATAGCCGACTGGTATGGGAGGCAATAGAAATCCACAAACACACGGATAATTTCAACAGAAAAGAAGAAGCTGTCAACCTCAACCGAATATGGAATCCCATTTTAAGAAAATCGATAATAACTGCAGGTAGTTCTTCAGATATTAATGATGATTATTCTCCGAACCCACAGGAAGTAAACAAGGCCCAAACGACTGACCTAGGCTAGAGCCTAGAATTTGTCTTATATGGTTCACTCCTATTTTTATCTCAATATTTCCCGCACTATTAAGAAGTACTATTGAGAGATCAACTCAACTTTTTTTTCTATCATTGGATACCAATGGTTTGAATACATCGATTATATGCCGTCACTTTTCAATTTTTCCTCAATTTTTCTCGTACTATTGAGAAATCAACTCAACTTTTTTAAAACTATCATTGGAAACCATTGATTTGAATACATCGATTATATGCCGTCACTTTTAAATTTTTTTGTCAATTTTTCTCGTACCATTGAGAAATCAACTCAACTTTTTTTTTAAACTATCATTGGACACCAATGGTATGAATACATCGATTGTTTGCCGTCACTTTTCAATTTTTGTCTAGATTTTTCTCGTACTATAGAGAAATCAACTCAACTTTTTTTTAAACCATCATTGGAAACCAATGGTATAACTACATCGATTATGTGCCGTCACTTTTAAATTTTTTTGTCAATTTTTCTCGTACTATAGAGAAATCAACTCAACTTTTTTTTAAACTATCATTGGATACCAATGGTTTGAATACATCGATTATATGCCGTCAGTTGTATGGAATTTTCAATTTTTTTCAAAGTTTTCCTAAGTATTATTTATCTGTCACCCATCAATACAATTTGAACTCATCATCTCTGAAAATCATCTCGAGACTATCATTGGATACCAATGGTTTGAATACATCGATTATATGCCGTCACTTTTAAATTTTTTTCTTATTTTTTCTCGTACTATTGAGAAATCAACTCAACCTTTTGTTTAAACTATCATTGGAAACCAATGTTATGAATACATCGATTATATGCAGTCACTTTTCAAATATTTTCTCAATTGTTCCCGTACTATTGAGAAATCAACTCAACTTTTTTTTAAACTATCATTGGATACCAATGGTTTGAATACATCGATTATATGCCGTCACTTTTCAATTTTTTTTCAATTTTTCCCGTACTACCTATATGGAAATCAACTCAACTTTTTTTTGAACTATCATTGGATACCACTGGTTTGAATACATCGGTTATATGCCGTCACTTTTCAATTTTTTTTCAACTTTCTTCATATCATTGACAAATCATCACAACTTTTTTTTTAACTATCATTGGAAACCAATGGTTTGAATACATCGATTATATGCCGTCAATCGTTTAGAGTTTTCAATTTTTTCTCATAGTTCCCCTCTGTATTTTTTTTATTATCACCTATCAATACAAATTCAACTCATCCCCTCTGGAAATCATGTTAAAACTATCATCGGATACCTATTGTGTAAATACAGTGATTCTATGCAGTCACTCGTTTCAACTTTTCATTTGTTTTAAATAGTTCCCGTGAGTATTTCTATTTACCACCAATCAATAAATATTCAACCTAACTTCTCTGAAATTCGTCTCGAAACTATTATTGGGAACCAATAATAGTGTGAATACAGCGATTCTATGCCATCGGTTGTTTAAAATCTTCAATTTCTCCATTACACGACTCTTAAATATTTCATCGCTATCAACGATGCTCACTGAACTTTACATGAATTTTCTGTTTGACGAAATTCCATTCATTTTCTGATTTTACGTCCTTTGAGTAATTTTCTATTATGAAATTTGGTGGTTGCGACGAACGGGAGACTAGACGGTCACGTCATGCTACGATTTTTCATACTTTGTCGTTTTCGAGTCGATTGAATTTTACTTTTCGTCGATATTTCCTAAACTATTGAATCTAGAGAAAAAATGAATTTGGTTCTTATAGTATTCGACGAGATCTACAATTTCACTCCGTTGACAAATTTTGATAAAGTGAGTGGTTTCGGAGATATAGTTTATTTTCTTAAAAAAAATCATATTTCCCGTACTGTTGATTTTAGAAAAAAAAGCTATGGGGTTTTCATAGTATACACTGAGTTGATCATTTTTTAACTCTTGGTGATTTTTGATTTTCTCATCTGTTTCCGAGATATTCACAAAAAAAACTCCAGAAAAACCTGAATTTCAGAAATTTTCCGATTTTTCCATTTTCCGATCGGTTTAGAAAAAAATGTTTCAAATGAAAAGTGTAGAGTATCATGAGACCTATACGAAAGTTTTTTCGTTTTTCGATTACGAGCAACGGTATGGTCTACAGAGGGTCCGAAAAAAACCGACATGTTACACATTAAACACCAACAGAATCTAAAGTGATTTTTTTTAATTTTTCCCCAACAATAGGTCTTTGTAGGAAAGAATAAGGACTCCTTTGATGGCAATTAAAAATTTTTCCAGTCAAAACTGCGATCTGAAACGTGTTTCAACCGAAAGGCCAAATTTTGTCGAAATAATACCGGAAAAACCACTTTCCAATTTTCCGATTTCACTCAAAATCAATAGGTCTCTGCACCTCTACGAGGGTTAAAAATGACCCAAGTTTCAAATCGATATCTCTTTCCGTTCGAGAGATATCGTGTTTCATAAATTCCAACGACAGACAGACAGACCGACAGACGTACATACAGAGAAAAAATCAAGTTGGGCTCAATCGACGTATTTTTTGACGCTGATCATTTTCTCCAAAGGAACCATGCCTCTATCTCTTCAAATAAAAAAGTTGGGTCCGCTGCCCTGCCCGGCGCCCTCCGAAAAGCGGCCGTAGATTACACCGATTAATAATTAATCGATGTAACAAGGCCCAAACGAACTGACCTAGGCTAGAGCCTAGAATTCCTCTTATATGCTTCACTCTTATTTTTATCTCAATATTTCCCGCACTATTAAGAAGTACTCCAGTCTGCTTTTCCATTCCAAAATATCACAGGAAACCTATGTTTAAATACCTACATCGATTATATGCCGTCACTTTTCAATTTTTTCTAATTTTTTCTCGTACTATTGAAATATCAACTCAACTTTTTTTGAAACTATCATTGGATACCAATGGTTTGAATACATCGATTATATGCTGCAACTTTTCAAATTTTTTCTCAATTTTTCTCGTATTATAGAGAAATCAACTCAACTTTTTTTTAAACTATCATTGGAAACCAATGGTTTGAATACATCGATTATATGCCGTCACTTGTCAAATTTTTTCTCAATATTTCTCGTACTATAGAGAAATCAACTCAACTTTTTTTTTAAACTATCATTGGAAACCAATGGTTTGAATACATCGTTTATATACCGTCACTTTTCAATTTTTTTCTCAATATTTCTCGTACTATAGAGAAATCAACTCAACTTTTTTTTTAAACTATCATTGGAAACCAATGGTATGAATACATCGATTATGTGCCGTCACTTTTAAATTTTTTTGTCAATTTTTCTCGTACTATAGAGAAATCAACTCAACTTTTTTTTAAACTATCATTGGAAACCAATGGTTTGAATACATCGATTATATGCTGCAACTTTTCAAATTTTTTCTCAATTTTTCTCGTACTATAGAGAAATCAACTCAACTTTTTTTTAAACTATCATTGGAAACCAATGGTATAAATACATCGATTATGTGCCGTTACTTTTAAATTTTTTTGTCAATTTTTCTCGTACTATAGGGAAATCAACTCAACTTTTTTTTAAACTATCATTGGATACCAATGGTTTGAATACATCGATTATATGCCGTCAATTGTTTGGATTTTTCAATATTTTCTCATAGTTCCACAAAGTATTTTTTTTCTATCACCTATCAATACAAATTCAACTCATTCCCTCTGGAAATCATGTTAAAACTATCATCGGATACCTATTGTGTAAATACAGTGATTCTATGCAGTCACTCGTTTCAACTTTTCATTTGTTTTAAATAGTTCCCGTGAGTATTTCTATTTACCACCAATCAATTAATATTCAACCTAACTTCTCTGAAATTCGTCCCGAAACTATTATTGGAAACCAATGGTGTGAATACAGCGAATTCTATGCCATCGGTTGTTTAAAATCTTCAATTTCTCCATTACACGACTCTTAAATATTTCATCGCTATCAACGATGCTCACTGAACTTTACATGAATTTTCTGTTTGACGAAATTCCATTCATTTTCTGATTTTACGTCCTTTTAGTAATTTTCTATTATGAAATTTGGTGGTTGCGACGAACGGGAGACTAGACGGTTACGTCATGCTACGATTTTTCGTACTTAGTCGTTTTCGAGTAGATGGAATTTTGCTTTTCGTCGATATTTCCTAAACTATCAATCTTAGAGGAAAAATGAATTCAGGTTTTATAGTATTCGACGAGATCTACAATTTCACTCCCTTAACAAATTTTGAAAAAGTGAGTGGTTTCGGAGATATAGTTTGTTTCCTTAAAAAAAATCATATTTCCCGTACTGTTGATTTTAGAAAAAAAATATTGGGGCATTTCATAGTATACACTGAGATGATCATTTTTTTACTCTCGGTAATTTTTGATTTTCCCATCCGTTTCCGAGATATTCACAAAAAAAACTCCGGAAAAATTTGAATTTCAGAAATTTCCCGATTTTTCCATTTTCCCATCGGTTTAGAAAAAAATGTTTCAAATGAAAAGTGTAGAGTATCACGAGGAGTATGCGACAGTTTTCTCGTTTTTCGATTACGAGCAACGGTAAGGTCTACAGAGCGTCCGAAAAAAAACGACATGTTACACAATAAACACCCGTAGAATCTAAAGTAATTTTTTTTAATTCTTCCCCAACAATAGGTCTTTGTAGGAAAGAATGAGGACTCCTTTGATAACAAATAAAAATTTTTCCAGTCAAAACTGCGATCTGAAACGTGTTTCAACCGAAAGGCCAAATTTCGTCGAAAAAATGCCGGAAAAACCACTTTCCGATTTTCCGATTTTTCTCAAAATCAATAGGTCTCTGCACCCCAACGAGGGTTAAAAATGACCCAAGTTTCGAATCGATATCTCTTTCCGTTCGAGAGATATCGTGTTTCATAAATTCCAACGACAGACAGACAGACAGACAGACAGACAGACAGACAGACAGACAGACGTACATACAGAGAAAAAATCAAGTTGGGCTCAATCGACGTATTTTTCGACGCTGATCATTTTCTCCGAAGGAACCATGCCTCTATCTCTTCAAATAAAAAAGTTGGGTCCGCTGCCCTGTCCGGTGCTCTGCGAAAAGCAACCGTAGAATACACCGATTAATACTTAATCGATGTAAACAAGGTAATCAATATTAATGACAATTCCACGAATCCGAATGGAATAATTAGCACCGCAAACTACCTGAATCGGCATAAATACAACTTGCGAAGAAACAATCTCCAGTCATCGGAGTGAATTCCAAGATGAATGAACCTCTGAAGAAGCTAGCCACTCGAGCCAGCGAAACGTCAGGAAGAAATTCCAAAAAACGACGGCCTTCGAACCCGAATAAAAGTAGTGATACTGAAAACCTCGGCCGCGAAAGCCTCAACTATTTTGTCAATTTTTGGTTTATTTATAATATTTATATATGTATATTGTGAATTCAATCACGGACTAGTATGACATAAAGGTTTGTATCCCAAGTAACACATTATATCGTCTGAACCCCGAATTCGGATTGGTTCAATTATTGACAGGAAATTTCAACTGCATATTGTAATGGTCTGGGACTGATAACTTATTACCAAAATCAAAATTACCATATCAGGTTATAATAATGAAAATTAGAATGATAAAAGTTTTGATACAAGGTGATTTCAATATTGTCTACATATTTTTTCATATACTCTTTTTTCAGCATCGGAATTCTCGATACTGTTTGAGAATGTAGATTGCAATATCGAATTATTAAATCAGGTAGCAAATTGGCATAATACTGCAATATAGATATGCGAATCCTGATATTATTTGAATATTGTTTTCACATCAATATGGAATTACTCGAATGGTCATTTCAGAATCACAACCAAAGAGTGGGATTGCGATTTTGAGAGTGATCACTTATCAATATTGATAGTTTTTTTTATATGCAGATTCACAAGCAAGGGAAGCCCTGTACTGTGCATCAAGGGAAAGGAGATACGAATTGATACTCATTTTGAATTTTTGAAGTTTTTGAGCCTCAGGAAAAACCTCTTCACCAAGGATTTCCAAAGTTCAGCTGTTCTATTAAAAAAGGAGCCCTGGGCAACAGAGGTTCGACAAGTCTTCAAGCTAACAACAAAGGGTGGGAATTCTATACTCGTCGGGTCGAGTGTAGATACTGCCGAGGTTGGAACGATTGATGACATTTCAGAAGAGCACTGACCATGAAAATATCCATGAAAAAAAATATATGACCCTTCTACGATACTTCAACAAAATAATGAGCGAGTCTTTGAGCGAAGAATCACCAAAAAGACGGGTTGCTTCTCTGTGAATACAATCAAGAAGCTTCAATGAATGTTTTGAATTTTTGCACAGCAAGTTCCACATTCCAAACCTCCTTCACATCAGACGGTGATCCTTCACGTTTTTTCAAATAGATTTTCATCTTAAGCAAACTAGTCTCTCCGTGGCAAAGAGTGTATAGTGGTCGACCATATTACTATAGTGATGACAGGGGGTTCAAGCTCCGCCCCAACAATCGTTTTTTTTTTCCGGAAAAGTGTTCAGTTGGTTCATGTCAGTGAGTGCATTTCTTATGTTGACTAGAGGGTAAAAAAGCAATGAATATTTGCGAATATAATTATTCACAGAAATATAGAAATTTTGAAGTGACATTTATCTAATATATATTTTTGTCGATATATTATTTACAATATTGAACCAATAAATAAATAACAAGGCGTTCATCATTGATCCGAAAATTCGTTTAGAGTACTCCAAGAAACAACCAGAAGAAGTTAATTTGGAAAAAAAGATGATTTACGAACCTACGATCCATTTCTTCAAAGAAAAATTCAAAATTACGGGGGATATTGAAATTTTTGGTTTGTTTGTTGGTGCAAGAGGAACAATTTCGAAATTCTTGGTTGAATTTGCAAAAAAATTCAAAATTTCAATGAATGTACTAAAATGTATTGCACTGGAATCCTTAAAAGACTCTATAAAAATCTTAAGGAGCCATATTTATTATCTGAAATAACCAAAATTTGTTTATCATATAATAATAACAATTAATATTTACATAATTTTTAAGTTTATATTTAATTTTTTTACATCTTTTTATTTTATCTTCACTGAATATCTATTCAAATTGTATTAGTATTCCTTGTTTTATACAGACCACGAAGGTGGTAGGATGTTTATTTTTCAATAAATAAATTATCTCTCTTCGAAACGATATATCCTTACACTGTTTTCGAATATTGATATAATATAGCCAAATAATCCCATTTTTTCATGTCCAATATGATATTTACAATATAATGTTGATATTTCGTAATATTGAACCAATATTGGTCAAATATGTTTTTGCTACTTGGGATGCACCGCGGGTAATAATACATGTTTATGCCCTCAGGCAACACACACACACACCTCGGTCATTCCGGGTAAAAACATCTGTTTAATACCCATGGTACATAAATAACGATCATGTCACGTTACCATCATACCAACGTATACTTAGCTAGCTCTACCCAGTTTCATCCAACTCCTACGAAGTCATCTATAACTGGAGACTCATCATCGTCAAAGATCGTTAGAAAACCTGATAGACTACCTGAGTTCCTATTTTTTGAGGTGACAGTCCTCTCCCCATGGAAGCGATCATTACGTATTAATTTTAAGCTCGTCTAATGGTTCAATTCCGTTGAATATGTAATCAAATTATACGAATAAACCTGAATTATTCATGAAAGCTCGACATGAATAATCTTTCTCGAATTTGAGTAACGAACTCATTTTATTACTTGAATATCAATGCACTCGTCGCATTACCATAAATTTTTACTAAACAATTTGCTTTGCGTCTCCTCGTAATTAATTCTAATTTCAAACTGAGCGTTTACTGAGAAACCGAAGCCGTAATAGATTATTAGGAACGATTTTTGGACCTGTCCCACCGATTCTAACCTACAAATTATTGGAAATTATTTAATTATAACCGACCGTCTAGACTACAAAATATTGTTTTTAGCTCGTACTAAATAACCGAAAGACTATAATAAGCAAGTACTCTCCTTCAATTTCCGTCCATAATTGGGATTTGCATACTATTCGGGGTAAATTTATTTAAATCAACTGTAAATATATTCCGACGAATAATCGCGTTTTGAGGAGCTCCAAACTTGCGAGATTCTCGCCGAGTGAAAACTATTCTATTTTTCAAACTGGCGCAAACACGACGATTAGTAAACATTCATGCAAATTGTTTAATCACTCGGAATGTCTTAGTGCAGCTCGGAGAGAAATACTTCTGAAGTTTTTCATAACTTTGCGGAACTCGATATTGTAAAGTTTGGTCAGTTGAGTTTCAGAAATTCTTTTCCTGGATACTTTCATGCTCTCAATAACACGAAAAGTTCACGAGAACGAATAGTTGTCATTCCTTCAACCTTCATCAAATGTTTTTGAAAATGAAATTTTATTGATAATGTACCATTTCCGAGAGAGAAAATAGTTATTTTTGTAATGAGTGCGTGAAATTGAGTATTTTTTGATGGCACATGAGATTGTAAATTTTGGACCGAGACCTCTTTACGTCGAGGTCGAAAATTCCTACGAATGTGCCATTGAACACTAAATTTCAGACACGAAATACAAACGAAGATTTTACAACAACTGTATTCCCATTTCGATTTTCAAAATGAAAATTCACTGTAATTAAACCTCTCCCAAAAGAAACTATCAATCAATCAAGTTTCATTTATATCTATCATCATCTAGTTTTGAAATTTCGGGACAAGTATATCGATGCTAGGAATTACGATCAATAATCTCTCATGAAAAACCGTGTGAGATCGATCGCTAAAGGTGCTTCCCAGAAACTTGGATTCCTATTTCGTGCGAAGAAATACTTCACTTCTCGTTAGCTTCTAATGTTCTACAAGGCTCAGATACGACCTGTCTTGGAATATATTTCTCATGTATGGAGTTCGGCACCACAAAATTCATTGAGGCTTCTCGATTCTATTCAGAGAAAGGCAATCCGTCTTGTTGGTGATTCTTCGCTCACAGACTCGCTCACTCCATTGGAACATCGTAGAAGGGTCGGAGACTTGTCTTTCTTCTACAGATATTTTCACGGTTGGTGCTCTTCTGAATTGTTATCTATCTTTCCACCCTTGGCAATATCTACACGGATGACTCGACGAGTACAGAATTCCCATCCCTTCGTTGTGAATTTGGAGATCTGTCGAACCTCTCTTGCTCAGGGATCTTTTTTCAATAGAATAGAGAGAGGTTTTTCCTGAGGCTTATAAATATCGAAAATTCAAAGAGAATGTTAATTCGTATTTCCTGTCCCTTGTTCTTTGAACATCAAAGGGCTTCCCTTTCGTGTGAATCTGCATATATAAACAAATCATGGGAACAGGCAATTGTCAATGAATACTGATTGTCAAATCTCTAATTTATTTTTTTTTGCTTTCAAAATTATTCTTGTTAGGATGAAAATTATATCTTGCGAAAGCGATACTAAAGAAATAGAAGATGCAGCCAACGCCGCATTGCCATATCTTTTGCCACGCAAATCGAAACTTGCGTACAAAAAATTGTACACTCAATTTAGAGAATGGTGTTGTCGTACAAAGAATGTGAAAACCGCGAAAGAAAATGCTCTGCTATGTTATTTCGAAGAGATATTCAAGGTGTTTGAGTCCCCCACATCGTGGATCCATGAGAGATGAATCTAGTTTTTGTCACCATACACTCGTACATTCAATAGGTGTAGAGAAAATTTATTTTTATTTTGGAATCATCCCTTCAGTTTTGCTCCAGTAGGAATAACTTCGTAAAATGAATGAATCTTTTTTTTTATAAAACACTGAAAAACCTCAGAACAATCAGAGAACGTAAACTTTCACGGCCGGAGCTAACTGATTCTATGGTGTTTTTCAGGTTTGTTTGCCGTGGTTTGCCTACCACAGCTGTAGACGAAACATCAGGAGTAATAACCTGTGGACCACGGCAAACAAACCCGAAATACATCCCAGAATCACCATAGAACAATATTCTTCATTGGAGATCGAGCACATTATAGTCAGAAAAAACTACTGATCGAATAATTTATTCATTATAATTTTTCAAAATTATCTTCATGAGAAATCTGAACTCTAATCAAACTAGTTATCACCACCATTCTTACATTAAAAACAATATGTGACCCAGTGGCTTGAAACTAAACTTCATTTTCCTTCGGAAAAAAACAATAATTTTACAGACACAGAGCAGAAAAGGAGAGTAAGGACTTCTCTGCCTAGGCAGCAAAACTAATACTTAGCTGATTGATATGTATCTGGAGGAGTAAGTACTTCTATGTCATTACTATGAACATATACAATTCCATAGAAACCAACCATATCAAATTTTCTTCGATTTCATCATCACAGGAAGAAAACTTTTGCCTGAAGCATATTGTAAACTGACCAGAAGAATCTTCCTATATTGTGTTTGGTTAATAAAAGTGAAACTTCAATAACATCTATCATTAAAGAAAATTTGCATATGCTGCCAACCTCATACGTATCCCAATCTTGTTACCGGCTTCTGGTGAAAAAAATGAAAGTTTCAATGCTGTTCAAGCAAAATTCCCAGGGAAGTTGGCGAATCATTCCCCAACCCTCACTCCCCATCCAGGCTGCAGGTAGCTCGGAAAATTGCATATATTATTACTCCGAATCCTCCTAAGAATACTATACGAAGACTCCTTGCCGTAACAAGCTTATAACACTTCATTTGACTGCCCCCGAGTCAATTCGCTTCCATCTGCGTGTATACGAATATAGGCAGGGAGTTTCGCCAGAAAATATAGGTGCGATGGAAAAAAATTGTAAAAAAGGGTTTATTCACAACCATATATGTAATGCTGTCATTACTAACGTCATTGAAGGTTGGGAAGTGTCACATTACACACCTCTACTTCTCGCCCTCATTTCATCTATTCTAGACTTAATCTGTCATTTATTGACTTTATCTGACATTTATTTATATTGGTGACAATTGTCTACCCCGTAGTCATGGTAACAATATATCTACTTGATTATTCTGAGAAAACCGCGTTCTTGGTAATTTGTCGTTAATTGTAATATTTTAGATATGTTCAGAACGAAACAGAGATCTAATAATTTTAATCGAAATATGATGGTTGTAAATAAAACAGTATACAAACCTCGGTAGGAAGTTTCATTCCTGTCTCGAGATCCTAGCTAACTTCGACGCTTTGCGTCTCGGTTAACTAACTGATCTCATGGAACTTCAATTAGAAGGTGATAGTGGATATAATTTATTTTGCACGACCAGAGGTGAAAGCAGTCAAGCAGTATTTTGAATACTACTAAAAACGTTCAAGTATCATTGCAGCTCTCCATATGAAAATATCGGAAAAAGTTGGCTATTCTGTTTCAGATACTATAGGATGACTTAAAACTTGCTCGAATATATTGCGAAAAAATTCAATGAAAACCAACCGTTACAACTGGAACTAGTTTCATCGTGGAACTGACGATAATTCATGAGCCATACTATCCGAAAGTATACAGGATGTTTCATCAAAAGCAAATTCTAGGTTTGACATGGAATACCAAGCAGCAACTTTTTTTCCAGATATTGATCAATTTTAATTTCAATTACTTGTTTCGAAGGCAGGCTGTAAAATATTGCTTCAGAAATATATTACTGCTGCCCGTTCTTTGAAGCCTGCTTCCTCAAGTTCATGCTACGTTTTCGAGTGTTCTACTTGAAATATCTCTCAACATGACTGACGTCTGAATCTAATGTGACCCTAACTCAAACACCATTTCAACTACTCATAAAAGATTTACTGGGAACGATTTTCCATCGAATGTTTCATGAACGACAGTATTGTAAGAGAAGGTATTTGTTTTGAGTGCCTTAATCTTTCCAGAAGGTGGAGAATGGATGTTGAAAATATTTTGAACACATACAAAATTGCGAAAATGAATTCCAGAAAACCTGAACACGTAACTGATCTCGGAGATAACCGAACTGTAGTTTAAACGATATCATGTTTTTCGATGCTCCATATAAATAATTATTCTGGACAATTTTCCCTGGTAGGAAACCATATGGATCAAATGCAACAAATGTTCGTTAATCTTCATCGTACCACGAAATTATTTTCATCTTTTCAACTCTCGACCTGTCCAGACACTGAAGCAACTGGATTTTATTCAGAAAACAAAATTGCTTGAAAGTGGTTAACAATGTTTTTTGCTGGGTGGAATGGGTTCGGACCTCCATTGTGGATTATAAGGATCCGAATTCCCTATGGTGGGAAAAAGGGGTGCTTACAATGCGCACCGTTGCTACCGCCGAGACGCAGTTGGTCCATCCTTTGGAGAAGTGGTTTCTACAAATTCCGGATTTTCACGTTGGGGTGGCTGATTGCATCGTTGAGAATGTAGGCAGCTTCCTCGAATTTTTTTTTAACCATCGCTCCTCCTTGAGTATGACCTCGGCTTTAGACCATTTGATGCTGTGATGGTTTGTCCAAACATGCTCCGCTATTCCCAATTGCGTTGTGTGTTTCTTCTTGGTTTCGCGCATTCTCACTTCCAATGATCTTCTGGTTTCTCCTATGTAAGATTTGCCGTACTCACATGGTATCCAGTAAACGCAGTTGTTGAAGTCGTTGTTGTGGTCGAGTTTGTGTGAGTTGGCTGCGTAATGCGTTCCTTGATCGAAGAAAGACTTTGACGTTGTATTTCCCTTCTATTCTTCTGATCTCCTCTGAAAGTCTTTCCACGTAGGGGATAGAAAGAGCTTGTTGTTCTGATGACTTCTTGGCATTTCTTTTGTCCAGGCAAATGTCTGATCTACTAACTTTTTCGAGTAGCCGTTTTTCTGAAGATCCTTCCTTGTGTAGAGAATGGAAGTTCGAACCAATATTACTCAGAAAAAATGTCTAATGTTGATGATACTACCCTTAATAGCTTTTTCTAAGGGATTCCTTGCTGTTTAGCGTATATTTATTGGCTCAAATTTTAGTTAATTGAAAGCAGATACGGCATCATTTCTCTCGGTGTCCTGAACATTACTGAGGTTCAACCCAATCATTGGAATACAAAATTAGTACTCACCGGTCACTTGAGAGAAAATCCTACCAAAATTCCCCACCTAATGCCGCGAGGGTTGACAATAATGAAATAAACCTAGCTCTGCATTTCCAGTGTATCGATTGAATTCATAAATACGTCGGGTTTACCTACGGTCGACCCTTTCTAGATCCTATCAATGTTGAGCTCCCAGTCGGCATTTCCATAAAAATCTAATTTTTTCTTGTCATTCGAGCAGTTCCACTGGGCCGCAGCTCAGTACCATTCGGCTGAAAGATAAGATTATTACCATGAGTGATTGTGAAGAGTCTGCAAGATAAAACATATTTATGGATGTGAATAGGGGTATAAAACGGGTTGTGGCGGAGGGTGGATAGTAGTGGATGAATAAGGGATTTATATTGATTTGTAATCATTATACCTGATTAAAAATTTTCAGGGTGGCATTTTCACTAAACATTGTTATATAACTTTATTTCAACAGTTTTATTGTAGAATTACTTTTATGCAATTCATTTGATTCGAGGTGAAGATTACGAATTGAGCACAAAAAATAACTTTCATGTGATTCAGCACCAAATAAAAAGAAGCTGTTTTAGATGTACCTTTCTTGATTTTTGTGAATGAACCAATGATTCAAAAATGATAATTATACAAGAGTTGTTGTTATTTTCTGATGTAACTTCTATTTCCGCTAATCGCTAGGAAATCTTGACATTCCAGAAAAACAAAATTAAAGGAAATGTCAAGATTACCTTACCGTAAGGAAGAGTATATTACACACCGAGGTGAGAAGTGATCCATTCCTGTTGTGAGATCAGTTAGTTAACCGAGACGCAAAGTGTCGAGGTTAGCTATGATCTCTAGAAAGGAATGAAACTTCCTACCGAGGTTTGTATACTATTTTATTTACAACCATAATATTTCATTTTCACAGTGACCCTAATGCGCCGTCGTACAAAACAATTGTAGTGGGTTGAAATAGTATATTATACACCGAGGTGGGAAATGATTCATTCCTGTCGTGAAACTTCCTACCGAAGTTTGTATACTATTTTATTTAAAAACATCATATTTCGATTAAAATTAATAAACCTCTGTTTCATTCTGAACATATCTAAAATATCACATTTAAAGACAAATCAACAAGAATGCGGTTTTCTCAGAATAATCAAGTAGATATATTGTTACCGTGACTAAGGGGTATACAATTGTCACCTATACAAATAAATGTCAGATAAAGTCAATAAATGACAGATAAATACTAGAATAGATGAAATGAGGGCGGGAAGTAGAGGTCTGTAATATGACACTTTCCAACCTTCAATGACGTTAGTAATGACAGCATTACATATATGGTTGTAAATAAACAATGAACTATTGCATTTCTTCTTCAAACTCTTCTCTATTCACCAAAATATTGAGTTATCAGAACCCCATTCTGAAAAATTAGTTAACTATTCAATAATAATGTCCAGACTAATTTCGATTTTTGCATTCACGTGAGGAAACGAGAGTTCTGGAAGATAAACAGGTATGAAATGTACTATCATCTGCAAAATCATGCACAGAACAAAAAGTAGTTTCCAGCAAATCTTCGATGAATTTTCAAACATATTTGTACTGAAATTCAAACCTCATATCATATGTATAAACCATGATTAACTGATATTTTTGGATTCGACGCGCGTTTCGATAAAAAGGTAAGCATCTTCAGGAGAATAAAATTGGTATTTAATCTAAAAACCAAGGTTAGCTCTTTATATACATACCTAAAATTATTCGGTCCGATATGAACTTTGTTTTTAACTGCCACTCATTATAATTAATTTCTCGATAACAAACTATGTGGAGTCACTACCTGCGAATTTTTTGGTCCGTCATCTGATATTATTGTTTATTCTGATCGATTTCTCAACAATATATTGGAAAGCAGGCTGAAAGGCTAGGTTCCCTGTCACCATTCATTCCATTTTGCTATTTCTAAACTTTCACATGCATCGAGTTGTCTTCTGTCATGCACATGCTTGAACAGTTTGATTATACTAATTTTTTGGTCATTATCCATAGCGTGTTGGGCGACACTGGATTTTTCTACCTTTCAGTATTTCACGTGTGCAAAATGCTCCTTGAAACGGGTTCAAAGATTGCAACAACAAATACATCGGCCAAAGCCGACGAGCTATTGAAACCTGTTCCAAGGAGCATTTTGCACACATGAAATACGGAAGGGTAGAAAAATCCAAGCTGAGTATTCTTATATATTAATTAGTTCTGGTATTTTTGTCTTGATCAAATTCACGCTATACGAGAAATTGCTGACTAATAGGAAGAGTTTCATTCAGAAGGAAATGTTTTTAATCAACCAACCCAAAAAGTTGCAAAAGTTGAGTTTTGTTTTTTCATTGAAAAACTACCTATGTGGTCCTTCATTCTTTCGGTGAAAGATCTTCCCGTTTGACCAATATACACTGAAGTTTTATCCTTTCTGTTTTCAATGGATTCACTCAATCTATCATCTCCTTTGTAGGCTTTGTCTAATTCTTCATCCATCTAAAATTATTGATGTGTTCGCCCACGTTTAAACTTAACAGTCGAAAGTTGCCCTCTAGTGACGGAATCCGAATTGCTCTCTCAGCAAATCTCTGATAATTTTGCAAAAATATTCGTACTGAAATTGAACCCTCTCATCCATCTGCATTCATATGTATAAACGATGATCAACTGTTATTTTTGCAATCGATGCGCGTTTCGATAACAAGGTTAGCAGCTCCAGGAGAGGACAATTGATACTGAATCCGAAGACTGAGGTAAGCTGTTTATATACCTAAAGTTGTTCGGTACGATATGGACTTTGTTTGTTACTGCTTCTTATTCTGATCAATTTCTCGACAATAAATTAGTGCAGTCACTACCTACAATGTTTTTTGGTCCGTCATCTGTTATTATTGATTATTCTTATCAATTTCTCAACAATGGATTGGAAAGCGGGCTGAAATTTCACATGCATCGAGTAGTCTTTTAATGCACATGCTTGAACAGTGTCAGATTGCTTCCAACAATTCTTTGTCATTATCTAGAGCGTGATGAACGACACTGGATTTTTCTACCTTTCCGTATTTCACGTGTGCAGAAAAACATCGGCCAGAGCCAACGAGCTATTTGAACCCGTTTCAAGGAACTACCTATATGGCCCTTCATTCTTTCGGTGAAAGATCTTTCCGTTTGACTATATACACTGAAGTTATATCCTCATTGTTTTTAATAGATTCACTCAACCTATCTCCTTTGTAAGCTCTCTCTAATTCTCCATTAATGATGAAATCGATTGTGTGATTTTAACTTTGCCAGTTCACAAAACCGCTTCAAGTGTTTCACTATACAATAGTTTACCCAGGTGTTTTATGGTTCCATATCGATCCTTAATTACTATCAACGAACCTTCTGGAAAAAACTAATTGTAGAAACTGCCTGGACCTTTCCTCTCCAATTTCAAAACATTATGATTATCAGAGCACATTCTCACTGCCAATGTAGATCATACAGTAGAATGGAATGACACTCAAATGATAGCAAGATAGAGAGAAAACGAAAATTGAGGGGATCTGCTTTCATCGTGCTGTTTGAAGATGTTTGCATTCAATGACGGAATGCTATGCCAAATCTCAGATTTCTGAAAGATTTTCCAAAAACCTTTATAGAAGAGACGTATTTGTGATGAATTTTGAAAACGGACACCGACTTGTTTTCCGAAGAATCAACAAAGATAAGTATTCTTATACATAAAATGAGTATTGTATTTTGTCATATTCAAATTCACGCTATACGTGGAGTTGCTGACTAATAGGACGAGTTTTATGCAGAAGGAAATGTTTGTAATTACTTACCTAAAAAAAAACGAGGAAAATTATTTACAAAAGTTGAAGTTGTCTTTTCATTCAAAAACCACCGATGTGCTCCTTCATTCTTCCGTTGAAAGATCTTCCCGTTTGACCAATATACAATGAAGTTGTAGCCTCATTGTTTTTGATGAATTCACTCAACCTATCTCCTTTGTAAGCTTCGTCTAATTCTTCATTTATTATAAAATTGTTCATGTGATTTCAACTTGCCATTTCACAGGTGTTTCACTATACAATAGCTTACCCAGGTGTTTCATGGTTCTATGTCGATCCTCAATTACTATCAACGAACCTTCTGGAAAAATCTAATTGCAGAAACTGCCTGGACCTTTCCTCTCCGAATTCAAAACATCATGATTATCAGAGCACATTCTCACTGCCAATGTAGATCATACAGTAGAATGGAATGACACTCAAATGATAGCAAGATAGAGAGAAAACGAATATTGAGGGGATCTGCTTTCATCATGCTGTCTGGAGATATTTGCATTGAATGACGGAATGCTATGACAATTCTCAGAATTCTGACAGATTTTCCAAAAACCTTTATAGAAGAGAAGTATTTGTGATGAATTTTGAAAACGGACACAGACTTGTTTTCCGAAGAGTTAACAAAGATAAGTATTCTTATATATTAATTAGTTCTTGTATTTTTCTCATAGTCAAATTTACGCTATACGAGAAGTTGCTGACTGATAGGACGAGTTTCATTCAGAAGGGAATGCTTTTAATAAACTAACCCAAAAAACAACGGGAAAAATTATTTGCAGAAGTTGAATTTGTCTTTTCATTCAAAAACTACCTATGTGTCCCTTCATTCTTTCGGTGAAAGATTTTCCCGTTTGACCAATATACACTGAAGTTATATCCCCATTGTTTTTTATGGATTCACTCAACCTATCTCCTTTGTAAGATCTCTAATTCTTCATTAATTATGAAATTGATTGTGTGATTTCAACTTGCCAGTTCACAAAACTGCTTCAAGTGTTTCACTATACAATAGTTTACCCAGGTGTTTTATGGTTCCATATCGATCCTTAATTACTATCAACGAACCTTCTGGAAAAAACTGATTGTAAAAACTGCTTGGACCTTTTCTCTCCAAATTCAGAACATCATGATTATCAGAGCACATTCTCACTGCCAATGTAGATCATACAGTAGAATGGAATGACACTCAAATGATAGCAAGATAGAGAGAAAACGAATATTGAGGGGATCTGCTTTCATCGTGCTGTTTGAAGATGTTTGCATTGAATGACGGAATGCTATGCCAAATCTCAGATTTCTGAAAGATTTTCCAAAAACCTTTATAGAAGAGACGTATTTGTGATGAATTTTGAAAACGGACACCGACTTGTTTTCCGAAGAATCAACAAAGATGAGTATTCTGATATATAAAATAATTATTGTATTTTGTCATATTCAAATTCACGCTATACTTTAAGTTGCTGACTAATAGGACAAGTTTTATGCAGAAGGAAATGTTTGTTATTACTAACCTAAAAAACAACGAGGAAAATTATTTACAAAAGTTGAAGTTGTCTTTTCATTCAAAAACCACCGATGTCCCAAATAGCACAAGTACGTCCAGTGGACGTACTGCATATGTACGGTGAGGATGTATTGTACGTATTTAGGACGTACTTTCGTCTCCGACAGACGTACATGAGACCTCCCTGGGACTTACCGTTTCCGCATAGTCGGTAATCCCAGGTACGTACTTTTCTAGTCCACACAGGACCTGAAATGTACAGAAAGGGGAACTGTTTGGGACATTCCGAGAACGTACATTTTCCATTCTGTGTGCGCTATCCCAAGTAGAACAAACATATTTGACCAATATTGGTTCAATATTACTTATATTGTAGATGATATCAATAGTGGCCACAAAAAAATGCGAACATTCAGCGATATTAGATCAATATTCGGAAACAATGTTATGATATATCATTTGATATCACTTAATGAATCTAAGTTTTCATATTCGGGATTATTCATTTCTTTTCAACCAAATAGTCAAGTTGGAAATTTTACGCATTCACGTGTACTAACCATCTAACCGAATTCTTACCTGGAAAAAGACCTGGCTGCTGCGGGGCTTAAACTCTCGACCTTTTCTATGGAGATATTATTGTCGACCACTGTTATGCTCTACGGCACGGAGAGACTTATTGTTTTTAAGAAGGAGTTGGGTGCTATAGATGTGATGACTTCAAGTTAGTTTTGTTCGAGATAATATTGAAATTTTAGAAAGTTTAGTAACAATGAAAATATATTCGAAAAAACACTAAAGGATCACTCTCATGTGATGGCGGTTTTGGAATCTCAAACTTGCTGTGCAAAAAATTCTGTATGTAATTTTCTGGTATTTAAATTCACCACATGTCGATGTTTCAATTTTTCCAAAATTTTTCAGGAATAATTCATTATGAATATTGCAATACCAATATTGATATATGTTTGAATACACTAAGTGATCACTCTCAAAATCCCAATACCCCTTGAACCGAAAGGGACCCAATACGTACGTACTTGTTAGGGATGCAAATATCTTTGATTCAGAGTGAATAAATGAACACGACTGGAACCACAAACTATATTTTCGGAACAAATCACACACACATCTTTCTCTTTATCCGAATTAATATAAACTAAACTACACCCGCATGAATAATGAATAATGCTCTTTCTTCCCGTTACTCTACAGGCCGACGCTGAGTCAGGTCTTGCTCAGCGTTTGTGGATTAGGTTGGCATGTATACGGGCAGGACAACACTCGGCCATCCTGAGTGTCGAACGTCCTCGGTCGCACCTGGACTGAAAAATGAAAAGGAAAGATAATCAATTTCCTGAAGAGACGTCTTGAAAGAATAATAATAATAATTGGCTGGCTGCTTTTTAGGTTCCGTATCTACCTAGAAGTCTTCAAAGTCTGATATCTAGTTTGTTGCCAGCAACTGGGCAGTCTTAAAAAAATCTGAATATCGTAATTAGTAAGTTGCCTGCAGATGGGCAGTCTTGATAGTTGCCTGCAGATAGGCAGTCTTGATAAGGTCTGATATTCTGAAGTTGCCAGCATTCGGGCAGTCTCATGACTGTAATGTCTACTTACATTTATAATGTCTCTGGTCTAGTGTCTGATTTTGAAGGGTTTCATGTGTTCCAAACACACTACGCCTTCATATGGAACTCTCGATCTTGTCGCATGGATGTCTTCCTTCACTCTGTAACGGTCATGTGGTAAGACCTCGATAACCTTAAAAGGCCCTTTGAATGGCGCCACCAGTTTTCTGCTCTCACCGTTGCTAGGGATACTTGCAATTTTTGTGAGTACTAGGTCTCCAACTCGAAAACCTTGGGATACCTTTCTCTTCTTGTTGAAGCGCGTATCTTGTTTTTGTCTGTTCCTCTCCATGTTTCTGCTGGCGGTTTGCCGCAATGCTGTGACATCTATTTCATCGTCATTGCTCTCTGTGGTTTCTAGGTACCGATCTCCATCCATTCTCAGTGTCGTACCGAATAGCAGTGTAGCAGGGGCGGCTCCAGTAGTTTTATGTTTGGTGCTATTTATGCCTTGTTGAACGGCAGTTAGGTTACTATCCCAATTGTCTGAGTCAGTGTCTGCTCCCATTGTGGCCAAACCGTCGATGACTGTTCTGTTGACTCTTTCAACCTGGCCGTTACCTCTTGGCATACCGACTGCGGTATTGAAGAGCTTGATTCCTTTGTTTTGACAATATTGGATAAAATCTGAGCATGTAAAAGATGATCCAGCATCGCAAATTATCCTTCTCGGGTTACCGAATGTTTTGAATACTTCATCTAGTTCTTGAATGACGTAATTTGTTTTTGTGCTTGGAACGGCTCTTATAAAAACAAATTTAGTGAAGGCGTCTATTATTACCAATATGTGCTTGTTACCCTTATTTGTTTTCACAAACGGTCCTACGTGATCTATATGGAGTGTGTGAAATGGTTGGGCATGTTTTGGGATGGAATGAAGTAGTCCTGGTTTCTTTCCACTGATGGTTTTGTGGTAAAGGCAATTAAGGCATGAAGATATGTACTTCTTGATAAATCGCTTCATTTTGGGAAACCAGTATCGTTCTTGTATTCTACCGAGTGTTTTTTCGAATGCAAAATGACCAGCGTCGTCATGGTTCAATTTCACAATTTGCCATCTACATTTCTTCGGTACTAGCCACCTTCGTCCTCGCTCGGTTATTCTGTAAATACGGTTTGCGCGAAGATCATATTCCTTGAAAATTGAACGGTTTTCGTCATAATTTCCGGAAAGCAGAATTTCTTTTATATTTCGAATTTGGTCGTCTTGATCTTGGGCTTCCTTCAACCAATCCTCCTCTGATATCGCCAACACATTGTGATTGATAATTTCTGGATTTCGGCTTAATGCGTCAACGTGTTGCATCTGAGTACCAGCCTTATGTTGAATCTGGAAGTTATATTCTTGCAGACTGAGCATCCATCTAGCTATTCTTGGGATTATTTTGTGTTTTGTCATCGCATTTTTAACTGCACTACAGTCTGTTATAATAGTGAATTCTAAGCCAAGAAGGTAATGCCTGAATTTTTCTAATGATTTGACTATTGCAAGGAGCTCGAGCTCGAAAGAATGATACTTCTGTTCATTTGGAGTGGTTTGCTTGCTGAAATAAGCTATTGGTTTCTCACCGTCTTTCGTAAGCTGCATCAGTATGCCTCCCAATCCATCCTGGCAAGCGTCAGTATAAAGCAGAGTCTTGAGACTTGGGTCAAAAATTGACAATACTGGCTTTGAGCAGATAATGTTTTTCAAATCGTCTACGATGTTCGAGTGAGATTGGTCCCATATCCATTTTTTGTCTTTTTTCAATAATACTGTTAACGGGCGTGTCTTGGAAGCGTAGTTGGGTATGAATTTGCGGAAGTACCCTACAAGCCCTAGAAAATGTCTCAATTGATGAACGGTTTTAGGGGTTGGAAACAGGCTCACAGCTTCTATTTTATCCTTGTTCACAGAAACGTTGCCTTTTGATATTACATTACCCAGGTATGTGATTTCTTGATGTAAAAACTTTGACTTTGACAGTCTTATGGTTAGCCCGAAAGTTCGTACGGTTTCAAGAACTCTCTCTAGTAATTCTAGCCCATCCTGTACAGTGTTTGAAGGGATGATTATGTCGTCTAAGTAAGGTACTACCCCAAATTTTCGCAAGGGCTCAAAAATTTCCGTCATCATCTTTTGGAAAACGGCTGGGGCATTGCATAATCCAAAAGGTACCCTCTTGTATTCATAGAGCCCCTCAGGTGTAATGAAAGCTGTTTTATGAATTGATTCGGTACTTACAGGTATCTGATGGTACCCGGCTGCTAAATCAAGTGTTGAGAAGTACTTGTAATTGCCTACCGAATCGATTAGGTCTTCAATCAACGGTAATGGGAACTGTTGTTTCTCGGAAATTTTGTTGAGGGCTCTATAGTCAACCACAAGCCGTTTAGTGCCTCCTTTTTTGTTAACTAACAAGGCGGGGCTAGCATACTCTGACTTACTCTTTTGTATTATATCAGCCTCAAGCAATTCTTGGATTTGTTGTCTCATTATAATTTTATCGCTCTCTGATAACCGATAGGGTCGTGAACAAACTGGTGTATGGACTTTGGTTTCGATAGTTAAAGAAACGGAATGTGCTTTTCCTAGTCTGTTCATAGATACATATATGCAAGAATCAAACTGTTCAATTAATGTGATCAACGCGTTTTTATCAGAATCAGATATGTCTCCATGGCATATGTCGGATTTGCGTGTAGGAGCACTCCCATTCTTTCTGAGATTTGTAAAAGTAAAGTTATCTCCTACCCTTTGGTAAGTAATTTGTTTGTCTTCAGTGAAGTTACGCCCTATTATCAATTGTGTGTCTTTAAGTGGCTCCTTGATGACGTACATTTGTATATTCAGAGAACAATTGTCTATTGAAACCTCAGTGATTACGCATTCATAAACGTCCACGCTTTGCCCAGCGAAACCTGATAACCTAACGTTACCGTCCAATCTCACTATATTTAAATTCAACTCTAGGGCAAGGCTACGCTGTATTATTGAACAATCACTACCTAGGTCTATGAATGCCACAGCCTCCCTGTCATTAACTAGAATTGTTTTATAAAATTTTTCTGAAGATTTTTCTCTGATCATTTTAACATGTTCAATCTTTCCGTCATTTCCGTGTTTATCGCTGTGCTTTTTTCGGCAAGCCGATTCGATGTGACCCAAAGTTTTGCAGTAGTTGCATACTTTGCGTCTGTGGGGACACTGTTCCCTTATGTGGCCCGGGTTACCACAGGAGTTGCAGTTATTGATAGGTTTTGCTTGAAATTTGCTTTTGCTAAGATTGTCTTTGGAGTTTTTGTGAAATTCCATACGACTGTTAGGTCTACTCGGCCCCGGTTGTCCTTGCGACACCCCGGCATGAGTTTTATTATGTAAATAAGATGCCAAATCATTAATGTTTTTCACCTGAGCAGCATCTACTGCGGTTTTGATATATTGGTCTCCAATTGCCCCTAATATTAGGGAAATTTTGTCACACTCTGAGAGGTTCAGTCTCAATTTATCTATCTTGGCTAAATGCAGAAACAAAAATTCGTAAAGAGACTGATTTCTAGTAGGTTTATGATTCATTAAATCTTGGAAAAGAAAATAAAGGTCACGTCTACTCTGAAATGTTTCTATTAATTTTTCTCTCCAATCTTTCCACGTATAGTGAGACCAGTTGACATCAGTCGTCACTAAACTATGATACCATATTTGCGAGGTCCCTGTCAGTTTACTCGTTGTTTGAAAAATCATATTGTCTTCTGTCCAGCTGTAAATACGTGCATTATGTTCGATAACATCTATCCAATGCGAAATATCGTCTTTGAGAGGATTGAATTCCGGTATTACCACGGATATATTCAACTGTTGCGGGGCCACAGGGCACGATCTTAATGAAACTGTATCACTTACCCCTGCTACATCGATACTAGTATTTCTTTGTGGTCTTGCCTTACAGCGTCTCTTTTTCGTCTTATGGTGTCTGCTTTTACGCGTGTCGCTTGATGAATCCGATTCCGATGATGAGGATGTGGACGAGGAATTCTGTCTCTTTCGTCTTGGCATGATCTCCGAATATTCACAACACAAAGAAACAAGAAAAAAAATCACCACTTCTGATGTTAGGGATGCAACTATCTTTGATTCAGAGTGAATAAATGAACACGACTGGAACCACAAACTATATTTTCGGAACAAATCACACACACATCTTTCTCTTTATCCGAATTAATATAAACTAAACTACACCCGCATGAATAATGAATAATGCTCTTTCTTCCCGTTACTCTACAGGCCGACGCTGAGTCAGGTCTTGCTCAGCGTTTGTGGATTGGGTTGGCATGTATACGTGCAGGACAACATACTCGAGAGGTCCAAACAGTATGTACATACTAACAGAAATGTAGAAAATGAAAGTAACCCAATCCGTACGTACTTGGGAGGTCCAAACAGTAGGTACAAAAAAGTACGTCAACGAGACGTCCAGATAGTATGTACATACGATTTCCAAAAATGTACGTCATTACTATTAGGTCCCGCAAACGTTTCGAAACATACGTATCTGAAAGGGACTCAATATGTACGCACCCGAAAGGTCCAAATAGTACGAACATAGTTCTTCCAAACATGTACGTGAATGATACATCTGAGCAGTACGTACATGGGATTCATAAAAAAACACGTCATTGGTATGTCCCTAATTCATTCCGAAAAGTACATACCTGAAGAGGAGTTAATGTAAACGTATCAGGGACACTTAATGAAGTACGTACATAGTACTTCCAAGCATGTACGTTTTTATTACATTCCGATTGGAACGGGACCAAGTATGTACCTACATGGGACGTCTAACCAGTACATACATGGTACATCCGGTAATGTACGTTCTTCGAATGTCTCCTATACGTCCCGGGACGTATCGACGTAACTGGGACATAAATGGTTCGTCTTCAGGACGTCGTGTGCTATTTGGGGTGCTCCTTCATTCTTCCGTTGAAAGATCTTCCCGTTTGACCAATATACAATGAAGTTGTAGCCTCATTGTTTTTGATGAATTCACTCAACCTATCTCCTTGGTAAGCTTCGTCTAATTCTTCATTTATTATATAATTATTCATGTGATTTCAACTTGCCAGTTCACAGGTGTTTCACTATACAATAGCTCACCCAGATGTTTTATGGTTCTATGTCGATCCTCAATTACTATCAACGAACCTTCTGGAAAAATCTGATTGCAGAAACTGCCTGGACCTTTCCTCTCCAAATTCAAAACATCATGATTATCAGAGCACATTCTCACTGCCAGTGTAGATCATACAGTAGAATGGAATGACACTCAAATGATAGCATCATGCTGTCTGAAGATACTTGCATTGAATGATGTAATCCAACTAACTCAAAAAGCAACGAGAAAAAATATTTGCAAAAGTTGAACTTGTCTTTTCATTCAAAAACTACATATGTGTTCTCTCATTCTTTCGGTGGAAGATCTTCCCGTTTGACCTATATACACTGAAGTTGTGTCCTTATCATTCCTGACTACTTCAAGTAACAGGCTACATCGTATTGGGACTGTACAATGGCTAGGTATGGGTAGTTTGTGTGTTACTGTTTTCCACCTTTCCGGAAATCATCGATCTCGAACCACTCCCGTCAAGATCCTCGGAGGCCTTGGGAGACGGCTGCCGGCGTTCCATCGCTCTCTATTAATATTATATGATCTCGATTGAAGAGTGGCGGTTTCCAACTATTTCCGCCGTTCGGAAACTTGGATTGCATTTGCATGTATATAGGCAGCGCACCGGGGTATTCCCCGCAGACTGAAACGACGAATATTCCCGCCTTTTCTCCGGATCTCATCAAGCGCGAACGTTCTTATTATTCGGCAAGTTGTACGGAGGTTTGAAACGAAGTCGGTTCTTACTATTTCAGTGTATAATCGTGATGAAGATGCTCATTTTTGAGGGCTTCCGAACCGAGATGTTGTAAGATCGAGTTTGCCTCCTCAGTTGAGTGCTTTGATGAAGACTTTCTTGTCTGATAGGTCTCTGTATGTGGTTGTAGATGGAGTATCATTTGATATTCTCCCAATGAATGCAGCTGTTCCACAGGGTTCACTTCTGGCGCCCAGTTTGTTTCTGCTTCATGTCAATGATTTGCTCGAGAAAACATCTTATTCAATACATACTTTTGCAGACGACAGTACTCATCATACAAGTTTCTCTTCCAGAGTGCCCATACCAGCTCGGGAAACAAAAACTCAAAGAAACAATAACGCAATAAAATTAACGATGACTTGTAAAAATAAAAGAATGGGGTGACATGAACTTGGGGGAATTCAATGCTAGGAAAACCCAGGCATGTCTCTTTTCAAGAAGAACCGATCTATCATCCTGTAGTATTCAGATGTCAGGAGTAATTATTCCTACATAGTCAAGTATCTCGATGCTAGGAATTACGATTAGTGATAATCTCTCATGGGAAAACCTTGTGAGATCAATCGCTGAAAGTGCTTCCCAGAAACTTGGATTTCTATTTCGTGCGAAGAAATACTTCACTCCTCGTCATCTTCTAATGATCTACAAGGCTCAGATACGACCTGTATAGTTCGGCACCAAAATATCCATTCAGGCTTCTCGATTCTATTCAGAGGAAGGAAATACGTCTTGTTGGTGATTTTTCGCTCACAGACTCGCTCACTTCATTGGAACATCGTAGAAGGGTCGGAGACTTGTCTCTCTTCTATAGATATTTTCACGGTCGGTGCTCTTCTGAATTGTTATGAATCGTTGCACCCTTGGCAATATCTACACGGATGATTCGACGAGTACAGAATTTTCACCCCTTTGTTGTGAATTTGGAGACCTGTCTAACCTCTCTTGCTCAGGGATCTTTTTTTAATGGAACAGCTGACCTTTGGAACTCCTTGCCGAAAGAGGTCTTTCCTGAGGCTTACAAACTTCAAAAATTCAAAGTGAATGTTAATTCATATCTCCTGTCCCTTGATTCACGCGGTGTTTTTTGAACATTACAGGACTTCTTTTTCGTGTGAATCTGCATGTATTGAAAAAAAGTTGATCGTGTAATAGTTGCTGAGCGCTACTATTTTTTTTAAATCAAACATTTCATCTATGCTTGTCGACAGAGTTGTAATTGCTCATAGGGTATTATTTTTGTATTATTTTTGCATAATTATTCACTTTATCAAACTTCAGCAGAAGTAATCCCAATCACCAGATGTAACGGCTGCGAGAGGTTATTGTATTTACTTTGGAAGTTCTAGTATTTACTTTTTCTCAATTATCTTCTTCTCATTCCTCAAAAAATATATATCAGATAAAATTCCTTCGCTCGTCACCAGATGTGGTAAGACAAAAGAGCTATCATTTCATTCAAATTATGGCAGCTGCTCTCACCAGTCGTAGATCTCTCTACGTCAAATTCTGCATGTTAAGGCAATTTCCGAAAGGGGCATGATTTTGGCCCTTTGCGCGAAGAAAAGGTCTGGTGATAAACTTAGGATTTTCTTGCTTTCGAATACTCTGAAATAAAGCCGCTTGTTGGAAATAAAATCCACTGATAGCACTCTCTATTTTTGTTTTTTCGATCTTGATATTATATTTTAGCTATGGTGATATATTTTGTTGATATGATAAATATTATATTATACTGCTTTGAAATAGTGTGGATCCCATCACACACTGGGATATCAGGAAACGAAAAAGCCGATGCCATGGCTCGCAACGCATCTACAAGCCCTGTATTACGTATAATGAAGAAAATACCATACCAAGATTTATACAACCAAATTAAATTTGTAACCACCCACTTATGGATAATCCAGTGGCAGACACTTACAACAAACAAGCTCTACAAACTAAATCCGAACATGGAAAAGCCGAACTATTCTGGACTAAGCAGGAAACACCAGACGATTCTAACTCGCCTAAGGATTGGCCATACCAGACTCACACACCAGCACATTTTGAAGAAGGAGCAACCACCAAATTGTAACTGGTGCAACACAACATTAACTGTACATCATCTATTCAGCTGCCCCCAATACCAACAGTACAGAAATGCCCTATTGCTACCTAGTGACATCTCCATCCTTTCCAATACAAACTTTGAAAAAGTGATTCAATATATTAATG
Organism: Zygogramma bicolorata; assembly: GCA_032362365.1. Classification (NCBI taxonomy): domain Eukaryota; kingdom Metazoa; phylum Arthropoda; class Insecta; order Coleoptera; family Chrysomelidae; genus Zygogramma; species Zygogramma bicolorata. The sequence continues at coordinate 640,813 of JAVJAQ010002299.1, forward strand.
ATATTAAGATTACTAACATATTGTAAATATTATATTGTTCCACCGCAGATGACCCTTTGAGGTCGAAGCGGGTTGAATAAATAAAATATACTGCTTTGTAAATGGCGATACCGTTAATAAATAAATAATTTATTTAAATTCTCATACGATCCGACTTATGACGTTGATGCTCCATTCTGAAATTATTTTCATTTTGTGTAACTCGAAAAATGTCATGATTTACTCTGTACACAATTTCCAAAAATGCTTGAAAAACATACTATTGTACTGGCCATGTAGGGTAATATGGTATAAATCAAAAATTTACTAATGGCCCGAAAATGGCATTTAACAACTTCAACAATCTGTATCTTGTAAACCGTGCATAGAATTTTTGTGTGCCCATGGTTACTTTGTTCAGGAGGCCAATCTCAACAACATACTCAAAATTCGGTCAATTTGATCGAAAGACTTTTTGCATAAGGAGTGGTCAATTAGAATAAAATGTAAATTCATATAAATCAGGTTCTCCCAAAATACCAGTGACTATATAATCTTCTAATCTATTGTGATTGATTTCTCACTCATTTATAATATTTTCGATATGTTCTTATATTTTGTTATATGTATATTGTTATGATGTGAAAACTTTCAAAACAAGGTACAGCTCCACACAGTAGACAATCGACAATACAAATAATAATAGTACATAATAATCGTCACACTTACTGACAACTCAAGACTAACATGGAACACACTGTAAATTGAATTTCACTGACCAGACATGAAAAAAAAACACAAACTCTGCAATAGAATAAATAACACTCAATATTAGTAATTAGAAGGAATTGGATAACAGAAATCAATTGAAAGATAAAAATTTAATAGAATACCATTAGGAACCTTTCAAAAATCAGATTTCAATATATGATGATCATTTGTAAATAGTATTCAGGAAAATTAGATTATAAGAAGTGGCCTGTGAAAGTGACTACTTAAACCGAAAGGTAGTGATAGCAACGGGGAGTATCAAATCGACAAGAAGAGGGTACGTGAGAGTTTCGAAAAGCTGCGAAAATTTTTGGAAAAGAAAAGGATAAGTAAGCAAATACTAACAGCCATAAGAAGGGATGGGACAACAAGTACATACCAGGAAAGTCAGTTGCACATGTTCCAGTAAGATAGACGATGGCATATATCCAGGTACCACAAAACTAATCCATATCCTGTTTGATTTATTCCAAGTGAACATTTCTATACCTGTGCTTATTTCAATCTTCGACCTCCAGAATTTCATTTTACAATCCATCATCACAATATAACCTAAATAACTATTTTTCCGCGTTGAGAACTATTGGGTACTGTTCGTTTTCAGTAGTCTTTCAATTTGTGTTTAGAACTGTTTCAGAACTGCACCAAGCAGATTTTTCGTCCAAATCTCATTATTTATGTTTTGGTTGGTTTAATAGTATATAAGTGGGTTTCTCTTAGATCAGGGAACTTGAAGATAAGAAAAATATTTGATCAAAACGTTAAAATATTTGAAATCTTGACATTCATAAAAAAGGTACTGAAATTTCAATGGAAATTGGTAATAGATGGATCTGAAAACATTTTATTTGGTTCTTTCTTTCAATCACAATATATGACATCAAGAAGCAGCTCTGCATTCCAGAGATACTACACCGTTGAGGAGGAGTTCATCATTTTCATTGGCGTCTGACTGAGCTAAAAAAAGAGGTATACTGAAAAAAGCATAGAAACAGATAAAAAATAAACTCCTAGGCATGTTTACAATTCGAAAAATTATAACAATATTCTTCGAAGCAATTTTACATTTCTAACAAAATTCTATAAATGAATTTCATTTGATTTCAAATAATTGATACTCCAAACTTTGATCAAAAACTCAATGTAAAAATAATAAAAATGAACAAGGGTGAATAATATAACAATATAGTAACTAATCATGGGGGGAGGAATAAACCTCTCTACCCTCCATTAACGCTCCTGCGCGTACCTGATGTGTGCAAAATTTACCCGAGAAATACAAAATACCCGAAACGGCAGCCCTAACAGGGTATACTGCTACTGGGCCTTGTGGACCAAGTTAACACATTTGATAATTTGAATATATTCTTGTGTGGGCTCTGCTTCTTTCTACGAATTCATTGTTATCTCTCCTTTCCAAACGATAATTGTATTCAATTAACAACCGCATCCGACACAACTATTTCCGAAACCGCAAACACATCCTTTCCAAAAACCCCCACAAATGTCTACCATTCCAAACACCGTCTCGACACACATCTCCTATGTAATTACCACCATCGTATAATTGCAGATGCGGTGAAAAGGGCCTCTATTTTCCATTCCGGCCCGAAAAACTAATAGCCGCGTCGTTGAAATAAAAAACAATTACCCTCGGCCCAATCGACAATACAAATCCTTATGGTTTTACGGCGGCAATTTACGTTTTCGATTGTAGTAGGCCGGGACCACCGCCTCGACGTCGTTTACAAGAAAGGCGTTACGCACTACGAGACGTTTCCGCATAACCCAGGGGCGTAGGAGGGAAGAGGTAATCATCCCTTTTCGAAAATAATTCCGACCCAAATCGTCAAATACTCGTCCTTTCAGTATGTATATTCTTGCAGCACGTCATAATAGAGAGTTAAGCCAGGTTTCACCGACGACTTCCATCTGGATTATCTTGCTAAGCGGAATATTTAAACGCAATTTGCACATATTCCTGGTGCGATCTCCGATTCGATATTGTGTCGTCAAAAACTAGACACGATCAATCATATCCACGGAATTTACTGCGATTTCCAGTAGATGGTGCAAGAATCGAATTTTGTCATATTTTGACATTTGCATTCAAGTTAATTGGAATTTTGCTCGAAGTTTTCCATAATCTTACTGTCCCTTTCAACCAGCTATTTGTCGTTTCCAGTTCAGTTCTCTACTGTAGTTTTCTGAGTTATTTGTCGTTTATCTGCCGTTGCTTTTGTCGTTTTTCTTTTGTTCAGTAATGCATTCAAGTGTTGTTTGTTTTGAAGAGTGTTTCATAATGTATATCAAACGCTGTTGTATTATTTATGTACGAAATAATCAATCATCTGTTCATCTATATCAATTTTCGATGGTAACAAAACATTCAATTCACATGTTTTCAACTTCAACTGGTCAAATTAAAGCGAGATTATACTGATGCTGATGAAAACAAAGTTCATCTTGCTCATTTTTTATTTTGGTACAAGTTATATTTGTGTTATTTGATGATTGCTTTCCAGATTTACATATTTATTCCAAGTTCCAGCATTGGTAACAATGGTTGTTACATGCATAGTAGAAAAATGCAATAACAAATATTTTAAATTATAGAATAAAAATTCTTTCGGGAGAGTGTTTTCTAATACGGTCTTCTTGTACAGCGCCATGATAGCCTGCTCTACAGCACTCTTCCTGATGAATTGAAATTACTGAGGTTGATCTGTACTTTGGAAGGTCCAATTCATTTCGAATTAAACACTACAATGTTCAATAAACTCTATATAGTATTGAATGGTAAGAATTTCTATGAATTTTAGTATCAATTTCTCACAACATATCGAGAATATAAATGCATCTATCTGTAAAATATGTATCAAGATGCATATCTGTGTTTACGTCTAAACAGAAACAAACTTCTGGAAGAATTCTTGTATCTTTATCCTTTATTATGTAGTATTGAAAAAAGAAAGTAATACACTGACTCTCCATGAGTTCTTCTAGAGAATTCGCTACGAGAAATTTCGTGACTTCATAATGTCATGTGTCTAGAGTTGTCGCTTAACGTCATCTGTAAAGACATTTCAAGAATTCGAATTTTCCTGGATGTCATCATCAAGTGAGCCGTAGGTCTAGCGTTTTCGACGAAAACATTAACATTGTACTTATAGAAGTCATTTCACCAGGAATACATTACAAATAATAGCTTTATTATAGAAGGGGAAAACACTAATGATCCGAAGAGAATATAAAACGCTTTTGCAGATTATTTCGCGTCAGTATATGGTGAGAAATCTACATATGGGAGGAGGAATATCGCACAAAATACTTGTAATTTCGGGATATTAAAATTCACTGATATATCTGTTTGTGGACATGGATATGGCTTTCAAGAAACTCAAACCTAAACGTTCAGCTGGACCTGATAATATTCCTTTCTATTTGCTGAAAGCATGTAAAGATTATTTATTATATCCATTACTATTGATATTTCAAAAGATGTTTAGATCATGAATTATTTCCTGATCTTTTCAAACTCACAAAACTCATACCAATACATAAAACGACAGAAATGATATATCGAATTATAGGCCAATAGCTATCTTGAATGGCATTGCAAAGTTGTTTGAATGCATTTTACACGAAAAAATGTATTGGCACATCAAAAACATCTTGTCAGAAACACAGCATTGTTTCATGAGGAACAGGTGAGTGGAATCTAACTTAGTTACTTTCACCTGCCACAATGTTATTATTGATAAATTAGCAACATATGGCTTCAGTGACAATCTACTGAACCTTATGACTAGTTACGTTCAAGGAAGGTATCAGACAGCAAAATTTCGGGGTGAAAACTCAAAAAGATTTTTGGCGAGATCTGGAGTTCCGCAGGGGTCTAACCTTGGACCTCTTCTTTTTATCATTTTTATAAATGACCTTCCCAAGACAATTGCAGCAAAGTGTCTCATGTATGCGGATGATGGTAAAATTTACAATAATGTAAATAACACCCTTGAGTTCGAACAGTTGAATGAAAATCTGAAAATACTGTGTGAATAGACAATTGAAAACAAATTACCTCTAAATCTGAGTAAGTGCGCAATTATGTCCTATAGTAAGTCAAAAAATATAGCTGAGTACAGTTATAGTATTGGTAATTAAAGTATTATCAGACTCACAGAGACTGTAGTTAGGGAATAACTTTTCAGATTACTTTGAAATTTGACAAACACATTTCCCCCATCGTTGCCAATGCTCAGAAACTGTTAGGGTTTTCTAAAAGGCATGACACAGGAGTTCGAAAATGTAAAGATAAGCTTTTATACACATCCATAGTCCGGTCACGTCTAGAATATGCATCTATCATTTGGGAACCATCTGCATCTAATAGAAACAAATCAATAGAAACTGTGCAGAATAAGTTCATTTCTCACCTGTATTTTAAAAAATATCGAAAAAGCCCAGGATACTCATCCTATGAACCATACAGGAAAGAATTCGATATTGAAAGATTAACAGAGAGGCGTATAGTTCAAAAATTCATATTTGTTTTCAAAGTATTATCAGAAAGAGTGGTAAATTCGTACCTTCTTTCCGGAATAAAAATTCATGTACCACCTGTTATGGTTCGCCCCAGAAATATTCTTTTTCATATTCCAAGAACTCCGAATAAACTTGACCTTTAACAAATTTGCTCATGAAGTTCAAATTGATATGTTCGATACTGATTACAATATTTTTCGATCTCACATGAAAAAAATGAATTCCTATAATCATTCTTTTTTTATTTCAGACTGTTACTTGACAACTCAGTTACTCCACATACTTTTTCCTTGTTTCAGCCAATTTCTCGAATGAATATATTATCTTTCGGTCAGGGTTTTATTCTATTTTTTTTTCTTGTTTGATCAGATAATTGAACGTGTGAATACTTTCAATTCCAATGTTCTTTCTCTCTCTCAACATTATTATTCATTGATATCATTATCTGTTAAGATATAATTTGAAACCATGAGAACTAATTTTAAGTTAAAGTTGATTTAGATATATAGGAAAATGACTTATTTTAAGTAGGCACAAAATATGATGTAGTCAATTCATGTAATCAGGTTCAATGAACCTGTTTGAATTGCTTCAATGAAGAAATAAATGAAATATTGGAATCTTCAGAACTGTATGAAGGGCAGATTTCTAACCACCGAGAAGTTCCTGCGTTAATAAAAAACACTTCCATCTGTTTGGAACCCGTTCTATTAGTTATTTTCGAAATTCTGTCAGAAATCTTTTACATATGATTTAATCTTTCAAGAGAGGTAGCTAGGCCCGATTTATGTAAACTGAACTCGTTGAGATGCACGTATCCTCAGACAGCATAATGAAAGCGGATTTCTTCAACCTTCGTGTCCTGCCATTGCTCTCCCTTGCCATCATTTCAGTTTCACTGATATATTTTTGACAGCACGAAGAAGAATTTTGATAAATACAATTTGTTGTTGCCACTTTTCCTAGAGATCAATTACCCTAGCGAACTTATCGAAACGCGCGTCGAGTGAAAAATATCATTTTGGTGTTAGGGTAATTGATCTCTAGGAAAAGTTTTTTATAACCAATATAATCAAAAAAATTTTGAGCCAGTATGTCCGTAGCGGTAATATTGAACCAATATTGGTCCAATATGTGTGTAATACTTGAGACTTCAACAAATATATATACTAGAGATATATTACATCCCCTGTGACAGACAATTTATTACATCATCGCACTATACCTAATCAGATTACAAATGCATTTCGTGTAAACATCCGTTCTCAGATGGATATTTTTTGATCTGCAATGAATGTAAAGAACGCCACACATGAGAAATGAACAGGTCTTTCTATAATTTTTGACAAAACCGCGACACGAGTGATAGATTTATTAAGTACTCTACCTTCATAATATATAATGCAATAGCACTTAAACAGAGTATAGTCTCTACATGTATGATATGACTAGCCACTAGCCATTGAAATAGTTTTACTTTATATTTTCAGCTAAATTATTGTTAATAGACAATCTCTCAATTATTGTAGGTGCATTGTCTGAGACCTTTTGATTTGTAAACGGAACCTGGTAATTTCTTTCTTTGGCATGTGAAAATCTCCCGTTGAAACAAATTTTTGTCTATTTTTTGAAATTAAGACAGATAATTCATAAATATAGATAGACATGGGCTAGTTCATTCGTTGTAATCTGTGACCGTATGTATTTGTCTTCACTATCTTACTGCTATCATATGTTTCATGTCTATTATTATAACTATTTTCTTAATATTTTTGTTTTAGAATACGTGTACTTTTTAACTGCATTGGTCTTTCGTTTGTAGGAATAATATATTTCACAGATACGTAAATTAACGATACTTGCCACACGCGGATTCATTTCCTGGTGGTCATCTTCGTTTATTTATCAATGTATCTATTTTGTAAAAGAAAATTTGTAATAACTAATGTGTAACGATGAATAAACCATACTACTATCAATAGTACAGGACAAGAAGAAGAACATTAATTTATTCGTATCCCTCTCCCAGCTCCCATCTCCGCCACTGTCCTGCCAAGTGTGGCGCTTGAATGTCGTGGAGTGCTAAAGACCCGCACCCCCGTGGCGCCCTACCTGAGAGGATTACCGAAGAAATATTGTTTCATTTCATTTATGTTGCTCCCTCGTTTCATTCTCCGGTCTCTGTTTCTTTTATTTGTTTTTATAACAAAACCCTTTTTAGCCCTTGTTACTGCTGCTGTTATTTTAAAGGCTTCGGCGTAAAACATCATTATACGCGAGGGTAGCAAAATAAATAGAAAAAAATATCTAATGACCGACGTTTTTCGTCTTTTTGGTCGGCGTTTACTCCTAATGAGTTTCTAGGAGTTTCTCGGGCGTTCTTGTTTCTTTTTCTGGACGGGATTTTTCGTTTTAATGAGGGGTGTGCATGACAGTTGAAAGGCGGGTGCTGAATCAATAGACAGGATGCTTCGAAATTCTGAAAAACGGGATGAATTCAAACTACGTCGCTCGCATGTAATCAGAAGCCAGAATTCGTGATGATTTGTGACTGAAAATTGAAATTTTCATTCAAAAAAGGTTGGAAACGTATTGTGCAGAACACTTCAAGAACTCTTTCATCATTATATAGATCTAAGTTAACATTCCTGAAGAAAGCACTCTATCTTCTCTCAAATACATTGTTCAGTATTTTTACTGAAAGTTTGTATGTGATAGTGCAAGCACATCTCTTTCTCATATTTGCAGCATTCAATCGAAAAATTCGGAGAAACGATAACTGTTGCACTTGATATTTCAAAAGCGTTTGATCGAGTTTGGCATCGGGGTCTCCTTTCTAAACTGCCGTCTTATGGTTTGCTTCCTCAGTTGTGTGCTTTGTTGAGGATTTTCTTCTCTGATAGGTCTCTATATGTGGTTGTTGATGGAGTATCATCTGATATTCTTTCAATAAATGCAGGTGTTCCACAGGGTTCAGTTCTGGCGCCCACTTTGTTTCTGCTTCATATCAAAGATTTGCTCGAGAAAACATCTTGTTCAGTAAATAGTTTTGCGGACGATAGTACTTTTTATACTAGTTTCTCTTCCAATAAGTCCCCATACCAGCTCAAAAAACACAAATTTAAAGAAACATTCACGTCAATAAAATTAACGATGACTTGGTAAAAATAATAGAATGGGGTAACATGAATTTGGTGGAAATAAATGCTAGGAAAACCCAGGCATGTTTCTTCTCAGGAGAAGCCGATCAATCATCATCTAGTATCCAGATGTCAGGAGTAACTATTCCTACAATGTCAAGTATCTCGATGCTGGGAATTACAATCAGTAATAATCTCTCATGGAAAAACCATGTGAGATTGATCGCTAAAGGTGCTTCCCAGAAACTTGGATTTCTATTTCGTGCGTCAGCTTCTCATGATCTACAAGTCACAGATAAGATCTGTCTGGAATATAATTCTCATGTATGGGGTTCAGCACCAAACATTCATTAAAGCTTCTCAACTCTATTCAGAGATAGACAATCCGTCTTGTTGGTGATTCTTCGCTAACAGACTTGCTCACTTCATTGGATGGAGCATCGTAGAAGTGTCGGAGAATTGTCTTTCTTCAATAGATATTTTCACGGTCGGTGATCTTGTGAATTTTTATCAATCGTTCCACCCTTGGCGATATCTACACGGATGACTTGACGAGTACAGAATTCCCACCCCTTTGTTGTGAATTTTGAGACCTGTCGAAGCTCTCTTGCTCAGGAATCTTATTTCAATAGAACATCTGAACTTTAGAACTCCTTACCGAGAGAGGTTTTTCCTGAGACTTACAAACTCCAAAAATTCAAAGTGAATGTTAATTTGTATCTCCTGTTCCCTGATTCAAGCGGTGTTCTTTGAACATTACAGGGCTCCTTTTCCGTGTGAATCTGCATATTTGAAAATAAACTTACTGATATATCATTCATTCCTGGAAACTAGCGCCCAAGTCATTTTTTACGTTCGTTTGGTACTCAGATACTGTGTGATAGCTGTAATGTCTTATCACGGATAGCTCGTCATGTAGAACTAACTGCCTAGGTGTGTATACGTTAGCATGTATCTAAGCACTTCTTAAATTTCGGTAAAAAAAATGACGTTTCCAGTAAACGAAGAAGACAAGGTTCTGGAAGTACTAAGAGGTAGACAAATAGTATATTACACACCGAGGTGGGAAGTGATTCATTCCTGTCTTGAGATCAGTTAGTTAACAGAGATGCAAAGCGTCGAGGTTAGCGATATGATCTCGAGACAGGAATGAAACTTCCTGCCGAGGTTTGTATACTATTTTATTCACAACCATCATATTTCGATTAAAATTTAGATCTCTGTTTCGTTCTGAACATTTCTAAAAAATTACATTCGAAGACAAATTACCAAGAACGCGGTTTTCTCAGAATAATGAAGTAGATATATTGTTACCGTGACTACGGGGTATACAATGTTCACCATAAGATGCCTAGGAAACCCTGGTGTATCTAGTGATTCGATATTGTTTGGAATTTATTGGCGAAAAACAATCGACGATTACAAAAGCTTTCTAATTTTTGTCTAGGGGCGTTATATGAGCATTTTCGAAAATCTGTCAAATGTCGGTTTTGACAAATTGACGTAACTCTGAGGTTTATTGTTGTCAATGAAAACTCTGAAATTATTTCTTCGCATTCAACAGTGTTTGAAAGTGTATATAAGTAGAATATGTTTTGAAGTTATTACAAGTACTTTTTCACGATGTGTAGAAGATTTCGTATTTTGTGTGGTCAGTCAAAATCTGGGGATCCAAATATTCTTCAGCTTTATTCAGCACCTAAGGTAAGTACAAAACAAATCGCCCCAAAATAATAACATGAACGTTGTAGCTAATTTTATTCGTTTCAGCTTGAGCGAAAGTCTTATATCGAAGAGGAAACATCTGTAGCTCTTATCAATGAGATATTGAAAACAAAGTTTTGTTTGAATAAAGGAAATATCGATGTGATACGAATTTTGAACCGTTGCATAACTGAAGTGTGTATCCCCAATTCCAAGACAGTCTATCACTTTCAACACACTAGCATGAACTTTGTCGTACATTCTCAGGTGAATGGGCACAGTAAATTTTCTCGGAATCAAAGTGTAGTCTTACAAACTGATTTAAACACACTAAAAACTTGTAGAGGTAACAGTGACAGTATTGACAGGTTGTTAACGGTAGGTTTCCACGTTACATGCACGTTTTCTGAAACGCATTTGATTGGCTGTCGGGGCTGTCAAAATCTCAGTAGGCAAACAATAAACACTGATAGAATATTCGGCGCACATTACTCTCTACTGAAAATTAAGCTTCATATGGAATATGACTGATCGCCATCTACAATAGCGATCTGAAGCATTTGCGATCTCAGGAATCAAGCAATCAGTTTTCGCCAAGTTTATCCCAAAATTATTCAGGTATAAGTAGATACATCAGTGTTTCCTAGGCATCTTAGTTCACCAATATAAATGAATGACAGATAAAGTCGATAAATGACAGATGAAGTCTAGAATAGATGAAATGAGGGAGGGAAGTGAGGGCGGGAAGTAGAGGTGTGTAATGTGATACTTCCCAACCTTCAATGACGTTAGTAATGACAGCATTACATATATGGTTGTAAATAAAGTGTGTTTTCATCATCTTACGAGTGAACGTCTGGTCACTTCTCGACCCTAGAGTGGGTTATAAATGAGTACATTTCCAAACAGGTGATATTTTCCTACGATCTCCGGACACCTATGCATGAATCCCAGGAAAGAACTACAGAAAGACACATTATTGCTCTGCGGGGATACGATACAAACGAAACTTCCAGCCGACCCGAAACACGAGAAAGGAAAACACACTGTTTCAAGGAATTACCCAGGAGCACGGAGGGAATTTCATTCCCGTTTTATGGCAATGTCAGGCCGGCATGATTTATGGGCATATACGCGTGGCACACGCTCGTTCCGAAATCCAGCATTCGCCTCTACCATCCGAAATATGACCGATTGCCTGTAGTAATTGAACCGTAGATTTATGTTACAATAGAGCGATACATAATTCATGGCCGCGTGACATAATTCTTCATTTTCTCGACGTCTCAATCTCAATTTTACTTGAATCCGCTTCGTAGTTTCGGATACGTCCACTAAAAGCTAGCAGGAAAATTTGAGTGGGGAGATTCAGGCCGATTTCAGTGGATGAACCGTAGGATGTTGGACAAACGCGACAAAATATCCAGACCCGATTTAAAATTCACAGTAAAAAATACTATAATTTAGGGAAATGAATATTCAGTGACATGTGATTCGTTGATACAAAATTCTATTGAGGTGGGGCTCTCAATAGATGTTCCCATTTCAGATTTGCGGTCTTCTTTTGTATTATTGTTCTCATATCTCAATTGGGGAATGATTTGAAATTCAGTATACCTACATATAAATGAAATATTTATTTATGTCATTAGACTGATTCAAATGTTCAGAACGTTGTATTTCTCTCAATATGTCTTTTGAAATGGAACAAATACAATGGGGGATTCAGAGCCCTAAGGATTATAAATGGATGACAATTTCAAACTTTAAAATATCGAATTCATCTATCTTTCAATGGAAATTAGAATGTACCTCAATAAAGAAAATTACTCGAAAGCGTACAGTTTTATCCAGGACTATGACAAAGTTTATGAGCGTTTTATCAGGTCCGAGATGTTTTTTGGCTGGTATAGTTCAGTTATTTACTACTAGATGCATATTATAATATGCTTGGTTAGTATAATGAATGTAATTAAATGGTCAAATAGTCGAAAATGATATCAATCGTGAATTGATGTGATGAGACTAGAGTGATGGAAGTCCCTCCTTATCATCTTGATATCTTTCAGTTTTTGTTTCAGAGAACTGTCTTTCATTATCCAATTCACTGATTATAGGTATAATAGTATACTATTTTCAATAATACCGATTGCTTATAGTGATAAGCTTTTATCATCTGAACTGAATCCAACTTCTATAAAATGAAGTTAATGACGGCGTACATGTTGTTCCACACTATTCCAAACTGCTTTTCCTTTTCCCCAGTTGCAGATAATTATCCTAGTTATCTGTTTTTCTGACTCGTGTTAATTTTTTCCTCAGCAATAAGCATTACATTAGCAATTTTTCAACGTATCACCTAATTCTTAATTATCGCGACCCCTAGCTTTTGAAATATATAGGCCAGGTTTGACAAAGCATTGAAACTCGATTCAGAGTTCAGTCTATAAACTTTATTTATACGGAAGTAGTTTGATGGAATTCGCCAAGTTTCGTATTGTAATGTATTAGTAAACATTTCATCAGTACTGCATGTGAAGCACTGCTCTTTATGTTCGAGATAATCAGAGTATGCCTTATTGTCATAAGAAAAAATTTTTTGACGAAGTCTTGTTATATCAACGTTCTTCGAAAAATGTATGGTGAACATAGCAATGCAATAATAATAAATTAATGGAATGAAATACAAGTGCGATGAACTCTCAGATGATTGTAAAGTACGTGTGGGGTAACCAATATAAAAACAAACACTTTCCAAAAAATTCAAACAGAAAAAATGCAAGTAATTAAAGTACATGAAAGTTAATAAAAACACATTAATCGAAAAATCATTTTTTGAACATCGAATTGCCTTCGTGACTCACTCAAAATAATCTGCTACTGTTCCACCCCCATTTTTTCAAATTGCACCATTCATTTTTTTCGCAGGAGTATAATCGTTACATCATTGTTTATCTGGCGACAAACTTATTCAGATCATTTATTGATATTTATTGAAAAAAATGGTTTTCAGAAGACGCCCTATAAAAAATTGTTCTTGTTGATATCCCTTATGATTCAATGACATATTTTTTTACTTCTTGTAGAGATCAATTATCCTAACACCAAACTTATGTTATTTGCACTCGACGCGCGTTTTGCTAAAAGGTTAGTATCTTCGGAAGAACTATCAGTTTTCATCTCCTGAAAATGCTAACCTTGTAGAAAAACGCGCGTCGAGTGCAAATAATATACATTTGGTTTTAGGATAACTGATTTTTACAAAAAATGAAAAAATGTGGAGTGAATAAAAAGAGATATCAATAAAAACGATTTTCATAAGGCGTCTTCTGAAAACAATTTTTTCTACCAACAAAAAATGCAGCTACTAACCAATACGGACTCCAAAAGAACAATAAGCGAGTAATAAATGTTCAAAATGAGTTTGTCGCCTGATAAACAATGATGTAACGTTTATATTTCTGCGAAAAAAAGTAGATGGTGTCTTTTGAAACTTTTTTCCTAGAGATCAATTACCCTAACATCAAACTGATATGTGTACAGTCGACGCGCGTTTCGCTAAAAGGGTTAGCATCTTCAGGAGAAAAAAATTGAATCAAAATTTGAAGACTAAAGTTAGCTGTTCAAATTACTGAGTTTTTTGGTCCAATATGGACAATGTTTGTTATTGCTACTTATTCTAAATAATTTCTCTACCATGAAAGAGTGCAGTCACTACCTGCAAAGTTTTTTGGTCCGTCATCTGTTATTCTTGATTATTCCGCTAAATTTCTCAACAATAGATTGAAAAGCGGGCTGAAAGGGATAGGTCACCTGTCACCATTCATGCTGTTTTTACATTTTGCTCATGCACATGCTTGATCAGTTTCAGATTGCTTTCCCCAATGTTGTGGTCAATGTCTAGAGCGTTTTTGGCGACACTGTTTCTACCCTTCCGTATTTCATGTACACAAAATGCTCCTTGAAACGGGTTTCAATAGCTCGTCGGCTCTGGCCGATGTATTCTTCATTGCAATCTTGACAAGTATCAATTTTCTTCTCCCGAAGATGCCAATAACCTTGTTAGCGAAACGCGCGTGGGGTGCAAAAATATCAGTTTGGTGTTAGATGATTTTCGATTTATTTTCTGACTCTTCCAGTAGCGCTCGTTCAGAAAATTCTGGGATACCCTGTCTATAACAGCATATATGAAATGAGAGAATATTTCAAAACTAATTATAAGCCTTCAGGTGATATGTATGTTTCTGAAGTCATTTTTTTTATTGTTTCCACTGTTTCTTATACGACAGACTGCCTCTATTGAATGAATAGTAGATTTTTGTTACGAAGGAGCCGTAACTGATACATGACCTCATGACACAAATCTCCATTTTTTCAACGTCTCGATCTTAACTTGATTCAAATTGGCTTTGTAGTCCGGAATACGTTTCCCAAAGGTGACAGGAAAATTAATGTGGGTTGGATTTGGATTTCCGTTGGGAATTCTCGCATACCAACTACATTAGTGTATGAATGTCCCTCTCCAAAGATCAAGGCGATGAGTTTTCCACGTCAAGAACAATACTATGGTGTAACATGGGACAGGGTTTCGTTTCGGAAAGAAACACTTGGCAAGTTCAATTTAAAAAATAGAGGCAACCATTGCCATGGTGGATTTCCATTTGTAATACCACTATTGCATGAATTATTTCCAATTTTTTTTTTCGATATTACGAATATTCTGAAAATAATAATATCCTTGAATTATTTGCGAGCAAGAAAAAATTTCCTAGTACAACTGAATTGAATTGTGGTAATCTGTGACCAAATTTCACACCCTCCCTACCTACTTAGCGCAGTTTTAAGTTGCGTACGTTGGTCACAATGCAAGGATTGCGATAGAAAATAAGCGATACGCCCCCTATTGACTTTTGCGGGTACACCCAATAGTTAGATCGCCAAAAGTTGGATTCATGCAAGCCAACATAACTCGTATTTAATTTTACTCAGTAAATCAAGAAATTCGATGTTATAACCAAAAAATGGAAGCATTCATGCATTATATTTTTGAGTTTTTTTTGCTAACGCTTCGAAAATTTGTCAGCTGTCAAAATCAGTAGCGTATATCTCCGCTGTTGAAGTTTGGGAGTCGTTGCTTGAATTCTTTTTTTTTAAGATAACTACTTGAGACAAGATAAGATAACAATTGAAGTTGCCTTGCATGAATTCACCCATACTCTGGTTTGCATGTGTTTATATGAATCTGTTCTGTTGAATCTTCAGTAAATTTATATTTTTATGATTTTTGTGTTTGTGAGCTGTCAATAGCGATTGTGGATATTTTCAAGAAGTTTGGAAATATTCCAAGGAGATGATAAGAAGGTATGCTGCTTTTAATTTTTTGTATATTTTACTTTTTGTTGTTTTCTAGTTCTAAAATAAGCGAGTTAATCGTTGATACAATCTCTACGGTATGGGTGATAATATACAATTGAGTGTATAATCCAATCACATCTTCCAAAACATGAACATTCGTTGATATTAATAACTTTTCGAAAACTATAGAAAAGATATCGTTATGCCTATTTTTATACAATATTGTGAATAACAATCGGCAGAAAGTTAACATTTAACTTCATTCATCTCACTTCGTTGGTTTTAACTTTTGACATTCGAATTATTTATCGTGATTCGCCCAACTCAATTTCAGAACTTCAATCACCTTCATTCATTTGTACTAAAAGCATACGCCACACTTGCGCCACGGTGCCTCATGAAGAAGTTACGTGTTTTTATATATTACAGTCTAGTTCCTGAATTATAGACGGTGACACATCGTACATTTTATCGTTTTTAGGGTATTTGACAGAAAGGAGAGTTTGCAAGAAAGTTGCAAAATGAAACTTGATTTGAAACTTAGGAACCTAGCTGATTAATCTTCTATTTCTTGACCTGCTCCATATCAATTATGGACCGTACAACTTATGAGTCCTATCTACAATTTAGGGAATCGACTAAAGGTGTGGTCACTTCGATTATGTTCGAGGCAGCATCACTTTGTTAGTGAAAAATCATTATACTTCATGCACGAACAGGACAAGAAAACACTTTGGTTATAGTAAAAATACGTTGAGAAAAATATTGTTTCTATTTTATGTGAAGGCGGAATAATATATATATATATATATATATATATATATATATATATATATATATATATATATATATATATATATATATATATATATATATATATATGAAATTCACTGTACAAAAAGTTCTTGGCGTAACTATAAGTATTGCAGTTAAATATCTACCAAAATTTTATCAGAAATAATTCGTTATCAATAATTTATTACCATTAATAATATGTCAGTTCGAAAGAAGCTTGAAGAAGCTATCATATGGTGCAATAGATGTTGGAAGCTCATTACATGGAAAACCTTACAGGACACCCCTTATTTTCAATGATCAATCAGGAACTGGATATAACTAGATATAGTACCAATACACAAACTGTTGATTAAAAAATTTCCTAACAATATAATTTTTAATTCAATTTCACATAGAATTTTTAACTAGAATTCGCTCAATCCGGTTTTTGACTCATTGAATGTAGCCATGAGATCAAATTGATCGGGTCAAATGTTACATATCATATCATTTCAGAAAAACAATTCCGGAAGCGGCTGCCTTCAATTTAGAATATACGTATATTCTGTCAAATATGTAATGAACGGTTCGAAATAGTAGGAGTGTAAAAAAATATTAAATTCTTCCACACTTCGATATAAAAAAATATCCCCTCACACACGTCTCAGGAATATTTCAAGGACCCACAGGAAAAAAGCAATATAGCCGAATGCGCCTTGTACTCCTCATCTCCTCCGAAAGTTCTGATGGAACTCTTCCCCTTGAACTATTGATTAGGTTGTTTCTGGCACAATGTGTGTTTATTAGTAGCACACGTAGACAATATGGTCCCTCAAGGGCCCTTAGAGAAGATTGTGGTACAGTGTTGCGAAAGATGCCGAAAGAAAATTGTTATTGCCAGCCAGTAATAAAGCCAGATTGGGGTTTATACCGACAGGGAATAAAGAATACACGAGGTGTTGGGGAAAGGCGCTCGAACGTTTCGGAGTTGGCGGAGTTTGGGAGAATCGGGAGTGAAAGTGGAGTTGAAGTTTTCTCGCTGCTGTTGCGATCGCTGTGTCCTGCTTTTCAGAAATTCACTTCAATATTATACAGGGAGTTAATTAAGTATGTACCATAAATTCAACAGACGTTTCTTTAGTAAATTTTAGGAACAAATCTTCACATAAACATAGGTCCGCAAATCCTTCGTTCTCAAGATGCAGGGTGTAAAAACACAAATAAAAAAAAGTTATTCTTGAATATCTTAAATATCCTTTACCTAATTCTGTTTTGCAATGGTATTTATAACATTGAGGAGCTAATTTAGCCCGAACGTGATTCAATTCATTAAGTCCAGTGGCGTCTCGAGCGGGATTTGAACGAATATTTCTGACTTAAAAATGTACGCCACTGACTTTTGTGCAATTTTTATTATTTCTTCGGATTAAGCAATTATGAATGCAACTTTTTGGTCTCTTGAATTTTTTTCGTATCCTGTTTAGTTTTTAAGAAAACAATCGACCTAATTGCATATCCCTGTACCTCACAAGGAATAATATGGGGAATGAAATGTTTCTTTTGGAAATTATTATTTTTACAATTTTTCATTACTAATTATGTAACAATAACAACAAATATTGAATAACATTAACATCTAGACTAACGAATTGCACTAAAATAAGTGTTGGTAATGGCCTCCTTCGGCTTCAATACAACCGTCTAGCCGCAGCTAAATTATTAGCTCCTTGATTTTATAAATACCATTGCCAAATTACAACAAAATTAGTTAAAGGATATTTAAGATATTTACGAATAACTTTCATTTTATTTTAACACCCTGTATCTTGGGAACGAAGGATTTGCGGACGCAAATAAACGTGAAATTACCTGAAGAATCGTCTGTTAAATTTATGGTAGGTACATACTTAATCAACACCCTGTATATGCGATTTTAAGTTGGGATATTCAAAATATCTTTTTTTTCTACACCCGTACCTTAATAATGCCCTTATATACCCATAATCTGTTTCATAATGATGTCCATTATGCATTGGATTGAGAATATGTATCGCATAAAAAGTCTGTATCATGATGATGACAGATTACAGATTATCAATTGAACATCCATTTCAGTGGCGGAAAGCTACATAGACAATTCTGTTCAGAATAAAATTAGCATCTCCAATACAGTATTCAACTCTATTGAGTCTATCAAAAATGAAATGAATGTTGATATTCCTTTTACTTTCAGATCAGTGAGACGCACAATGGAAATATAAATGTAATATTAATTGTTTTTTATTATTTAGCGGGTGTAGAAATAATAGCGTATGCAACTCTCTTGACATTGTCATCGGCATCCCGTTCTGAAGATGAAGCCAGACAGACAAGATATAAACAAAAAACACCTCCAGGGGCCTGTTTCATAAAAGTACAAATCTTGTAGCTACAAGCGGAAGACAATGGAGGTACAGGTGAAAAACGAGTAAAAAACAATTATTTTGGATCGTGTTTCTTTGTGTTTCTCTTGCAGCTACAAGACTTGTACTTTCTTGAAACAGGCCCCAGACTTGCCAATAGTCATAGTAGACTCACAGGAAGGAGTTAAACAGAGACCATGCCGCTGAAGATGGCTGCTGCAGATGTAGACGAAAACTACGGAACTCAAAATTCCAGGACACGGCCCTCAAGGCCGAAAAACCTGCGATGTATCAGCACCGGCCGTGAAAGCCTACATTCTTTCTAATAACTATCTTGCAACAATCTCCACATACTGAAACTTCCCTTGCCTACTAAAAATCTTACCAAAGACTCTATTTTCTATATTGCTGGCAAGATGTTTAATCACTTACCAATTATTGATATTAGGAAGGCAAACGTGAATGACAGTCAGTACAGAAATGCTGTAATATTCCGAGAATAATAGTCAATACGGCGAGTAGTATACTCTCCTTTATTTACGACTAGCTTATTTATCCTAAATAAATTGTATATAGACATCATTAAAGCACGCATGAGGATTGCACTACGAAGCCGTAGGCTGTCATGTATCACATGAATGCGTTGATACTGCAGTGTCCCACGTGTTGCGTACCAAATTTTATCCACAACTGTCAACATTTTCATAACTATCTTTAAATGTACCTCATTGATATTCCACTTCGACGTACCTACAAATGACAGTTTTCTGATAATTGAAAACACAAGTTGCCTGTGATCATTTCTGTAACCGTAGCAACGGTAGATATAAACAAAGCCGTTTATTGATATCAAATTAAATTGTCAGATCGATAACTAGAACCATCACTGAGTTTCTTGAGTGAAAATGTCTTCAAGTGAAGATGATGTACCATCCGATATTAAATTAAAAAAAAATATTAATTTTGGCATCATATCAAAATACCAAAGTCTTTGTTTCCTATTCGTTTTAACAATTTTTTGTATTTTTTTTTACCTATTGTTTTACACCTACATCTTCAAGTAATGATGTATTTTAATTATTGTGAATTTGTGAGCTGACGTGTCTTATTTGTGAAACGAACATTTATGTACTGTTTTACATCTAAAAGATTAATAAATATCTATCTATATATCTATAAAAATGCGGCACAAAGTGTTAACTGCACTTCACATATATATAATGAATGGGTTTTCGCGTAAATTGTGAGTGATAATTACCATTTTGCTCAATGTTTATTATTCAAGTAAGTTATGTTTATGAATCAAGTAAGTTTTCATGTAATTCTTGGGAGGAACATGATGTTTTGTTTAATTTTAATCGTTTCCCATTTGAATTTTTCATCCAATAAACGATTTATTTCGGGAAATTTCCTATCTCATTACCGCACTAGTGCCTTAATGAACGTCATTATGACATTCAAAAAAGTGTCAAATCATAATCATCACTTACATCATCATTACAGTTATAGATAACATTTATTTATGATATAAGTGCTAAAAGTGATATTTTATTTTGTTTGAAGGGAGCAGGTATATCATGCATTATTTTTTCTACAAACACCATTGAGAGTCCAAATCAACGCATCCCTATTTTACGTTAATTAATTGATAAAATAATAATAGCCACGAGATTATCAGTTTTGATTCCAATTTCATCTAATATATTAATGAAACAAGTTGCCAAGGTGATCAAAAACAGAATTTGTTGATTTGTCTTTGTTGACAACCAACGTCAATAAAACACGAATTATTCTTTCTCGTTTCTTCATTCCTCGATGGAAAGTGATCCAGAAAATGTATTTCTACCGCCGGAAATTGAAGAAGCTGCCAATAAAGTTGCTTTTGAATTATTGCTTAGAAAGTTAAAGCGAAAGTACGAGTTTTCATACGATCGTTTCTTGAAATGGTGTGATCAGAAAAATGTCAGTGGCAAGGAGGCCAGTGAAAAAGTGCTCCTTGCATACTTTGAAGAAAAGTCCAAAATATGGAAATCGTCAACGCTTTGGTCGAATTACTCTATGTTGAAGTCGATGATGAACATAAATAATCATGACAAGCAGATATTACAAGCTTGTGGCTTTTTTGGAGCGAGAGGGTGAAGGATATCGACCGAAAAAGTCAAAAGTATTGACAAGGGAACAAATCGACAAATTTCTCGCAGAAGCCCCGAATGAAATATATCTAACGCAGAAATTTTCTGCGATTTTTGGTGTTTTTGGAGACTGTCGTCGAGAGGAACTGTCCGATTTGTCATTAAATAATATCGAGGATTAATGGAACTTCATTAGTTGTGCATATACCAGACACAAAAACTGATGTGCCACGAACCTTCGTTGGAAGTGGTACATTGTATATGAACTACTATAAAAAGTACATAGCCCTTCATCCAGTGTATATTAATCATTCAAGAGTTTTCACTAAATGCATTAAAAATAAATGTACCAGGACTCCAGTTGGAATCAACACATTTGGTAAGATGCCTGCCAAAATTTCTGAATTTCTAAATTTGGCTGATTCCCATCTTCATACTAGACATTGTTTCCGACGTTCCTCAGCAAGTTTGTTGGCGGACTCTGGTGCTAGTCTTACTACAATTGAAAGACACGATGAATGGAAGTCCAGCATATAAAAGACTCGCTACAAAGGAAACAGAACATTGCGGATCAAATTTTGTCATAAACTTCGGGGGATAACATTGTTCTCTGCCCTGGTACAAGCTTCACCAAAATAAATTCTGTTACAACTACCAATGAAACTGGCCATGGAGTTTCTTATCATAATTGTAGTTTCACTATTTATACGTTTAATTAAATAAACACTTCATTTTGAATTATGTTTTTGTATTTTCTCCACAAATGAATCACTTTTAGCACTAGTGCTAAAAATTATTTACTTTTAACAACATTGTCATAAAAACTGTCATAAAAACTGTGCGATTTGACATTAAATAGTATCGAGGATTCCGGAACTTCAGTAGTTGTGCATATACCAGACCCAAAAACTAATGTGTCACGCACCTCTATTGTAAGTGATACATTCCATATGAGCTACTATAAAAAGTACATAGCCCTTTGCCCAGTTGATATTAATCTTTCAAGAGTTTTCATAGAATGCATTGAAAATAAATGTGCTAGGGCTCCAGTTGGAACCAACACATTTGGTAAGATGGCTGCCAAAATTTCTGAATTTCTAAATTTGCCTGATTCCTATCTTTATACTGGACATTGTTTCCGTCGTTCCTCAGCAAGTTTGTTGGCGGACTCTGGTGCTAGACTAACTACAATCAAAAGACACGGTGGATGGAAGTCCAGTACAGTAGCAGAGGGTTATATAGAAGACTCGCTACAAAGGAAACAGAACATTGCGGATCAAATTTTGTCCAAAACTTCGGCCGATAACATTGTTCTCGGCCCTGGTACAAGCTTCACCAAAATAAATTCTGGTACATCTACCAATGAGACTGGCCATGGAGTTTCTTATCATAATTGTAGTTTGATTGAATAAACACTTTATATTGAATTATGTTTTTATATTTCCTCTACAAATAAATCACTTTTAGCACTAGTGCTAAAAATGATTTACTTTCAACACCAGCATACATCAAAAATTATACTTTTACTGACATTTGTAGAAAAAGAATAATTATCGTACATCTCCACAGACAGAACATCGTTTTCTAGGACACCACCCAAACTACCGTCTCAATTCAAAATTCATAATGCAACTGCATCTGCCGTTTCTTTCTGCGGAACGACCTTTATTATCATCGTCATCCGTAACAAGAATGGAAATGTAAGCACACTTTAATGGCGGGTATAATGAAATTTTTAAAATCCGGCCGCATTTTATAGGTTTTGTTGGATATTTGAGGGAAAAGCTCTTATTTATTGCCGTGGAAATGCAATTTAAGACGCGCGTTTCCACGGTGGCGGACAGCATTTGCATAATTCACGCCGAGCGAGACAAGACAAATTCCTCGCAGTTTTCATTATAATCCCGGCGCAGTAGCATTTTCAACGGAAAACTTAATGGAGTCCGCGGATGTTTACGGTTTCCCTCACTTTTTATTTCGGAGCCGGGGGAATTTTATCCCCAGGAATTGGGCTTGTTTTTCGCCATGCGAAATAGGTGTGTACGAGGGTAGTTCCGAAATTTTCAAGGCGGTGTCCCTTTACAGCCCAGACAGCACATAGTATTCCATGAATATTCTCACAACGTTCAAATATACTTTTTTCAAAATATTCCAATTGAATATATCCAGAATAATCCCAGAATATTTTCATCCTGTAACAAATATTCTACGAACATTCATTCGATATATCCCCATAATATTCCATTCGAATATCCGCAGAATATACAGAATCGTATCAAACTATCTGACAATGTTCAAAATATACTCAGTTTTGGATATCCCAATAGAATGTTCTGAAAATGATCCCAGAATTTTCTCATTCTGTAACAAATATTCCAAGAACATACATTTCGATCTGTTCCTAATATATTTTCTTCGAATATTCTGAGAATATACAGAATCATATCAAATTACTCTGACAATGTTTAATATATACTTAGTTTCGAATATCCCAATGGAATGTTCTGAGAATGATCCCAGAATATTCTCATCCTGTAACAAATATTCTAAGAACATACATTTCGGATATGTTCCTAATGTATTTTCTTCGAATATTCTGAGAATATATGTTATTATTTTGTATACCATATCAGCTGTTAGTTCTTCTCCCAGTGCAATGGGAATTCCCGATCCCAAAGTAGTGATATCAGAAAACCACTGTCCTATACTTCATCATCAGACAAAAATGTTTCAATTAGTAGGATTAAAAATATGCCAAATTGACAGCCAGAAACTCTTGTCCAAATAATATAGATTGTTATTGAAGGTCACTGTTTTTCAAATATCTTCGAATTATCAACATGAATCAATAAGAAGACAACAGCCAGCATACAATGGAAAGGAAGGTTCAATCACAGTGGTAAAGCAACGATATTAAACATCATAGTCCCTATCAATATTTTTTTAGGAAGATTAGGGATCTGTCCTTATACACTTATATAGATTCTTATATTATTTCTCAATTTTTTCAAATTGTAGTTGGTTATTAACCTGAAAAAGTGAGAAGGAAAAATTCGTCCTCCATAAAATAAAGACTAGCATTCGTTTCCTTCACACTTGGTTTTTAAGTGGATAGTAATGACATATATTACACAATGTGATCCATTTACCTATCATTCCGATAATTTCTTGAATCCACTTAGTGTTGACGAAAGTTCCTGTGAAAACCTCGTAAAATATACGCGGGTGGTTGACATATGGAATGCAATTTCTCTTCTCTCGAAACTGAAAACCACAAATTTATGAGTGAAAAACAAAGAATAAAGATGATTTTGTCCTATTTCTAGCTAAACAAATAAAAGCACACTGCTTCAGTCAGCACAACAACTTTTTTGTCACGTTTTGGGGTGACAGATAATTAATGATGGTTGCATAAGGGACGACTACATTTGTATATATGATGTAAGAACAAAAGTGTGCCGTAACACTGTCTGTGAGTCGATTTTGAAACATTGTTTCTACAATATCGACCCTACTTTGGAGTTGTAAGGTGACCCAGAAGAGGAAGAGGTCAAAAAAATTGATTATCCATCAATCATTAGAAAATTGTGCTTATTTTTAATGACTCTCCCAGTGGAACAGTGACCAATTAATTGTCCACTCAGAAGGAGACGAGGTAGGAAATAGCTCTCCCAAACAATTTCTAAACTTTCCAACGTGTTCGTCTTTTGTTCGGAACGTCATTCTACCCATTGGAATTTAAGAAGTGTTTAAATTCCTGCTAACGTGTACACAGCAACGTAGTTTTGCGAACCCAGTGGTTCCTCTTGACACAATATCATAGCATTGTTGAAAGAGATATAGTTAGCCAACTATATGGAAATATCATTTGAAGGAATGGGTAGATGACACTTAAGATGTCTAGAAGGATGGTGTACTGAGTTAAACCTGGCATGTTTGGGGTATAC
Organism: Zygogramma bicolorata; assembly: GCA_032362365.1. Lineage (NCBI taxonomy): Eukaryota > Metazoa > Arthropoda > Insecta > Coleoptera > Chrysomelidae > Zygogramma > Zygogramma bicolorata. The sequence continues at coordinate 665,565 of JAVJAQ010002299.1, forward strand.
TTCAAATCAGTTCAGATGGCGTTTGCAACGAAAAGAGTTAAAAATTTCCTAGGAAATGTATAAACGGCCGACCTAACGGCTGACTATACTTTTACTTTTGGACGCTGACTGATCAACAACCTATATCATTTATTTAGAATACTGGCCAAATTCCCCATAACTGTGTTCCTTTCATTCGATTTTGTTTTTTATGAGTATGACATTAGATTTTGCTCATTTTTTGACTGCTCGAATCAAAAAATATAGTTTGTCGGTCGATCGGTTGACTATGCACTTCGGTAACCGGACAGAACAGAACATGAAAAATAAAAGAATGTAATACAAAACAAATAATTTTAATGAAAAGGATATTATAGGTATATACACCAATATCAGGAATCATTTCCAATTACCAAAATCCTATCTTGATCGTCCGCTCCTGTGTCGTGCTAAATCAGGTCTGCATAATTTTCGTGAACCCGAAAATTTGTTGTGGTCGGATTCGGAATATGAGCCGTTTTCTTATGGTTGAAAAGATTTCTGGTTAAGGAAGATTGCTTTGGCAAATGTGCCAATACATCGCAACTAAGGTTAGTTAATGCATGACCCAATACATTTCTTGGAGTTGCGCCAACTGCCTTCATGTCTTGCTTCATCTTTGCCTTAATAATGTTAGCCTGCGCTACTTGCGGTCTAGAATCATGGCAATGTTGTGGAACCTCACCAATTATGTTGTCTTCTTGAGATCTTAAGAAAGCCTTACATTTGGTCGAAAAGTACATTCTGCACCTCCACATGATGACTCCACTTTTGTTCTCTCTGTACTTGGTATACTCATACCCTTGGTACAAAAGAACCCTATTTCCTTTCTGCGTGACTGAATATTCCATTGCAACTTAAGGATCAAATACGGATAACGCACTAATTAAGTAGAACAGTTCAAATGAAATTCAAAAACTCGACTGAAAGATAAAAATTCACTTGTCAAATTTATATTTAAACTGAACTGACCTGAATAGGCTAATTAGCACAAATAGCTAATTAGCATTATTAAAAATTATGGGAACCCATATTGTATATACCTACAATATTCTTTTCATTACAATTATTTGTTCTGTATTACATTCTTTTATTTTTTCCCGTTGTTCTTATTTAACAGAGTTCTGTTTTATCAAGGTTCTTTCATTTCAGTGTTCTCTGTTTTCTCGGTTCTGTTATGTCGTGGTTCTGTTTAACCATTGTTCTGTTTTACCATTGTTCTGTTTATTCACTGTTCTGTTTTTTCATGTTCTGTTTTGTCATGTCCTGTTCTTTCTTGTTCTGTTCTTTCATGGAACCATGCACTTCCAATTAGCGTCAACTAGCGATGAAATTGAGAAATACACCACGATACGTAAAAATGACACTAATAACAGAAAAGTGTCGCCATAAAATTCTAAACAATATCGCATCGGTCCCAGCACCATCCTTCTAGACATCTGAATGGCACTACTGATTTTGTTTCCAAGTAATTTCGTTTCTTTCGTTTTTCTTACAGGCGTCGTAGCCTGAATCACACATTTTCTTGATTACTTATACATGACACCATAAGATGGCAATAAATTCAGAAACAGAAATTCAATTGTTTGTCAATGTCGTATATCATAAACTTTTATCGTTATTTGAAGTTTCACTCTTTCAACATTTCCGTCAAACTGACAGACAGAACTAAGCACGTAATTTTCCGTTCAGAGTACGAAACTTTGTCATGTATTGTCAGGTGAACGAAAATATCGACATTATATTAGGCATTCCAGATCACGTGATGCCTGGTTGGCTAACACAAGTTTCAACCAACCATACGCACTCGTTTGCAAAAAACAAACGATAGTTTCTGGGGGGCAGATGGCGCCGTATTGGTTCATTTCGATTCATTTGACATTTTTGACAAGTATCTGGAATGCCTAATTGTAGATGGTGTAACAGTACCTAACCTCCAAAGAAGATATAAGTGGTAGAATAGAATAGAATAGAATTTATTCGTCCACTTATTCACAAATAACTCATACAAGTTATAGGGCACGTCAACAACTCATGGAAAGTATATATATAAAAAACAATTCTGTAAAATCATACAAGTCACATTCATTACATATAAATGAAAAACGATACATATATAATTTAAAATGCATATTTGTCAATGCAAATATTCAGTGAACTCTTCAATACTGTAAGGTACTATTTCCAACCAAAGGAGTCTTAGTGAGTGAGTCCCTTGAATTAGCAGAAACATTAGACATACATCTTACTATTCTTGTTTGTGTAATAAACACATCTTTCATATTAGAAGTGCTACCCCATATCAAAATTTCATATAGCAATCTGGATTGGATTTGTCCAAAGTAGAATAACAATAGTCCTTGTCTGTTCATAACATTTCTAAGCAATCTGATTTGGTAACATTTACTATTCAAACTTTTCATAAGATTCACACAATGGATGTTAAATGTTAAATTAGTGTCCATACTGATTCCTAAAAACTTTATGCATTTCGATTTTTGAATAATCAAATCCTTCAATTTGAGATGAAATTCTTGCATGTTTCCATAGTGTCTCAACTGAAAATGCATGAGCTGAGTCTTACCTGGATTGAGAAATAAAGAATTATTGGATAACCAGCCAGAGAGACTCTGAAGGGTGGATTAACAAAATTTTTCAAAAGATGCTCATCCTTTCCTGAGAACAAGAGTGTAATATCGTCTGCATATAAACAAGAAAACGTCCCTGGTAATATTTAAGGTAACTGATTTATATATAGAGCAAATAAAATCGGCCCCAGAACCGAACCCTAAGGTACACCAATTTTATTATGCATGTGTGTTGATATGAGCTGTTCGTGAACATTAAAATGAATGATTTATGTGATATTTTAGTACTTTGGGTGCGATTTGTCAGATATGATTGAAACCATTCATGTGGTTTGCCCCTAATTCCCAAATTATAAAGTTTATTCAATAATGTATGATGATCAACACAATCAAAAGCTCGACTCATGTCACAAAACACGGCTACAGGACAATTCTTTTCTTCCAGATTTTCTAATATTTTATCATAAATGGAATATATAGCTGTCATCGTTGAACGGGCTTCACGAAAACCTACTACCTGGTTACCTGGTAACCTGGTTACTATTTCCTTCAAACCCCGAATCATCTTCAACAGCTTAGCTCCACTCGGTTTTCAAAAATAAACAGTTTTTATCAGCCATTTTCTTAAATCGCACTGTCACTCATCGGAGGCAGTTAATTTTCATTGTTCAAAATTCCGCCAATATTTCAGTTGTTATTCAAACTTTGCCTAGATGCAGCAATCCCCGTTACATAACTGAGGTTTGTGAAATATAACTGGTAATCCTAAACTAAAGCATTCATTAGAACGAAACCAAAATGTACCCACATCATTATTTGTTCAACTACGTAGGTAAAGGTAAGTGACATTTACTTACGAAATTTGTTGGGAGCTGCATGGTGTTCGTCTATTTTCAATGCCTTCTTAAATCACAAATTATATTGAAATAATTCTAGCAAATATTCATTGTTTGTTCATATTATGAAATGATTTCGAATGATTGAAAATGGAATATCGTACAAATGTTAGCACGAAGTCGGTCCCTCTCGCTGAGGACTAGTTCATTTTCATTGTTGAAAATGCCTTTAATATAACAGTGAGTCAGTTCTATTAGAGCTTTTCCGTAAAATGAAACTGAGACTTATGAGATATGACTGGCATTCGAAAGCTTCAATTGAAACCAAGTAATGACATCAGTTGGGAGCTTGACGTACTTGGAAATATCATAAATTAACATTTGTTGGGAGCTGCATGGTGTTCGTCTATTTTCAATGCCTTCTTAAATCACAAATTATATTGAAATAATTCTAGCAAATATTCATTGCTTGTTCATATTATGAAATGATTTCGAATGATTGAAAATGGAATATCGTACAAATGTTAGCACGAAGTCGGTCCCTCTCGCTCAGGACTAGTTCATTTTCATTGTTGAAAATGCCTTTAATATAACAGTGAGTCAGTTCTATTAAAGCTTTTCCGTAAAATGAAACTGAGACTTATGAGATATGACTGGCATTCGAAAGCTTCAATTGAAACCAAGTAATGACATCAGTTGGGAGCTTGACGTACTTGAAAATATCATAAATTACACATCTTGGCAAAAGTAACAATTCTCTCACGAGAAACCGTTTATCTCGATCTACGGAAGAAATGATGCACTTTACGCCCCGACATGTATTATACTACAATGAAGGTGGGTCTTTGTAATGGAAAATAACATCGATTCTTGAAATGACTTTTCGTAAGTGATCCACTCTGTACTCACACCAGTCCGTTGATAATCAGTTCAAGACCCTTGTTGAATCGTGAATTTTGTATAGAAGAAATTCATGATAGAAATTTTTTTTCGACCAAGATATCAGTTTTGTTGCCATCAAACGTCAATACGACCCCCAGTTATTGCCCTGCACATTGATACTGTGAAGAAAACCTATTTTTTGGCAGTTCATTTTTTGTTTTGACATTTTTCAGTAATTATAATCGAAAAAACGAAGTTTATCGAGAGATTGATATTAAGATGAATCCATATACATTTACAACATTCATGTCATTTGTTTAGACTGTTTGAAAGTTTTGTGAACTATGGGCCAGAAAGTTGAATGAACCCTTGATGTAATCTTCAAATGATATCAACAGACAGAGAAAAAGATCAGTAGATCAATAAAGAGACATTATGCAAAATAATTATTCCAGAAGAGGATTGAGGCAAACACAATGGATATTTTTTCAGATCGCACTTCATGATGAATACAATTTTTTTCCACAGATATAACGAAACTGTTCTATCTCGACTGCTTTTAATATAACAATGAGAAGGTTGATTATATGTTTTCGATATCATTTCCTCACCTGATAATACGATGACTTCATTTTGTTACAGTTGTATTTATTATATATTCAGTTTCATTTCCTTTACGTTACATAATAAATCAGTTCTCCCATGGAATTTCGAATTTCAAACAACGAAAACTCTATTAACTGATTTAATTGTATCCGAATGAATATTTTAAATGACTAACATTGACTCTTTTGACAAACTATTCGATTTTCTATCGGAAAAAATCGACTTCATCAAAGAAAACCATCCAACTGCTGAGATCACCTTATTGGGTGATGTTAATGTAAATAATTCTTCATGGTTTAGATTCGCGAATAGAACAGATGGGAGAGGACGACAGGCAGAGGCATCTGCTATTGCGAATGATCTGGTACAACTCATAGATCAACCCACTTGTATTCCTGATACGAATATCCAATTAGCCAATACACTGGACACTGTTTCTCACTACTCATTCTGATATTGATATCAGATCAAAATTCACTCCCCTTGGGTAATTCTGATCACACTTTGATTTCAACAACTTGTTGGTATTTGGTTAAGGTCTGTTTTTCATTCGATTATCCCACTCTATGTGCCTAAGAAATCTCTGATACCATTATTCTGGGAATGAAAACATCAATTCCAAGTAGTACAAATATATCACAGTGTGAGAAATCATTGTTCAATGAAAGCTGCTCTAAGGCTGTCACATCCAAACAAGCGGCATTCAATCGCTGGCGCTAAGACCCCAGTTTGGAGATGACATCTGAGTATGTTAACGTAAGAAATAGGTGTAGTGCAACAAAAGTTGCTAAAGAAGCACATAATCATAAAATTCGTTCAACACTTGTTGAATGTCCAAACGGTTCTCGTTCGTTTTGGTCATTTGCTAAAGCTATCGCCACAAACTTCACTTTCAGTTAATTTTCCCCTTCAACCAAAGAAGATGGATGACAAGCAACCACTGCCCAACAAAAAGCAAATATATTTGCAAATATGTTTGCTGAAAATTCTACTCTGCATCGGGAAAAGATCCCCGAATATCACGCCTGTCGACAGTCATATGCCTGAGATAATTTTCCACCAAACAAATATAATATATTGAATTGTATTGAGAGTTTGTTTATTGAAATTTCATTTCCATATAATGTGAATCCCTAATTTCAAATCAATTTGAATTTCGAACTTTGAAATCAATACACAAAAATAGTGATTTCGACTAGTGTGCGTGATGAAGAAATGGTTTACAACGGATGTAATGAATAATCGTCAATATCAAATCATTTTATTGTTCTCAGATTGCTTTTTCTCCTAGTTGATTATCTGCACCAACTCAAGATTCATCAATCTTCATGAACCGAGGGTATTTCCAACCCAACGCTGAGTTACCCACCGAAGATATTATTAGAAATGTATTCACCACGTCCTTACATATATTGTTGATTATACAAACATCTGGAGGCAAGGTCAGTACCTCTCTACCACGCACGATCCATCAAAAGATCAATCAACGTTTTTTTTGTCTAAGCTCCACACACAAGCTTCCTACGTGACTGCTCATAAATCTATATGGCATCTGACCTCTCGTCGAGCACGGTGAATCAATCATAATCGGCAATCAGCGAAAAACTTCTTCTCATTCTGCCTTCTCATTAAAATGACCGTGACATATGGCTCCTTCCATGCCAGTATTGTCGTTGTCCGCTCAATCATCAGCCTGTAATGCTTCTTCATCAATATTCGAAGTTATCATGGATTCATCTTATCTAGCTGTTCACTATGATTATTATTATTTATTGTTATGACATTGAAAAAAATTAAAACTTGCTATTATTCGAAGTACCTTTTTTGAGCACGTAAATTAACCTCCATTTTTTTTTGATAGCCTTGAATAGACCCAAAAAAATGTTCGAATTGGAAGGTTTGCTGGCTCCGAATGAAAATCTCAGTGCAAAAACACCCACCTCGGGAATTGCTCCAGTTTGGGCAGTGATCCTGGGGGATTAAACATATCAAACTATGAATATGTTAGCTGATCCATGCTCGTTGGGTGTTGTTATTTTTGTGATGAAATTATATTGTGCAGTTATTAGTATCGGGTGTTATCAGGTTCATCACAGCTCGGACTTAGAAAAAGCGTTTAAAAGGATCCGAAAATGTTAAAACTTCTTTTTTTACCCCATTAGACAATGGATTTCCATAAAATACGAAACAAATATCCACCTACCTTCGAACACCCAAAGACACAATTCCCAATGACATCCAATGAATATATCAAATACCATGCTCTAACTGTCCCAGAACATACATCGGCCAGACCAACCGACGAGTGTCCTGTAGAGCATATGAACACGAACTAGCAGTCCATAATTATGACACAAACTCAGCATTATTCCAACATCATTTAGAAACAGGCCACAAAATAGATTTCAAAAACACCAAAACCGTTGCCACAGCCAAAACTCTTCCAACCAGAGTTACCCGTGAAGCCATTGAAATCGAAAAACGTCCCAACTGTCTAAATAAACGCGACGATTCTCAAATGATGATCACAAGGATCACAACGTTTCGGCAAGTCTCATTTGCCATCTTCTAGGTGATGTCTAGAGTTTCGACATCATGCTAATATATATATATATATATATATATATATATATATATATATATATATATATATATATATATATATATATATATATATATATATATATATATATCGCTGTACACACTGGGAACCACAATTTTATGAAAATAAAAATATCTGATACGTTTTGCATTCTGGCAGAATAGAAATATTCAATTCTAAATATCAAGCAGGTGATTTTTGAAAGAATTGATAAAGTGATTTTTTTTTATTCGTTAATTTTTTTTTCTGTGACTTTGAGTTTTAGCATATTGATGCTTGCATTTCGACTGAATAGTATAACATGAACCCAATCCTTGCGGAAATCAACCTTTTCAAGAGAGTCCAGCTATTAGGATTCCAAGAGAAACTAAACTACCTTTTGTTGAATGTATCAAATCAATACAGATCAGTTGAATCTCAGTGAGAGTGATGCTGCGACGCGTTTAGAAACTTTTAAATATGACTCGAATCAACCCAAAATGTGTATTGAACACAATTCGTGACTAACTTTTACTCCAAAGGTAGAAAACACTAGCAATGTCGAAAATGTTAGGGAAGGTTGAATTTTTAAACAGAGGGGCGTTATGATCTCAATTTGAAATCCCCATTGAGTGGAACCAGTAGCTACAAATTCTGTCAACTCAGTTGTTGACATTTTATAATTGAATATTTCGAAGAATATCCGATTCTAGCTGAGGATTTATGAACGGATTTGCAATAAATATTCAAGAGACCCTGAATATAATTAATCCTAGAATGAGAAATCCATTTTAACGGAAATTTTTGTTTGCTTCGCCTATATGTATAGTATGTGTCGTAATTTGGCACTATTTATCAGAGTCGGCATTAGTCTCATAAACTAAACTTTTGGTTGCCGAGCAGAAGTACTTTTTCGAATCTGCAAAGAATAATTTTTCTGGTTTCTAATGATTTCTTTATGAAGAAGTCGCTTTCGAACCATATGATATACATATTCAATATTCGGTTATAATTGCACGAGTGCATAAAAATTACCGATAATTTTGCAAGAAAGCGTGATATCTAAACATTGCAAGAGTTTATTTTCATATTTTGGCGAAAGTGAAAAATATGAAAATAACCGAATGCAATTTGTATAAGATATCACGCTTGAATGCAAAATTATCTGGTCATTTTTATGCACGAATGTAATTCATTGGAATATTTCACGAATAAAGAAATTCTCAAGGAAATGTTATTTTTTGTTCATTTATACTTTCCTCTATAGATTGTCTGGAGCACTCACCAAAACACGAAATATTTTTCTATTTTGTAAGTCTATCTGATATTTATTTGTGCTGTTTACTGACGTCTAGCGATACGGTTTCAAATGTGTTGTTATGGTGACTTGATACAATGCAATTACCGCTGTAAGTTTCCGATAATTGCATTGCTCTTATGAGACATTTTATATTTGAGCGAAATATTCATACATACATAAAAAGGTGAATTTTTTTGAAAAGCACACATGATCGAATAAGCTGATATGGAGATGAATCTTAGATGGATTAATTGCGTGAATACTATAAAAATTATTTCTGTTCAATAAGATTGTTGATGGTCCATGCTTTTTGATTTATGTCTCACGAATTTTTCAACATTTTTCCCGCGAAATTGAAAATCAAAATTCTTGAAATTATTTCCCAACCACGAAGTGGAAGGAATCACGATCAGAAAAAAATCTCCAAATACCAAATTCATGTTCAGAGGAGATTATAGATGGGAAATATCGAATTTGTCGAGTCCAGAATCGCGAGACAACTGAAGTGGGTGGTGATAGTTCGAACTTCCACTTCCTCAATAATTTGACACATTTGGAGCTCCTTGAAGTAAATACAATAGTTCGATATTATATGGCAGAACTTGAAAGTGAACGAAAAAGCAAAATCGACATTGTGAAGTCAATGTGAATGGATTTGAGGATCAATGAATGAAATGAAAAACGTAGATCAGCGATTTGAAAAAAAAATCAAATAAAAAAATTTCACAGAGTTTGAAGAATCCGAAAATTTCCACGTGAACTGAATGGGTCCAGAAAAACTATAGTATTGAAAGATGGATGATAATACAATCAAGAAATGAGAAATTTTCAAAGCTGGAATATATAAGGAAGTAAGGATAATAACACACTTGCAACCTCAACCTAGATAATATGAGTGGAAAATATCAACGAGAAAGAAAAAGTCTGTTGAAAAATGTGATCACTGAATATTAAAATGAATCAACCTCACGTAAAATATATAAATCTAAAATAACGCAAGAAAATATCTGAATAATGAAATAAAAACTTCAATAAAAATTTTGCAATCGATGAAATCGGTGAAATGAAAACAAAATGGTAATGTGCGCCTTATAGTCATGAAATACAAAGTTCATCATTTGACAAAACACGTCATCACTCAACAGTTTTTTTGCGAAATTCATGGTGATAAGATCGAAGACAATTTTGAATTGGAAAATGTGTGGTATCGAATTGCATGAAAAATGCCGGAAAATCAATGAATTTGATAATGACGTGATTAGTCAACATCTGAAATTTCACGATTTTAGTGAACAATCATTTATATATTTCAAGTGAAAAGAATATTTCGACCTTTGATTATGCTAGGACATGCAATCGACTATCATCTTCTAGGATATTATTTGAGAAAAAATTATTACACAATGTGAGATGTTATATTCTACCTTTTGCGTGTACCGGTATGAAACCTCAAAAAAATAGTATTGGAAAATTGGAAGAAATCAATAATGAAAGAGAAACACAAAATTTCATATATAATTCACGAAATCAAATCGGAAAAACAACAGGAACTGATGAAATGTAATAAGAACCAAGAATGGAGTAATAATTCGGATTTTGAAACAATTGAATCGAATTAAAAAAACAAAATGAGAAATGAAAGGAATATTTTCTTAAGTTTGAGGCGATTTCAATCGGGGGGTGTATCGCGATATGAAGGCCCAACCATCTAGAGTGGGGCTCATTTCACTTAATTGAGAAAATTAAACAACTGACAACCAAAGTTTCCATGAAATCTATTAGGGAAAACATATTATGCTGTATGTTACATCATTATCATTCATTTCTTCTGTAGACTATTTGATACTGAAAAAAAAATTATAAAAAAATCGTGCTACTCAGACCTGGATGTGAATTGGATTATAAACACTCCAATAAATCATTCGTGATCTATGAGGTTACCAACCGAATATAATCTCGTACGAACCCCACCTGCGGAAACTTCAAAAAACTGACCGGAAACGGACCACGTTCGCCCATTGTCCCGAGAACTACCTGCCGAGCGCTTCATTCAAAAACTCCTGAATGGATTATATTATATGTATGCGTACCCTATCGATTGTCATTCGGACCGGAATACTATACGTTTTACGACATATTCAGCGTTTTATGCTTGTCAGTACGAGTAAATTGTGTGTATTTAACTTTCATTCAGTGAAGCGTAACTTATCGATTTTGTTAGAACACCTGTGAGCTCCGAGAAATGTTTATGACACAGATAGCAGTTACAATTTGCCAGGAAATATGTCGAACAGATTATCGTCTATCTCTGGCATTGTGTTCCCATTCGATGTCGAAAGGAAGATAGTGGGAAAGTCTGGGATACAAAACAACGAATCGATGATTCTGCCGAAGTTTTTGCATGATTGAGTTAATAATATATCATATGATCCGTATTTTTCTGGGTATTGAAACCTACCACAATCTGAAAAAATAAGAATTAATATTTGAATCTATGTACAACTGTAGAAGGGCAGATTTTTCAATCTACCCCGAAAAGTTGCTGCGTCTATTGGAAAACAGGTCTTTCTGGATAGAACAAGTCCAATCGGTCAGCAACTCCTCGAATATCTCAAATTTTGCCTATCAAAAAAATAATGAGAACTAATATATA